>WOXC01007789.1:0-600000 GCA_011680675.1 Gymnobelideus leadbeateri | reverse complement strand
CTTTTGGGGGGACCAAAAAAGGATAAAAACATGGAGCCAGAAGAAGACAACAACATCAAAACTTCTGCATCAAAAGCTTCCAAGAAAAATACGAATTGGTTACAGGCCATGGAGAAGCCAGAGAAGGATTTTTAAAGTGAAGTAAGAGAAGTGGAGGGAAGTGGGAAGAGAAATGAGAATAATGCAAAAAAAATTATGAAAAGGGAGTCAACAGCCTACTAAAATACTGAAGAAAACAACACCTTAAAAAACAGACTAACTCAAATGGCAAAAAAGGTCCAAAAAGCCAATGAGGAGAAGAATGCCTTAAAAAGCAGAATTTGTCAGATGGAAAAAGAATTTCAAAAGCTCACTGGAGAAAATAATTCCTTCAAAATTAGATTGGAGCAAATGGAAGCTAATGACTTTATGAGAAATCAAGATGCTATAAAACAAATCTAAATGAATGAAAAAATAGAAGGCAATGTGAAATATCTCACTGGAAAAACCACTGACCTGGAAAATAGATCCAGGAGAGATAATTAAAAAATTATTGGACCACCTGAAAGCCATGATAAAAAAAAAAGACCCTAGACATCATCTTTCAAGAAATTACTAAGCAGGGGTGGCTAGGTGGCACAGTGAATAAGAGCACCCCGGAGTTGGGAGCACCTGGGATTGGTTCTAGCCTCAGTTACCTAGCACCCACACATAAATAACTAGCATGTAATCTTGAACAGGTTACTTAACACCAATTACCAAGCAAAATTGCCCTGATATTCTAGAACCAGAGGGCAAAATAGAAATTGAAAGAATTCACTGATCACATCTTAAAAAAGATCCCCAAAAGAAAACTCCTAGGAATATTATAGCCAAATTCCAGAGTTCCCAGATCAAGGAGAAAATACAGCAAGCAGTCAGGAAGAAACAATTTGAATACTGTGGAAACACAATCAGGATAACACAAGATCTATCAGCTTCTACATTAAGGGATCAAAGGGCTTGAAATATGATATTCTGGAGGTCAAAGGAGCTAGGATTAAAACAAAGAATCACCTACCCAGAAAAACTGAGTATAATACTTTAGGGGAAAATGTGGTCATTCAATGAAATAGAAGATATTCAAGCATTCTTTTTTTTTTTTTTAAAGCAATTGGGGTTAAGTAACTTGCTCAAGGTTACACGGCTAGTCATTTGATTTATGCGTGGGTGCTCATTTTCTGAGGCCGGATCTGATCTCGGGTCATCCAAACTCCGAGGCCGGCGCTCTTACTCACTGTGCCACCTAGCCGCCCCTTTAGGGCAATTGGGGTTAAGTAACTTGCCCAAGGTTACATGGCTAGGTTTTTTTGTTTTTGTGCGGATTAAGTGTTGGAGGCCGGCTCCGAATTCAGGTCCTTCTGATTCCAGGGCCGGCGCTCTATTCACTGCGCCACCTAGCCGCCCCTATTCAAGCATTCTTGATGAAAAAACCAGAGCTGAACAGAAAATTTGACTTTCAAATACAAGAATCAAGAGAAGCATGAGAAGGTAAACAGGAAAAAGAAATCATAGGGAATTTATTAAAGTTGAACTATTTACATTCCTACATGGAAAAACAATAATTGTAACTCATGAGACTTTTCTCAGTATGAGAATAGTTGAAGGGAATATATATATGTGTGTGTGTGTATGTGTGTGTGTATATATACATGTATGTATGTATGGGAGGGTACATGTGTATATAAACATATATGTGAGTGTGTTACATGTATATATAGACAGAGGGCACAGGATGAGTTGAATATGAAAGGATATCTAAAAAATAAAATTAAGAGGTGAGAGAGGAATATATTGGGAGAAAGAGAAAGGGAGAGAGAGAGAATAAGGTAAATTATCTCACATAAAAGAGGCAAGAGAAAACTGTTAAAACAGAGGGGGAAAGCAGGAAAGTGAAAGGGAATGGGTCAACCTTACTCTCATTGAATTTGGCTTAAGGAGGGAATAACATACACACTCAATTGGGTATCTTACCATACAGGAAAGTAGGGGGAAGGGGATAAGAGGGAGGATGATAGAAGGGAGGGCAGATTGGGGGACAGGGTAGTTAGAAGCAAACACTTTTGAAAAGGGACAGGGTCAAAGGAGAAAATAGAATAAGTGGGGGGCAGGATAGGATGGAGGGAAATATAATTAGTCTTTCACAATATAACTACTATGGAAATGTTTTGAATAACTACACATGTACAACCTATATTGAATTGCTTATCTTCCCAGTGGGGGTGGGTGAGGAGGGAAGAAGGGAAAGAATCTGGAAAGCAAAGTTTTAAAAACAACTGTTCAAAAATATGGTTTCGGGTGGCTAGATAGCATGGTGAATAGAGCACTGGCCCTGGAGTCAGGAAGACCTGAGTTTAAATCCAGCCTCAGACACTTAACACTTACTAGCTGTGTGACCTTGGGTAAGTCACTTAACCCCAATTGACCTGCCTTCCCCCCTCCAAAAAGCAAAAAAATAAAAATGTTTAAATGTTTTTTACATGCAACTGAGAAATAAGATATACAGTCACTGGGGTATAAAAATCCATCTTACCCTACTAGAAAGTCCAGGGGGGGGGCGGGGGGGGGATGGGGAAGGATATAAGAAAAAATAGATTGGGGGAAAGGGTATTCAGTAGGCTTGATATTTGGGGGTGGGGTAGGGGAAAGACAGGAAGAAAAATTTGTAACTCAAAATCTTGTGGAAATGAATGTTGAAAACTAAAAATAAATAAATAAATTGGAAAAAAGATTACATTAGTTTTTATGAATGCCATATCATGCTGTTGATTCAAATAATGCTTGTAAAACCCTAAGATCTTTTTCAAATTAATGGCTACCTAGTCATACCTCTACCATTTTGAACTTCTAAAGAGCTAGATGATGAGAAGAAAACTTTGAAAAGGCTTAAAAGTACATAGAAAGGAGTAGCTAGGGATATTCCAGTAGAAACCAGGGGAGGGACTATTTGTGAAACTAGGCCTGATACTGCAGGGGCCTCAGGATAGAGAAGTTCAGAGATTTCTAGCAGGGAAAGATAGAATAATTCATGCAGCATATCAAGAGGCTGAAGCAATGTTTTCAACTTGAACTCAAGTGGTGCAATTGACTTTGCACAGCCAAAGAAAAGGCCTGGTGCATCCAAGGACCGAGTTATGAAGCCTGTAAGAACTTTGAGAAGCCAAATGTATGTGTTGAGTCAAGCCCAGCAAGATTCACTTACCAAACTGAGTGCCCATAAGACCCCTACTTGTATATACCACTGAATTCTTTACATGGCACTAAAGTAGATTTTTCATTTAGAGTAGCTAATAAAATGTTATGATTTAGATGAGTCATTTTGAGGGATGGGGACCGGGAAGGTGTTAGAGGTCAATCAAAGGTCATAAAGTTGTGGGATGAAAGGCCCTATTCCTTGGGTCACTGTGGCAGAACTGACCAAAGACAAATACAAGGACTCTTCTGTTTAAGGGTGTCTTGGGTGGTTTGTTTAGCAGTTTAGAAGAATTTCTGTTTACATTCAAGGCCTCTCTCCTCCTCCTCTCTCTGACCATCTCCAAAGGTGGTGACCTTTGGTCATTCAAACCCCAAGGTCATATCTGAGTGTTACCTGAAGGACACCTTAGGATGGGGCTATAAGTGTGAATTTTGTATCAAAGGAGTTCCAGAAAATGTTATGAAACTTCTAAGCTGTATCCTGGGCCTTCCCCAAAGGGCCAATGCCTCTAAATGGTCCTATGGAGTTACAGACCCCCAACACTGCCTTCCAATCACTCCGAAATCTTTAATATAGCTAAGAACAGAATGAAATTCCTCTTAGTGGTCATTGATGCTCCTGGAACTGAATGAATGTCTGAAGGGAGGGAAAAGAAGTCATAGCACTTGTCCAAGAGGTCTCTTTTCCTACTCAAGAGACCTCTAGGAGCATACCCATAGTCAAAAGGGCAAGTATGGCCAACACATGGACCTACCCAAGAGGCAGAGCAGAACATTCAACATAGTATAGTCAGGAATCACAAGTACCAAGGTGAATGCTCCTGGTAAGAAAAGAGGTAACAGCACAGCTTCACTAAGAGATCATAGTAAAAGGAGACACATGTTTACATACATATGGATCTCTGTGCTCGTGTCTCCATGTACAGATATTACAGCTAAAGCAAACTGGCTAGGTTATGATAGGTAACGTAATAACCATATGAAAAAGAAGGGAAAGGGAAAGCAATCAGCATTTATATAGGGCTTATATTCTCTCATTTGATTCTCACAATAACCCTGCAAAGTAGGTGTGATTAGTACCCCCATTTTACAGTTGAGGAAACTGAGGCAAACAGAAATTAGCTGACTTACCCAGGATCACACAGTTAATAAGAGTCTGAGATCTTCCTGCCTTCAGGCCCAGAGCTTTAATGCGCCTCTAGTTGTGTCTGTATTAAGGAGGTCACAAAACAATAAATCATTTCCAATACTTCTTTTTTTATAACCACATTTTAATGCCAGAAAAGTCCTAAGTATTTATTTTTATGTCAAGTTGAATGTGTTAGTGCATGCAAAAAGCTTCCTTGTAACACAAAGAATGAATAATTTATACCACCTCTCTCAAGCACACAAATGGCATATGTGTCTGGGAGATATGTTTAGAAAGAATAAAGACCCTCTGTAATTCAGAGCCATGATATCCAGCTAGGGGGTGTGTGGGATACACCAAGAAATGTTTAGTCCTTTTAGTCATGTCTGCCTGCTCATGACCCCTTTAGGGTTTTCTCAGCAAAGATACTGGAGTGGTTTGTCATTTCCTTCTCCAGCTCATTTTTCAGATAAGGAAACTGAGGCAAACAGGGTTAAGTAACTTGCCCAGGATCACACCGCTGGTAAGGATCTGAGGCCAGATTTGAACTCATATCTTCTTGACTCTAGGCTTGGTGCTCTATTCACTGTGTCACCTAGCTGCCCTACATAAGGGAATAGATCAATGACTAGGTGCTGGATGGCATAGTGGGTAAAAACACTGGATGTGGACTGTGTGACTCTGGGCAAGTCATTTCTCAGCCTCATTTTCCTCATCTGTAAAATGGGGATAATGATAGCACCTGTCTCAAAAGAATGTGAAGACCAAATAAAATTAGATATGTACAGTGCTTTACAAATCTTAAAGTACTATATTAATGCTAGCTATAATAATTATTATTATTATTCCAATGATGCCAAGAAAAGAGGCAGAATTTGTCAGGGTGGCATAACATTTGTCCTCGCTCCTTTTGCCTGGAAAAGTTGCAGGTCATGAAGAAAATAGCTAATTGACCAGTGGGTGAAGTCCAACACCAATGGGGAGGCAAGTTAACATGGAGATGTGAACTGTCTTTTATCCTTGGGAACCTTTCCTCTCCTGCATCAGAGGGGCCATTGAAACACTATAGGCTCTGTGTACTGCAGCTAAAGTGATTGTGGGAAGAGCCAGGAGGGCATATCAGAGGAGGAATTATAAAGGTAAACATGTTTATAGTAACTCCCTCCTCTGTGGACCCTTGCCTGAGGTCTGGCTCTGACTCCAAGCATACAGTGGTCAGAACTTTTGTACCAGGGCAGCCTCCCTTTGTAGCACTGGTCAAAACTGGGGGTGGGGGAAACTTCTGGCCCACAGCTGATCAAATCTGTGAAAAGTGAATGTTTGGGAACAGCACCAGTGCAAGTAAGTGCCAACCATTCTCCACCTTCTCCGGGACCCCTCCCACTAGTTCCTCCCCTCCCAGCTGCTCCAGCTCTCCTAATAAAAACACACCACTGCTTTAACTTCCCAGCCTCTTAAAAGCAGCATATAGGAAGCTTCACTTTACCCACCGCTGCAAAGGAACGTGTGAGAGCTACCCAGAGGGACAAGGGCACAACCATGAAGACGTTACTCATTGTCATGCTTCTGGCTGCATTAGCAGTGGTAGCTCTGTGCTATGGTAAGAAACCCTCTTCAGCCTCTCTGCATTTTCCATTGCCTATGTCTCTTCATGTTACTTTGGATTTCTCTCTTTCCCTCTCCCTCCTTGACTCCATCCCCCATTTCCATTAGTTCACTCTGTCCTCATTTCCCTAGATTTCTGCTGCTCCTCGGGGCTTTTCATCCCCCACACTGCTTATCTTTCCATTTCTCTTCTAGCCTCCATCCTTTCTTGAGGAAGCCCTAACTCTGTTTTTAAGGATGTAAGCAGAACAGATGACATCTTAGAAGGGGCGGGATGGGATGGAGTCACCGCCTAGCTATGTAGCTTTGGATGTCATTTAACCTCTTTTTGGTTTCCATCTCCTCACTCTAAAATGAGGGCCTTGAACCCAGTGCTTTCTCTAAGACTGTTTCTAAAATGCTCAGGCTAACTTATCTGTGCAGTTTCACTTTAGGATACTTCTACTGAAAGGCAAGAGGGGGGTTGGGTTAGGAAGGTTAGACCCTGCCTTAAGTGAGTTAAGGTAAGACTTCCACCTTTAGAAAACCTTAGAAGAATCAATCTCTGCTCTGAAGTGGTTCAGGTACAGTCCAAGCAGGAGAGAGGCTCCACTCCTTGACTTATTGGAGTCCTTGCACAACTTATGAACCTTTTATATCAGAATATGGCACCTTCTGTTGTGTTGTTGAATCTCTCTAGCTGTTTCTAAATGTTCAAATTTGGGAGGAAAAATGTAAGACAATTATCCAAGTGATTTTAACGTTTACTTAATTATCTGGGTTTTTTAGGTGAAATTGGGGGGGGGGGCTGAGTTATGTTAATAATATAATTTTGAAGATATAGACATAATTTATCTAATAATAGATTGGACTTTTCACCCACTTTCTAGAGAAACATTTTAAAGCAAATCCAATTATAAAAAAATTATTTCTCGTCACATCTCTAAATACTACGTTCAGTAAAACACAAAATTGCTCCATACGTCTTCCTACATCTCTACTCAAACTGATAATGCTCAGCGGCTAAGTATAGTTTACTGGTTAAAATGCAGATAGATGCCTAAGTGGCCTTCAGAACCACTCATGGACCTAATATAGTGGGCCCATAGCTTTGGCATCCACATAACCTGGAAAATATCTGAGTGCATACTCTGCTGAACTTTATTCTGGAAAAGACCCCTGTGAGGAAGAAAAAAAAAGGGGGGGTGTATCTTTGTGTGTATCATTGTATCACATTATGTGCCCTAGGCTCTGTCCTAAACTCTCTTCTATATATTCTTTCAGT
Source organism: Gymnobelideus leadbeateri (assembly GCA_011680675.1). Classification (NCBI taxonomy): domain Eukaryota; kingdom Metazoa; phylum Chordata; class Mammalia; order Diprotodontia; family Petauridae; genus Gymnobelideus; species Gymnobelideus leadbeateri. The sequence continues at coordinate 592,789 of WOXC01007789.1, read as the reverse complement.
GAGCTTATCAATTTCTGTGATCAAATTATCATGTAAATGTGTGTGTATGTGTGTGTGTGTGTGTGTGTGTGTGTGTGTGTGTGTGTGTGTGTGTGTGTGTGTATGCTAGGCTTATCTTCTAAGCTCTCACTAGTCCTGTATCACCAACTTCCTACTGGACATCTTCCCTTAGCTCGTAGATGTCCAAAATGGCACTCTTCATCACACCCAAACCTTCCCCTCTTCCAAGTCACCCAGGTTCACCACCTTCTTAGAGTCCTCCCTGGACTCTTTTCCTTCACTCCTACATCCAGCCAATAGAAACTGGTCAATTCTGCCTTAACAACATCTTTCCCACCTGTTCCCTCCTGTCTACTCACACAACCACTACCCAAGTTCAGATTCTCATCATTCTTGTCATAGCCCCACAATTGGGTTTCTCTGTGTCCTTCCTATCTCCTTGCCAGTCCATCCCCACAGTTGCCAAAATAATCTTCCTAAATCACAAATCTATGTCACTTCCTTGCAGAGTAATTTTCAGGAATTCCTCCCTTTTTTCTCTATAATAAAATAAAAGTTCCTAGAACTCCCTTTGAAGATCACTGTAATTTATCTCCAATGTATTTCTCCAGACCTGTTTAATGTGCTTTATGGTTTGGTCAAAGTGGTCGACTTACTGATCTCAACCCAGCTATTCCATCATCTGCCTCCCATGCCTCTTCATAGGCCATCAATGGCCCCCTCCTAAAATGAACTCTCTCCTTGCCTATACTTCTTAGAGTCCTTAGCTTCAAGGTTTAGCTCACATGCCACGTCCTTTCATAATAGACCTAATTGTTAGTCATCAACAAACTTGTTTTAAATGCTGACTATGTGCCAGGCACTGTACTAAACACTGAGGATGCAAAGAAAGGTTTATGTCCAAGGAGTACTCATTCTAATGGAACAGAACTTTCTTGCTCCTCAAAATATCTTGTTTTCGCTTTAGTTGTACTACCTAATGAAAATGTAAGCTCATTGAGGGCAGGGACAGTTTTTCATTTTGTCTCTGGGTTTCCAGTGCCTAATAGCATAAAGCACATAGTAGGTGCTTACTAAATGATTGTGGCTGATTTAACCTTTGGCCTGACCACATCACTGAAACCCTCAGAATTCTTCAGGTAAGAATGTGGTTGTTTTTTCTGACAGACAAAATAAGTATGCAGCTAATCAGGACATAGTTAGAAATCTTGTTTCACATGTATTTGTTCCTTGAAATCAGTAATAACTACTTTGCTAAATGTATTGCCAGTATCTTTTTAACTTCTCTCTTCCTAACCCTTCCTTTCCATTTAGCTATGCCATAAAAATTAAATGGATTTCTTTTTCTTCTTCCCCAGAGTCCCATGAAAGCATGGAATCTTATGAAATGAGTAAGTGAATTTTTTTTTTATTTTCTTAAATGACCTACAATAAAGAATACTCTTATTTGGTGAAAGTTTAGAAATAGCTGAGTAAAGAGAATATGAGCCACTGGGTAAAATTAAGTCAGAATCTGAAAATCTTGGTGGCTTTTCTCATTTGTATCACCAAGTGAACATGAGGGCTTTGTTCCCTAGGAGGAACACAACACTCAACATATTTAGAACCTGATTTAAATTTTCTTTGGGAAATTCAAACTGGCCTACATCTGTACTCTATATAGAAATGGAAAATTTGATGGGATGATAGAAAATGGCTATGTCTTTATTTGGAGACAAGCTAACTGGGTGTTCCACTAATCAATACTAGGCCTTTTTTTCTGACTTTTGGAAGTTGTATGAATCTGAGACATACTGTGGGAGAGAGGATAGCGAGTCTTGGAGTCAGGAAGACCCAGGATCAAGTACTATCTCTGACATATACTGGCTATGTGACCCTGGGCAAATGATTTACCTCTCAATCCCCAAGCAGCTCTCTGATAATAAATGATAGAATAGTTGCTGATCTGTACTAAAATGTGATATTTCCTTACTAGGAATTCTCCTTACTAGTGAAATCATAGATCCAGACTAGAAAAAAAGGAAAAAGTAATTCTCCTAGGGGGGCATCTAAGAGTTAGTTCATTGCATTATAATCTTGTACTATTTCTCAAATCATGCATCTTTAATTTTTATTTCCTTAGCTCCCTTCATTAACAGGCGAAGGGCCAACAACTTTATGTCACCTCAGCAGAGATGGAGGGCTAAAATCCAGGAGAGGTAAGTAACAAAAGGCAATGGAGAAGGTAGAGGGATGGAATTATAGATCTGTGATGCAGCATCCCAGGCCTAAATAAATTAAGAAATTAGCTTCTCTTGTGATCTAAGGAGAGGGTAGGTTTGAATCTTTTTTTTTTACTTTTTGGAGAGGGTAAGGCTGGGAAGTTGGGTTTAAGTGACTTGCCCAAGGTCACACAGCTAGTAAGTGTTAAGTGTCTGAGGCTGGATTTGAACTCAGGTCCTCCTGACTCCAGGGCTAGTGCTCTATGCACTGTGCCACCTACCCGCCCCAGTAGGTTTGAATCTTAATGAATGAATAAATATGAAAGCCAAAAACCTCATTTAAAAATATACAGTCTTATGATAAAACTCTGCACTGAACTGGGCATGAAATTTTCAAAGGTGGAAACATTTAAAATATATGGTTTGACCATAAAGAAGGAATCAGAGAATTTTAATGTTTCCCAAACAGAAAACGGTTATTTCCAAAATGTCTTGCTGTCAGATGGTTAAAGAGTTCACTGGAATTTGGAAGCAATGCTCTCTAATAAAATTATATGGCCAATCTATGGATAAATTATAAATTTTCTTTTTCTTCAGAAGGTAAAATTTTAGCCTATACTCTACTACAACTAAAGGTGGGACCTTAGAAAGAGCATCTGGTTGATTTCAGGAAGATTTGAGCTCCAGGCTGGTCTCAGACACTTAGTAGCTGTGTGACCTTGGGCAAGTTACTTAACCACTTTTGGCCTCAGTTTCCTCATCTATAAAATGGGGATAATAATAGGGTCTACTTTGCAGTATAGTTGTGAGGATCAAGAGATAACACACATGAAACAGGTAAAGTATTAAATGGGTCATCTCAAAAGTCTTAGTGAAGTTTTAAATTATTAAGGCTTATTATACTTAAACTATCAGTTACTGTTATTATTAATTTTTATTAATTATGAAGCACTGAGCCTCATAATTCTGAGGGAGGGAATCTTCAGTAAAAGGTAAGAATTCCTAACCATAACCAAGTCTTTGGGGATTTAGAGCTTAGAACCAAGCCTGAGTCCCAAAGAGTCAAAAGTCTGGTGAGAAATACTGAATTTGTGGAGGGACTTAAAGAAAGGGGAAGAAAAACTAAAAGCCTTATTTTTATATAATATATCATGATGATTCTTCCTCTTCTTTTCCTCCTCTCCTTCCTTCATTTTTCTCCCTATCACTTTGTGACTTTCTGTCTCTCCAAATAATCTTTTTTTTCTTTTCTCATGTCACCATTATCAATCCACGAATCCTGATGGTTCACTCTTTTCTGTCTGCTTCCTTGGTTTTACAGGACCAGAGAACGTAGCAAGCCTGCGTATGAAATCCAGCGAGAAGCATGTGATGATTATACTCTCTGTTCACGTTATGCCTTTATTCACGGATATAATGCTGCCTATAATCGTTATTTCAGGCAGCAAAGAAACAACTGAGTCTGGGATTTTGGAGTCTCCCTTTCCAGAGCCTGGAGCCTGGATTTGTATGCAAATACAGTAGTATCATTGAAACATATGGATCACTTGTTAACTGCATGTTCCTTCATTTTCTATTTTTGTCTTCTTCCTTATCAAAAGGTTATTAGATTCTCCATTACAGCCTTTGATAACAGTGTAGTGGAGGTCAGAGGGGAACTGGGATTTATGCTTATTGCAAAATAAACTCCTGGTTTGATACCTTTATTCTGTAAGTTTAATTTTTACAAAGACCCTGTTGAGTTGCTTAATATCCTATATACCTGATTCACTGAACTGTATCTGTCAAAGTGGACATTCAATACTATACAGCATCAATTAGAACATGAATTTCTTAAATCCTGTTAGTGATTGAATCCTTTCTATGAACAGGGTGGGGGAGGGAAGAAGAGGAGAGAAGTCTAATATACCATATAGGTATCCAAGATATTCTTTAACTGCTCTCTATCAAGGTTTGGTGCTTGATTATTTCCATGAACATATTACTGAGGTTTATTTGCTTATGCAACTTTTAAATGTCATTATCGTATTTTTATGGGAGGAGGGGATCATTGGGAAGTAACAATGGTGTAAAAGAAGAAAAAAGCATCAATAAAACATTTAAGAATTTTTTTTAATGTCATGAATGATTGATTCCCCTCTTCAAAAATCCACAATGGAGGGGTGGCTAGGTGGTGCAGTGGCCCTGGAGTCAGGAGGACCTGAGTTCAAATCTGGCCTGATACTTAATACAAAAAACTAGCCATATGACTTGGGCAAGTCACTTAACCCCAATTGCCCTAACTTCCACCTCCAAAAAGAGCAGGGGGGGGGGGGAGAATCCACAATGGCTCCCAAATGTCTCTCTTATTTATATCAAAATCAACTTTAGCTTCCCATTCTCGCTATCTGGTCAAGTCAGAGGTGATTTATATAATCACAGAACAGCAAAGCTAGAATGAACTATTGAGGTCATCTCACCCAACCCCTTTAATTTCCAGATAGAAAAATTGAGACTAAGAGAGATGAAGTGATCCACTTACTCAGGATTATGCAGGTAGTAGCTTATCTGGTACTAGAGAGAACCTGGGTCTCCTGACTCCAAGTCCAGGTTCAGATTTTTCTTTTTCCTATTTAAAAAATAAGGCGCTGCCTTATTACATTTCACTTCTTGTCCTAAGGTCTTTCTACCAACCCAGTCCAAAACCATCTTACTCCATTAAACATTCCCTGTTGGAACCACCTCCATCCCATCCTGCTGTTCATCTCACCATCCCCTCAGCATTTGTATAAGTAATCCAGCTCAACATATCTGTTTACATTTATTTAATTTCTTTCATTGTGTTAGATCATTTTCATGTGTGTTCATCTTATCTCTCTCATTATACTGTAAGCTCCACATCTAGTTCTTTTGTACTTTCCCATTACCTTAAGATACTATCAAGCACACAGTAGGTATTCAATAAAGATGGACTTCTTACTACAGATTCCAGTGCATTGACCCAATAAGTATTTTAAAAGCAGCTGCTATGTGCCAGGCACAGGGTATTCAAAGACAAAAATGAAATAATCTTTGCCTTCAAAGAGTTTATATTGTCTTAGGGAAAAACAAAATATCACATAAAAGTACTTGCAAAATAGGTATAAGGAAATGTCTGGGTCACTAGCAACTGGGAGTTTGGATCTTGGAAAGGCCTCATGTAGGGGATGGTGCTTGAGCTAAGCTTTTGAGAAAAGTAGAGACTCCAAGAGGGAAAGCTGAGGAGGAAGTATGTTGCGCATGCAGAAAAGACAGTTTAAAAGCACAGTGTTTGAAATTGGTCACAGTCAGGATCAAAGTAGAGAATAGAACAAGTGGGAGATGGGATAGGAGGGAGGGAAATATAGTCAGTCTTTTACAATATATCTACTATGGTAATGTTTTGCCTTAGCTACGTATGTACAACCTATACTGAATTGCTTATCTTCCCAGTATAAGGGTGGGTGACAGGGGAGGAGTTTTAAAATCAAATGTTTAAATATATATATTATGATTATTATTATTATTTTACATATAACTGGGAAATACAACATTCAGGCACTGGGACATAGAGATCCACCATGCCCTACTGGAAAGTAGGAGGGGGTATGGGAGAAGATATGGGAGAGAGCAGATTGGAGAAGGGGATATCCAGTGGGATCACTGTTTTAGGGTGGTGGGTAGGGGAAAAACGGGGAGAAAATTTGTAACTCAAAATCTTATGGAAATGAATGATGTAAACTAGAAGTTAATAAAGCATTTGATTTAAAAAAAAAGAAAGTGGTCACAGTGAATAATATGCAATAATAAGAAAATATGTAAAGAAAATAATAATAGCCAAAGTGATTTGCTAGGTAACGCAGTAAATAGAGCACTGGCCTGGAGTCAGGAGGATCTGAGTTCAAATTCAACCTTAGACACTTGATGCACTTCCTAGGTGTGTGATGTTGGGCAAGTCACTTAACCCTAATTGCCTTGCCTTGCCCTCTCCAAAAAAAAAAAAAAAAAACAGCACAATGATGGGAGATCAACTGCCATATGTGAGAAATAGCAATAATACCAATACTAGAGAGTATGTGAAGAGGAGTAAAAATATAAAAATGTTCACAAGTGCTTTAAATGACAGTGTATTTTGTATTTGATCCTGTAGAGAATGGGGAGTTTATTGAGCTCACTCCAATGAGTGATATGGTCACAACTATGCTTCAAAAATAGCATTTTGCCTGTAGGATGGATTGGAAAGTGGGAAGCCCTAAGGCAGGAAATTGAGTAGGCAGCTATGGTGATGACCCAAGTGGGAGGTAATGAGGGCTGGGACCAAGGCAATGGCCATGTGAGTGAAGACCAAGGGATGGCTTCAGAGATGTTGAGAAAGAAGAATTGATAAGCCCTGGCCATTGATTAGATATATGGGATGAGGAAGAAAGAGTGAGAAGTCAAGGAAGACTCCAACATTTTGAACCTGGGTTACTGGGCAGGGTGGGGAGAGTGGCGATAAATTTCACAGAAATAGTGAAGTTCAGAAAAGGGTGAATTTAAGGAGAAGAATAATGAGTTCTGTTTTAGACACATTCACAAAGTGAACCAGCATCCTGGAGTACCATGGTTCCTGACAGCAAATCATTTTGGCTATTATTGATGGGGTGCTTGGGGTGTCTATATTTGTAACATCAGTTTGTAAAATCAGTCTATAAAACCAGTTTGTAAAATCACATATCCCCCCAACCCAGCCTCAGAGAATTAACTCTGCCCCTTCCCCCTGCCAGCACTCTGCCCCACAACAATTCATGAACTGCTTATCTCTGCTTGGTACAATAACATGAATCCTTCACTAAACCATCTATAAACTTTTTAGCTCAGACAAATGTTATCTCTCCCAGGTATAATGGCCAGCTGTACCTATGAATCCTTCAATGCACTATCTGTAAGTTAGCTCCTCAGTCAATTAGGCACAACCTGAATCCCTGTTAGCCTTGGTTCCCAACATCCATCTTGTCAAACATGATATTGATGGATGGCAGACTAGGCACTTCTCAGTCAGCCCTGACTGCTAGTTGACTTACTGATTTTCAAGCCTAAAACCACACCGCCAGGTAGCCCCCCCACTTAGGCTATTTCCCAGTGAATTATGGGAAATAAGCCTGCTCAGTAGATAATAAAAGTGCATGTTCTTTTAAGCACTGACCACTCCTTAACTCCTCCCTAATCCCACCCTTACTCACCTAGTTGGCATAATTGACATCTGATTTACTATTGTAACTCTTTATAAACTATACCTATGACTTCTTTCAGTTTACAGGTTCCCTAAGAACTCATGCCTACTGTAAAGTTTAACAATAAACTTTTACAATCCTGACTTAAAAGATTGCTTGGGTCCTATGAATTCATTCCAGACTGCCCACCAAGGGACTCTAGTCATTGGAGCCCCTGAAACACCTATCCTCCCTAATCATTATTATTTTCTTTGCATATTTTCTTGCACACACTCCGACCACTTTCAAACCTTTCTATGACTACTAGTGAAGATGGTAGGAGAGGTCACTTTCCTTAGAAAATTTAAAAGCACAAACCTCAAATAATTCCATTTCCTCTTTGCCCAATTCACTAGGATCGTTACTTTTCTGCCAGACTGACATTTTTTAAGTGATCATTTCTTATAGATATTTCTTGTTCCTGACCAGATGAGAAAACAATATAAAAATGGCCACAGCCTGTGTTCAGCTTGTGCAATTGCTTGGAGAAGATCCAGCAAATTCCAGAGTGGACGTCCCTAGGTACTAAAAGCCATCTTCCATCTAATCCAGGCTTTTTCTATTCTTTCAAAAGGTGATCTCCTCAAAGCAATCTTTTATGGCACTTAAAGCTCAAAGCACTTTACATACATTACTTGCCTTATTCTATCCTCACAGCAACCCTTTGATGTCATTAGTACAAGTAGTATGATTTTCATTTTACAAATGAGGAAATGGAGACTTAGGGAGGCCAATCGAATCTTCTGACTCCAAATTAAGCCTCTTTCCACTATACTACAGTGTCCTTAGATCAGCTTGTCCTATGCAGGTCTAGAGTCATCTGGGCTAGTAGAGTATAAACTGTTGGGAAGGGATCATTGTCCAATCCAGTCTAAGACATGGCTCTAACAAGGTCTGGGTTTCCTAGGTTCATCTGTAGATAACACTAAAGTGAAATTAAACAACTAGGGGTGCATGAGACTCTATTTCATATACAATAAAATATATGTGTAATGTATTTGTACAACGTACAATGAAATTCATGTACAATGCCAAGGACTTCATGACAAGCAACAGTCTAGTGGAAAGGCCTAGAATCAGGAGATGGAATATCCTGTGGAAAAGTGAGGGGCAAAGATAAATATATAAGATAGGTATCCCAGTAGAACATGACAAACAAAAAAATGAAAAAAACAAACAAACAAAAAAACAAAACAAAACCCACAGAAAAATATACTTCAGGAAATAATGTCTAAAAGAAAACTGGCCAGAATTTCTGAATCTAGACAACAATGAACTAATTGATTGAATCCACAAATTTTTACTAGAGGAAAAATCCCACCCTTGAAACTCCTAAGCACACAGTGGTTAAATTTTTATAATTTTAACACCTAGCAACAAATTTTGCAGGCAGCTAGAAAAAAGGGCATTGATTTCAACAATGCAAAATTCTTCTTTAAACATATGAAATTAGAGAAGCAAAGGAGCTCAACTTGCAACCCAACATTACAGACCCTTCAAGGCAGATCTTAATCAGCTGAACAGAGATGGACCTTTAACCAAAGAGGCATTTAAGGAATTCTTGGGGGGTGGGGGGGACCATCAGAATATTCAATATGCAAACACTCCAAACAAAAGAAACGCAAGAAATACAAATTAGTACAGTTATCCAGAAAAGATTAAGAAACAAAAATAATTCTCTCAAGTCTATGGCCTTAAAAAAAAAAAAAAAGGAATTGGACAGAGGAGAAAAAGACAGAAAAAAAGGAATCATGGAGTGACAAAAAAGTCTCTAAAGATTTAAAGGAATCAGTAATTAGCAGAAAAGAAAAATGTACTTCAGTACTTCTGAATACTAAATCTCTCGTGCCTGTTATAAACATCTTTGGCAGGAGGTGAAACACCATGGGAAGTGGTGCCTGGGGGTGAGATGGGGGGTGGTTGGGGGTGGGGGAAGAGTAACCATGCTGGTGCCAGATTTAGCTTAGACAAGTGATCAGCATGGCCCACTACAACTCAGAACTCTTGAGCTAAAGTGATCCATTGGCCTTAGTTCCCTCAATATCTGGAATCATAGGCCTGTGGCAGCACATCTCCTTAAAAAAAAGACAGATTAAGGAACTCAATATATAATTTTTTGAGGGGGGAAGGCAAGGCAATTGGGGTTAAGTGACTTGCCCAAGGTCACACAGCTAGTAAGTGTGTGAAGTGTCTGAGGTTGGATCTGAACTCAGGTCCTCCTGACTTGAGGGCTGGTGCTCTATTCACTGTGCCACCTAGCTATCACTCAATATATAATTTCAAACAGAGAAGATAAACAAAATTAAGGCTGGTAAGGGGGCATGATGGTTAGAGCTCTGGACCTGGAGTCAGGATGACCTGAGTTCAAATCTGAACTCAGACACTAGCTGTCTAGTAAAAATCACTTAAGCCTGTTTGACTCAGTTTCCTGATGTGTAAAATGAACTGGAGAAGGAAATGGCAAACCACTCCAGTATCTTTTCCAAGAAAACCCCAAATGGGGTCACAGAGAGTTGGACTTAACGGAGCAACAAACAAAATTAGAATGATTACAAAATAGGAAATCTGTGTTGCTATGACAGCATGCCTACAAAAGCCCAAGGAAGCCACTGGAGCACCTCCTGATGGGACCGTTTTGAATTCTGGCAACTAGGAAGCTCCATCAGTAGCCTGAACCTTCAGTCACTGGAGCCAATTAACCAGGTCTTCTCAACAAGTTTGTCTCTCTAGACACTGAACCACCTCATAGCCCACTTGGTCCAGGATTCTGAGAGATATTCCTTCAGTCATAGCATGCTTATTTCCTTTGCAAATGACATGAAATTGGGAGAGATAGCAAACATATTGGATGTCATAGCCAAGATGTCAGTCATAAACAAAGCTAGAATGATGAGTCAAATATGTAATATGCTAAAATTGAACACACATATAAATGTAAAGTTCCAAACTTGGGTTCAAAAAGTTAACTGTACAAATACAAGAGAAGAGGGGCAGCTAGGTGGTGCAGTGAATAGAGCACCAGTCCTGGAGTCAGGAGGACCTGAGTTCAAATCTGACCTCAGACACTTAACACTTACTAGCTGTGTGACCTTGGGCAAGTCACTTAACCCCAGTTGCCCTACCTTTCCCCCTTCAAAAAAGAAAAAAAAATGCTTAATAAAATAAATAAATACAAGATAAGAGACACAAGTGGCTCAACACAGCAAACTCCCCTGGTTCTCTTTGTTTATCTCATCACTCGTTCTGAGTCTCTTTTACTGCACCTCCACTTTGCACCTGCTACCCTGACTGGCTTCAACTCCTCTGAACACCCCTCCCAGGATAAGCTCATCTCTCCTTCTTTTTTTTCCAGAGCGGGGCAGGCAGGGCAATTGGAGTTAAGTGACTTGGCCAAGGTCAAAAGTGTTAAGTGTCTGTTAAGTGCCTGAGGCCTATTTGAACTCAGGTCCTCCTGACTCCAGGACTGGTGCTCTATTCACTGTGCCATCTAGCTGCCCCAGGCTCATCACTTATAAACTCACAGCCATGCTGCTAACTTAAGCTTTGATTGTCACCACCTCACTCAGCCTTCTCTCCCCAAAGACTGGAGGACTAGAAAGCAGAGTACCAAACTCTTCCCACTTGCTTTCCTTTATAAAAGGCAGCAACTGGATCCTCAGTTCACTTCCACTTTGCATCTGCTGCTCTGCCTGGGTACAGCTCCATAGAGCAAGACGCCTCCTGGTCCCTCATTCCCATCCAGCAATGCTTTCTTGCCTCCCTTTGTGTGCTGTTTCCCCCTCTAGATTGTAAGTTCCTGTAGGAATAAGGACTATCTTTTCATTAATTATGTCCCTGCCACTTGTATATATAATACAATGCCTAGAATGTAGTAGGCATTTAATAAACATTTATTGGATTGGATTGGACTGGATTGTATCTTTATCCAGGTTATGCCTGCTAACTATGAGTGTCCCACAGGACTCTCTCCTGGGTCTTCTTCTCTTCTTCCTCTATATTGTTTCACTTGGTGATCTCATCAGTGCCCCTCGATTAAAAAAAAAAGAAAAAAAAGGGAAAATACCTATATGTACAAAAATATCTATAGCAGTTCCTTTGGGGCTAGAATTGGAAACAGAAGGGATATGCATTAACTGGGGAATGAGTGGACATGTTGTGGCATATAATTGTAATGGAATATTATTGTGCTATAAGAAATAATGAGCAGGATGGTTTTAGGAAAATCTGATAAGTCTTAATATGAACTAATGCAAAGGTAAATGAGCAGAATAGAACACTTTACACAGTAACAACAATATTGATCAAGTGTGAAGGACTTGGTTATTCTGGTCAATACAATGATCCAAGACAATTACAAAGGTCCCACGATGAAAAATGTTCTCCACCTCCAGAGACAGATCTCAGAAACTCTGATAACAGTTTGAAGCATACTTTTTTTTTACTTTATGTTTTGTGCTTTTTATTGGTGGGGGTTTTTGACAACATGGATATGGAAATATGTTTTGCATGACTTTACATGTATAATTGATATCATATTGCTTGCCTTCTTAATTGGTAGAAGAGGGAAAGAATTTGAAACTTCAAAATTTTTTTAAAAGAATGATAAAATTGGGGGGCAGCTAGGTGGCACAGTGAACAGAGCACCAGACCTAGACTTAGGAGGACCTGAGTTCAAATCTGGCCTCAGACACTTAACACATACACACACACAAAATTAAAAAAAAAAAACTATCAGTGTAACCTTGGGCAAGTGACTTAACCCCAATTGCCCTCCAAAAAGCAAAAAAAAAAATGTTTTTAAAAGAATGATAAAATTGGGGTGCAACTAGATGACACAGTGAATAGAGCACCAGCCCTGGAGTCAGGAGGACCTGAGTTCAAATCTGGCCTCAGACACTTAACACACACACACAAAACCTAGCCGTGTGATCTTGGGCAAGTCATTTAACTCCAATTGCCCTCTCCCCCCTCCAAAAAAGCAAAAAGCAAAAAAAAAAAAAAAAGATAAAATTAAATATTCCTAAAGAGGAAAAAAAATCTTACTGCTTCAGGATTGAAGGAGATTATTTCTATACCTTTTTTCCTCTTTTTTCCTTTCTGCCTCCCAGTGGGGTTAAATGTTCTCAAATGACCCAAGTCCTTAGGAGATTAGCTATTGTCTTCAGTTTTGACTACACCTAAATACAAATGATTCACAAGAAAATCAATTCTAGTACAATGAAAGTGAACCCAGGAAGTGAGATCCTGAGACTTTCCCACACTCCCTGAGTTCTACTCCATGTTGGTCCCACTTGCTTCCCTTTTATCCACAACTTCAGTGATATGGCTTTTTGTATCCTCATCCCCTCAACAGACACACATGACTCTGGCTGCCTTTTGTCAATGCCTCATGTTGCTACTATAGCCCACCTCAAAATTCATGGTGATACTGATGTATGAATTTCTGCCTGAAGAAGTAAGATTAAGTAACTTATTGCTTAGTGCCTATGGCTAAGTACTCTAGGACATCAAGTCCTAGAAGAGGACTTGAAGTAACTTGAAGAAAAGGTGTTGATCTACTTTGTTAAAGAGATTTTCTTTAGCTAGGATTTGTCTATGAAATCACTGGTGTAGTCCCTATCCCTACCCTCTATCTGTAACCCTAGGCTCTGTGTGAATGTTCAAATGCATATTTGAAGTAAATTGAAGGAGAAAACCTAAGGGAAAGAAAGTCTTTCTCCTAATATATTTCTTTTAATCCATGATAACATCTTGAATTCCACTATGTGAATGTTATATTTGACTATAGAATTACAGAGTATAATTTATCTCCTTTATTTAACATTCTTAAAATTGGAACATTCCTGAATCTTACATTAAAAAATTCAAATATTCAAATGCTCTAAGTTAAATACTTCTAAATTTGCCACAAACAATTGAATACCCTTAAACAAAGTCCTCAGACTTTGATAGCAGTTAACTATTGGGTCAAAAGGACTAGCCTTAGGCAAAACTTCCAAGTTTATGCTCAGCATAAACCTTTTCTTTGCCTTTCCTTCTGAGTCAACTGCTCTTGTGTTGTTGTTTTTCTCTCTGAATCTCAATCTGCTGTCTCCTCTTCCATGGTCAAAACTTCTCAGAAAATATCTGATACGACATTATTAAGCTCAAAACCCTTCAACGTTTCTCTCTTCCATAAAGTTCAAACTCATCTACTCATCATTCAAAGCCCTTCACAATCTGATACCTTCCTCTCTTCTCAGCCAGTGAGATATACTCCTCTTTATGACTTTTTTTCAAACAAACTATATTACTCAACATCTCCCTTACATATCTGATACTTTCCCATGTCCATATTTAAGCTCATAATTCTCCCTCTGCTTCTGATGGTCTCCCCTTTGTCCCTTCACATGTTGAATTACTACCTATCATTTAAGGCTCTGCTCAAATGTCATGTCTAGAAAGCCTTTTCTGAATTCTGGAATCTGTTGTCAGTTTCCACCTCTCCCCACTTCAAACTGAATTTTGCATCTCTCTTATATACTTATCATTTCAACACTTATTGAGTGCAGACTAAGTGCCAAATGTACTTAATATATATTAACAGTCATGGAGTATCCTCCTGCTAGACTATAAGGATATTTAAACTTTGTACCTTGATCCAGCACAAAGGGGACTCAATAAATATTCATTGAATTGAGGTATCATTAATATTTTAAATTGGAACTTAATCTACTCCAGAGTATTTTTTTTTCAAGTGTCTACACTGAAAAACAACAAAAACCAAATTTCCATACAAATAGCAGAGCATTTTAAAAAACTATCCTGTATTCTATGCTTCCTTCTGAAGGAAGTGAGGGTTAGGGTTAGGGTTAGGGTTAAGGTTAGGGTTAGGGTTAGGGTTAAGGTTAGGGTTAGAGTTAGGGTTAGTGAGGGTTAGGGTTAGGGTTAGGGTTAGTGAGGGTTAGGGTTCTCTGTTCTCCTCTGTGCATGTTTTTTTTTAATATTATAATAGCCCTCTTTTTTGGCATTACTATTGCTAACCCCAGTCCTTCCTCTCCCTAATCCCCACCCACATATTAAAAACCTAGAGAAGAGAAGGAAAAAAATAACTTTTAACAAATAAACAATAGTCAAGCAAAATTAATCCATATAATGGCCATGTCCAAAACTATGTGTCCATGTAACTTGTGTCCATCCCCTCTCTATCAGGATGTGGGTAGCGTGACTCACCATAGATCCTCTGGAGATATGCTTTGGTCATTATGTTGATCAGATTACATATCTATTCTTAATCCTTTCAAAATTTTTTTTTTTACAGTGTTGCTGTTCTGTTCTCCTTATTTTGCTCACTTCACTCTCAGTTCATACTACCTAAGATTTGCTGAACATTATTTCTTATTACACAATAATACTCTATTGCATTCATATACCACAATTTGTCCAGCCATTTCTCAATTATCTAAGAGGTGATCTTGGGTTCTCCCTTGATAATATTTCTTTTCCTTTCTCTCACTTTTTAATCCCATCTTCAGGATCAGGAAAATTCTTCTGTTTCTATTTTTTTCCCACTATCCTGTTCCTTAACCTCTCTCCTCCCTGACCCTGCTTGTTTGCCCATTGAATCTGATTTATGTACCAAACTTTGTTTATATGTGTATACAACGGACTTTTTGTCCATTTCAGATAAGAACCAATTTCATCTGATGCTCACTCATCCTCTCTCCTTCTTGTATGTTTGGAAATCCTTTTTCTCAGGCACCCCAAGAGTAAGAATTAGCAAGTTCTACTCCTGTCTTTCTCCCAGTGTATTCCTTTCACCCTCCTTTCTCTTTTCCTTATTCAGTCCCTCAGAACAGAATTCACCCTCAGGATCTCTCTTTTTATTTAACTCCCTCGATAACATTTGAAGACATTAAGGTTCTGAAGGGACACCTGTTTCTTCTCCCCTTGTTAGAATGTTAGCACTCTATCATCATATTTCTCCTGGTAATTACTCAAATAAATTTATCTTTCTAGATTTCTCTGCACTCTTGTGTGTGTATGTTAAAGTTCTTTCAAACAAAAATATTTGAAAGACCTCTATTCTATTAAATCCCCAAACCCTCCCACCTCCCAGAATGATATACAGCTTCACAGATTATTTATTGTCTTTTGAAATATTGCATTCCAAAATCTCTTATTTTTAGCAGAAGCTGCCAGGTTTTATCTGATCTTGACTACAATTCCTCAGTACTTTAATTTCTTCTTTCTAGGGGTTTGCAGTATTTTTTTTTAACTTTGACATGGGAACTTTGGATTTCGGCTATGGCATTACTAGAACTTTTCCTTTTGAGATTTCTTTCAGGAGAAAATTGATGGATTCGTCCTCTCTTTACTTGGGCATCTGGTTCTAATAGATTCAGATAGTTTTCATTTACAAATTCCTGAAATATAGTTTCAAGACTTTTTATCATGATTTTCAGGGACTGGTTTTTAATTATTTAATTATTCACAAGTCATTTAAATTATTTAAGTCATTTTTAAATGATCTCTCCTGAATTTGTTTTTCAGTTCAGTTTTATTTAATATAGATATCTTGGCTTTTTTTTTCAACCCTTCAATCTTATTAGAATATTTCTTTCTGCTTCAGAGTCATGGATTTCTGTCTGGTTTACTCTAGTTTTCAGGTATTCAATTTCTTAGATAAGGTTTACCACTTTCTCTTTCAAGCTACTTATTCTTTCTTTTTTTCTATAGCTTTTATTTCATTTTTAATCACCGGCTTCATTTCTTCTATTAATCTAGATATTAATTTTGTCCTTGGAGAAATTGATTTTTCCTTTGAGTATCTTGCTTATAGTTGACATACATTTTCTCTTTCTTTAGGTGAATTTCTAGATTTGCAATATTTTTTTAATAATGATTGGTGTTTCATCTGATCTACTCATCTTTCCAGTGTTGGTTCCTAAATTGTAGCTTTGTTCCAAGGCCAGCGTCTACCACTTAATGTTCTTTTCAGTTGGGTGGTAGCCATGTGTGGTCTTACCCCAGGTCAGTTGGGTCTTGCACTGACCTGTACCTCTTGGGTTTTTGAGGTTTAGGGAGCTGGACCTACAGGGCCCTCTCTGGCATCTCCAGACAGAGCATTAGGGACCTCAGAGACCTTAAACCCAATTTATCACAATTTGAGCTCTATGGTCCAAGATTAGCTGTTGCCTGTTACAATTCCCTGGGATTTTCTTCCTAAGGAGAGTTCTTTGCCCTTGTTGCTTATGGACTCTGACCCTTTCAGGCTACATGAGTCTCATGTCTAGTACACCATAGGACACTCCACTCTTTGCTGGAAGTGCCTCTTTTCTTATTTCCTATGAGTTTCTTTTTATGCAATTCTGGAGTGAAAGAAATTACTTGATATAGTTTTCCATTGGTTTTTTAATTAGATTTCTTGATCATTAATGCCATCAGTTTGGTGGTCTATCTTCTTTTTAGACAGCTATATTGGAAAGAAGTTCTAGTCCAGAGTATTTTAAATCCCAACTCTAATTGGGATGTAGATGACTTTGATGTTTGTTAAGAAATAAGCTAATGGGGTGGCCAGGTGGCACAGTGAATAGAGCACTGGCCCTGGAGTCAGGAGGACCTGAGCTCAAATCTAGCCTAAAACACTTAACACTTACTAGCTGTGTGACCTTGGGCAAGTCATTTGACCCCAATTGCCTTGACTTCTCCCTCCAAAAAAAAAAGCCAAAAAAAAAAAAAAGATATAAGCTAAGTAAACAGGGCCATTTTGAGGGAGAAAGGTCCCTTTCCTGTATCCCTGAAACCACACCACATGGATGATTATACACCTATCCTTACTCTGATAAGGCCAGTCCTATATGAAGCAAGTTCTATTTAGAGTCAAATATCTTCAAAAATCAAATTCCTAATCAACTATCTCCTGAGCCAGTGCTAATTGGCTAATGCTGACATGCTAATGCCAATATGACAAATGCTGAATCTTAATTTGTGGTGTGGGTAGAACCATGTGCCTTATATTAATCACCTTGTGTCAATGTTTATGCAATTATAGTCAAAATGCTGAGGCACCAATTTGGTCAAATTTTTTTCTTGATCTAAAGTCACAGTAGTGCTTTTATGAACAGTTTACATGAATGTGGAACTGTGTGGTTATGGTAAGCTGGTTTGCAAAATGATGTTTTTCTTGACTGTAATTTGGGTTTCGCACAAAGATCTGCCAGGATGAAACAAAGTTTATGGCAAATTTTAAAAGTTAAAGGTGGAATTAAGCACTAAGAAGTTCCTCTGATAAAATATCAATTATTCACATCTAAAGAATTGATTTGATTAGCATTTATGCAATTAAATGTACTTTATATACCTTGGGTTTGAAAACCACCTGTGAAAAGATAAAACAGTTTTGCAGATATTACCTTCAAAAATGTACGTTAATGTCTCCAGTATCCCTGAGGGATATTGCTTTTCCCTTTTAACAAATAGGGAAATAATTATAAAGAAATTCCCCATAGCTGTGACTTAAAAGAACTTGATCCTTTTTAGCAAAACAAAATAGAAACTGAACATGGTAGAGTAGCAAGTCACTATACAAATGAAATTTTTGTTATTTTATTATCATTTTTAATGTACTATTTAGATACACATCTTATAGTGGGGGGGAAATAGTCTGGACCTTAATGGATTTCTATGATTTGGAGTTTTTCACTCAGTTGCTGAGGTAAGGAAATATTGCATGGTTTGGGACTGATGAAAGACTAAGTAAAAAGAGAGGCTTCCAAAAAGAAGGGAGAAAAAATACAATGAGAGGAAACCTATGGTGCTTCTCCCTAGCAGCCTAGGGGCTCAAACTCCAAATCCCAGAAGCCTACACAGACAGGTCTAGAACATTCTTCCCCTCTCCAGAGGAAATGATATAATCATTTTATTCTTCTCATCCTTTTTGGTGAGGTTGCTAGAAACAGTGCTGGGATAAGTAGCTATCCTGTTATTATTCCTTCTTATTCAGTCTTCAGATTATTGAACAGATTGATGAAATAAGGCTTTTTGTAGTTGAATAAAAATGTTGGGATGTAAGCTTATTCTCTGTAGGCTCACTGAAAGCATCCTTGTTAAATCTCAAGTAGCAGGGAAAATAAGGATGATATGTACCTCATCTTATTCCCACATGATTTTTAATCTCCTCTGCCAAGTCTCTATTATTCTTTGAAAACTTTTCATTCAAGGCAGCTTTGATATTATGCATATTTTAAGTTGTGTCCATTAGAAAGGTTGTTCTTAAATTTTTGTGAATCATGTTATACCTTACCAATCATGGATGTATTCTATAATATCGTCTTCTATGGTAATAGAATGGTTCCTGGATAATATGTTGGTTGAAATTATTAGGATATTTTGAAGTCTGTGTTTGTAGCATGGGAATTTTTCATCTGTCAATCTATGAAAGAGAGCATGCTTCTGATGTATAATTCTGCTTCATGTATAATTCTACATCAATCATTAAATTGGGCTCCTTAAGGATAACTCTTTGCAGTTTCTGGTGGCAATGACCTAGTCCTGATTTAACGTAATAAAGTCTTGATTTTGGCAAACAATCCAACGTGAGTCATTTGTTCTAGTCTTCTTTGTTACTATATTGTTGGCTGAGTCCACACTGATGTCACACATGAAGGGCATTTTTTTATTCCACTCTTGGACCTTTATTCTTTCATAGGCTCTATGCAAGGAAGTCATTCTTACTTATATTCAACAAATTCAATGGCACATACCTTTTATCATCCTGTACAGTCTTGTTTAGTTAAATGATACTTGCTTATTTCAAAAGTATATAAAGAGGTGATTGACTGCTTTATCATGTGCCTGAAGAACACCTATCAATATTTTTCTTCCTTTGGACATGGAAATGTTCATCTCTCTATAGCTGTCTCAGTGTGATAGGCCTTACATTTTGTTAATATTGTACTGGTTTTTAATATTGTACTTTCCGATCCACACAGTTAATTTTACAAATTGGAAGGTGTAAAGTAAGTATGGTATTACACAGATGTAATTATTTTATATTTGTTCTTTCTAATTGGCTTTTATTTCAGACTTCTTTCTCCTTGGTGTCTTTATGCTTAATGTATTATGCCTGGAAGGAACCAAAGTATTTGTAGGCATTCCCTTCATCCTTCATTCAGTGCGACTTCTGAATTCAAGATTAAAATCTTGAGTGTCTATTTTTCCTTGTATATCAATAATTTTACACTTATTAAGTTCAAAAGACATTTTTATATCACTGGAGAAAGATGATACAACATAAAGGAGCTGTTCAATTTGTTTTTCAGTAGACCCAAATAGTTTGATGTCATTCATAAACATCAAATGATTAATAATATGCTTTGGTTGGTCTCCTTTAATTTGGAAGCCATACTTAATTCCAGTAAGGAGAAATTACAGTGGATTTAAAGCTAGACAAAATCAAGTAGGGTTCAAATCGTGCTTCCTGAAAAACACTACATTTTATATGAGTTTTTCTTGATGTTATTCTGTTAGTGGCGTGTTTTAAATAGAGTATAGCTTTCCATATGGATATCAAATGGGCTAAGTATTTTTACTATGCTTAGTTATATTTGCTATATTTATAGAATATGAATAAAACATGAATTTGGAACTGAGTAAAAATCAACAAAGCCAATCAATATGTCATAGTAATTTCAGGCAGTTAGTTCTCTCTTGAACCACTCTGCTGTAGAACCATGCCATTTTGGGAATCTACAGGGAATCTACCATGTGTTGGCTCAATTTCTTTTGTCTTGCCATGTCTTATTTGGGGTAGACTTTGGACTCCCTAATGGAGGCCTTATCTCAGGAAGTCAGAAACCAGATTCCCTCCATTCCCTACCACAACTATACCTCTAGATGGTAGAGTTAAGGTCCACTGCTTGTTGCAACAGCATACTGGGGAAATGGGCAGGAATGGAATGTGCTAACAGACTAAAGTGGGCCACATAACCCAATCCCCTCAGCTGGCTTGTATATCTTGCCAGAGCAAAAAAGTTGGTAAGGGAGAGGTGCTGAATGAGCACCTTCTGTTTGGTCATCATCCACTCTTAATTCTTGAGGCAGCTACCTTGTTGTACTTCTTGCTTTCTTATCCTCTGTAAACAGCTGTCATTACCATATCTCAGCCATATAATTCCTCTTTTTTTGGTGGGGGGGAATGTTATTGGGAGTGGAGAAAATGCCTATTCATTCATCTTGTTAGATGCATAACCTGGAGGTGTACACTGAATGAGAACTTATAAAAGATATACAAATCTACATGGCTGAAAGTGAGTGAAGCAGTCTCTTCTGGGTGGCCAATTTGTCCTTTCAAGCATAAGAGAACATGGCTTGTACAGAAAACTACACTTAAAATTCAAAAAGAAAGATTCAAAATGCAAAATGCAAAAGTGCGAAAAGCAAGATAGTTTCTCTCCTCTAAGTATGCATATTTACCTATGTTGTTTTATATGTTTTTTTTAACATTTAAAAAATTTTGTTTGTTTTATATGTTTTTAAAGTCTGGAGCTCTGATTTCATTGACATCAGGAATTCCTGGGGGGGAACCTCCAACACAAATATTAAGCAGCAACTGTTTATAGTCTTAGTCTTATAGTCTTTATAGTCTTATGTCAATTGTAGTCTTAGAAATTTGTATAGGGGAGGGAGGACAGGTAAGTAGCACAGAGGATAGAGCACAAGCCCTAGAGTCAGGAGGTCTTTAATTCAAATCTGACCTCAAACACTTGACACCTACTAACTGTGTGACCTTGGGCAGTTCACTTAACCCTGATTGCCTTGCAGAGAAGGAAAGAAAGGAAGGAAGGAAGAAAGAAATGAAGGAAGGAAGGAAGGAAGGAAGGAAGGAAGGAAGGAAGGAAGGAAGGAAAGAAGGAAGGAAAGAAAGAAGGAAGGAAGGAGGAAGAAAGTTATATGGGACATGGAGAGGATAAGTGACTTGCCCAAGTATCACACAGTCTATATGAGTCAGAGGTTTGACTTCAACCCCATGCTTCCTTATCCTGATTCCAAGGTTAGCGCACACACACACACACACACACACACACACACACACACACACCCATGGGTATATTTATATGTATGTAGATGTCTGGATGAATTATGACAAAGTTTCACCTTTAATAATATCAAATAATCATTTAGACATTACTAACAAGGTTTTTATGAGACTGAAAAGTAAGTCTAAGGGCCCCAATTCACTGTCACACACAGGTTTCTTCAAACTCTTTATATAATCTAAAAATTCACCTCCACTCGTCTCTCTACCTATTCACATTCTCTGGGAGCAATTTGTTAAATTGTTGATTTTTTCCAGAAAAAATTAATTTTCTACGAAGATTACAATGTGAAGTGAGAAGAGTGGCCCACACTTTTGTTTTCCAAGCTGTTAAATGTTGCTGCTTTATGCTGGGTTTCTGCTGCCCTCTGGTGATCACTTCAATCCAAGTTCTGAAAGTAGACTACTAGGGGAAAAATATTGACATCTATATAGCCTTTTCAGGTTTGCAAAGTGCCTTGTGTACATTATGTCAGTGGCTGCTCATAAGAAACATAGGAATCAGCTTTTCTTAAGTAGCTTGCTTATCTAAGCATGCCCAAATCATATTAAAATAAGGTCTTGAATATCATCGATTCTACCCTATCCTCTCATTTAAAAACTCATATTAATAACTTTTTTCATGTCATCTTTATTTCTGACATATGTCCTCTGCTCAGTGAGCCATCCCTTTGTAATAAAGAATTAAAAAGAGGCAGCTAAGTGGCACAGTGAATAGAGCAATGGCCCCAGAGTTAGGAGGATCTGAGTACAAATTTGACCTTAGACACTTGACACAAAAACTAGCCATGTGAACTTGGGCAAGTCACTTAACCCCAACTGCCCTCCAAAAAGCATAGATAGATAGATAGATAGATAGATAGATAGATAATGAAAAAGAAAAAAATTATCTAGAAAAATTAATTACCACATCAACAGAGTCTGATAGCATATGCAATATTATATACTACCTCCACAAAGAAGTGGAGATATATTTTCTTCTCTCCTTTTGGGACAAACCTTGATCACAGAGCATCCAGTTTTGGTTTTGTTATTGTAATTCTTTCTAATTACATTGTTGTTATCATTGTGCCATGGACTATTTTATTTTCCTGGTTCCTCTTTCTTTAGTCTGCATCACTTCATGCAAATCTTCCCCATGCATCTCTGAATTATTCTTATTCATTATTCTTTTAGTCCATTATATTAGAGTACCAGAATTTTTTTAGTCATTCTCCATTGAATGGGCTCTTGCTTTATTTCCAATTCTTTGCTATCACAAATAGTACTGCTTTAAATATTTTGGTACATATAGTATATTTTTATCTCTGATCTCCTTAGGGTACAGACCAAGAGATGAAACTTTTGAGCCAAAGGATACAACCATTTAAAATCATTTTTATATAATTATGAATTACTTCCAAGATGGTTGAACTAATTCACAATTCCACACACAGCTTATCATTGTGCTTCTTCCTCAAGCATCTCTTCCATTATTTCCTTCTTTTGCTAATTTTGCCAATTTGCTGCCACCCTTCTCTTTATCCAGATGATGAAATTGAGAGGTTGTGACATACCCAACTTGTCTTTAAGAATTTTCAGAATGATTACCAGTTAACCCACTTGATTGTTTTTATAGCCATCAACTCGTTATCTATAATAACTGAACAGGCATAATGTGAATAAATGAAATCAATTGCTTTTCTTTAAAGACCACTAATAACAGCTTCTTATCTCCTTACCAACCTGAACTGTTAATAAGTAGACAGATTTGATGTCTGTTAACCTCTGTCCACCCCAATAGTAATGAAGGGCTGTGAGAGCTGGACTATTAAGGAAAGCTGAGTGCTTCAGAATTGATGCTTTCAAATCATGGTGCTGGAGAGTCCCTTGGATGGCAAGGAGGTCAGAACACTCAATACTTAAAGAAATTAATCCAGACTATTCACTGGAAAGTCAAATACTAAGGCTGAATCTTAAGTACTTTCTCTACATAATGAAAAGACAGGACTCATTGGAAAAGACCCTGATGTTAGGGAAGATTGAAGGCAAAAGAAAGGGAAAGAAGAGAATGAGATGGATGGATTCTGTGATGGAAACAGCAAATGTGAACTTGGGCAAACTTCGAAAGATAGTAGAGGATAGAAAGGCCTGGAGTGCTGCAGTCCATGGGATCATAAAGAGTTGGACACAACTGAATGAATGATCAACAATATACAAAAGGAGAAGAGAATGAGAAGAATTTCAGTTCAATTCAATAAACATTTATTAAGGACCTACTACATGCCAGGCACTGGTCTAAGTGCTAGGAATACAAAATGAGGCAAAAGATGGTCCCTGACCTCAAGCACAGTTTACAGTCTAATGAGGAAGATAACATACAAACACATATGTATAAAGCAAGTTATATACAGGACAAATAGGAAATAATTAACAGAGCGAAGGCACTGAAATTAAGAAACATTGTGAAAAGCTTCCCATAAGTGGTGAGATTTTAGCTGGGACTTAAAGGAAGGCAGGGAGGTCAGTGGTTGGAGCAGAGGAGGGAGAGCATTCCAGGCATGATGGACAGCTAGAGAGAATGCTCAGTGGAGAAATGAAGTGTCCTGTGGCCAGTGTTATGGAATTGAAGAGCACATGTTGGGAACTAATGTGTAAGAAGTCAGGAAAGGGAGAAAGGGGACAGGAATAGGTTATGAAGGGCTTTGAGCACCAAACTGAACATTATCTGTTTGCTTTTCAAGGCAATAGGGAGCCACTGGAGTTCATTGAGTAGGGGAGCGACGTCAGACTTGTGTTTTAAGAAAATCACTTTAGTGGTTAAGTGGAAAATGGATTGGAGTGGAGAGAGACATAAGGTGGGCTGAGCCACCAACAGGCTATTACGGTATTCAAGACATACATATGGTGATTAAGACCTGCACTAGAGTGGTGGCAGTGTCACAAGAGGGGGCATATATGAGAGATGCTGCAAAGGTGAAATGATAGGCCCTGGCAAGATATGGGCAGGGCAGGGGGGGGAGGGGGAGAGATAGTGATGAATACAGGATGGTTCCTAGGTTGTGAGCCTGAGGGACTGGGAGTATGGGAAGGCAGGAGGGAGGGAAGGTTTTAGGGGAAGATAATGAACTCTGTTTTGGACATGTTGACCTTAAAATGTCTACAGGACATCCCATCTGAGATATGTGAAAGGCAGTTGGACATGTGAGATTGGAGGTCAGCAGAGAGATTGGGGCAAGAAAGGTAGATTGGAGAATCAGCATACTGATAGCCATTAAATCAGTGGGAGCTTTTGAGAGCACCCAGTGAAGTAGTATAGAGGAAGAAGAGAAAAGGGCCCAGGATAGAAGCCTATGGGATACCTTTGGTTAGAGGGTATGATCTGAAGGAGAATCTAGTGAAGGAGAGAGAGAAATAGTGGTCAGAGAGGTAGGAGGTAAACCAGGCAAGAGCAAGGTCCTGAAAACCTATAGAAAAGAGAGGAGTAAGGAGGAAAGAGTGAGAAACAGTGTCAAAGGCTGCAGAGAAGTCAAAGAGAATGAAGGTTGAGGAAAGACCATCAGATTTGGAATCTAAGAGATCATTAGTGACTTCAGAGAGAGTAGTTTCAGTGGAATGATAAGGTCAGAAGCTAGAAGAAAGAAAGTGGACAGATTTCATAATTAATCCCCAAATAAAATATAAAGTACATATTAGAGGAGCCAAGATGGCAAATTAGGGGCAGTTACCCAACTGAACTCTCCAAACATTCCTCCCCAAATAACTTTAAAATAACACCTCAATTCAGGCAGAGCAGCAGAGCCAACAAAAGGTTGGGGTAAGACATTTTTCCAGCCTAAGAAAACTTAAGAGATCGACAGGACAAGTCTGTAACACTCAGTGGAGGCCTGTCTGGAGCCCACAACAGCATCAGCAGCTTTGGGAGCTCTAAGCCCAGAGAAGGGAAGGGAGTCTTTCTGACAAGTGACCAAGAAGAGATTACAGTGAACTCTTAGCTGACACGGGGTTCAGCTAGCACTGGCTGGAGACTCTCTTGCCTGTACATAGTTCTGGGTTGCAGTTCCAGGGTGGAGAGGAGTGCTGGGAGCCAGTCCCAATGGAGCAAAAGCCTTGCTTGCAGCTCAGAAGCAAAGAGAGCTAGTACTTATGGCTGCAGGGGACCAGGAACCGTTCTTGGGTAATGTTGATATGATTAGAGGAGGGGTTGAGGGACCCTTAAAGGAATGAAGTACCACTGACTCAAACATTTTTTAAATCAAATTGGCAAAAGTTTACTGTAATGCAAATATGGCAAGCAAAGCTCCTTAGGGAACTTGCAACCTAACAGGAATGATGCTAAAATTGATATAGAAAAATAGTGGATTAGAGCCCTGGAGTCAGGAGGACCTGAGTTCAAATCCGGCCTCAGACACTTGACACACTTACTAACCATGTGACTTTGGGCAAGTCACTTAACCCCAATTGGCCTCCCTCCCCCAAAAAAAAGGCAAAAAGAAAGGTAGTGGATTATTTGGTAGATATGCTAATTAGGTAATAACTTACAACCTTGGTCACAGGCATCATTCACTACTGGACACCAGAGGATAGTTTGTAAGGGGTGTATTTTTGGTCTGTTATGTCTCCCAAAGCAAGATATCTTTGGGAGTTGATGTCTGTAACCTGATCTCTGGATTGTTTACAATAACTGTGGAAATCAATACATGATAATTCTGTGGACCCAAGATAGTCCTGTTTTTACAAGGGAAATTCTACAGAGAGGGCAGCTTGTTCTTGTAATGGGGAAAGATAGTTTGTCTTACCAGAGCCCACTCATGAGTAATTGCTAGGCATAGTGTCCTTGGGCTGGGGAGAAGACTGTCAGAGATAGTGTTTTGAGGCTAGGGAGAATTGTGATCTTGGAACTGGAGGCCAAGTACAAGCACCCAAGCACCCCATCATTGTGGCAAATAAAATCCCGTGAGACAAAGTTTTGGGGTATTAAAAATAAATTTATTAATTAGGCTGATGCAGGGGAAATAGCTCAGACACTAGCATCAAAGAATCTGAGACCTAGTTTCAAATTCTCTCTCTAATATTTACTACCAGCTGTGTAACAAGGGACAATCAACCTCCTGGGCCTCAGTTTCATCATTTCTAAAATGAAATGGTTGGACTAGATTGCTTCTGAAGAAATTCCCAGGAGTATATTTATGGTCCTAATAACTCATTTTTCCTCACCCCACATCTCTAAAAAGTTGACAAGTCATTGATTCTGCCTTCATAGTATCTGTTGTATCCATTCCCTTCTCACTACCTCCATCACAATCAATATAGTTCATGTTTTTATCATCTCTTGTCTGACACCCTCTGAAGACTGCTAATTTGGGATTTGTCTGGGAACTGTGATGGATGGACTCCTTGGGACTTTTTAATATGGCATTTCATACACTGGAGGAGGCACTTGGAGTTCCATACTTGAGTCTCCCCAAGAACCTGGACCTTTTTAGAGTTGGTAAATTTACAAATGTGCCAAATGCAGCCCAGTTGATTTACTAAAGCTGGGGGGAAATGGGAAGGAGCAGGATAAATTAGTTTAAAAGAAGAGACAGCTTTGATGCTTGTTCCGGATTTATGATCTGTAACTTTCTTGATGGAAATCCCAATGAGAGGAGCATGAATAGTGTTGGAGAGGGGACCTAATTGAACAGGGCCTCTAGAGCACATGAACTGGCCTGGAGAAACCTTGAATTGAACTGATTCTTCTGCTTTGTGCATCTTTCCATGAGCATTGGTGAGCAAAAAGCAACCCTTTGGTTACCATTCCTAGGCTTGGAAGCAGCCTTTTAAGTGTCAGAGATCAAGATCTAGTGAGTTCCTCCCGTGGAGCTGATAGGCAGCAGAAATTTTCTACATCAGAGATGATAACTACCAGCGGGGGTCCCCATCTTCGTCTCCTTCTGCTTGTACATTGCTCAAGCAGGAGGTGGCTCCATTCCCTACTATGGCCCTGACAGGTACCAGTTTTATGGCAGAGATCATACTAGCCTCAGATCTCTTGTGCAAGGTCCCCTGACACCTGTATTGGGCTGGCCCTGTCTATCTGCTGCAGGTCAGAGACGAACACTGGTTTCATTGTTCTTGGAAAGGATCAAGCCTTGTTTCCCTGTATAGTCCCCCTCTATTGTTCCAAATGTCCCAACATTCCGAAGTCCTGAGAGCTTCAGGCCCCATTCA
This sequence comes from Gymnobelideus leadbeateri, assembly GCA_011680675.1. NCBI lineage: Eukaryota > Metazoa > Chordata > Mammalia > Diprotodontia > Petauridae > Gymnobelideus > Gymnobelideus leadbeateri. The sequence continues at coordinate 565,070 of WOXC01007789.1, read as the reverse complement.
GTCCTCCTTGGTGTACTTCCAGCTAGAACACCCACAGGCTTCTAGCCATCTTCTCATCTAGTTGTGAGCTGGATGGAAGAACTTTCTGATGTTTGTGTGTGTGTTCTTGATCACTAATTCACATGGTACCCTCTTAGATCTTTGCTGAGGTGTTTGTGGGAAAACTAAGTTCCTCTAAAAACTCTGATGTCATCATCTTATCTGGAAGCCCAGAAGTCGGTTTTGTTTTATTTAAAGATAGTCAAAAAAATTAATCATAAACCCACATGAAAATCACTTTATAGATTTCCTCTCTAGATTTTGTCTCACTCTTATAATACCCACACTTGTTATCATAGGTATAACCAAGCCCTGGAGAAATCAGTCCTTTTATACCCAGAATGCCCATCCTAGGGCCCTGTCTTAACTGTTAGTTATATCTTTCTGCCTATTACATTGAAGCCTGGGCTCTATTTATGCCTTACTTGACTCCCTAGATTTCTCCTTACCAGCTACAATGCCCAGAAAAACAAGCCCTGGAAGGACTTAATCCTGTCTTTCCCAGAACTCCCACCCCGAGGTCCCAGTGTTTTGACTCTTAGCTACCTCAGTTTTCCACTACATCTAGGTTAGGCTTAAAGATATGCTTCACGCTACTCCTAGAATTTCACCAGCCACCATCTGCTCTGTGAGTAGCATACATTCCCCGTTCTCGATTTTCTAATTCAATAAACATAGAAAGAATCAAATCAATTGTCATTTTTTCCATAAAATGTGTGTTAATCTATTTCCCTATGGTTCCCCTGACAATCCCTGTAACTTTCTATACCAAAATATTTTTCCTTTTCTACCTTGGGATGTATTTGTTGTTGTTCCGTTGTTTCAGTTGTGTTTAACTCCTTGAGTTAAACCTATTTGTGGTTTTCTTGGCAAAGATATGGAGTGGTTTGCTATTTCCTGCTCTAGCTCATTTTACAGATGAAGAAACTGAGGCAAACAGGATTAAGTGACATGCCCAGGGTCACACAGCTAGTAAGTGTCTGAAGCTGGATTTGAACTCAGGTCTTCCTGACTCCAGGTCCAGAAGAGAGTCATCTAGCTACCTCTGGAGTGTAATATCTCTGCCTATTAGAATGTAAGCTCCTGAGGGCAGAACCTGTCTTTGCTTTTGTATTTGTATCCCCAGTGCTTAGCAAGCTGTCACATAGTAAATGCTTCACATTTTATTCGTTCATTCATTCATTTTTCAGCAAGCATGAGAAAGCAACACTGCTCTGGAAACCTGGGAGACTAGTAAAATCCTAAGTTGTTGACTTACTTGTTGATTTTTCACAGCAAAAAAAGAAAAAGCTATTCCAAAATTCTTTTGGCTCATAACAATTACTGTGGGCTGTGCCATTTGAAGCTGAAGGATGATGACTCAATTTGCATGTTTTACACAATTGAAAGATTGTTAAGTACATTTCTGGGGGAAAATGCATGGAATTGTTTACAATCAGTGTTGTCTTTTACTGACTGCTGGAATTTTCTTGGTTTAAAATTTCTTGGTTGCCGTTCTGGAGAGTAATTTGGAACTATGCCCAAAGGGTTATAAAACTGTGCATACCCTTGATCCAGCAATACCACTTCTAGGTCTGTATCCCAAACAGATCACAAAAATGGGAAAAGGACCCACATGTAAAAAATATTTATAGCAGCTCTTTTTGTGGTGGCAAAGAATTGGAAAGTGAGGGGATGTCCATCACTTGGGGAATGGCTGAACAAGTTGTACCATATGAATGTAATGAAATACTATTGTGCTATAAGATATGAGGGGCAGACAAACTTCAGAAAAACCTGGAAAGACTTATATGAACCAATGCTAAGAGAAGTGAGCCGAACCAGGAGAACATTGTACACTGTAATAATCACATTGTGCAATGACTGACTTTGATGGATTTAGCTCTTTTCAGCAATGCAAGGGTCTAAGACAACTCCTGAAAGACTCACTATGGAAAATGCTATCCACATCCAGAGAAAGAACTTTGGAGTCTGAACGTAGATAGAAGCATACTCTTTGCTCTCCTTTTCTTTTGTTATTCTGTTTTGTTTCTTCTTCCTCATGGCTCCTCCCATTAGTTTTAATTCTTCTTTACATCATGACTAATTTGAAAATATGTTTAATATGAATTCGTAAGTGAAGCCTATATAAGATTGTAAGCCATCTTGGTGAGGGCAGAGGAGGGGGAGAAAATTTAAAACTCAAAATCTTATGGAAGTGAATGTTGAAAACAAAAAATTAATTAATTAAAAATAAAATGAAAATTCTTGGTTGCTTGTTTTCTATCTGGAATTATTGCTTCTGTTTTATACAGTTATTTAAGTATTGTCACAAGAGGGCTCCAAAAAAGAAGGAACAGTGAGATCTCGTAGTTGTCCTCAAGATGATTAGTTGATGATACCAACATGACGTTAAAAACACGTGTGTTTCACTAATAAAATTATGTGGTGATAGAAAAGCAAAACTTATGATCCTTTACTCTAAAGTATGGTGTAAAGAGTTCTTTTTTATGCTGGTTGCAAAAGAAATGGATTATTTATTTAAATATGTGACTCCTATAAATCATGGACATATAAAAATATGTTTAAGCAATATTAAGAATGGCAGCTTCTCTGATGCTTACATCTTAGTGTGCATATGCCAAATACACAGTCCATAGCCACATACAGGCCACAATACTCCTGAATATGGAACTAAATTAAAATGTAATTGTAAAATACTTAAGAAAATAAATACAAATATAAAAGAACATAATGTTAGTATGTGGTTTTCTAAGTCAACATACTGTCTACAGGGATCCTCATATATGATTTAGCAGCCCCCAAAAGTAAACTGGACTTGGACTCGGAAGAACTGGATTTGAGTCTAATAGAAAACTTTGCTATTTGGCATTCGGCAAATCACTTAAGCTTAATGGACCTATTCCTCACATGTCAAATGAATGAGTTGAACGAGATGATCTCTGAGGATGCTTAAACCAGTAATTCTCAGAGTATGGCCAAGAACCAAGGGTAAGCTACAAGGTTCTGCAGGGTTCTACAGACTAATTTCATGAAATAGTCATTTAAAAAGATGAGCTATTTTGTCTATACTTTTGTTCATGGAATGAAACTGTTGATACGTATTCATCACCTTTAGCTATTCACAACCTTTTATCACTCAACCTTTCCCTATGCCTTGAGACCTCTGACCACATTCTTTGTCCTCACTATGAACTCTATTCCCTCCACCCTTCAGTTCTTTTCTAGGACATCACTTGTCACCCCTTCCCAATCTCAAACCTAGCTACTTTAAGCTATCTCCTATCATATTTTGCCAAATCCCAATCCTGGGTTACTCCTACCATACTGTCCATTACAAATTTATGTTATTAAATCTCAGCTGAGACATCACTGAAATAAGACAATCCTTCTGCTCCTAACTGATCCACTATCCCATTCTCTACAATGGTCATTCCAAATGTCCCAGAACACCCCCTCCATGTACCATTTCTGCTTGGAATCTTTAAAACATCATCAGAATAATTAAGGCCATTTATCAAGAGCTTCCCCCTCTCCTCTCCCCCTCATCTGAGATCCCCCTTCTATCTACTCTCCTGTCTCAGATGAAGAGGTGACCCTTTTCCTTGAGAAGCTGTCAACCCCTCTGCCTGCACTCTTGGTCCCATTTTCCCTCCTATCTTCTCCAGCAGACTGACCCCACAGACATTCCTATTCTTATCTTCAGTTTCATCCTATCTACTGACTCCTTCCTGCTGCCTACATACATCCTTTAAAAACTCTCAGTAGCCTGCCTACCATCTAACACCCCATCTTTCTCCTTTATTTTTCGGCTAAACTCCTTGAGAAAATTATCTATACTAAGCATCTCCATGCCCTTCCTTTTCACTCTCTTCTAAAATCTCTGCAGTCTAGCTTCTGACCTCATCATGCAACTGAATGCTCTCTCCAAAGTTACCAATGATCTCTTAATTGCCAAATCGAATGACCTTCCTCAGTCCTCATCTTTCTTAAACTCTCTGTAGCCCTTCATTGTTAATCACCTCTCTTAGACACTCTTCTCTCCTCTTTGCTAGTTCTCCTCGTTAACTCTACTCCCCCCTCAGTCTCCTTCAGTGGTTCTCTGTCTACATCAGGCCCACTAACCATAGGTTATCCCCAAAGGCTCTGTCCTAGGTCCTCTGAGCTTTTCCTTCTATATTACTTCATTTCAGATTCCATAGTTTTGATTCTCATCTCTCTGTAGATGATTCCCAGAACATATATCTCTCTCCTGAGCTTCAGTCCAACATCAACTACCTTTTGCACATCTTGACCTGGATATCACGCAGGCATCTCAAACACAACATATCTAAAATAGAACGCATGACTTTTCCCTTAATCAGAATTTCCTCATTATTGTGGAGGACATCATTATTTTCCCAGTCACCCACATATTTTGTTTACCTTTACTCATCCCCATTCACCCCAAATATACAATCTTTTTGTGTCTACCTTCAGAACATCCTCTTCTCACAGTCACTATCCTAATTCAGCTTCTTATCACCTCTTGCCTAGAATATTACAATAGCCTTCTAATTGGTTTCCCTGCCTCTAGTCCCTCCTCACTCTGATCCATTCTCTATTCAGCTACCAAAGTGATTTTCCTAAAGTATAGGTCCAACCACATTTGTAGTTTAGTTGTTTTTCAGTCATGTGCGATTCTTTGTGACCCCTTTTGGTGTCCTCTTGGCAAAGATACTGGAGTGGTGGGGAAACTGAGGCAAATAGAGTTAAGTGACTTGCTCAGGATCACATGGCTAGTGAGTGCCTGATGCTGGATTTGAACTCAGGAAGAGGAGTCTCCTGGACTCCAGGTTCAGTACTCTATCCACTCGGTATAGTTATACAACTACAAATACAGTAACTCCCTTTTACTTCCAGGATCAAATATAAAGTTTGCTTGGCAATTACAGCTCTTCATAACCCAGTTCCTTCCTAATTCACTAACCTACTCATACTTGATTCCCTTACACTCATGTTATAACCCAGCTATTCTGGCTTATTTGCTGTTACTTACACAAGACCCCATATCTGATCTCTGTGCCGTTGCACTGGCCGTTCCAAATTCCTGGAGTGCTCTCTTTCCTAATCTCTACTTCTGAATTTTTCCGAGCTTTCTTCAAGTTTCAGTTCAAATTCTGCCTTTTTCAAGAGGCCTTTCCTATATGTATATTATCTCTCCCAGAGTGATAACTCCTTGAGGGCAGGGATTGTCTTTACCTTTCTTTGTTTCCCCATCACATAGTTCTAGTAAGTGCTCACTAAATGATTGTTGATTGGTTTATAGTAATTCATCAAAAGCAATACCATGTCCCTCATTCTTGTTTGGCCAGGTTCTAATGAGCTATAACCAAATAAAATGGTCAGCTGACCAAAGACAGTTTAAGAAACAGTCCCAGGAGGTGAGTAGACAAAAGTGGTATTAAGTGGTATCTGGAACTTAAGGTTAATCATGATGCATTCTTGACACAAGCTTGGGAGTATCTATCCACAAATCTGTTATCTTGTCTACTCTTTACTAATGAACAATATGACATTTGAAAATTATTCTTTTGATATAATTTCTTTTCTTTTTTTGGAGGGGGGAAGGCAGGGCAATTGGGATTAAGTGACTTGCCCAAGGTCCCATGGCTAGTAAGTGTTAAGTGTCTGCGGCCACATTTGAACTCAAGTCCTCCTGATTCCTGGGCTGGTCCTCTATTCACTGTACCACCTAGCCACCCTGGTATCTAGAATTTCTAATAACATTTCTATAAATGCATTATAAGTGAATCAAAAGGAAAACTATTTGCCATTTTCCTGGTTAACCTTATAAATAAAATGGCTAAAGAGAGATCACTGAGGCAACCTTTCAATTGAATCTCTCTTTCTTCCCTTGTCATCTCTGAGGATTGATTGAAGAAGCAAGCTTCATTCAGAACTATTTTCTTTTTCTTTTGAGAATGGTCATATTTTAAGTTTACTTTTTTCCCATCCCATAATCAGCTGAAATTTGAACTCAATGAATGTCTTTTTTTCCTTTTCCAGTTTTGCTACCAGCAGTCATACCCCGGTCACCTGATCTTGTCTCTAGCTCCTAGTGAAAAAGCACACATGCAACAAGCTGACATAGTGAAACCGTGTCAACAAAAGTTATATTATGAAGTAACGTCAGGGAGGCAATTGGGCACAGCCCACTAGGCTACAGACTGTTCAATGGCCAATGAGCAGGAGCAACATCCAGATTGGCCCCCACTTACAGAAAACTTGTTACAGGGGACATTCACTGGGTATAGGAGGTACATATATTTGGAAATCAATGTGATGTTGAAGGGCATCGATAAATCTTTTTTTTTTTTTTTTGCCTTTTGGAGGGCAGTTGGGGTTAAGTAACTTGCCCAAGGTCACATAGCTAGTTTTTGTGTTAAGTGTCTGAGGTCCTTTGCAATTCTTAGCAAAACTGTTCATTTTATCTGTAATAGAATTATCTCTTGGACTTAAATAGATTCATTAATTCTCAGGGGCAGCTAGGTAGTGCAGGGGACCTAGAGTCAGGGAGACTCATCTTCATGAGTTCAAAAATCTGGCCTCAAACACTTACTAGCTGTGTGACCCTGGGCAAATCACTTAATTCTGTTTGCCTCAGTTCTTCATCTGTAAAATGAACTGGAGAAGGAAATGGCAAACCACTCCAGTATTTTTGCCAAGAAAACCCCAAATGGGAGCATGAAGAGTGGGGGTATTACTGAACAACAAAATTAACTCCCCTATATATTTTATAGGACACTAAATATTCAGAAGGCATAGAAGCCATCTAGTCCAACTTCCTCATTTTATTAACAAGGAAATCAAGTCCCAAAAAGCGAAAGTGACTTGCAACAGGTATTAAGCAACAGAAGCAAGAATTACAAGATGCTAGAAATGATCTAAGACTTCCCATTACAAGGCTAAGTTAGGAAGTTAGTAACCTTGCAGTAAAGAATCACTGACCTAACATGGCAGCTTCATTTATTCTATCTGGCTTCCTGGCTCAACTTCCTAAATGCTGCAGTATACTGTGAGCCTCACTCATATAAAGTATGTACAGCAATATGTGGAACACCCCCTTCCTTTGGTTGCCCAATCATTGTACAGTGGAGGAAGAAGTAACCAAAATGGGAGCATTAATTGGTAGACAATTCTTGCTTGGGCAGGCCCCAGGGGGATCCCAATACTAAATGGTATGTCCCTTTGGTGATTTCATACCTAACCTGTGTCTAGCACATGCAGTAACCCTGAAAGGTGCCAGGGGACAAACATAAAAGATGACATTGTGCAGGATATCAGGATTTGTATAAAGAAGCAATGTAATACGGAAGCTGACTGCATACAGAATGGATTAAATTGATTCTGTATAAATTTTTAATTGATCCCATTTACAGCTAATTGATTCTATTAATAGTTCATTGATTTTATCCCATTACTACCCAAGTCATGGGTCTTTTGTCTCTGAACTTAGTGCAGAAATTCAGAGAGCCTGTAATGAATTAAGTTTAAAATTCTAGCTCCCTTGCTAATCACTGTTGTATTCTTGACTTAAGAAAGTCTGTTATTCTTGGGGGATGTGAATGGATACCAGGGAGTTTGGTCTTATCTGTACAGTATCAAGCTAACCTTCAAGGATGTCTGATCCATTATGTTTAACCTTGCAAGTAGACTCAAACAACGAATGTTTCTTAGTCACAGGAGGTAAGGAGGAGATTGGTGCCGTGCCCCCATTCCCAACTTCCAACCAATTATATTTAGCGCTCAGGAAAGTTGTCAAATATAACAAAATATAACAATAATGTTGTTCTTTTGCAATTTTTATGTTTTTTTATGCAGATGCCACTCCAAAGGGGATTTAAGATTTAAACAAGCAAGAAGAGAAGTAAATGATTTGCTGTTTGACAGCTGCCTAGCCTCATTTTCAAATTAAATAATAGGCCTAGGTTTCCTAAAATCAAAGCACCTCAGTACCTTATCTTCCAAGTGTAAAGGAATTTCCTGGCTTTCATGTTGAGAAATCATTGGATGAGAACTGTTCTTCTACTAAGCAAAACATCTACTCTGCAGTTCCACCACTTACTAATTGCTGAGGTACTTAGTTCATTTTAAGCAGTCCATATTGGCTTCTATAGCCTTAACGACTTGTTGTATTTTGTCTGCAACAGGTTCCATAGTCTTGATGAGTTCTTGGAGATTGTCTGTGGGGTTAATGCAGGTCTGGCATTCTATCAGTTTGCTCAACTTCTTTAGGACTTCTGCAGGTGAGATGGGTGGAGGACATGGTAATGGGCATGGACATGGTAATGGACATGGTAATGGACATGGTAATGGGCATGGTGATGGGCATGGTAATGGGCATGGTAATGGGCATGGTGATGAGCATGGTAATGGGCATGGTAATGGGCATGGACATGGGCATGGACATGGACGTGGGCAGCTAATCTTCTTTAGTGCTTTGGCAGGACCTGGTAGTTCACAGGGATCTTTTTTGTGGAGGTCTATCAGTCGGAAGTTCATGATGGAGGACTTCATCAGCTGGGAAAGAGCACATTCCACACTCTCAAAGAAGTTGATGTTTTTCAGCATAAGAACAAGTGGCAGGTGGGCACAGTCAGAAATTTCTTTAGCTGTTTCACATAATGTTTTAGTTGTTTTTAGGCAGGGGTCTTTCTCTAACACAGAGGTCATGGTTAACTTGGAAAATTGAGAACATTTAGACTTGCATCTGTCCTTTGATTCAATTTCACCCTGGACTCTCTTCAAAGAGCATACTACTTCTTCAAAATAATCCTTAACAGTTCTGCATTCATTCACAATGATACAAGGTATTTGGCAGCCCAGATAATTGGTGAGTAATTGAATAAAGGTATTTACGGAAAAATTAAGTTTTAGTAAGCAATTGTAGAAGTTGTTGCTAGTCTGAATAAATCTTTCTATATCCTCTAACATAAATGACATTCTTCCAAGAAAGAAGTGGCAGCACTGAAAAACAAATCAAGAAAACAAAGCAAAGAAAATTGAAATACAGGAAGAAAAAAATTAATAGTCTCTAAGGCACTATAAGAAGTCGCTGTGTCAACTCTATATAGACACTGTAATTCCTGATAACATAGTTAACTCCTACAAGGTAAAGAGCAAATAGTCTTACACTTTCTTTAGCTGGAAAATATCTGGTATGATTTATAAAAAGCACACTAAACCCTGTTCTGGTCATGAAATGTGAGTTCTAATCCTGGCTCTGTCACTAATTAATATTTGATACTGAGTAAGTCACATCATATTGGTAAAGATTAGTTTTTAGTTTTAGAGCTAGAAGGAGCCTTAGAGATGATTTATTCCACTTCTACAAGTAAAGAAACTGAGGCCCTGAGGTGATAAGTAACTGATCTAAGTACCAGAGGTTTGCTCTGAGTTCAAATCCAACATTTCTTCCCTTACACTACACTATGCAGTCTCCATAATGGGCTTCAGTTTCTGCATCTATAAAATGAAAGAATTTTAGTAAATGTTCTCTAAAACTCCTTGTAATTTTGTAATAATGTTTTAGAAATAAAAATCCCACTGGAAAGAGAAAATAGTGATATAGTAAATGTAAATGATATTAATTAATCCATTATGTGGAGATCACTGTATTAGTGGTCACCTGTTAGGAGATACAAAGAAATGCTGTATTAAATATTGTCCTACCCTCCAAGACTTTATAATCTAATGAAGGAACCTAGGTCTAACTCATAAAAATACATGAGACATATGTGAAGAAATATAAACCAACATAAAACTTGTACAGGAATATACAGGAAGAAAAGATAGATAAAATCAAAGTAAATGAGTTGGTGAACTGATTAGAATAACCCTTTTGGAAGAGAGGGGAAGGTACTTTGAATTAAAGTCTTCATTTAATAGCTTTGAACCCCCGAAATGAAACGGCTTCCAAATTTGTTCAAGGAAACAATGTTAGGTGATGTACAAGTTACCACAGTAGTATATACTCTCAAAGGAGGAAGGAATATCATAGACCATCTACTCCAACCTAAATGAGATCAACTTCCCCTACAACATTCCCAGCAAAATGCCACCCAGATTCATCTTGAAGACCTCTAACAAAGGGAAATACATTAACACTAAAGGCAACCCATCTCACTGCTCATGGCCAGTGGGGAAAAAAAGAAAAGAAAATCACCTCAACAAAAGGAAATGTCAGCAGAGTAAGCAGAGAAGCCCATGACCGAGGAGTATAGAATAGAAGGGGTTAGAGGTCATTCTTAATTCTTTTTTATTAATTGCCTTCTATGGACAAGCCAGCGCACTAGGGACTAAAGATACAAAGACAAAAAAAAAAAAAAAAAAAAAACCTCTCTTCTCTCACCTTTTAAAATCTATTCTTATTTAAAATTCTGTCTTTTGGATTGTGGTACCTAGATAAAATGGAGTACTGTTTTGGTAAGGCAAATGGTACCAGATAAAAGAAATACAGCCATAAGGACCATAAGGTCAAAAAGCTTGAAGTGTTACAGGGAGCTTGATTAATTCTTCAAAACCAGCATCTTCCTACCTTTCTAGTTTACTTACACATTATTCCTGTCCACATGATCTGTGGTCTAGGATCCTACTGACCTACTTGTTTTTCCCCAAAACATTCTACCCCCCCATTCTCCATGTCTTTGCATATGCTGTCTCTCATATCTCAATATTATCCTCCTCTTCACCTCTGTCTATTGGAATGCAATGTTTTCTTCAAGATTCAGCTCAAACACCACCTTCTACATGAAGCTTTTTCTGGGTATGCCTGCCTTGCTCTACAAACTACCTTGAATTCATTTTGTATATATTCTGCAATACTTATATATGTACATGTTGTTGGTAGTATTAGAACATATGAGAAAGATTGTTTTGATTTTGTCTGTGTATCCCCACCCCCAGCCCTTATTTAAGTGTGTGGTACACAGGAGGGGTTTAATATCTTTATTGGCTGATAACTTTCCTATATAATATAATCTCTAAAAAAAATAAAAAATAATATAATCTCTATAAAATAGGTGCAGAAGCATGACAAGGAAATAAGGAGGTAAAGAAGTAAAGTATTTACACTGGAAATACAAAGTTAACAATTAAAGCGGTCTTTTCAAACTAGCCCTGAGATATGGAAGGATGCCCTAATTTCAGCCAAACACTATAAATAAATCGTTCCCCAAATCTCTCTGTGTACCTTGCCAGTGAATCTAATCTGTGGATTTTGTTCCTTTGCACTGTGATGACAACACTTTTCAACAACAGAAAGTAAAATAAAGTTCAGAAAAGCAAACAAAGAAAAATGAATTTATTTATCCTGTCTGTGATTTTCTTATTCTAAATAAATAAATAAACTGACTAATAGGAAAGAAGGTTTTAAAACACTAACAGATGCAGAAATAACATAATAAGGCAGGCAATGGGACCTAGCAGAGCCCAGCAGACAGAATAAACCTGGGTCATCACATTCCAGAAACAACCAGATGAATAAACATTCCCCATAATTCTCCTAAACATTCACTGGGACTACAGAACTAAGAAGTCCTGACAGGTAGGCAATCCTAATACTGCTGAAATCTCTTAACATCATCCATTATAGGGTGGAATTTGGCAAGGCATTTCAATCTTGTACTTCATCCAAGGAGAATTTAATTAGTGAAGTATGGGCCTTGTGGTGCTTGGTTTCTTCAGACTCCAGAGAAGTTTGTGGGATAGGGAGAAAATAAATCTAGTACTCCTAAAGGTAATAGAATTAAAATTAGAGTTTAAAAAGCAAATGTGTACAACTTAGAAAGTATAAAGGATTAAGTAACTATTGTGTGAATGTGTTAGATGGTTTTTCCATTTGATGTATTTACTAATCACTAGGACGATCAAAGAGTCTTTTACTGATACACTGGGTTCTTGTAATTTACTTGTATGCAATGTGTAAGTGTGCTTAAACATGCTGTGTATCTCTAAATTGATTGTAAGCTCCTTGAGGTGGGTAAGGTTATCACTTTTCTATATATCTCTTTGTTGTTTAATAATAGTTCACATTTACAGAGTACCCTAAGACATAAGAATGCTTTCTTCACAACCCCATGAGATGGGTAGTGCAAAAATTGTTTTTTTTTTCATAACTATTTAGAACAGACATTCTGTAGATGATGAAGATGACTAAGATACAAGTTTTGCTATCTGGGAACACATTGATTCTTCAAAGCAGCATAGATTCTAAAAATTAATCGAGATCATTAAATTGGTGATTGTTGAAGGAGTTTCCCCATAGCTCCAAACTAATGTATGTGATTAATAAAATGTAATGACCTTGATTTCTCTGTAGTCTCAGACTAATATGAATGTGCATAAGGACTGCCTAGGCCCCCTCACAGACTTGTCCCAAGGGTGGGGGAAATATAGAATTCTCCCTGTAATTTATTTGTGACCATTGTGTTACTGTACAATGCTGAACTGACCTAGTATTTCTCCTTGTATATTGCCAAAGCTAGATAAAGCAGGATTATAGTGTCCAAATAGATTGGTAATCAGTCAGAAAGTGCAAACCATTGACATTATGCCATTGGTACAGGAGTTCTCCTTACACTCTACCTATTAAGAGTTGTTCACTCCTTACAGTGACTGTGGCTTATTCATTTTATTCATCAGCATTTTGTAATAAAAATACCAAATGTTAATGCCTTCTGCTTATACAGCACTGTGCTATAAGCATGAGGGAAGAAATACAGCTCAGATAAAAACAGCTTCTACCCTTATAGAGGGTATATATGGATGTACTGGAGACAGCTATGTGGCACAGTGAATAGAGAATTATATTCAGGAAGACCTATGTTCAAATCACACTTACTGGTTATGTAACCAGGGAGAATCACTTAACTACTGTCTGCTTCAGTTTCCTCAACTGTAAATTGGGTGTAATAATATGCAGAGTTGTGAAGATCAAAAGAGATATTTGTATAGCAATTAACACAGTGCCTGGTACATAGTAGGCACTTAAGAAATATCTATTTCCATCCTTCCTTATAGAGTTATAGTCTAGTAAAGGAAAAAACCACCCACACAAAAGTTATGATACGATAATATTACATGCACTTTCCCAACTCCCTCTCATATTGCTGGGCTGGGTCCCAGAGGGTGGCTACAATGTTCTTCCCTCAGGACTCTATGGTAACCCTGAGGTTGGAGTTTCTAGTGCTATGGCTCAAAAGGTCCCATGGGTATGTATCCCGAAGGCCTCAATTAACTTTTAGCAAAGGCATTTACTAAGGTAATAGTAAGTATGAAGCATTTCACACCCAAATCCTGGGGCATACTCTGCTATAAGTACAAACAGAACCCAGAAGAAAGTGACCTTCAATTTGGAGTATGATGGTGGTGTAGAAAATATGTGTGACCAAAGGGTAAACTCATATCTCCTGGTTTTTGGAAGTCCTTTCTTGAGTCTATAACTAGTTTTGTTTCCTGGTTCAAGGAGTTACATGCATTGAAGCAGTTTCTTTCTCTTAAGTAACTTTTTGTCCTCAGTAAGGCACAGTATCCCTGCTCCCAATAGAGTACATTAACTCCTGCTGGTCCAATCTCTCCAATAGCATGGTCCTGAGGTAGCTGTTAGGGGGAGTATATAACACACTGTCTGGGCTCTGCCCCAAACCTCTGTCCTGGTACAGGTGCAAGGGTCTAACCCTGATTCTTCAAGACATTCCTAAGACTAGAAAATTCTAAAATTTAACTGCTGTGCTGCTTGACTAATTGCTGAAATTCCTCTGACGGCTGATTAAAGTTCCCAAGTAGTAGTCATCTTGTTTGTTAGCCAATCACATTAGACTCAATCAAAGAAAATGATACCTTATGAGGGACACACAAAGGGAAAATTCTACCACTGCCTTAAATTAAGTGATTACCTTAAGTGATTTAAATCACTTAAATTAAGTGATTAAGTAAATTAATTACCTTAAATAACTAGATCCCTTGTAATTTGAGTTCATTAAAGAATTACAAGACAAAGTATTTTGAGGTCTAACTGAGGAATGCAATCATCTACTGGGAAGCAGGAGTCAGGAAATGTTTCATGGAAGAGGTGACATTCTATTGTTGTTGTTCAGTCCTGTCTGACTCTTCATGACCCCATTTGGGGTTTTCTTGACAAAGATACTGGAAAGGTTTGCCATTTCATTCTCCAGCTCATTTTGTAGATGAGGAATTAAGACAAACAAGTGACTTACCCAGGGTCACACTACTAGTAAGTATCTGAAGCCAGATTTAAACTCAGGTCTTCCCCCCTCCAGGCCCAACACTCTATCCACTGTACCACCTAGCTATTCTTTTTTCAGTTGGGCTCTAAAGGACAGATAGGATTTCAACAAGCAAAGAATAAACAGAAAAGTACAGCATTAACAATGGCATGGAGGCATAAGAGCAGAGTGTGTGAGAGTATGTGAGATTGTGTGTGTGTGTGTGTGTGTGTGTGTGTGTGTGTGTGTGAAGGCAATAAAAGCCTCTTTTTTCGTTGGAACATAGAGCACCTGAAGAATAATATGTACGGCTGGAAAATAGAGTGGTAATAGATTTTAGATTGTGTAGGGCAGACATGTCAAATACACAGGGACCATGTTACCACATACTCCCCAGTGCAGCTTGAATCAGATAAAAATGAAATTGGGAAATATCTAACAAAACAAAAATGCAATAAAACATAATATGAATTATTATCAGTGTAAATTGACTATTAGTGTTAATAATTATTGAAATATAACAGATATTCATGATCACTAATATCAATTATTGTTAATAATGATTACTAAAATGCAGTGAAGCAGAGATAATAATACGCAGCCTGCAGGGATCCTTACATATGGCGTAACAGCCCCTATTTCCATATGAATTTCATACCGCTGGTATAGAGCATTGAATACCAAGCAAAGAATCCTGAACTTTAATCCCAACAGCCGCTGAAGATTTTCACAGTAGCATGTTCTTGGCAGTCACTCACTAAACTTGTGTTGAATGAATAAATGAGAACTTAAAATAAAGAGCAGAGGACTACTTGTTGGGACTGCTGCAAAGGTGACTCTTGGTTTGGAATACTTGGACCAGGTTATCTCTAAGATCCCTTCCTATTCTAAGTTACTATGATTCTATAATGGCCATGTTCCGGGGAAGCATAAATACATTCTGAAGAACACTGTTTGTTTGTTCTTCAGATGGTAGCTGCTAATGGCAGCAAAAAAAATCTTCCTTTTTTCTGGACACAAAAGAGGCTCTTGCCTAAGTATTCAGGTAGGTGTATAGCTAGTCTCCTTTGGCACACACGCGCGCACACACACACACACACACACAATATTTTTCATTACTAATATGGATTTGAAAACTAGAAGCCAAGAACATGAAAGTATATTGGAAATGCCTTGGCAAAGTACAATGAACTATAAAAGTCCATTTAGTGACTCCTCTAAACGGTCATTCAAATCTAGCCATATAAATCTGAAGATAAAGATTTTCTATTTCTAAACTACTTTAGTAAAAGTTTTCACTTTTCCTCATTCAAAAGACTTCATGGTTTACATGTAAATTTTGAAGTGGGGATAGATAGAAGAAATTTGGAGGGAAAATCTAAGCTCTTTTTATCTGTACTTTCCTGTGAAGAAAACGTATTTCTGCAATACCTCCTTTGTTCAGTGGTCATTCTAAAATGTGACACTGAATCAATGTCACAATGTTTTTTCAGCTTCCCCTGGACGTTGAGGATCATGACTACAGTTTAAATGGATTCCCTGAAATTAATTTTTTGTACAAGACACCTATTATTCAGATAGCCATCTAAGTCCCAAACAGATTGTTCTTCTTTTCTTTTGGTTTCAAAGACATAAGATCAAACTAGCTTGGGTAGCTATGTCCTCAGAATCTTCAGCCAAGTAAACATCACAGAGACACACCTGTTCATTCTCTTTCTCTAGGTGTTCTATGAATATGCACAGCCCAAGTGTGCACTGTCAACTGGGCTAAGAATGTTTTAACTTTATCCATGACATGATACTACTATTCCTTTACTAAATAACATTTGGACAGAATGACATTGAATATACATATGTATATATGTATTATATGCATATATATATATGCTTTTCTGATGGAACTTTCAGTTTATTTCAACAAAGCATAAGATTAGTATATATTGCCATAAGTAATTCATCAAGTATCCCTTGCATTCTGGTAAGAATAAAAATTGATAATTATAGTTAGGAAGATCCATTTGGTTGAATAACTGGTCCCAAAGAGCAGTCATTAATGCTGGATAGCAACTTGAAGGACAAACTCTAGTAGAAAGCCCCAGGTATCTGTCCCCACTCCTCTGATACTTAACAGTCTGTCAGTAGCTTAAAGATGAGAGTGAATGAAGGCAGTTGGCATACTTATCAAATCTGAAGATAACCATCCTCACTAGCTATTGACCTATATTTCTCTTCACCTCTTCCAGGCTAAACTCCTTGGGAAAACCATCTCTAGTCAGTGCCTCCACTTCCTCCTCTATCACTCATTTTTAAAACTCTCTGTAGTCTGGTTTCCAACTTCATCATTCAACTGAAATTGCCCTCTCTAAAGTTAACAGTGATCTCTTATTTGCCAAACATGAAGGCCTGTTCTCAATCATCTTCCTCTGACTTCTCTATTGCATCTGACACTGTGAATTATCTAGGATACTCTCTTCTCTAGGATTTTGTAACACTGTTTTCTCCTGGTTTTCTTCCTATTTATTCTTAGGCCCCTTTGCTAGTTTTTCATTCATGTCATGCCCTCTTAAACCGCTCTTCTGTTTTTTGCTCTATACCATTTCATTTGATGATCTCATCAACTCCTAGGGGTTCAATTACTGTTTCTATGGAGAGGATTCCCAGATCTATATATCTACATATCTAGCATAATCTCTCTGATGAACCTCAGTCATACATCTCCAGTTACCTTGTGGATATCTTAAATTAGGAGCCTCAAACTCAACGTGTCAAAAAGAGAATCATTAGATTTCCCTCAAAAAGTTCCCTTTTTCTTAACTTCCCTTGTCTTAACTTCCCTATTACTGTTGAGGGCATTGCCACCTTCCCACCCTGTAAAAAGCTCCTCTTTCTTACTCATCCCATGTATCCAATCCATTGGCAGATTTTATTTCTACCTTCACATCTATCATATACATCCCCTTTTTCTATTAACACAGCCACAACCCCAATTTAGGCCCTTGTTGCCTCTCACCTGGACTACTGGTCTACCCCCTTCATGTGTCTCCCATTCCAACCCATCATCCTTGTAACTGACAAATAATTTTCCTAAAGTACAAATCTGACCAAGTCATGCCCCCTGCTCAGAGAGCTCCAATGGTTCCCTATTATCTCCAGAATCAAACAGAAAATTGTCTGTTTGGCAATTAAATCTCTTTATAACCTGGACTTTTCCTACCTTTCCAGCTTTCTTACAACTTACTCACCCCTCCTCAAATTCTACCATCCAGCTACACTAGCTTACTTACAGTTCCTCAAATATGACCATCCATCGCTCTTCTCCTTGTCTTTGCACTGCCTGTTCCCCATTACTAAAATGTTCTCCATTCACTTCCACCTCTGAGTTTCCCTCGTTTATTTCAAGACTTAGCTCATATCTCACTTCCACAGTTGCTAATGCCTTCCTTTTTCAGGTTATCTCCCATTATCTATTCCTCTCTGTTTTTCTCTGACACATTCACACACAATAGATTAGATAGGCAGACAAAGAGAGATTTTTGGGGGCACATTTTTTTAATATACATCATCTCTCCCATTAGAATGTACACTCTTGGAAGGCAGGGATTCATTTGCTTGAGCGTAGCACATAGTAAGAATCTAATAAATGTTTATTGCCTGACTGACATACTACTGGGAAGAGCAGCTAATATATTCTGTTACAATGAATAAATATCAAAAGATTAGGTTAGAATGCAGGGCTAAATCTAATAAAATTAAAATTTAAAGTGAGAAGTGCAAAATCCTGAACTTGCTTTCAAAAAAGTCAACTTTGTAAGTTCAAGATGGGGGAGGTGTGGCCAGACAATGTTCTGTATGAAAAAAATTTGGACTTCAAACTCAAAATTAATCAATAGTGCAACATGACAGTTGAGTAAGCTAATAAGATTTTAGACTACATTAAAAGAGGCTTAGTCTTCATAACATATAACAGTAATCATTTCTCTATATTATACCTAGCTTGGTCAGACCACATGTGAACTATTTGGTTCTAGCTGCTTGAAGGCACACATAGAAAGACCAGAACAAGGAGAGGCTTAGAAGTCATATAAATTGAACATCTCTTCAATTTCCTTTGTATTTCTTTTCCTAAATTTAATGTTTGGGGAATTATTTCCTCCTTAGTAGTCCTCTGCCCTCAGCAAGGGTTATGTATGAATTTTATATAACATGCTAGCTTATGTCATACATCCCACTTACATTTCTACATCTATCCCTGTGCCATGTATTACTGAGTCTTTCAAACAGCAGAATGCTGCTTTGCTATGCATGAAATGAAATATTTTCTAGTTTCTAAAACTTTTCTTTTCCAGAGATCCATTTGGAAGATGGCTCAGAGTGATTTTTTCTATCCAGAGAACTCAAAGAGAAGACAGGAACTGAACAACCTGCACCGGCAACTGCTTAATTGCTTATCAGACAGCTTTGATGTCACCAATGAACTGAGTGAGGTTCTGAATACGCACTTGGCCTGTAGGCTGGAATCCATAGAAATGAAAAGAAATGGCACCATTAAAGAAAACTGTGATATCATCATAACAGCCATGAAGAAGATCCAAAAGGAAGTACAAAGGGTTGATGATGTGCTAAAAGAAAAACTGGAGCCAACATTGTATAGAAAACTTCAGGACATCAAAGAAAGGGAAACAGAAAAAATTGCAATTGTGCAGAAGGTTATGTCAGTCATCCTGGGAGAAGCCACTTCCACTGCCAGTACAGTAGCTGTAAAACTTATCTGCTCAAATGTTACAACTGTTGTCATTAACAAACTGGTTACTGTGTTAGCCCAAATCGGCGCATCTCTGCTTGGTGGTATTGGGGTTGCTGTTCTCAGACTCGGACTAGATATGATACTCCATGCCATATTAGGGGCAGTGGAGAGAAGTCAGCTTCAAGCAGCAATTAGAAGCTATGAGGAACACCTAGTGGAGTTTAAATCTGCCTCAGAAAAATACCATCATGCCATAAAGGAGGTCACCAATACTCTAAAGTGCAGGTTAAAATAAGCAGCAGTTTGTATTTTACTTGCAGCTGGAATTTCTGTTGCTTCCATTTCAGCCTTGGTTCTTAGATTAGGCTGATTTCCCACAGAGTTTCAGCTTCAGGCAGTGGCAAAGTTAGAGAGGAGCGGCTATGGCTGCTGTAGCCAGGAAAGGCGGGGTGCGATTCAGAGGTGCTGGGACAAAGTGACTCTGAAACATGCTTCTAAAACTATATTCATTAGCTCAGCATTCTCTGCCTCAGCTCAGGCTGATCTTAAGTGAAAGGAATCTCAAATCTGAAGCACATAGAGTATATACCTGAGTTCCCTGAGCTATTCTTTCAAACTCCTTCACCAGATCAGTTGCTTTTATAAGGCATTAGGCATAGGTATGCCCTTTCTTTTTTTTTTCCATGAAGTCATTTGTCTAACGGCCCTAGAGAAATATGCCAGTGGCTTCAGGGATCATTCAGATCTATAATAGTATATTTCACTAAGTCCTGGTCTTTAGTCATAGAATATAAAACCATCAGCTTAAGTACTGTCCTCTGAAAGTTGGAAGTGAATAAAAAGGTTTGAATGCTAGCTAGGAATGGAGGTGAAATTAAGTAACAATCTTCAGCAATTTCTACTAATTACAGAAATCCCAAAACAAAAGTCACAGGCAGATACTATAGTCTGGGTAGAATAGTTAGAGATATCAAGTTCTATTTCCAGTTCCCCAATCTTCACTGATTTGCTGTGTCGTGATGAAAAGACTATCTCAAGCTCCATGGAGCAAAAAGGATACATATACACAGATAATATTTTGAGGTGCACAGTATACATAATATCAGTATAACCTTGATGATATAAGAGGAATCATCCTTTGCTTGAAAAGTATATCATTTAAATGAAACCCTAGCTGTTTTACTATATAATCACATAGAGAAGAATTTTTTTTTTTTTAATCATTATATTTGTGGTACCTGAAAGAAAAAAGAAAGCCATTGCCATTGATGTGAGTGGCCCCGGGGAGCCACTTTCCAGTTTCCTGGTAACAGGACAATGTAGATGTTGTGATGGAGTCCTGTGGTTAAAAATCTTCTTCTGTAGATCAGTTATTTCCTACTAAGCCTGCTACAAGTATCTAACTTAATAAGTGCCTTTATTTCAATTTCTGAGTGCTTGGCTCACATGAAGAAAAAAAAAACACACAAAATAAAATGTTCTTAATTAAATAGCTAAAGACCAGAACAAAGACTTCAACTTCAAAATGTATTCCCTCATCAATTTCTCTCTCCTTCAATATGCTTCTGTTGACTAAATACAATTCTGTCTCAAAAAATTAAAAAAAAAATTACCTACTAAAGTTACTTACCTGGTTTCAGAAGCTTTAATTAAACTTACTGGTTATTCTTCTTCTAGGTTACTCAAAATTCAAGCTAAAACAAAATCAAACAAAAATTTACATAGGTAATTATTATGGAATAATCTGTATATCTAAAAATTCAGCCCATCATTAATAGTTTCTCCCCAGTACTTAGAAACTTTTGTTCATAACTGAGAAGATGGCTTGGTTTATAATTGAACTGTTTACCTATAACTGGAAATGCACTTAAGTATGCTAGAAATATACAGATTTTACAGTTCTGATTATATATTCTAAATATCCTTACCTCTATTTATAACTATTGGGGGGAGGAAAGAGAAAGAGAGAAAAGAGAGAAAGGGAGGGGAAGAAGCAAGAGTGCTTCTGGTGAGCTAGGGAGACTATATACAAATATGAGTAATACCTCTGAGTAGTAGGGATGAAACAGTGACCTCATAGAGGCTTGAAGTACACAACTAAGCAACAGGCTAAAAAGTCACCACTTTAACATTGGCATTGTACTTTATGATTTTCCAAGTATTACAGCATTTCCTCTTATTCAATCTTCAAAACAACACTTTGCCAACCAAACACAGTTGGAAAAGTGATCTTGCCCTACATATTTGACTCCCAAATCTACATAT
The DNA here is from genome assembly GCA_011680675.1 of Gymnobelideus leadbeateri. Lineage (NCBI taxonomy): Eukaryota > Metazoa > Chordata > Mammalia > Diprotodontia > Petauridae > Gymnobelideus > Gymnobelideus leadbeateri. The sequence continues at coordinate 543,755 of WOXC01007789.1, read as the reverse complement.
TCTTCCCTTTTCTCCCTCCTGAAATTCCAATCCTGGCATCTCAAGCTGCCAACAGGACACCTCCACTTATGTATCCCATAAGCATTTCAACTCCAATGTACCCAAAACTGAAGTTACTATCTTTCTCCCTACAACTCCTCTCTCCTCCCCTCCCAATTCTAATTTCCCTATTTCTCTCGGGGCACCATAGCTCTTCATTCACTCAGGTTCAAAGCCTAGGGTCATTTTTGACTATTTTGCCATTACTCGCATAAGGCAGACAGTTGCCAAATCTTGTCAGTAAATATCCTCAACTTCTCTTCAATCTATTATCTCTATTCACATTACAGCAGCTATATAGGGTCCAGGCCCTGAACACCTCTCAGCTGGACTATTAATGGCAATTGCCTTCTAATTATTTTCTCCCTACATCTAGTCTCCCCACTCCCCAATCTGTCCTCCACATGGTTGCCAAACCGATGTTCCTAAAGCATATAACCCGTCATATTTCCTGCTCAAGAAGTTGGCTAAGTTGGAGAAGTAGATTGTGGAATCAGGAAGAGTCTAATTCAATTCCTGCCTCAGAGGTTTTCGTAGCTGTGTGACCCTGGACAAAGTCTTAGTCTCAGTTTCCTCATCTATAAAATGAGAATAATAAGAGCGCCCAGTTTCCCAGGGTTGATGTGAGGATTACGTGAGATAACATGTATAAAATGTCTGGCAAATCTAAGCACTATATAAATGCTAGCTCTTATTGGTGTTATTAAAAAGAGTTGGTAGCTCCCCATTGGCTCTGGGCCAAAATACAAACCTCTCCTTCCGGAATTGAAAGTCCGGACTACTTTAGCAGACACGAATTATACCCTTCCTTATACACCTTAATCTATCAATAGGCAAACTTGGTTCTTACTTGCTATTCCCTGTAAACATTCAATTTCTGGTCTTTAATTCGATTCCTCCTCCTCACTTCAGCCTCTTAAAACCCCTGGTTGAAGTGCTACCTCCGTCCTAACAAGAGGCCTTTATTGATTCCCCTCCGTATTTATTTTGTATATATCTTGTATTTACTTTTTTGTGAACGTTTTATGTCACTACAGTGTATTACATACGGTGCTTAAGACTAGAGACTGAGGGGTGGGAGTGGGGGTGCCGGCGGTATTCATGCCCCGGAAAGTAGGCTTGACAGATTTTACAGACGAGTAACTTGCGGCAGTGGTCCTGTGACTTGGGCAGAACCACCAAAACCGGGCGGAATTGTGACGTAAATCCGGCCGTCCAGTAACCTAACACGCACATTAAGAGAAAGGAATGCAAACTTCCACTAAAAATCTAACGCTACATCTGCCCTCTCAATCTCCAGCAGCACAGCCACAGAGCAAAGGCCAGAAAGTCCAGCCTGGATGCGTGTCCGGGGCTGACTTCAGAAGCTTCCCACCACCCCCCGCCCCTACTCCCCGCCCGAGGGCTGGCTTTGGTATTCGAAGCCCTTCACCGTCTGTCCGGCTCCTCCTTTTCCCATCTTCTTTCTTACATTTTACTCCCAGCCCAATTCTGTGCTCCTGAAACACCCAGCTCTGTTCGTCCAAAGAGACGCATCATCTATTAGATGCCGTCCCTCCTCATCTCCGCCTCCTGGCTTCTTTCAAGTACCAGTTCAAACCAATAAAACCTTTCCCAGTCCTAAATCTTAAAGCCTCCCCTCTGCTGATTATCCCCAATTTGTCCTGTATGTACTTGTTTGCACACATTTATTTGCATGTCTCCTCCACAGACAGCGAGCTCCTTGGGAGGAACTGTGTTTTTCTAGGAGCTTAATATATTCGTATTGGTTGGCTGTGTGCCCTCGAGCAAGTTACCTAACTTTTCTGGGCCTCTTCCTTCATCTGTAAAATCTAGATATTGGGCTATAAGGCCTGTACGGGCCCTTCCAGCTTGATCCTATAAAGGTGGCCGAGCCAAGTAAAGAATTCTAGTCTACTGGAGCCAGGACCACTCCCCACAAAATTGGGACTCCTTTAAGTAGTCGAGTGCATGCAGTGACCGGTACTATTCTTGTATGTGGGGGTGGGGAAAAACAGGGCACCCAGTTACTAGAGAAAAACGAAGGCGACTCATCTTAGAGCTTTAGTGAGGGTGAGGACGAGCATAGACAGTTAGGGTTAGCGGCAAGAGGCCCTAAAGCGTTGCCAGACCACCGACTAATACGCTACAAAGAGACCCAAGCCGGGTTACAGGACGCGCCCCCTGCGGCGCTCGAGGGTGGGACAAAGGCCCCCTCCAGCCAATCAGATTCCTGCCTCGCTTCTGCGGTTCTTCTTCCGACCGCGCCCTCGACCAGAGCAGCTGGAGTCTGGGCTTGGGAACTAGGATCTCGAGAGGTGGGGGGAAGGGATGGTCTAAGAACGTCGTAGTGTCGCAAGCCCACCTCCTCCCCAGTCTGCACTGGGGAAGCGCGTGGTGGAACGAACGAATTCTAATTTTGAACCGGAAGTTCCTCTAGCCCCTAAGCTCTCTCTATGGCTGGAGGAGCCGGAAATGCTCTGCGCTGTTAGCAACGCTCCTAGAAAACAGAAGTGACGTAAGGGAGGCGGTGCGTCGCGCGGCTTCAAGATGGCGGTGGCATAGGCCCTGAGCGAGAGGCGAAGGTGAAGGCCTCCCGCCCGCGGCCCGAGGAGAGCGAGGAGAGCGAGGAGAGCGCGCGAGCTGCCGCGGCGCGCGGCCCTGCCGCCCTCGCTGACTCCAGCGAGCAGCCAAAAGGTGAGTTCGAGGATACCTCGAGGCTCTTCTTCCCCGCTTCCTCATCCTCGGTTCCCCCACTTCCGGACGCCTGCGCGGTCCTTTTGAAGCATCCGGGGAGAGATCCGCCCCCTGGCCTCGGGAGGCGGCGGAGGGCAGCTGATCCCGGCCTCGCCGAGAGGAGGAGGCCTGCACGGGGTCGGGTTGCTGACTCGCTTGGGCTGGTTTGTGGCTCTCCTGCTGCACTAGGTTTGGGGAAGTGCTGCTTGTCCTCCCTTTGGACCTGAAGTCGAGGGCTCGCTCGTCAGTGTGGGTCTTCCCCGAGGCCTGGATGCCTTTTGTGGCTGCCCCTCTTGTGCTGCCCGTTCTAGGCGAGTGCGAGCCTGCCAGACCCACGGTGAGAGCGACGGAGCCGAGCGGAGCTCCCCTCCCGCCTCTCCTCCACACTCCCTGCTTCCTCCTTTGCTTTTCAGAGGGTCGTGAGGGTGGTACGGGTTTGTTCCAACAACTGTCATTTGTCTTTGGGCAAGCTTTCCTAAACTATGGTCCAGATATTTGTTCCAGGTTCTGAAATCTATTGTAGTCGAAGGACTATTATGGGGGGAGAGGGGCGTGTTGTGAGAAACGAAAGGTATTTGATGGATTGGGGAACAATTGTAGCTTATTTGTGTAACTTTTTCATAATAGGGCTAAGAACTGGAAAGGGGGTTTCAGAGGCCATTCTAGTTAATCCTTTCATTTTACAAATGAGGAAACTCAGGTCCAAGGAAGTTATGTGACCTGCCCAAGGTCACTGCAAATAGTAAGCCGACACTGGTGGAATTTGAAGCTCCTCTGACTTCAAGAAGCATTGGCTTCTTATTAAAGTTCAACCGTAGGTAAAGTAAATATTGTGTACCTTTTGCAAATGATAAAAGTAGTCTAGATAATTGTAACTTGTCTACTTCCACACTTGAATGTAGGCATGGGAACTGGGATTTGAACTAAGGTCTCCAGGCCCCAGCTTTCTATTTTATATCTGCATCTCTAGGGATCCAGAGATAATTTTGAAGAAAAAATAATCAGTGGATCATCAGAGAAGTGACTGTTTATGATTTATTTGCTTGCATATTCCCCACCCAGACTTTCAGAAGGAAATCTTAGTCTTCAAGTGGGCTACTTTTCAACTCAGTTAATCACTAATTTATTGAATTCTTCTAGGTGGCCTCCTAGGGCCTTGGATGTGGCCTTTTGACTGAGTCCAAGTTTTACAGAACAAATCCTTTTATTAAGGGGATTTGTTCTGTGAAGTTTGGAGCCAAAGTACCACACTTGAGGACCTAGAGGGCCACATGCGGCCTGGAGGTGAAAGGCTCCCCACCCCTGTCCTAGGATATGCTTAGGGACTGGGAATACTTTCAAAGAACTTACCATTCTATTAGTAGAAAATAATATATACAGTTACGTGCTGAATAAATACATAATGAATAATACATTAAAACATGCAAAATACATACTGAATAAGTGCAAAGTAACTGATGAGGAGCACTAACAAGCAACTCAGAACTTCCATAGGCCCTAAAAAGCAGTTAAGGTATATAAATGATGCTGTTATTTGAAAGAGATTAACAAAGTATAATTGATAATTTGTTACAAGCTGTCCTGCCAGACCTTTAGAACTACTGCTAGGGAGGAAATTGTTTATTTATATTTCTCAGCAGTTTACTACTCCTTCTTTATGTGCATACATATGTTAAAGATATACTTTATTTGAAGTTTGAAAGTTAAGAAAACTAAAACCTTTTCCTTAGGGTCAGGAATAGGATAGAAACTTGCAAATTAGTGGAGAAGTTAATTTTTAAAATTTTAGAATATTTTTAGAGAAATCTAGTTACATCACTTTCTATTACTTCATGTTCAAATATGCATGAATAAGTAGCAAATAAAATTGCACTTAATAAAAATATAGTTTGTCACATAATGTGATAATCTCAGTATGTGGTTTATATCCAAAATACTTCATATTACAGAATTTTGGAGTTGGTAGAGATCCCCAAGGTTTAGTAAAATCAACCATAATTGAGGAATCTCCCTACGTAATAATTAAGACTTTCCAGTAGTCTCACCACTTCCCAAGGCAACTCTTTCTTTCTGTTAGGATATTTTTCCTTCTGCATATCAAAGCAAAATCTGCCTCTCTGCAACCATTCTCTGCTCCTGACTGTACTCCAATCAAAATAAGTCCTGTTTACTCTTCCATGGTAACAAATCTTCACATCATAATACATTATGGACATAATAAGAACATTATTATATTTCTCTCAGTTTTTTCTTTTCTGGACTAATCCCATTTTCTTCAACTGACTGCTATCTAGGATGGTGTTAAGTCCCCTCTGTCTTATCTCCTACCAGTTTCACTCCAACTTGTGAGTATCCTTCCTAAAACATCGTACCCAGAACTGAATCTGCCCTTGATGTTATCTAATCAATATAGCCTAAGATTTCACTAGCTATTTAGATTTCTATTTTTGAGGCTTCCTGCTTGTAGTCCATTAAAAACTCCAGGACTTTTTCATTTGAATTGGTTAGCCACGTTTTTCCCACCTTCTATTCACTAAAACACTTGATATAAATGTTATTTCTGTAAGCTTTAAAATGAGAGACTTGATCAGTTTCTCCCATCCATTTCACCTCCTACATTTGTCAGCAGAGAGTCTCTCCAAATGAGTGATTATGTGAAAAACCAGCATCTACTCTCTAGAAAGGAAAGGGAGAAAAGCCATGAACAAGATGTGTCCAAATGAGATTTGTTAAAGGATATTCTTTACAGATGGCTGGAGATAATTAGAATGCCACAGTCTTCCTAGTCTGCAGATAATTGAGTGATGTGGCAGCTCCAAAGATGGATTCCCAGTCTTCCCCTTTTGTACAGAAAAAAAAAATCCTATCTGATATATTTTCAAGATGCTTAATGGGGAGTAGAAGGGTAGTGAATGGACGGGAGAATGAGTTCCAAGGTAAGGATTGCTTGTGGGAGGGGAAGGGAAGAGTGTTTTCTGTTATTTCCTCTTCCATATCTACACTTTGGGATCTTTGAAGGGGATGAGAGGCTTAGGATTGGAATGTTTCTCTCATCCTCTCCTCCTCCAGGTGGTCTAATAAGAAGGCATGAAGTATCTTACCTGTGATCCCAAATTTTTAGAATCCATTTTGATCCAGATTTATACATCTGTGAGTTGGAGTTAAGGAGAAGGCAGATCTTTTTGGTTAGTTTTAAAACAGGAAAACAAAAGAAAGTCAGAAGCAGTTAAACCACAGATATAAAGCACATATTATTAACCAATTAATGTGGACATGACTCCTGGCCAGGAAGTTATGTCTCTAAATTGCCTGACCATTCTCAGGAAAATGGCTGGAAGTTGTTTCCTCAAGTAGGAACATTTGAAGGAACTGGTCATGTATGTTTAGCCTATAGAATAGAATACTCAAGGGGGAAATAATAGAAGTATTCAAGTATATGAAGGGGTGTTGTGTGGAAAAGGAATTAATTGTTCTGTTTAGCCCTAGTGAATGCAGTGAAGTAGAAGTTGCAAAGGTTTGAAGTCAGGAAAAACTTATTAACGTTTAGAGCTTTCCAAAACTGGTAGATCCTGCCTCCTTCTAAGTCTACAGGCAGAGATTGAATGACCACTTGGCCATGTATGTTACCATGGAAATAAGAACTTTTTCCCTTGGGGATATTACTTTTGATTACTTTCTAGGGGAGGAAGACTTCCATTATACAGAGATCCCAGCATGGCAAAGAAAGACCTCAATATTATCAACATAAATATAAGTGAATGTGCATGTTTGTATTCTATAACAAGTAATATCAGTTCATTTGTTTCCTCAGAAGAAGAAGGTACTTGCAGTTACAAAATTATAAGAAGCAGATATTCTTACGGATATCAAAAAAAAGATCATAAAAACTACAAACCTCACATTAAGAAATGCTGCAGTTAACAGTTTAATGAACTCTGCAGCACTTTTGCAGTTATTTTAACTGAAGCATAGGCCCTACATGTATCACTGCCTTCCTCCTCCAGCTGGTTCTTTCCTTGCTGCTTGCCAACATGCCCAGATTCCCCCATCCTAAAAATATTTTCACTTGCCTAGGCCACCTCTTTTCAAGCTTCTGTACTTCTTCCCCGTCATTGACAAACTTCTAACAATAGGTGACTACTCTTGCTGCTTCTGCTCCATCCATTCATTCACTTCTGATCCCCTTGCATAGTTTTTTAGTCCCACTACTCTAACACTATTCTTTTCCAAAATTAGTGTTACTTGAGCTGCTAGATCCTGTGACTTTGTCTCACTCTTCATCTTTATTTCACTGCAGCTTTTGACACAATCACAGACTTCCTTTTTCATTGGTTAGTCTTTTTTTCCTTGGCTCCCATGACACTGATCTCTCTTGGTTTTCTTCCTAGCTCTGTAACCATTCTTTTTTAGTCTTCTTCATTGGTTTATTAACCATTTCTTGCCCTATAAGTGTAGATATTCATCAGTCTACAATATCTATCTGTTCTGGACCTTCTCTATTCATTTGTCATTTTCTTCCTTGGTGTTTTCATCATTTTCTCTTGGATTCTGTTATCTGTGTAGATAACCCTGGCCCAAAATCTGTATATGTAGTTCTGTTGAACTTTAGTCCCATTAACTGCCCATGAGACATCTCTACCTGGATATTCTACAGCATCTCAAATTCAACAAGTTCAAAATGACTCATAACAGTTTTTCCCCTTTCCTCTATTCTTTCTCCTATATACCCATGTTAAAACCCTCACTGTGAACCTTGATCTTTTCTTTTACCTCACCTTCCCATGTCTAGTTTTCAAGTCTTGACAGTTCTTCCTTCACCTCTCTTGCATCTTCCCTATTCTCTCTGTTAACATGGCCGTTATCACCATTTTGTTGGTCTATGATAATAAACTCTGGATTTATTTTCTTCTTTCTCTCTCCTCCACTTGATTTTCCACACAGCTGCCAAATTAGTCTTACTATGGCACTTGCCTATTCAAAAAAGCTTCATTGACTCTCTATGATTTTTAAGAAAAAATACCAACTGCTCAGTCTGGTATTTAAAGCCTTTTATAATCAGACTCCAAACTCCCTTTCCAACTCCTATTAGTTTCCCTTCATGTACTCTTAAATTCTAGCCAAGTTGAACTCCAGGCCATTCCCCAAACTTGGCATTTCATTTCCTGTTTTTCTGTTTTCAGAAACTCTTATCCATTCCCTGAATGCACTCTTTCCTCATCTCTGCCTCTCAGCACTAAAAGGCTCAGTTCAAGTATTACCTCCTTAAAGCCTCCTCTGGTCCTAGTTGTCTTCAGGCTCTCCCTCCTCAGATTACCTTGTAGTACTTATCTGTTTCTACCAACCTGATGGAAGATAAATTGTGAGCAAGAATAACCCCAGTATTGCACACAATAGGGACTATGTGAGGATTAAATTTTATCATAATAGATTTGGTTTCTCAGGTAACAGACTTTTAATAGATTTTTTTTTTTTTGCTTTTTTGGAGAGGGAAAGGTAGGGCAATTGGGGCTAAGTGACTTGCCCAAGGTCACACTGCTAATTTTTGTGTTAAATATCTGAGGCCGGCTTTGAATTCAGGGGGGCCTGTGCTCTATTCACTGTGCCACCTAGCTGCCCCCAGTAGATTATTTTTTTATAGCACGCTACCTGCCACAGCCAGATAATGGGCTAAAAAAGTATGTATCATTGCAATGTCTCACTGTATTTATTTGCTGATTACAGGAAAGTATTTGTCTCGGTAAAGCAAAATACAGTTTTATAAGTTCTCCAGGAAAGTTTTTATCCTATGCATGTGAAGAACTTTTATGAATCTTTGATAGATGCAAGTACAAAGATAACTATTTAACAATCCTCTGATAATAAATGTGAAGTCATATTTATATGCCTCCCATAAAATAGGGAGATGTGGGCATACCAAAATTGTTTACCATTGTCTGGAAGGGTGTTCCAAATAGAGCATATAACCAGTACCTTTGGGTGATTAGGTCTCACAGGTTTGCTTCATCTGTAAAGTATTAGGTTTGACCAAAGTTCCTTCCAGCTATAATATTTTCGATGTTCATTCTGTGTGTGGGAGCCTTTGTTTACTGCTGAATAGAACAGGAATGATCCAAAGAGGTCCAAAAGGGTCAGTACAACAGTATGTTCTTATTGCTGCCATGTTTCATAAAGAATATTTCTGGTGAGCATCCACTGGTCACCCAGGCTGGTAAGGGGACTTAATGTCATAAGAAGTTAGTCTGAAATTACTCTGATGAGCCTAGAGAAGAAAAAAGCTTTGAGAGGTGGGGGAGAGGGCTTGCCCAGATTATTTGTGTCTAGTTATTTGACAGCCTCTCATGGAAGAAGGTATTAAACTTGATCTATTTAGCCCCAAAGGATAGAAGGAAATAGTGGTTAGAAATTATAGAGCAGCACATTTAGGCATGATATAAAGAAAGTCTTCATAATAACTAAGACTCTGAAAGGAGCTGCCTGGGAACCCTTTAAGCAGAAGCTGGATAAATATTTGTCAGTGATATTGAAAAAAGGAGATATCCCTGTTTAAGTATAAATTGGACTAGATAGTCTCTGAAGTCTCTTCCAATTACAAGATTCTATAAGATTTTTCCCTTTACAGATAACATTGTGTTCGTTGCATTAAGACTCAGAGAACTGAAGAGTCTCTTTGGTGAAATGCACAAATACTCAGAAGAAGCCTAATAATTCTCACAGGAAAAATATATAGAGATGAATAATATAACTTTAGAATGTTTATTATGTGGTTTCCCTTTTTCAGGCAGTTATGGTCAAGCTGTTTGTTGTTGTTGTTGCCGTTGCCACCAGAGAGGGTTCAGTTGGGATTCAGGTGTGTGTTAGGGGCAAGGTGCATATTCTAAAATGACTATCAATTTTTTATGAATAATTTTTAAATGGGGAGGGGAATTCTGCAGGGAATTTCAGTTATACTGGTATTCTGGTAACATGACTGTAACACTTAACAAGTGGTATAAAAGATATTATCAAGGAAATATATGATCTGAAAAGAAAGTGAATCAGCTGTCTTAAGAAGAGTGAGGGCTAACAAAAAGGTAAATTTGTGTTTTGCACTTGCTGATAAAATGTTAAAATGCCTAGAAGGTCTCAGATTCTCTATATAATATTGATAAGACTTGGCTAAACATCAAATAATTTGAGAAGTGTGGATTAGTTATTATCCACATGAGTAGAATGAGTATTCATGGTTCCAGATTATGAAGAATTATTGAAAATATGGCCTATCTTTCTAGCTTATCAAAATATTTTTAAATCCTAACTCTGTCATTCAGCATATTAGCTATGCATTCTAGCTGAGTGCCAAGTGAAAATTACATAAGTATATCATCTATAGCTATACTTAAGCCAGTAATAAAAAGAATAAGCAAAAAAGAATCCTAGAGCATTCCACTAGAGATCTGACCTTTCCAGGTCAGTATTGATCCACTAATCCCCACTCTTTGGTTTTAGTCATTGAACTAGTTCTCTAACCATAAGGATATTGTAACAGACTTCATTGAATACTTTTGTGAAATCTGAATTACTATATATCTATCATTCTCTTAACTCTGAGATCACTGTCCAAACAAAACAAAAACAGTGAGTTCAGCCAGGCACAAATGGTTAATAAAGCCATACTATCTCAAAGTGATTACCTGTTATCTTCATATTCAGAAACCAACCTTTAATATTTTAGAATTTTGCCATGAAAGTCAGATACTGTATCTCACTTACAGTCATAGAGATAGACATGTTACTAACTGTATGAGTGACATGTAACCTTGTGGTCCTGATAGCTACTCATGCTTCTCTCTGTGGTTCTTTGACACCTGTGATTTTACTCCCCAAAGCACATGTATCAAAGACACCATAGAGAAGAGGTATAATTAAGCAATATTTGAGGTGGTCCAAGTTCATTCTTTTAAGTGTTAGACTTTCCTCCCAACCTTATTCTTTCATTTTCTGTTGTTTATTAAATTGAAGAGAAAACATGAAATAGAAAGTTTTTTCTCTAGAAACTTCCTTGAAAGAAATGGAATTACTTTAAGAGGGAAATTAATTCATTAAGATGAGAAATTTGTCATCTTGATTCTCAACTTGAAAATGACTAGGGAAGAGAAAGGGAACAAACATTTATTAAGTATCAACTGTGATGTGCTGTACTAATAGCTTTTCAGATATTTCATTTGATAATAAATTTTATTACTACATTTCATAGATTCCCAATAGATTGAATTACAATGGTATGCTAATTACTTAGGATAAAGTAAAATAATTACATTTATTGACTTAAATATAAATTTTACAACTTTTTACATGTGGGGAAAAAAACTTGCAAAATACGTTCTCTTTTTGCCATGGTCACTTATTTTACACAATTTGTCATTGAGTTCATAAGAATTTTCATACGTGTGTGTTAGGGGCAAGATGCATATTCTAAAATTGACTACCACTGTTTTATTAATATTTTTTAAATGGGGAGTGGAATTCTGTGGTGCTTTCACTTATACTGGCATTCTGGTAACATGACTGTGAATGGCACTTAAGAAGTGATATAAAATATATCAAGGAAATGTATGATCTGCATATAAGAGAGAGTGAATACTTCTATATATATTAGACCAGATCAACTCTTAGAAACCTATCTAGAGTAATAGAGGTAAGAAAAGACCTAATATCTGTGTGTATGCCAATCTGTAAAGAAAATATATGCTCTACATCCTAAATCCTAATTACTTAAATTAAATTACTTAAAATGATTTCATCATCTTTGGTGCTCATTTAAAAATCTAATTGATTTGTAAAGGACATCAGTTTTGTTCTCCAAATTAATTGGAGCATTCAGAAGCATAGTCATCAATTGGAAAACAGAATTGCCAGTTTTGGGCAAAATTTGCTTTTTGATTCTGCTAATCATTCTGGTCATATATTCCTCTAGGAAGTAGAATCCAGTTTATCTGAACTCCAAATTCAAAATCTTGGGTAAATCCATATACCTGAAAAAGAATTACCAGCAATTACAGAGACAGTGATGGGTTTTATAGTGATCTTTTAAGAAAAATTATTGAAAGATAAGGATTCTAGCAGTAGAAGCACTTTAAGAGGATAACTGAATTTATTTAAAATTTTTTTTTAGATCTTTTTTCCCCTTTAACTGACTAAAACATATAACCTGTGAAAATGGGGCGGAGATCTACATCATCCACCAAGAGTGGGAAGTTCATGAATCCCACCGACCAGGCTCGTAAGTATGCATTGTATGGGATTATGAAGCAAAGATTAGCAAATATTACAAATTACAGATATTAATGAGTTTTTTTTATCTTAATTTTATTACTAGAACAACCAAGCTAGGAAGATCTAGTTCAGGGGTGGGAAACCTGCCATCACAAGGCAACATGTGGCCCTCTAGGTTCTCAAGTGTGGCCCTTTGACTGAATCCAAACTTCACAGAACAAATGCCATTAATAAAAGAATTTGTTCTTTAAAACTTGGACACTGTCAAAGGGCCTCACCTGAGGACCTAGAGGGCCACATGTGGTCTCAAGGCCACAGGTTCTCCACCCCTGGTCTAGTTATTTAATATGCCAAGTTATTTAGTTTCCCCCAATTTAAACTTTTTGGACTTGAAAGTAGGGGGAAAAGTTACTATCTAAAAGACTTTTTCCTTTAATTATACTATGTAAATGGCAGGGCTAAATATGTGTGTTGTACACACACGTATATATGGCTAAATTTATATATATTTGTGTGCATACAAATATATAAAGTTCTCTGGATCGTAGGAATTTTGAAGGACTCATTGGCTTCAGTGAGCCTTTCTTTTGATAATACTAAGGTACATAGCATGTTATTTTTTTATTCGTTTCAGTTTGATGCATCAGATATACTAAATTTATCCATAGTAATTTTTCTAATAAAGACTTAGGATTATAATCATAGCCTTAAAACACAAAGTTCTTAGAAGTATTTAAGTTATTTAATGGCTTTTTTGTCTCTTGTTTTTATTATTTGAGAAAAATAACTTGAAATACGGTCTTTTGGGGAAGATGCTTTTAGGCACTGAAAATGTAGACTAATAGAAATTGGCACAAAGAAGGAAATGCTGATATTCAGGATTTTTTATTATGTGTTCTTTTCTTTCTTTCCTTTATAGGAAAAGAAGCCCGGAAGAGGGAATTAAAAAAGGTGTGATTTTTTTTTTTTCCCACTAGAAGTAGCTACTCACACTATTGAACTGAGCCATATTGTTTTTAAAAATATTAAAGTTTAGGGATCAACTGTTTCCAAATCCAGATTTACAATAATTTACCTTTTTAAGACATTGCCTATCTCTTGCATTGGTTTGCTCATTATTTTACAAAGTTAAAATATTTTGTTAGGAGTTACATTGATTTTTGCCTTTCAAGTACGTGTAAAATCTTTCCCAACCCATGTCTTTGTTTTTAAACCATCCCTCTCACCCAAGGAGAAACATAAATTGTACAAAATTGACACTTGACTGCTTGTATTATGAATGAGTGTGCAAAAAGCTTTCAGTCTCAATTAGAATCAAGAAAAATATTGAAGGAAATTTTTTTTTTTTTGGTATAAATGTCCCATATGACCTTTGCTATAATTTATAGCAAGGTTGTTAGGTTCTGGAAAATTAAATTTTCCATTGTTCCTTAAAAATAATACCCTCCTTCATTTTGAAATCTGTTACTATTAGGTTTGTGATATGAAAGGCTTCTTAAGAAAAACGCGATTTATTTTTTTAATTTATACAGTAGATAATTGATAAATGTTAGATGAATGAACAAATGATTCCATATTATATATACATATTATAAACTACTTAATGAGATTTAAATCAACTAAAGAAACTTTTCTCACCAAAAATGATTTGTAATCATTTTAAGTTGTCTTAGAATTCACTGATAAACTCTACTGAATATACTGTTGCACATAAGGGTTATACATTAAAATAATATTACAGAAATCTACTAAAGACCTAATGGGAATTTTTAAAATGTTTTTCTTTTTAAAAAATTATATTTTCAGCTGAACTTTAATCTGTTAAAATAGGTCAACAGAAACTTAGATGAAAACCACAATTTAGTTTTAATGGAGTCGGAATAAAAGATTGTTTTAAATTCAACCCTTTGAGTTTCTGCTGTCCTTTAACGTTCTTAGAACAAGAAACAACGAATGATGGTACGAGCTGCAGTACTAAAGATGAAGGATCCCAAACAGATTATTCGGGACATGGAGAAATTGGATGAGATGGGTAAGAGGATGAAGAAGAGCTAGCTTTTTGAAGAAGACCCAGTTTTCTATGTGAATACTTTGGTTTATTGAGTCTTAGGGTAGTTTGTTGGAAATTCCAAGACTTTACAGAGATAAGAAGTAATTGTTCCTAAAGAAATAATTGTTGATATTTACGCTTGCTCGAAGAAGTCAAACCTATTTCTCTGGAAAGAGTTTAGCATATACTTGGTTATTAGAGACAATTTATTTCTGATTTTTGTTTTTTGTGAAAATTATGTAATCTTAGAGATCACACAGCCTTTGATTTGTGGTACAGTGGAAAGTGCTAGATTTGAATGGGGCAGACCTGGATTTAAAATAATTGTTGTTTTCTTTACAACCTATGTGGCTTAACAGCTCTGGGCCTCAGCTTCATCTATAAGATGAAGGAGTTACAAGTGATGATCCTCCTAGCTCCAAATCTATGATTTCTAAAATCTGACCTATGAACTATATATAACCCCAAAAAGTGATCCTTTTTAAAAAATAATAATTTTTTTTCTTCCATCAGAGTTCAATCCAGTACAGCAGCCACAACTAAATGAAAAGGTGCTAAAAGATAAGCGAAAAAAACTTCGTGAAACTTTTGAGCGCATTCTCCGACTTTATGAAAAGGAAAATCCAGATATCTACAAAGAACTTCGAAAGTTAGAGGTAGAATATGAGCAGAAGAGAGCCCAGCTTAGCCAGTACTTTGATGCTGTAAAGGTAATCAAGTTTTTTGTTGTTGGTTCTTGGTTTTTAATAAAGAACTTCAAAACTAACTGCAGTTAGTTTCAATTCTAGTTTTAAAAAAATTGGTAGGACTTTCAACTTAATTTTTTTAATAAAACAACTTTTGGGATATGTGAGTTTCATTTGTGTCCTCTGTCTCCCATTGGTATGAATACAATTTGGCTATATTTTATAGAGATGTTGGGTGGTAGTAGGGAGGACTAAAACCTAATTATGAAATTTCTCTAAATAAATATTTTTAATTACAGCTGCTATTTAAAACAAACAACAGATTGCTCCAAATATGAACACTAAATTAGACATTGCATATAAATTGGTACCAAAAATTTCAGGAAAGGTGACAGCTTTGCAGTGGGGAGAAAATGGTGGTAGGTTTAATAAAATTTACTTTACAATTAAGGAAAGAATTTCTTATCAATGAATAAAGGTGTTTTGTAGCAAGCCTCTGGCATAAGGGAGTCCCTCCTAGGAGGAAAAGCATGTTGGTGGTAGACAAAAATATTATTTAGAGGATACAGCCATATTATCCTTTGAAAAATATTATTGTCAGTATTTTTCCCAGAGAATGTTATATAAGCTTACAGCCTCCCTTAAGAGATAGTCTCAAGACCACCAGACCTAATCTTATAGCAAAAGATTTATTCTACATTTGCGAATTTTGTATAACGTGATCACAGATCTTCTTTATGAAAACTAAGTTAAGCCTGTTTTAATGTAATTTAATATCTTAGTTTTATGCTATTATAAAATTTTACAATATCCTTTTCCCATTAACCCAGAATATTATATTCACTCAAGTACAAGATAAATTTTATCATCATTTCTACAACTGAAAAAAGTAGAATTAAAAGAAAAAATTGACTGTTTTGATTGTTTGGTTGAAGAGAGAGATGTCTTTTATTTTGGAAAGTTATTGGTATTATTCATTTAAGATTGTGTATTGTACATATAGATTATTGTTATTACCGTTTTCATATTTACATTTGAGTAGATATTAATCCATTTTGTAATATAATTGGATTGGTATTCTTGTATGAATGTGTCCCCTTTTTTCCTATAGTGATTTACCATCTACTTGTTTCTTTTCCAGAATGCTCAGCATGTTGAAGTGGAAAGCATCCCATTGCCAGATATGCCTCATGCTCCTTCTAACATCTTGATCCAAGACATCCCATTGCCTGGTGCACAGCCACCCTCTATTCTCAAAAAAACCTCTGCCTATGGGTAAAGAAGCATCATTATAGTTAAATAGCAGTTGTGAAGGACTAAATAATCTCCCAAATGCAATGGGTAGAGAGGGAATTAAAAATAGTATGTTTGTCTATGGTGTTTGGTGATGGAAGGGATAACATCCTCAGCAGGCACTGGTGTGCGTGAAATAGTAAGACCTAGAGGAAGTCCCATGGCATGTGGGCTATCTTCCTCTGGAGAATAGATGGTGAAACAATGGACAAGAATGCTGCATGGTAAGAAGGCATGAAAGAATTCCAGTCTGCAATAAAGAAAAGCTGGGGGTAGAGAGGCCATGCTACAAAGTTAAAGACGCTCTCTACCTGGAATCTGACCCTGATTCTGGTAGCAATTGTATGACCATGGCAAGTCACTTCATCTCTCTGAGCCTCAGTTTAGGTATTTGTGAGGCTTGAATGAGATAAATAGATGTAAATTGATTTACAAAACCATATAAATATCTATATCAATAAGTTTATAGATCCATTCAGATATTCCTGAAGTATGTCTGGACATAAGCCTGAAGTTCCCCAAAGTTCTAGAACAAAAAAGGAGCTAAGAAATTGCATACTCTTACCTTGTAATTTTTACAAGTAAAGGAACTAGAGCCCAGAAGAGATAAGTAAATTGTTATGATCACAAAGCTAGTTAGTGACAGACTTGGAATAAACATTAGCATCCTGGGTGCATTGCCCCTTCTACTACAGCACACTGCTTCTCAGGAAGGAATCCCTTGATTACACGTGAAATATAGAACCCCTTGGCAGTACAATATAAATTAAAATCAGTAAAAAAATGTTCTCTTCCCAGACCTCCCACCAGGGCAATTTCTATACTTCCTCTTCTTGGACATGGTGTTCCTCGTTTGCCTCCTGGAAGAAAGCCTCCTGGCCCACCCCCTGGGCCACCTCCTCCCCAAGTTCTGCAGATGTATGGCCGTAAAGTGGGCTTTGCACTAGAACTTGCCCCTCGTCGGCGAGAGGAGGATATTTTATATAGTCCAGAACTTGGTAAGATATCAGCCACTTTTGGATCTTGTTTTTCATTATCATCAGATGTTATTTGTTGAATAGTTTTTAAAATATGCCTTGTTGAAGATTCATTTCGGTTCAGTTCAGTGAAAAAAATTAAAAAGTCATAGCTTCATAGATTTAGAGCTAGAAGGGAACTTAGATGCAGCTAATACACTTGTTTGATTTTATAGATTAGGGAGGCTAGACACATAGTGACACATAACAAGGAAGTACCAGGGCTGTGATTGAACTACATCCTCTGCTGCCACATCTATCACTCTGCTGAACCATGTACTTGTTAGGTGCCTATTTACAAGGAAAGCACTGGTAGGCACTGGAGATACAAAGACAAATTATATAGGCCCTGTCCTTTCAGTTTAAAATCAAATGCCACTTAAATATATCTTTAAAATATCTGTATCTGTCTTGTAGGGAGAGACTAAACATGTGATTTTATTAGCATAAATGGAACTCCCCTGCAGAGAAAACTCCAAATCTGATTGGTGCCTAATCTGGAATTCTAGTTTTACAAAGTTCCCTGGGAAACTTAGAGGTTAAATGGTTTGCTCAGGATCACACATACATGCCCGGAAAGTGTCAGTAGTAGAACATGAACCCAGGTGTTCTGTTCTCTATCCAGTACCCCACTCTGCCTCTCAGTAAATACCAGCTGGTCATGGTGGCAGACACTTGTAGTCCCTGCCACTGGTGAGGCTGAGGCTGGTGGACCACTTGAGAGTATGAGTTCTGAGCTACAGTAGGACTAAAGCTGATTAGGTGTCTGCACTAAATCTGGTGCCATTATAATGCCAGGAGTAGAAAGCCACCAGTCTTATTAATTTTTTTTTAACAAGAGGGTGAACTGGCACAGGTCATAAGAATGAGCTAGTTAAAACTTCCGTGGTAATCAGAGGTGTGATTGGGCCTATAATTGGCCCTCGTCCTAGTTAGGGAGACTGTATGTGTATACGCATATATTTAGGTATATACAAAAATATACCCATCAAACATATCATTCTTTCTACCTAAGAGAGCATATTGTCTTTGTTTTATCATCACTAGTATTATAGTTGTAAATGCCATTACAGTAGTAATAATAAATCCCACAGTAGTTTCCAAATGATTTCATAGCACTTCTTGAATACTCTATGGGTTGAAATTGAGCTCATTTCCATTAACATTCTGGATCATATCACTGTATTTTTTTATGTTAGGGAATTAATAGGCAATCACTGAGCAATAATTTTTTAAGCATCTGTACTGTACAAAATGGTTCCTTCCCTCAAGGAGTTTGCATTCTATCCATTAAAACATGTATAAATACAAGGGAATTAGGGAGAGGAGAGTGAGGGGCTAGGTGCAAGTAGCTGGGGGAAAGGAAGAGTAGTTGCATTTAAAAGTGGCACTTGGAACTGAGCTTTTAAGGAAGTTAGATATTCTAAATGGCAGAAATAAAAAGGAAGTGTATTAAAAGCATGAGAGACGGCCTGTGCAAAGACAGGAGTTATGGAGTGTCGAGCATAACAAATAGCAAGAAAGTCATTTCAATTAGATCAAAGAGTGGGTGAAAGGGAATAATAATATATAATCCTAAAATGGAAGCTTGGAGCCAGGTTGTGAAGAGGAGCTTTAAATATCAAACGGTAGTTTTTGTTGATCCTGAAAGTAATAGTAGAGTAGGAAAGTAGCTTGGTTGAGCTTGTGCTTTGGAAAAATTATTTTGCAGATGTGTGGAAGATGTATTGGAGTGGGGAGAGCTTTGAGACAGGAAGATCAATTAGAAAGGCCTGGGCAGCAGTGTGGGTTAAAGGGTCTGAACTAGGGTGGTGACTGAAAGTGGTGAGAAAGGGGATAGATGGGGAAACTATTATAATGATAAAATAATGCTTTAACCACTGACTGAATTTGTGGAGAAAGAGAATGTGAAGAGTTAAGGATGACCCCAGGGTTGTAAATTTGGGTGACTATAGGAATGATGGTGCCAATGACAGAAATAGGTAGTTTGAAAGAGGTATAGGTTGGGGTGGGAGAAAGTAATGAGTTTTGCTTTTGATATGTTAATGTGAGGTGCCTATAGTATATTCATTTTAAATGCCTTGACTAATAGGCATTTGTTACTGCATGACAGCAGGACTAAAGCTCAGGAGTTATCTGTAAAGGATGATAACTAAACCTATAAAGTCATTATTTATATTTTGTTTAATCACTTCTTGATCTCTTATAATTTCACTGGCTTCATTTTGCCCAATTCTAATTTTCAAGGTGTCAATTTTTTTCCTTAAAATTCTGGATCTCTTCTAATTAGTTGACTTTCCTTTCATACCCTTCCTGTTTTTCTTAGATTTTTCTTATTTTCTCTTTTAGCTTTTCCTCCATCTCTGTCATTTGATACTTAAAGTCTTTTTTAAGGTCTTCTATAAATTCTTTGTGGGCAGGTGACCATTTAATGTTACTCTTTGGGGGTTTCTTTACTTCAGTTTCCTCCTCTGAAGATGAACCCCAGTCATCTCTATTCCCTTAATAGGCTTTTGTAGTTGGATTCTTTTTCCTTTGCCTGTGTATTGTGTGTGTGTGTGTGTGTGTGTGTGTGTGTGTGGTGATAGCTTAGTTATTTGTAGTCACCTCTAACCCTAGAGTATGGGGAATGGTGTCTCTTGCTCCGGATCCTCAATTCTTCCCTTTAGCCTGAAACCAAAGCCAAACCTCCAGCCTCCTGTAAGTGCCCACAGCCAGGGGTTTTCTGCCCCACTGCTTCTGCACTCACTGGGTGTATGTATGCTGGTTCCTTCTCACCCCTGCTGCCCTCTTCTCAGCACAGCTGGGTCTGGCATTCCTTGTCAGCAGAGGTTCCCTCGATCTTCCTTGGGCTCAAATGCTCAACTCCCCTCACTATCCCAGGGGTGGAGGTAGCCTCTCAAACCGACTAACCCCAGGGCTTGCCACTTGTTGTTTAAGAGCCTAGCCTCTTGCTGTTAGAACTTAGCCTGGAGATGTTTACTCTTTACAGGGACCAAACCTCATCCTGTGATTTTTCTTCTAATCTTCTCAGATTGTCCCAGGAGGACCTGAGTTATGGCTCTGTTCTTATTTATCTCCACCCACACTTTGTTCACCCTAAGGTGCTATTTTAACTCTTTTATGGGGAAATCTCTTGAGAGCTTGGAATTTTCTAACCTACTCCACTATCGTCCCAGAATCATCTCTGAATCTATAAAGTCACCGAGAGAGAAGAGAGCCCAGGATTAAATCTAGGCATACCAATAATTAGGGGCCTTGTTGTGGAGGATGATGTCACACAGGAGACTGAAAAGACTTGAAAATGGTTATACAAGAAGAGAAACCAAGAAGGAACATAAAAACTCATGAGAAGAGAGACTCTTAAGGAGGAGAGGTTGTTCAACAGTGTCATGCTGTAGAGTTTGAGAAGGATGAGGACTGAGAATTGATTATTACTTGGGACAAAGTAAAGTAACAAAACTTATGGATAATCTTTACATTTTACATCTAAAAAATATACAGCATGTTCTGCTTTTGCTACAGTCAGCTTGTTTTAGATGATTTGGCCTTGAGGTCACTAGATTGCAACACATTCTTTAATTTTTTTTATCACAAAACCACATATCACATTGGATATTAAGTTTATCTTTGATGAACAATCCAGTTTTTAAAGTCTGTCCTTGATTATATTTAGTAGGTTTTCTCTGGGGTTAAATCAGAGGATTTCCCAGGCCATTGAAGCATTGTTTATCTCTTTTTTTTTTTTTAAGCAATTGGGGTTAAGTAACTTGCTCAAGGTTACACGGCTAGTCATTTGATTTATGCGTGGGTGCTCATTTTCTGAGGCCGGATCTGATCTCGGGTCATCCAAACTCCGAGGCCGGCGCTCTTACTCACTGCGCCACCTAGCCGCCCCTTTAGGGCAATTGGGGTTAAGTAACTTGCCCAAGGTTACACGGCTAGGTTTTTGTTTGTGCGGATTAGGTGTCGGAGGCCGGCTCCGAGCTCAGGTCCTTCTGATTCCAGGGCCGGCGCTCTATTCACTGCGCCACCTAGCCACCCTATCTCTTTTTTTTTTTTTTAAACAAATGCTTTATTAATTTCTGTTTTACATCATTCATTTCCGCCAGATTTTGAGTTACAATCATTTTCCCCCCATTATTCCCCTACCCAACCTCCCAGAATAGCAGTCCCACAAGATATCGCTTCCTCCAATCTGCTCTCTCCCATACCTTCTCCCATACCCCCATCGAATTTTCCATTAGAGGAAGGTGAGTCTTTGCATCCCAATGCCTGCACATCTTATCTCCCTATTACAAGCAAAAGAGTATTAATAATATTATTTATATATATTTGAAACATTTAATGTTATGACCTCAAATTTCAGATCCATTTCCTTCCTCCCTTGTCACCCATTCCTTCTTGGGAGATAAGTAATTCAGTATATGTTGTACATGTCTAGCTATGCAAAACATTATCATGGTAGATATATTGTACAAGGCTGCTTATAATTTCCTCCCACTCATCCCACCCCCACCTGGTCCATTCCCTACATGATCCTGTCCCTCTTCTATAGTGGGTACTTCCAACCTCCCCTCCCCCCAAGGATGCCCTCCCATCCATCATCCCTCCTCTCATCCCCCTTCCCCCTATCCTGCTGCAGGTTGAGCTATCCCATTTAGTATGTATGTCATTCTCTCCCTGAACCAAATTCAATGTGAATGTGGTTTTGCCTTTTTAGCCTTCCTATTCTCCCCCTCCCTTGCAACCACTTCCCCTTGCTTTTTCTACATGGGATAGTTTACCCTACCCTGTCTCTCTCCATCTCCTCTTGCCACTTTCCTCTCTCACCTCATAATTTCATCCCTTGGGTATTCTCCCTTCCCAACAAGTTCAACCTATGCATTCTATCCATATATAACTGTAACCATATACACACACATTGACATATGTATTCATATGACCACACACCCTTCTTCCATTATTTTCATAGTGAGAAAGATATCAGTCACAGTTATTGCTTTTCCATATAGGAATGTAAATAGTTCAACTTTGATAAGTTCCTTTTGATTTCTTTTCCCTGATTACCTTCTCAGGCATCTCTTCCTTCTTGTGTCTGGATGTCAAATTTTCTATTCAACTCTGGTTTTTTCCTCAAGAATGCTTGAAAGTCCTCTATTCCACTGAATGACATATTTTCCCCTGAAACAAAATACTCAGTTTTGCTGGGTAGGTGACCCTTGGGTTCATTCCCAGTTCTTTTGCCCTCTGGAATATCATATTCCATGCCCTTCGATCCCTCAGTGTAGAAGCTGCCAGGTCTGGGCTATTCTGATTGTGTTTCCACAATATTGAAATTGTTTCTTCCTGGCTGCTTGTAGTATTTTCTCCTTGATCTGGGGATTCTGGAACCTGGCTATAATATTTCTGGGAGTTTTCTTTTTGGGATCTTTTTCAGGAGGCAATTGGTGGATTCTTTCAACCTCTATTTTGCCCTCTGGATCTAAAACATCAGGGCAGTTTTCCTTGAGAATTTCTTGAAGGGTGATTTCTAGGTTCTTTCTTTTATCATGGCTTTCAGGTAGTCCAATAATTTTTAAGTTGTCTCTCCTGGTTCTATTTTCCAGATCAGTGGTTTTTCCCATGAGATATTTCACATTGCCTTCTAATCTTTCATTTGTTTGGATGTGCTTAACAGCATCTTGATTTCTCATAAAGTCATTAGCTTCCATTTGCTCCAGTCTAACTCTGAAGGAATGAATCTCCTCAATGAACTTTTGAGATTCTTTTTCCATCTGGCAAATTCAACTTTTTAAGGCATTCTTCTCCTCATTGCCCTTTTGGGCCTCCTTTGCCATTTGAGTTAGTCTATTTTTTAAGGTATTGTTTTCCTCAGTCAGGCTGTTGACCCTCATTTCATACTTTCCCTGCATCCTTCTCATTTCTCTTTCCAATTTTTCCTCCACTTCTCTTATTTGATTTTTAAAGTCCTTCTTAAGGTCCTCTATGGCCTGCAACCCGCTCATGTTTTCCCCTGGGGATTTTGGAGCAGGACTTCTGACCTCACAGTCCTGTTCCCGCTCTGTGCCCCCAAAATAGTCATCTGGGGTTGCATTTTTCTGTTTCCTTTGCCTTGGCATGTTGCCACTTAATTGCTTGACTTTAGGGCTTGTTGCCACACTATGGCTTTAAGGCCAGATAGAGGAATTTTCGTCCCGAACATGTGGGGGGCAACTTCCGTTTCTGGCAAGCTATAAACCCACCCACAACTTCCACCCTAGATCACAATCCAGATCCAGGGAGGTTAAAGCAAGAGCGATTACCCCCCAAGACTGATCGCTGGATCTCCCCACGATTTGTAGGCTGGGAGCCGGAAATGCCTCTGAAAACTACACAGTGGCGTGTCTCCTCAGTGGCTTCTGGCCCCCAGGGGAGGGAGCTGACGCATTCCCCAAATACAGGTCCCAAAGTCCATAGGACACTAACCTCTTACTTTGTCCTAGGCATGTCTGTGTTGATAATTCTGGAGTCACCACAGCTGCTGGTGTTCTGGGGTTCCTCCAGCCGGCTGCTGGCCCTGCCGCCCTGGGGCTAAAACCTTGGCTCACACGGGGCTCCACTCGGCTCCCCGCGCTCTGCCAGGTCCCAGACCACTGCGCTGGTCCTTCCTGCAGGGCTGCTGGGCTGTCTTCAGCGGGAGGTTAGCTTCTCTGTGTTGTTCTGTGGGTGTTGGGGCTCCAGAAGTTGTTCAGAGTCCCCTTTTACATAGTTTGGGGGGAATCTGGGGGCAGAGTGGCTTGGATGAGCTGTTTCTACTCCGCCATCTTGGCTCCGCCTCCCATTTATCTCTTTTTCTTGAACAAATTTCTTAATATTTCATGATTCTCACATTTGAGGGTTTCTTTAATTCAAGAACAATTCTGCTTTGTAGTATACTTGTGTATATATATATCATTGATGCCTCAGTGGGGCAGTGACTTTCAGGCCTACAGGAAGTTTTTTTAAAAAGTCTCAGATTTGTTCATTTGATATTTTACAGTCTGATTGTGGAATCAGAGATATAGAGCTGGAAGGAATATTAGATGACTTTGAGTCCAACATTAATTTTTACAGATGAAGAAACTGAGACTAAAGAGGTTAAGTGACTTGTCTAGAGTCACCCTGCTTATAAGTGTTGTAAATCAGAATTTGAACTCAGGTCTTTCTGACTATGAGCCCAACATTCTGTCCACAGTGCCTAATCTCTGGTGAAGATACAAATATCTTACAGGCTCACCAGAACTTCTGAGAATGGTTTTGATATAACATTCAATGAAAAAGTGAATTTCAGTGAAAGTGGTGCTTTACCAGTTGTCAGTACTCCAGTCTTTGTAGTGTCTTGCTCATTCATGACAGGTGCTTTTTTTGTCACAGCAAACAGTTACCAGTTTTCAAAAACTGGTCTTTTTTCCCTTCTACTTTTAAGAATTCTGTACCACACTCTAGAGGACTTAGTAACAATACTCCTAAAGTCGATAAATCTCTGAAGGTTTTTGCTTGTTCCTGAGATCAATTCAGTTATTTTAAAACATTTGGTTGTGAGGACAGTGGCAAGGGGTTTCAAGGTGTAGCAAAAGGGAAAAGAGGAAACTGATAGTGAATGATCGTATTTTTTTCACTAAAGTAATATCTACTAAGAATATAGGTAAGATAATGGGGTCGAATTTTGAGATTTAAAGTAGTAACTGTGGGTCATGTGTTAGGGAATCAATTAAGGAAAAGTAATTTATTGTCTTGCTGTAGTGAGAGTACAGTTGAGACTAGATGACCTAAATTTGTATCTCTTCAGCATGATTTCATGACTTCCTCTAGCAGGTGAGTAGGAGTCGATGAGGTGGATGATGAGAGTAATTTGTGTTTTGTGTTTTGGCAAGGCGTGGTAACAATAGGACAAGAAGAAAAGAAATTTGAGAGTAGAGAAGAGTGTGATACTGAACTGGCTAACCAAAGTAACGAGATTAGGAAGGGCCAGTGACTTGGGAGAGTACTGAAGGATGGAGGGTACTAGACATGGAGGTGAGGGTGAAGAATAGGTTTCTGAGGAATGAGATACAGGAAAACATGGAATGATAGCTAAGAGGTCATAGTTACATTAAGGAATTTCAGCATTCTTGTTCACAGATGTGGAATACTTATAGATGACAAAAAGATTGAGGATGGGACCATCTCTGTGACTATTGTGCGGAAAAGGATAAGTCATGAGAGTTGAGACTGAGGAACTGAGAGGCCAGAGTGTTTTAACACATGTTGAAGTTTCCTGGAATAAAAGCAAGAATTAGGACAAAAGAGAAACAATATAAGCCAGGAACAGAATTTCTTGATAAATGAGGGAAAAATGACCTGGGGGGGCCAGTAGATACCTGCCACCATTATCAGGGTTGGTGATATATTTAGTTAGAATGAAGCTCAAAGGAGGAGGTTGCTGAGTGTGGGCAGCAAAAAGTTTGTAAGTGGAAATGAGGAGCAAGGACCAATTCCTAGGAACAGTAGAGCAGGGTGGGGGAAAAAGGAAAAACGTGCATCAAATACTGGAAAAAGATAACCAGGGATGCAGCACTTTCTGGGAAGAGCCAGGTCTCTGTGAATGCCAGAAGATGGAAGGAGGAGAGGAAATAGTTTAAAATGAAAAGTACTTTGTTAATGATGGAAAGCACGGTGGGAGGGGCAGGCAGAGCACATGATGTGTGAGAAGATTAGGGAGGTGTTGAATATGATGGGGATGCAGGAATGGAAAGTGGGGGATAAGATGTGGAGAGAGGTCCCATATGCTGTTCTCCTTTGTTGGAAAAAACTTTCTTCCATTGATTTATTCCTAATTATTTTTCTGGATTCTATCCAGTGCCATATTTTCACTAGACTTTAGTGTCTTGTGGATTGCTGCTATTCCTAAAATTCTTCCAATTCATTTAACAGTAATTGGGAAGGAGATTATTATAATATCTGTATGACCACTTGATAGAAATATTTTAACAAATTAGTTATATAGGTTATGTTATATTCTAAATATGGTATGTTTCTCTATGTTCTTGTTTAGTAAATTGAGGAAAACTTATGTGTTCTATCCTACCCTCCTTTTTTAGCTCATCGAGGCCATGATGACGATGCTTCCAGCACCAGTGAAGATGAAGGTTATCCTGAAGACATGGACCAAGATAAGCATGATGACAGCAGTGACGACAGTGACACTGACAGGTCAGATGCTGACAGCGAAGGAGAGGAATTCGTGCATCGTGACGATGAGGAGAGAGAGAGCAATGAGGACAAAAAGGCAGGTCTGTGCAAATTGAGTCAGGTTAGCTTTTATTAAACAATTACCAAAGGAAGGTTCTCGTATATTTAGCCACAGTACATTTTATAAGCTAAAGGTACTTTGAAAAAATTTATAAGTTAAGAAAGTGTACATATAGTTTGCTTTATAATGAAACAATATCTATATTTGGGGAAATTGAATAGTATAGGGCAACGTAGTACCCTAGTTAAAATTAGGTACAAAAGAAGAATAACTGCATGAATTTTAACACTCCAAGCTTTGCATTGATGAAGAAATCCAGTTATATGTCCAGATTTGTAGATCCATCGACTTTTGTTTCCTGACAAGACTTAAAGTGATTTCAAAGAACTAGAAACATGTGAGGTGGGGGGGGGGGCCTGTATTAAATATGTATGTGCATATATGGGTATGCAGCTGGTTCTCTCTTATGCCTAGAAGTAGTATAAGGATATGCTGCTTGGGTAAAGAACAGTTGCTGGCCCTAGGTTTTATATCAAGGAAAAAATTCAGAAGCAAATAGTAGCCATATATCTGTTACCCCATGAGCAAAGCAGGATATCAACCCCAACATCTATTCTAGTCTGAAGCTTTCAGTATAATTAACTAGGGTAGCAATCCCTTATCAAATGAGAATCTTCAGTTCTGTTTCTTAGAACCTTCAGAGCTTCTCAGCTGACTGATAATATTTGAGTCCATCAACAGTCTGCTTAAACATCCAACTAGTTAGAGGCCTTTAGTAGTTTTGCTCACATCCAAAACTGAGTCAGGACCTTACTGAGTTCAGAC
The DNA here is from genome assembly GCA_011680675.1 of Gymnobelideus leadbeateri. Classification (NCBI taxonomy): domain Eukaryota; kingdom Metazoa; phylum Chordata; class Mammalia; order Diprotodontia; family Petauridae; genus Gymnobelideus; species Gymnobelideus leadbeateri. The sequence continues at coordinate 516,605 of WOXC01007789.1, read as the reverse complement.
CAAGAGGGCGGTGATCAGATTTTGCTCTACCACTTTGAGAACGGTGAAAGTTTTCAGATCTCCAACCTGAAATGTCCCTGACATCCTGGAATAACACAACATATTGTACCCCAAGAAAGCAGCAGAAAGACCCCAAAAGGCAAAAGCTCAGCCCAGCTATCCTTTCTCCCCGCCCCCCAAAAAAGTACATCCCTAACATAAAGTCCTAAGGCAAGATATAGATTGGAATGATAAGCAAACAAAAAAAGAATCGCACAATAAAGAATCAGATATGTTGACCAGAATACCTAAAACACAATCCCAGAAAAAGAAAATAACTCCAAAATATCTATAGGCAAAATCTCAAATAAAAGTCCAACCAGAATTCCTAGAAGAAATGTGGAAGAGTTAACAGAAAGCTAAAAAGTGATTTTTAAAACTAAATGGGAGTGCTAGATGAAAAATTAAGAAAAGAAATAAGAGCTATGCCGCGTACAAATCTTAACCTAAGCAACAAATTCCCTGTAAATTAGAATGGATCAAATAGAAGCTAAAGTATAAAAACAAAATTGAAAGACTGAAAAAAAATTTTAAAAAAATTAAGGTACCTCATAACAAAAACAGCTGACCTGGAAAACAGATCGAGGAGAGCTGATTTAAGAATAATTAGACTACTTGAAAGCCATGAATGAGAAAAAAAGCCTAAACATTATGCTTCAAGAAATTATGAAAGAAAACTGTCCATCTCTTAGAACCAAAGTGCAATGTAGAAATATGAAGAATCCACCAATATTCCCCTGAAAGAAGCCCCCAAAAGAAAATTTTCAAGAAGATAGTAAATATCTAGAGCTTTCAGGTCAAAAAATATACACCAAAAACAACTAGAAAGAAATAATTCAGATTATCAGGGAGTTACAATCAGAATCACAAGATTATGCAGCCACCACTATGCTGAGCAAAGAGCTTGTAATACCATATTCCAGAAGACACAAAAAATCTAGGCTTAAAAACAAGAATTACTTTTGCAGTAAGACTGAGTACAGTACTACAGGGGGGAAATGAATCTTTAGTGAAATAAAGGCTTGCCAGGGATTACTGATAAATAGACCAGAGCTGAGTAGAAAATTTGAAATGCAAACACAGGAGCTAAAAGAAGCATTTAAAAGTAGACAAGCATAAGCACTTATCCTTGAACAAAGATAAACTTTATATTTTAATATAGAGAAGTGACAAAAATAGCCTCTCAGGACTCATCTGGGGTCATAGAGGGGGATTTAATTACACAGTTGGCTTGGAGTGGCTCTATTCGGTTTTGATGACCTTAAAAGAAGAATGGGCCCCCCATTCACGACTCACTCCTCCTCAGTGCCCTCCCTGACTATACCCTAATTGATGTTCCCCCAATGACATCCCTCTCATAACATCCCTCTCATCCCTATAACACCTTTGCTTCTGGCTTCAACAGTACTGGGTTGGCCCATTCACACTCCACCACATGGGTATAGCTCTTAGAGCCTTTGCCCAGCCCTGCTTGCCCCTTTCACCTAGCAGCCATCTGTGCACACCCATACACCCAACTCTACAGATACATACACACACAGAGCATACTCCCATGCACAACCATAGACACCCTCATGTACAAACACATATCCAAAATGAAACACAAATGAACTCTTCAGAGAAAAAAGCCCCCGGTAGTCCTAGGGAGTCGGCACACCTGGAGCAGCAGGAAGCAGGAACCTCTCCCTGGTGCTGGCCAGCCCTTGGCACTCCCTCCTTTCTTCTCCCACTCTCAGCCAACCCCAGAGTTGGGATCCTTCTCCCTCACACTGGGGCTCTTCTGGATATTGGTTTTGGATTTGTCTTTTTTTTTCCTTAATTTTTGAATAAGTGCTTTCTTCTCCCTAGGAAAGGCCCCTTCCCTCCAATCTCCCATTGCTCACATAGCCAGAGACCAGGGAATAGGGTCCTTAAGGTAGAACATGACCCAAGGGAGAACATGGGCTGGAAAGAGGGAGGGGAAGGGGATTAGAGTTACCTGGCTCCTCCTCACCTAGGCCTGCCCAGGGGCCACTTGGAGGGTGTTGCTTTGAAGCAGGGCCAGCTTGGGCCTTTGGTATCAGGCCCTAGGAGACAACACTGAAGACCTGGGATACTTGCCCACCCACCCACTGCAGGCAACCCGATTGCACCCTCGGGTGCTACCCTTCCCCACCCTTGGGCTACTGCTGTTAGGAGTTTGCTGCCTTTTTCTTTTCAGAGTTTCTTTTGTGTCATTTCTCTTTCAAAAGGACTTTTTTTTTTTAAGGAAAAAAAATGGAAAAGGATAGAAAAATATACTTAAGTGGGAGAAGGAAAAGTAGAGGAAGAATTAGTAAAATTATCTCCCACAATCAGGTGCACAAATAGAAGTCTATACAAATGAGGGAAGGGGGGAGTAAGCAGCATTTGGATCTCATTCATCTGAATTGGTTAAAGGAGTGAATCATACATACATATACACCTGTTGGGTGTAGAAATATATTTGATTCAATAAAGAAACAATGGGAGGGAGAAGGAAAAGAAAGGGTAGGCAAAGGGAGGGATTAGTTCTAAGCACAATACTCTTTAAAGTTTAGAAAACAGGGACAGGATGGAAAGAAATACACAACTAATCATCATATAATTGAATGGGATGTACCTGCCCTCAAAAGAGAAGAGGAAAGCAGAATCACACTTAAAGAAACATACTTAGAACAGATCCACTTAGACTTTAAAGGGAGAAGCAAAACCTGTGCTTCAGCTGAAGTAACAGCAGCAATTGTGATGATGTACAGCTTAAACTTTAGTGTTTCTTTCTTTTTTTTTTAGGTCTTAGTGTACGATTTGCTGATGTTCCTGGAAAAGCACGAAAGAAAAAGAAGAACATGAAGGAATTAACACCTCTTCAAGCTATGATGCTTAGAATGGCAGGTGAAGATCAGGAGACCCATTTTTGTCTCAACCTTTCATTAGGGATGATTATGTGATCATGTTTCCTGTTTTTATCAGCATCAATTTTCAGAAAACACTTATAATAATGACAATAATTGACATTTACATAGTATCTTATAGTTACAAACTACGTATTTAATTTGATCCTCATAAAAACCTTGTAAAGTCAGAACCATAGGTATTACTCTATAATTGAAGAACCCAAGGTTCAGAAGTATTGATTTAGTCACCAGTAGTCACCCAGCTTGTAAATATGAACCCAGGCTCTCCCTGAGTCCAAGACCCCCATATTCTTTCAACTTTACCTCAGTGTTTCTGATATTTATTTCAGTATCTTCTGTGGCACTGCCATACTAAGAGATATACAAAGTAAGTTAACTGTTCTGTCTGTCTACCACCACCAGTGTCTTTCTATTTGTATATTTTTCACAGGTCAGGAAATTCCTGAAGAGGGGCGAGAAGTGGAGGAATTTTCAGAGGATGAGGAGGAGGAAGATTCTGATGACTCTGAGTCAGAAGATACAGCACAACAGCAGCACAAAGAAGAATCTCTTCCTGATGGGGCATCATCATCTCCTGCTTCCCAACAACAGCAACCACCTCCGCAGTCTGTTCCTCCTGCTCAAATACAGGCACCTCCCATGCCAGGACCACCCCCTCTTGGACCACCACCTGCTCCACCTTTACGACCACCTGGGCCACCCACTGGTCTTCCTCCTGGTCCACCTCCAGGTAAACATTTGATATCCAAGTCTTTTACCCAGGAAATTGGTTACAGGATAAATGAGCCATCTCTGTATCCTAGAGTCCAGACTTGAAGTATTCATTTCTAACATTATATACTTACACAGTTGTCCATTTTCTTTAAAATTTTTCTCTTTTTAGTTGCTTCATTTTTATCTAATTATATCAATGGTAGCTATAGGTATTTGTCAGAATCAGTTTTATGACCAACTCATAGGTGCATCAGGGCTGTAGATATTGCTTTTGTAGGAGGTATTTGGGGCATTTAAACCCTTGATTATAAAATTCTGGTTGGTTTTCATACATTTAGTGGATTTGTGGTGAAATTCAATCTTAGTGTAGTCCATTCTGTTCTAAAATAGAAACCCCAGCAGATAACGAACAATGTCTTGTGATCAAATACATAGTTATTTAAAACTCCAGCTGATAATTTATAGAACCTGTTATATCTGATTCTGTTTCTTAAAGTATTAACCCAAACCCTCTGTGATTCACAGAAAAATTTATTTGATGTTCTGGTTCCCAGTGTTCCATAGCTATGTCTCATTGCTTGATATATTTCCTTGTGGCTTTAAAAGACTTGTTCTATTTGCATTGTAGTAATCTACTTTATTTTAGTTATTACTCACAAAGAGATAGCCAGCATTATTTCAGTGCCAAATCTTAGAGTTATAGAAGAATGATTAGTTTGTCAGATGACTATTCATTTGCAAATTTCAGTTAATTTTCCAAGATAATGCTTAAGTTAAAGGGATAGTTTATCATTGCACTGACATTTCATTTGTAAGCAAATTTACTTTGATTTAATAATTTTTCCTTTTACAGGAGCTCCTCCATTCTTAAGACCACCTGGAATGCCAGGTCTTCGAGGGCCTTTACCCCGGCTTTTACCTCCTGGTCCTCCACCAGGCAGACCACCTGGTCCACCACCAGGCCCACCTCCTGGTCTTCCTCCTGGTCCTCCTCCACGTGGACCACCACCGAGGCTACCTCCCCCAGCACCTCCAGGTAAAAGTTTAGATTGGAGTGTAGCAAAGTTAGGGGACCATTTAATCATTTTTTCTCAATGTTACATGGGTAAAAAAGGACTTTATAGGGTATATACGTTTTGTGTTAGCCATAGAGAATATCGGATTTATAGAATTTGAATCTAAGAAAAATTCTACCTTATTTGCATGGTGCCTTTTCCACAGCTTCTCGGTGTGACTAAGTCTGTTTGTCAAATTAAAGTACCACATTGGAACCTTGCGAGATTTAAGGAGCTCAAGCAGCTAGCTATTTAGAATTGGCTAAAGTTACAGGTTTTGACTGTCACTCTTGCTGCCTGTTTTTCCTTTCCTTTCTTAAAACTCTTCTGTTCTCTGAATCCAAGTGCTTGCTAATCATAATATAGACATTCTAATGATAATTTTCTGTTATTTTTAAGAATGTCAGATGCCTTGTATATGACACAAACCATCAAACATATCTAAATTAAGAAACTGAGAGCTTTCTTAATGAAGTATTCAGAAAATTTTGTAAATATGACTACTTCATATTCAGATATAATTCTTATCCTTGGTATATAGGGAAAATACTGGTGAAGCATTAATAGAGCATATGTTATTTCTGTAATAATGATGTCAGATTTTGTTATGTCATACTCTTTGTCCTTTTGTTGCTGTATGCATCCCAGCCAAGGTTAGGGAGGTAAATTAAGCTCTTTGAATAAGATTATGTCCTTTTGGATTTGGGAATCAAGCTTTTAAACTTGGCCTCAACAGTATCTACTCTAAAATATGGAATTGGTTAATTTAGGCTAACAAGAAAATCTAAGATTATCAAATTTGAGTTTTTACTTGAAAAAAGAGTAATTGCCAATTTCACCTTATATTTAAAATTCTCCCATTATTTGGACTTCCACTTCATTTCTGTTAAAATAAATATGTATTATAAAATAATAGAGATACTCCTGAGCTATTTTTAAAAGGTCATGCCAGTAGAGCACAAGCTTCTAGCATGTGCTATACAGACACCAAAAACAAAAACCCCAGCCACCTAGAAGTTTAAATTACAAGGACAGATATAGTATAGCAGAAATAAGCAAATTTGTGTTAATTTGAGAAAGTAGAGATGATTTGTCAGGGTAAGGGGAAGATTAGGAAAAGCAATTGGACATCTAGGAATCGACATCTAACTGGAACTTGAGAAGTAGAGGAAAGGAAAGTGTATTCAGAACATAAGAGGTGGTCTCTGAAACTACACAGAAGGAAAGGATATGGCTCATCCAATTTGGACAAAAGCTATTAAGCGAGTTTGGTTAAAATAGTACATGATGGAGAGTAATATGTAAATTTGGGAAAATATATATTGGAGCCAGATTGTGGAGAATTTTAAATCCCAGGGTTAAAAGATTGTATCTTATAAAGAAAGAGAGTGGCTAACCGCTAAGTGTTGTACTATGTGGAACAGAGAAATGTCCAAGTCAGACCTGTGCCTGAGGAAGGTTATTTTGGCAGCTGTGTGGAGTATAGGTTGGGGAGGAGGAAGTAGGGAGACCAATTAAGTTGCATTACAATAGTCTTAAGTGGTGTTTTGAGGGCCTGAACTGAGGCAGTGGTCACAAGTGGAAAGGGGACAGATGCAAAAGGTATTGTTGAATATAGAATTATAGAAGTGAAGGAGATGGAAATGGCAGGATGACTATAAGGTTGAAAACCTATGTTTCTGGGAAAAGTGGGGGTTTCCTCAAAAGAAATAGGTGGTGCTCACATCATGTATACAGAGATAAGATCAAAATGGGTACATGATTTACATGTCAAAGATAAGAAATTAGGGGAGCATGGAATATTTTACCTGTCAGATTTATGGATGAGGAAAGAATTTATGACCAAACAAGAGAGGGAATACCTTACAGGATGTAAATGGATAATTTTGATTAATCAAGTTAAAAAGGTTTTGCACAAACAAAACTAGTGCAGCCAAGATTAGAAGGGGAAACAGGAAACTGGGGGTGAATATTTTACAAGTTCTCTAATAAAGGCCATATTTTTCAAATATATAGATAACTGAGTCAAATTTATAAGAATATGAGTCATTCCTCAATTAGTAAATGGTCTGAACAGGCAGTTTTCAGAAGAAGAAATCAAAGCTATCTATAGTCACATAAAAAAATTCTCTGAATCACTGTTGATTAGAGAAATGAGAGTTAAAACAATTCTGAGGTGCCACCTCACACCTATCAGATTGGGTAATATGACAGAAAAAGAAAAGTACAAATGCTGGAAGTGATACAGAAAAATGGGGGCTGTGATGCGCTGTTGGAGTTGTGGACTGATCCAGCCATTCTGGAGAGCAATATGGAACTGTGCTCAAAGAACTCTAAAACTGTGCATACCCTTTGACCCATTAATATCACTATGAGGTCTATACCCCAAAGTGATCACAGAAAAAGGAAAAGGAGCTACATATATAGCAATATTTATAGAGGTTCTTTTTGTGGTGGCAAAAAATGAGAAATTGAAGGGGGGATGCCCATCAATTGGGGAATGACTAAACAAGTTGTGGTATATGATTGTTATGGAAGATTGTTGTGCTGTAAGAAATGATGAACAACCTCAGACACTTGCTACTTACTAGCTGTGTGACCTTGGGCAAGTCACTTAACCCCTATTGCCTCGCCTCCCCCTCCTAAAAACAGAAACAAATAAAAAAAAAGAAATGATGAGCAAGATACTTTCAGAAAAACATGGGAAGACTCACATGAACTAATACCAAGTAAAATGAGCAGAACCAAGATAACATTGTACATAGTAACCACAATATTGTACAATGATCACCTGTGAATGACTTACTCTCAACAATACAGTGATCCAAAACAATTCTTGAAGAATAAGGATGAAAATTGCTATCTGCCTCCTAAGAAAAAACTGATGGAGTCTGAACACAATTGAAGCATCCTTTTTTTACTTTATTATTATGTTTTTGGTCTATATTTTCTTTTGCAACATGACTAATATGGAAATGTTTTGCATGACTGCACATGTATTCTGTCAAATTATTTGCCTTTTCAATGAGGGTGGAAGAGAATTTGAAACTCAAAAGAATTTTAAGTGAATGTTGAAAACTTCTGTTTATATGTAATTGAGAAAAAAATTTTAAAAGAAATAAGGGGAAGTTTGGGAAAGTGACAGATTTAGAGGAAAAACTTGATGAGTTTGTGATGCCAACAGAATGTTTTCTATAGAGATGTTGAATAGGTAGTTGATAACGGGGCACCAAAATCTAAGATGTAGATTATCTTAATATGTAGATTGGGGGGGCGGTGCAGAGCCAAGATGGCAGAGCAGAAACAGCACTTCCGTGGTGCTCTGGCCCACACCACTTCCAATCTATGTAAAAGGGCACTCTGAACAAAGTTTGGAGCTACAGAACTCATAAAATAACACAGAGAAGCTAACCTCCCGCTGAGGACAGCCCAGGAACCTGGCAGGGAGCGACCAACACAGTGCTCTGGGAGCCAAGTCCAGGCCCCTGCGTGAGTCAGAGGTTTTAGCCCAAGAGTGGCTGGACTAGCAGCCCACTGGAAGGGGTGCAGAACACCAGCAGCTGTGGAGTTTCCAGAATTACCAACACATAGATGCGAAGGACAAAGTAAGTGGTCAATGAAGTATGGACTTTGGGACTAGTAGGGAGAGCGTGTCTGCCTCTTTCCCTGGGGGTGAGAAGCTGCTGAAACGCCCTGTCACAGTGAGTGCAGGGAGCGCCATGTTGCAGGTTGAGTTCCTGGCCTGCAGTCTGTAGGGGGACTGGCCATCAATCTGGGGCGGGTAATTGCTCTGGATTGTGGTCTGGAGTAGAGGTCTTGGGGTGTGTGACCAGCTTGCCAGAGGGTGTAGTGGCTTCAGAGAGGGCATCCAAATAATACCTCCAGCAGCTGAGAAAACCCCAGTGTTTGGGATGGAAGCTCCCCTGTCTGGTGGCAGAGTCCTACTGTGGCAACAAGCCTGTAATTGAGGGACAACATGCCTAGGCAAAGGAAAACAAAATAAACAGAAAAATTCAACATTAGGCTCCTATTTGGGGGGCAAAGAGGATCAAAGCATGGAACAGGAGGAGGACTGAGAGGTCAGAACTCCTGCACCAAAAGCCCCAAATGAAAATACAAGCTGGCTACAGGCCATAGAGGACCTTAAGAAGCAGATAAGAGAAGTGGGGGGAAAATTAGGAAGAGAAATGAGAAAGATGCAAGAAAATTATGAATGAGAGTCAACAGCCTGAGTGAGGAAAATAACACCTTAAAAAATAGACTAACTCAAATGGCAAAAGAGGCCCAAAAGGGCAATGAGGAGAAGAATGCCTTAAAAAGCCAAATTTGCCAGATGGAAAAAGAATCTCAAAAGCTCACTGAGGAGATTCATTCCTTCAGAGTTAGACTGGAGCAAATAGAAGCTAATGACTTTATGAGAAATCAAGATGCTCTCAAACAGATCCAAACAAATGAAAGAATAGAAGGCAATGTGAAATATCTCATGGGAAGAACCACTGACCTGGAAAATAGATCCAGGAGAGATAATTTAAAAATTATTGGACTACCTGAAAGCCATGATCAAAGAAAGAACCTAGAAATCATCCTTAAAGAAATTCTCCAGGAAAAGTGCCCTGATGTTTTAGAACCAGAGGGCAAAATAGAGGTTGAAAAAATCCACTGATCACCTCCTGAAAAAGATCCCAAAAAGAAAACTACTAGGAATATTATAGCCAGGTTCCAGAATTCCCAGATCAAGGAGAAAATATTAACAAGCAGCCAGGAAGAAACAATTTGAATATTGTGGAAACACAATCAGGATAACACAGGATCTGGCAGCTTCTACATTGAGGAATCAAAGGACATGGAATATGATATTCCAGAGGGCAAAGGAGCTGGGATTAAAACCAAGAATCACCTACCCAGCAAAACTGAATATCATGTTTCAGGGGAAAATATGGTCATTCAGTGGAATAGAAGACTTTCAAGCATTCTTGAGGAAAAAACCAGAGTTGAATAGAAAATGTGACATTGAGACAGAAAAAGCAAGAGATGCTTGAGAAGGTAAACAGGGAAAAGAAATAATAAGGAACTTATCAAAATTGAACTATTTACATTCCTACATGGAAAAACGATAACTGTAACTTATGAAACCTTTCTCAGTATGAAAATAGTTGAAGAAGGGTATATGGGCATATGAATACATATGTGAATGTGTGTATATATTTTTACAGGTATATATAGATGGAGGGCTCATGTCGAATTTAATAGGAAGGGATGATACTTAAAAGGTGAAATTAAGAGATGAGAGAGGAATATAACAAGAGGAGATGGGGAGAGACATAATGGGGTAAACTATCTCATATAGAAGAGGCCAGGGAAAATGGTTACAAGGGAGGGGAAGAACAGGAAGACTAAAAGGCAAAACCTTATTCTCATTGAATTTGGCTCAGGGAGAGAATGACATACATACTAAATAGGATATCTCACTCTACAGGAGAGTAGAGGGGAAGGGGATGATGGAAGGGAGGGCAGGCTGGGAGGGAGGGAAGTTGGAAGCACCCACTTTTGAAAAGGGACAGGATCAAAGTAGGGAATAGACCAAGTAGGAGGTGGGATAGGAGGGAGGGAAATGTAGTCAGTCTTTTACAATATATCTACTTTGGTAATGTTTGGCATAGCTATACATGTATAACATATACTGAATTGCTTATCTTCCCAGTAAGAGTGGTTGACAAGGGAGGAGGGGAATGAATCTGGAAATCAAAGTTTTAAAATCAAATGTTTTTAAAATAAATATATAAGTACTATTATTAATACTATTTTACATATAATTGGGAAATAAGATATACAGGCATTGGGGCACAGAGATTCACTTGCCCTACTAGAAAAGTCAAAGGGGGTATGGGAGAAGAGATGGGAGAGAGCAGATTGGAGGAGGGGATATCCTGTGGGACTGCTATTCTGGGGTGGTAGGTAGGGAAAAAATTGTAACTCAAAATCTCCAGAAATGAAGGATGTAAACCAGAAGTTAATAAAGCATTTGGGGGTGGGGGGGGGATGTAGATTTGGGAAGTCAGCCGCAAAGAGGTAATAGTTGAACCTATGAGAGCAGACGAAATCACCATTGGAGAGAATTCAGAGAAAGAATACAGATATTTTGGACAATAGTCATGCTTAAAGGGCATGAAATGTTAAGGTGACTGAAGTTGTGGGATAAGAAAACTTGAAAACTAGTGTCAGGAAGCCAGGGGAAAGAAATCTAAGAGAAAAGAAAATATTGAATAGTGTTAAAACTCCATCTCCTAGGGGTTTATCAGTGAGAGATAAAAAGAGCAGAGAATAAATAAAAAAGAAATAAAGAGAAGAGATAAAAGCCTGAGGGGATCATCAATAAAGTATTAAAAGCCTACTACTATATTGCTGGTCAAATAAAGTTTTTGTTCTTGTTAAGATCTGGGAGGCCTGGTTTTGTTTTTAAGCAGTGGATCAATAAATAAGGAAAGATTAGAGATGATTGAAAGAACAAGCTTCCTAAGGGAGTGGAAGGAGATAGGACAAACAAAAGGATTCATCTTTGCAAAGATGATTTAGAGCTGGAATGGGCCCTCTAATCCAGTGCCTTATTTTAGAGAAAATTATAATTGATAATTATGTTGTACTTTAAGGTTTACAAAGTCCTTTTGCATAAATTATCTCATTTGATCTTCATCGTGCCTATTAGAGGAAATGAAACACTAGAAGTATTATCTCTCTTGAGGAAAATGAGCCCAGACAGCTTAAATGATTTACCCAAGGTCACAGTGCTAGTTAAGTGGCAAATCCCAAATTCAAACCAAGTCTTCAGACTCCTAATTTATTGTTAGTTCCACTGCACAAAGTAGGATTATCTTTTCCTCACACTGAATCAAGTGAGAGAAAGAGGATGACATAAAAGCATTTTGAGGTGATGTTTAGGAGAGGCTTCAGCTTTTTTTTTCACTAGTGTGAGGAATGGAGGACAGTACTGAGAGTTGACTGAGCATTGAGCTAGTGTTTTGGGCTTGAGAAAGTGTAAAAGGTTTGGAATTGTCTTTGAGGGACTGTGATAGTGAAGGAGTGATAAAAATATTGCTGCATAGTATTTGTTGTTGTTTAGTCGTTTTAGTCATGCCCAACTCTTTGTGACCCCATTTAGAATTTTCTTGTCAAAGATACTAGAGTGGTTTGCCATTTCCTTCTCCAGCTCATTTTGCAGATGAGGAAACTGAGGCAAACAAGGTTAAGTGACTTGCCCAGGGTCACACAGCTAGTAAGTGTCTGAGGCCGAATTTGAACTCAGAAAGATGAGTCTTCCTGGCTCCAGGGCCAGCACTCTATGCACTGTGCCGCCTAACTGCCCCTGCAGTATCACGAAGGTCAAATTCACATGAGGTAACAAGTTTGTAATAACCCAGTTATCAAATAATGGAAGGCTTGTGTGAGGAGGTAAAAATGCTGAATAAGGCCAAGGATGTCAGTGTGAAGACTTTCTTTCCATGATATCTGCCCCATAAATTCTGTCACTATTTTTAAAAAGCTTATTTAATTCTCAGTGTTCTTATTTTGCATTTTTTTTCTTCATACTAGGTATCCCTCCCCCTCGTCCTGGTATGATGCGCCCACCTTTGGTGCCTCCACTTGGACCTGCTCCACCTGGGCTCTTTCCACCAGCTCCCTTGCCGAATCCAGGGGTTTTAAGTGCCCCGCCTAATTTGATCCAGAGACCCAAAGTGGATGACACCAGTGCAGCCACTATTGAGAAGAAGGCCACAGCAACCATCAGTGCCAAGCCACAGATCACCAATCCGAAAGCAGAAATTACCAGATTTGTGCCCACTGCACTGAGGGTTCGACGAGAAAACAAAGGAGCTACTGCTGCTCCCCAAAGAAAGTCAGAAGAGGATTCTGCTTTACCCCTTGCCAAAGCAGTCCCTAAATCTGGCCCTTCTGCTCCTGTTTCAGTACAAACCAAGGATGATGTGTATGAAGCCTTCATGAAAGAGATGGAGGGGCTACTGTGACAGCTTATGATCACAGAGGAGGTTTTAATATCACAAATTCATTAGAAAACATGGTTCATAGAGGAAGGAGTTCTTATATATTGGACCTGAGTGCAGAGGAGTTTTACTCTGTCAGAGCATTTCTTAACTTCAGTGCGAGAATTGTCTTAATGTTATTTAGCTTTGGTCAGACACTGCACAGAAGAAAAGATGTTTCAGTCAGAGTAGACTGATAAGCTCAGTATCCCTTCATATCTTTACTATACCCATCACCATCAGAATTTCCTTTTTTCTTTGCAGGCATGAGATAGACAGGATTTTAGTGTCTGTACTTTTATTTTAGAAATCCTTTTCTTAAGTGGGTTTGTTAAGCCACTGGAATTGATATTTCAGAAACCAATGCATTTCATCCAGTGTTTTTTGTGTTTTTCTGGTTTTGTTTGTTTTTTAACTTTCCTTGTAAATATTTTGTAACATTTTACTTGTAGTAAAATGGATCACAGCTTCATTTCCCTACTATGAAGCAGGATGTTGGGGGAGGACTATACATATGTATTAATTGAGATAACTTCTCAATGACAAAAAAAAAAATCTGAATGTCTCTCATGAAAAATAAATGTTCTATAAAAATAAATCTTGTCTTTATTATTCAGTTAATGTAAGCAAAGAAAAGGACAAGCAATTTAGAACTTAGGTTGTGTGTGCCAATCATGATTAAGAATGGGGGAAATGGGAAATGTGGGTGAATGTTTTTAAGAAAAATTATTAGGGAGGAAATGAAAATGTAAGAAAATGAAAGTTTTATACTTTAGTAATTTTATACTGGTCTTAGAACAATTCAGAAATTTTATAATAGCTTAGTGTGATTTACAGTTTGTTTTCTGTAGATAGCTTTCTAGCCTGGAATATAAACATTTCTGACAGTATAAAAAGGGAGTCCTTTTTTGTCTTTTTATAGTACATACTGTATAGATTGTCTATATAGATTATTGTGGTTTCCATTTTATATTCTGAATACATATGCCTTACAGTTATACCAGTAATGATTACTATACTATATGTGAAACATCCTTACTAGGAAGTTAAAAAAGAAATTAAATCCTTAAGTATCAATCTCTGGACCATGTGTCAAATAAGATGATGAGGCCTAGACATTTTCTCTGATCCCCATGGCCTCTCAAACATCACCAAAACAGAAATGACAGGGGCGGCTTGGTGGCGCAGGGAGTAGAGCACTGGCCCCGGAGTCAGGAGGATCTGGATTCGGATCCAGCTTCAGACACTTGACATACACACAAAAACTAGAGTAGAAACAGCATTTCCAATGTGCTCTGCCCCACACAAATTTCAAACAATGTGAAAGGGAACTCCGAACAACTTCCGGAGCCACAGCACCCACAGAACGGCACAGAGAAGCTAACTTCCTGCTGAGGGAGGACAGCCCTGCAGGGAGCGGCCAGCGCAGTGCTCTGAGAGCAGGCAGCACAGCGCGCTAGGAACCAACAGCACAGCTCACAGAGCTGAGCCCAGGTCTGCGGTTTTAGCCCCAGGGTAGCCGAGCCTTCAGCTGGCTGGAGGAACCCCAGAACTCCAGCAATTGTGGCAATTCCAGAATTATCAGCACAGATATGCCTAGGACAAAGTGAGAGGTTAGTGCCCTATGGATTTTGGGACCAGTATTTGGGGAACACGTGGCTTCCTCCCCTGGGGGCGAAAAGCTGCTGAAGAAACAGCTGCACAGAAGCCATTTTGCAGTGTCAGTAGTGGCTCTAGCTCCTGGTCTGCAAACTGTAGGGAGATCCAGCAATCAGTCTTGGGGTTAATCGCTCTTGTTTTAAACTGCCTGGATCTGGATTGTGGTCTGGGGGGGGGGAAGTTTGGGGTGGGTATCCAATTTGCCAGAGTGGGTGGAGGCTTTACAGAGGCTACCCAACTGGCGGAAGTTGTGAAGACCCCACGTTTGGGCGGAAGCTCCCCTGTCTGGTGGTAGAGTCCTACTGTGGCAACAAGCCCAAAAATCAAGTAATCAAGTGGCAACATGCCTAGGCAAACAAAACAAAATAGAAAAGTTCATTGGACTCCTATTTTAGGGGCAAAGAAGCTCAAAGCATGGAGGAGGACTATGAGGTCAGAACTCCAGCACCAAAAGCCCCAAATGAAAATACAAGCTGGCTACAGGCCACAGAGGACCTTAAGAAGCAGATAAGAGAAGTGGGGGAAAAATTGGGAAGAGAAATGAAAAAGATGCAAGAAAAGTATGAAAAGACAGTAAACACCCTGACTGAGGAAAATAACACCTTAAAAAATAGACTAACTCAAATGGCAAAAGAGGCTCAGAAAGGCAATGAGGAGAAGAATGCCTTAAAAAGTCGAATTTGCCAGATGGAAAAAGAATCTCAAAAGCTCACTGAGGAGATTCATTCCTTCAGAGTTAGACTGGAGCAAATGGAAGCTAGTGACTTTATGAGAAATCAAGATACTAATAAACAGATCCAAACAAATGAAAGAATAGAAGGCAATGTGAAATATCTCATGGGAAAAACCACTGACCTGGAAAATAGATCCAGGAGAGACAATTTAAAAATTATTGGACTACCTGAAAGCCATGATCAAAGAAAGAACCTAGAAATCACCCTTCAAGAAATTCTCAAGGAAAATTGCCCTGATGTTTTAGATCCAGAGGGCAAAATAGAGGTTGAAAGAATCCACCGATCACCTCCTGAAAAAGATCCCCAAAAGAAAACTCCCAGGAATATTATAGCCAGGTTCCAGAATCCCCAGATCAAGGATAAAATACTACAAGCAGCCAGGAAGAAACAATTTCAATATTGTGGAAACACAATCAGAATAGCCCAGGACCTGGCAGCTTCCACACTGAGGGATCGAAGAGCATGGAATATGATATTCCAGAGGGCAAAAGAGCTGGGATTGAAGCCAAGGGTCACCTACCCAGCAAACTGAGTATCTTGTTTCAGGGGAAAATATGGTCATTCAGTGGAATAGAGGACTTTCAAGCATTCTTGATGAAAAAACCAGAGTTGAATAGAAAATTTGATATTCAGACGCAAGAAGCAAGAGATGCTTGAGAAGGTAATCAAGGAAAAGAAATCAAAAGGAACTTATCAAAGTTGGACTATTTACATTCCTACTTGGAAAAACAATAACTGTGTTTCATGAAACCTTTCTCATTATGAAAATAATTGAAGGGTACATGGCATATGTTCACAGGTATACATGGATAGAGGACACAGGTTGAATTTGATGGGAAGGGATGATTCTTTTTTTTTTTGCAGGGCAGTTGGGGTTGGGTGACTTGCCCAGGGTCACGCGGCTGGGTTTTTGTTTGTGTGTTGGGTGTCTGGGGCCGGATCCGGGCTCGGGTCCTTCTGGCTCCGGGGCTGGTGCTCTGCTCGCTGTGCCACCTAGCCGCCCCAAGGAAGGGATGATTCTTAAGGGGTGAAGTCAAGAGGTGAGAGAGGAAAGTGGCAAGAGGAGATGGAGAGAGACAGGGTAGGGTAAACTATCTCATGTAGAAGAGGCAAGGGGAAGTAGTTACAGGGGAGGGTAAGAACAGGAAGGCAAAAAGGCAAAAGCATATTCTCATTGAAGTTGGCTCAAGGAGAGAATCACATACATACTAAATGGAATATCTTACCTTCACTCACTCTCCTGAGTAGGGGAAAGGGGAATGAGATAGGGGAGGATGGAGGGGAGGGCATTCTGGGGGGAGGGGAGGTTGGAAGTACCCACTATCAAAGAGGGACAAGATCAAAGTAGGGAATGGACCAGGTGGGAGGTGAGACGGGTGGGAGGGAATTATAAGCAGTCTTTTACAATATATCTACTATGGTAATGTTTTGCATAGCTATACATGTACAACACATACTGAATTGCTTATCTTCTCAGAGGGAGTGGGTGACAAGGGAGGAAGGGAATGGATCTGAAAATTGAAGTTTTAAAATTAAATGTTTCATAAGATGTCCAGGCATCGGGGCTCAGAGATTCACCTTGCCCTAATGGCAAAATCGAAGGGGATATGGGAGAAGATATGGGAGAGAGCAGATTGGATAAGGGGATATCTAGTGGGACTGCTATTCTGGGGTGGTGGGTAGGGAAAAAATGGGGGGAAAATGTAACTCATAATCTGGTGGAAATGAATGATGTAAACCAGAAGTTAATAAAGCATTTGTTTAATTAAAAAAAAATAAAAAAAAACAGAAATGATAGGGGTGGCTTGGTGGCGCAGGGAGTAGAGTACCGGCCCTGGAGTCAGAATCTGGGTTCGGATCCAGCTTCAGACACTTGACATACACACAAAAACTAGCCATGTGACCTTGGGCAAGTCAACCCCAATTGCCCTATCCTCCCCACTCCAAAAAGGGGGAAAAAAGATAGGCTAAAGATAAAACAACTAAAGCTCTCTCCATGGACACCTGAAATCCAAAATAAGGTTTAAAGAAAACAACAACAAAAAAAAAAACATGAACTGAGCCTACTCTTAAGCTCACTCAATACCTTCTGCACTAGCCCACCTAAAGCCCCAACATACAGGCTTGGAACAAAACCCAACCCTATGAACTGGTCCTCTCTCCCTCTTCAGTGTTATGGAGATCCTGTCTCCAAGCTGTGGAAGTTTGCTCTAGCTGTGACAATCAGCCTGGCAGCTCCCCAAGCTACAGAAGCTTGCTGGGGCCCCCAACAGTATCATTGCATTCTGTACTATGAAGAATTTCTACAGGAGAGTAGAGAAACTGAGGGAAAGGGACAGGAAACATGTCTGGGTTAGAAATAAAGCTCAACCCCATTGCCCCAAGCCCCTACTCCTTGGAGCCTTGGAGACCCAAACTCAAATGACAAGCCACCCTACCTGGCTGCAGTGCAATAGTGCTCTGAGAACTTCCAGGCCAGTGAAGAACAGGGAACAGGATAGCTTAATATGTGTGGCACTCCCCTATGCCTGAGGGAAAGAATACAGCATTCAGCTAGGGATACTTGTGTCCCCCAAAAGTCACTTGGGGGCAGAGATGTAGGCTGCCCAACTTAGAAGGAGGCTGAGATGCTTTTGAGATCCAGCTCCCAGGGAGCTAACAGCAGAGGGTGGTGAGTCAGAAATTGGATAAAAAAAAAAAATAAGGGAAGAGACTGAATTGACCTAAGGTCTTGGGAAGAAGAAAACTTAAAAGACTACGATCATACGAAAATGAATCAAGAGGCGAAACACAGCAGAAGGAAATAAGATCTCCAGATCAAATAAATTCATTCAGGCATCTCTGTCTAAATACTGCAAAACAAAAGAAACAGTTGATGAGACAAGAGGACCCTGAGAAATTTGAGAAGAATATGAAACCACTGCCCACTGTTCCTGAGTAGTTTAAAAGAGACGTAAGAATTCAAAATTTGTGCTGCAGAGCAAAAATAAAAGGCAGAACAGAAAAGCTGGACGCTGTGGTAGTGTTACCAAAGAAATGATAAAACAGTAGATTGGGAATGTAGTGTTACCAAAGAAATGATGAAACAGTAGATTGGTAATGCAAATACACTAAAGTGAAGGATGATCTAGAAGACGAAGCAAAACCAAAAATAAACCCCAATAACTTTAAAAGAAAATATACGCACTACCCAAACAAAGTACCCTTATCTCAAAGACAGGCTGCACAGAAACATCTAAAGGATCATGGGTCTCCCAGAAGAAATCCTAAAAGTCATAATGAAGGAAATAATGAGAACCTTCCAAAACTACTGGACATAAAATGAAATGCCAATTGAAAGAATTCATAGATTGCTTGTAGGAAAAAACCTAAGACTACAAACACCAAGTTACATAGTGGCTAAATATAACAATTCAGAAACAAGTTCCATAAGTAATCAAGAGAAAGATTTTCAAATACAAGAGAAAGGAAATAACACAAAACTATTTTACTCACCAGGAAACGCAGGAGGGGATGGAATAGTATGTTCTAAAGAGCAGTGGAGCCCAGGATGACCTTCTCAGCAAATGTGAGCTTAACCATAAATGAAAAAAAGATAGAAATTCAGTAATAGGCATTTGAAACATTTCCTAGAAAGAAAACCAGACATGAAGAACTTATTGCTTCTTAAACACTCCAGACAACAGAAATGCAGGAAGGGTGAAGGAGCCAAGGACAGCAGCAGCAACAGAGTGACATCAGGGGGACCAGCAAGAAATTTCTTTCTAAATATACGCCAGAAAATAGTGGTAAAAGTGGAGAGAAATGAAGAAGTGGACTTGGGACATTATAGACAGAACCGTGTTACATTCTGCCTACAAAAGAATTAGTACTTTTTGTAGTGCTACACTACAATATGGGAAGGTACGTGAAAGTAGGAGAGGGGCAGAGAAGAGTTTGTGATGTGCCTGGGTCAAATTAAAGGCTAGCAGTAAGGGGAAGGTAACCACTGTGGTCTCAGAGAATAATCTGCAGGATAGTGGGTATACAGGAGGAGGGAAAAATTGAAAAGGGGAGAGGGAAAGGGGGAGACCTTGCTTTGGTTGGTAGTGAGGCAAAAAAAAAGTTGAGGGGTAAAAACAGTATTACAAAAAAAATTAGAGGAAAATATAAATCTAACTCAAAAAGGAACTACCAAAGGAAAAAGCAACTTACAGTCATGATGGATTTATAAGACAATTTTATCAAAATTGTAAAAAAAAAAAATAGTGCCCATACTTGACAAATTATTCTCAAAAACTGAGAAAGCACCCTACATGAATCTTGTTCCAATACCTTACCCAGGGAAAGACAAAATTCAGAAGGAAAATTATAGGCCAGTATCATTAATGAATACTGACCAAAAAAATATTAAAATCTCATCAGACTATAGCTATTTATCTAAGAGATCATTCATTTTTGATGAAGTGGAATGTATACCAGCAATGTGGTTCAACATTAGGAAAACAAACAACATAAACATTAAAAAAAAAAACAAAGCATTTAAAACATGATCATCACAATAGATACTTAGTCATATAAGATCATGACTCTTTCCTTCGAACTCAAAACATTTTATTTCTGCCTGTTTAAAGTATTTATTTTTCTTTTGAACCAGAAGCTTTGGATTTGGGGCTAAAATGCTCCTGAGAGTTTTCAAATTGGGGTTTCTTTCAAGAGGTGATGGTGAGATTCTATTTTCACTTTGCCCTCTGGTTCTTATAGTTTCAGGAAGTTTTCATTTATGATTTCCTAATATTTGATGTCTGGTCTTCCTGTTTGGTCATGGTTTTCATAATGTACAAAGATTCTTAGGTTATTTTTTAACTTGTTTTCCAGATCAGTTGTTTTTGATAGTAGATATCTTTTATTTTCCTCTTTTGTTCTCAGTCTTGTTTCTGTTCTAATATTTCCTGTTGTCTTTTGAATCTTTCATTTCTGTTTGGCTCGTTGTAATTTTCTGGTTTTTTGGTAAAGTTCATCACCTTTTGTTATAAACTATCTCCTTCTGATTCTTCCTGAGTTGTCACTTAATTTATAATTATATTTTGTTATCTCTTGTTTCCTTTATCCCAGTTACTCTTATTCTTGTGGTCAAGCAATTTTTTTCCTTTGAAACTATGTTTGGAATTGTTATGTATTTATTGTCTTCTAGGTTATACTTAAGCTTCTCTGGAACTATAAAATTTCTTGATAATTACTATTAATCTTTTATTCAGTTACAATTTCAGCCTCAGTTCTTGAATCAGGACTATCAGTCATAGGATGCCACCATTCTCCATAAAGCATACCTTAAGCCATCTCCCTCTCTACCTCCCCAACACAGGCTTCTGCTTTGTTTGCATACTTTCGTTCTGGCATTTATTTTGAGGTCCATTTCCAATGTAACTATCTTTTTGTATAGTCCTACACTAGATGGGGCTCTTATCATTATTTCTTGGTCATTATTTAGTCAAGTGCTATTTTTGTGTAAAGATATAAGCTGGAGCACATGAGTTGGGAAGTTGTTTTGTTTTTGTTTTGTTTTTATCATTCACTCCACCATCTTAATCTCAAAAATTATCTTAGGCTACTTTAACAAAACTGTGGCTTCCAATACAAGGCTAGTATATAGGCCCACTATATTCTGTCCCCATTAAATTTCACCTGGAGTGCTGTACTTAGTTCTGAGTGCTACCATTTCTGAGCGCTATGAATATTGATAATCTGGAGAACACCCATAAGAAGACGATCCTGCTGGTAATGAGCCTTGAGTCCTTTACATTTGAGAAGCATTTGAAAGCACCAAGCAGGTTTAACCTGGAGAAAGGTCATAGGGACCTAATACTTGTCAATCAGTATTTAAAAGACTGTGAAAGAAAAAGGGAACTTATTTTGTTGTCTTTTACTTCAATGGGTGGAAATTGAAAAGAGGCAAATTTGAGCTTGTCAGCAAAAACTTCCTATCAGAGCTAACCAGAACTGTGACAGTATGCTTTCAAAGGGGAGTGGGTTTCCCTTCAATGGGAGTCTTCAAGCAGAATATAGATGACCACTTTTCAATATATTGTAATGAGTGCCCTTCTCTCTCTCGTTAGTTTCTAAATCAGTGGACATCAAACTCAAATAGCAATAGATCCCTGCTGGATATTGACTTAGAAAACCACAGATTATCATTATCTATGTTTTATTGTATTTTTATTTATTTTACTAAACATTTCCCAATTACAATTTAACCTAGTTCTGACACTGGAGAGCCACTTAAGGGCTGTGTTTGACACCTCTGATCAGGTCCTTTCCAGTTATGAAATTATGTGATTCTGTGGTAATAACTGCTTAAATAATTATCAAGAAACTCTCATCACCTTCCCTGTAACTGTCCCCTAAGATGTTTATATCTTAATTTTTTCTAGCTTTCTTGTTTTGAAAGGGAGCTCCAGAAATCTTTCTCTCCTCATCTCTGCCTCCTGTCTTCCTTCAAGTCTCAGTTAAAATTCCACCTTATATAGGAAACCTCTCCCAATTCCCCTGTGATAATATAAAGCTTCCCACCCCTACCCCCAACCTGAAGGGCCTAACTCCAGGAGCTTCCTCTCCTACCTCAACCAATGTTAATAGGCCCAGGACAAAGCTCTTGGGATTTGATCACCTCTGGCTTCCACTGCTTCTACTTTATCTAGGGAAATAAAAAATTCCAGTCTTGTGGAATCTGGGCCTCTCAGATTTGGTGAGTGCCTAAGAGCACACAAGTCACCAAGCACTGATGACATACAGAACATTTGCATCTCTAGATGGAGACAAGGAAGTGTCCAGAGAAGTTAAATGTCATATTCTCACTGTCAGGGCAAAGTAAGCCTCCTTTGTTAAATGTTCAATGACTTGCCTACACCCCATTTTGTTACAGCATTGATCCTGAACTCAGAGGATGCTGGTATTAGAGCAGTATCCACAATGCCCCTTAAAAGCTAGTATCTTCTCTTTGTTGATTTCCTCCCATTTATCCTGTATACAGCTGTTTGTATATTATTGTTTGTGTGTTGTCTATTCCATTAGACTGTGAGCTTCTTGAGGGCAGGAACTGTCTTTTGCCTTTCTTTGTATCCCCAATGCTTCACACAGAGTAGATGCTTAATAAATGTTTATTGACTGAATGACCCCAAATCTTTAAACTCTAGACTCAGAAATGAAGATTCTGGCTTATAGCTTCTTGGTTCCAATTATAGATTAAATATTATAGCTACCCATGATCAGCTACCACTAGCCTGTAATGTCCAAACTGGCAAAAGAAGAAAGAGTACCATCCTTCAAATGTAAAAGTTAAGTGCTGTACATGTCATCCACAAGAGGGCTGTGACAGAGATAAATGATGGGAAGGGATTTGGTAAAGGTTTGAGGACTTTGTACAGAGAATGAAAGAAAGAGTTCAAAAGGTTGGCACTCTAGCATTCAAATTTAAGCAGTGATGTTTAACTGCTGTCAACTTTCCTCACACTGTTCATATCATTCTTCAGAGACTGTCTGTGGGTATGATCCTCCCCTCTTTAAAAATAGGGAGGTCAGAAATATTGTTAGTGATTTGCCTTAATTTCCAAAGGCCAAAACAAGAATTTAGTAACTGAACAAAGATTCTGTCTCCTAATATCTTAGGTGACTACTCTTTCCTGAAAACCAATCTAATCTAATATAATGTTCATTAAATTCTTATTCTGTGCAAGGCACTATGCTAGCCAAAATGAAAACAGTCTCTGACATCAGAGAGATTATTTTTCTTCTGTCTTTTTTTCCTGAATTTGTTGGAGTATATTTGGAGGGGAGGGGAAGTCTGGGAGAGTGTGGTCCTTCCCCCCAGGCAGCAATAAAAATCCTTAGCTTTCTACAAGGAGCCTCCAGTCTGTTGAAGAGATACAACATGTAAATAGTTAATATATTTACTAAATAATTTGTGAATGTCGAGAGCACTAACAGAATGATCAAGGAAAAC
Organism: Gymnobelideus leadbeateri; assembly: GCA_011680675.1. Lineage (NCBI taxonomy): Eukaryota > Metazoa > Chordata > Mammalia > Diprotodontia > Petauridae > Gymnobelideus > Gymnobelideus leadbeateri. Next base: position 493,475 of record WOXC01007789.1, on the reverse strand, counting down.
TTCCTATGAGAGATGGCACATTAAATGCTGTGGCAGGATTTTAGCAAAGTTTTTGATAAAGAATCTTATACTGTTCTCATGGAGAAGATGGAGATATATGGTTTAGCTGATAATACAATCAGGTGAATTCATACATAAGAGGTTGGATGATCTGACTCAGTGTCAGCATAGGTCAGGAGGACTTCAGTGGAGTATGCCAGGTATCTGTGTTATTTAACATTTTTTTCTTTAAAAGATTTTTTTTTTGCTTTTTGGAGAGGGTAAGGTAGGGAAATTCAGGTTAAGTGACTTGTCCAAGGTCACACAGCTAGTTTTATGTTAAGGGTCTGAAGCCAGATTTGAACTCAGGTCCTCCTGACTCTAGGGCTAGTGCTCTATTCACTGCACCACTTAGCTACCCCTAACATTTTTTTTTTAAGCAATTGGGGTTAAGTAACTTGCTCAAGGTTGCACGGCTAGTCATGATTTATGTGTGGGTGCTCATTTTCTGAGGCCGGATCTGATCTCGGGTCATCCCAACTCCGAGGCCGACGCTCTTACTCACTGCGCCACCTAGCCGACCCTCCTAATATTTTTTTTCAATGACTTGGATACAGACATAGATAGTATGCTTATTGTCATAGATGGTATGCTTATTGTGATAAGATGATTATTTTCCTCCTCTTTATAACCCTGGCTTTCTTGACCACAGCTTCACACACGTGCACACACACTCACACACACACACACACACACACACACACACACACACACACACAACCTCCAAACAACTTTTTTCAGCCCCAGCTTTCCTAGCAACTTCTCTGGTGCCCTTTCCTCTCCTTGCCCATCTTTCCCCCCACCATACAACCTGATAAGCCTCAGTTTCCCTAACACAATTTCCTTATATAGGGCCAATAAAAAAGCCCCAACTATACATAATCTGGGCCTGTTAGATTTGAAAGTTGCATAAGACCACTTGAGTCATGGTTATCCTGTAAGGCCTGTTGATTAGATATCTGGTGAGGAGAGGGAGGCCACATCTACTAAATCTGGAACTCAGTGCCACTGTATCCTTGTTGCATATCTTTGCTGTATTTGGACAAAGTAAACCTCCTCATCTTTTAAATAAATATTCAATGATTCACAAGTGTCTCATTTAAATCAAATCCGGACTTAAGATATACTGGTGTTGTTGCTAGCCTATCACACTTAATCAATTTGCAGGAGACAGGAAGTGAAAGGGATAGCTAACACACTAGATCCAAAAGGACCTTGACATTCTGGAGCACTGGTTTGAATTCAATAGAGATAAGCATAAAGCTTTGAACTTGAGTGCAAAAAAAAAAAATGAACTCCATGAACATACCATAGGAGAGGTATTCTTTTTAGCCCCAGAAGGCAGAATCAGGAGCAATGGGTGGACAAACTTCCTAATGATTAAAGCTGTCCAATAGTGGGATGGCTCCCCCTAAGAAGCAGGGGATTTCCCCTTCTTGAAGATCTTCAAGCAGGCCCCTTATCACACATGCCATGGTGGGTATTCTCTCAGGTATGAGTTTGACTCTGGCTTCTGACGGCTCTTTCAGCAATCAGATTCAGTGATTCTGATTCTGTGACTGAAGCTAGGGATTCTCTGAGATGGAAGAAAGGAACTTGGGGTAGGAGATGGAATGCTGACTTTTAAAACAAGGACCTATTTAAAAACATGCTTAAAATTATGTATTTCCCTTTTTGTTTTGCCATGGTAGCAATTAGAGATGACCAAGATGTTAATGCTTATAAATCTTACCCCACTGAGAAGCAACTTGGTTTCTTTCCAACTAATGCTCTCACTGGTTTACAGACAACATTCTATTACCCACATGTAAAATTACTCTACCCTTGCTTAGATAGATAAGAATAAATGGTCAGAAACTGTCCTCCAGAAGACTCTGCTTTGGGAATTGTACTGGTGAAACTTCTTTGAAACTTGACCATTTTAGTATTAAAACAAAACAAAACACTTAACTGCAGTCTTTTAACTGATTTTCAGAAACTGATGAATTTGTTGAATTTCTAGGAGTCTTGTTTGTTATGGAAAATAACCTCATTTTGTCTTTTATATTTGCTATATGGAGAGGGTCTTTACATGCATACAAGTATGATTCAGAGGGTGACTGAATTGTTTTTAGTTCTAAAAGCTATCAAATCAGAGATTTTTTTTGAGATAGCTTAGAGGGAGAAAATAACTTTTTAGTAAACTCAGGGTTTTTTAACCAAATTTTTAGATAAGATTAAAAAACTGTACTGAATGTGACATTAGTACTAATGTTAGCATTTATATAATGCTTCAAGGTTTGCCAAACATGTTACATATATTAATTCACTTAACCCTCACAAACAAGTTGTGAGAGAGATGCTGTTATAATCCCCATTTTATAGATGAGGAAATTGGGGCACAGAGAGGTTGACCCTGGAAAAATCACACAGCTAGTGTCTGAGGTAGGATTTGAACTCAGGTTTGTCTGGACTACAAATCCTGCATGCTATCCACTACACCATCTAGCTGCTCAGTAGTAGTTATAACTTAGTCACTGACTTCACCAAGAATCACTACACAGAAAAGTAATTAAATTACTAACAACATCAAAACTAATGAAAAAAATTTATCTATGAAAATGACATTCCTCAAAAATTTGTGTGTTGCTGTATTGTTAAAGTATTTTTGCCTAATGCAAAGATCTTTCCCATCCATTAATAGGCCCGTGTGACCTGCTTAAGTCACATGGAAGCCTATGACACATGAATTTGAGTAACATGAAGCCTGTGGTGGGAGGGACTTACCGAGCAGGTTGAGCAAGGGTGGAGCAGAGCTGAGAAGAAGTTGGTCAGAGCAGTTAGAGCTGAGGCAGAGAGAGCAAGCAGGCAGTGAGCTGTAAGTGTTCATTTGTGGGAAGGCCCTAGCACAGGGAGGGCTTGGGAGTGGTGGTGCCCCCTGCGTTGTTATTGTGTACAGATTTCTTTGTTGCTATGATGGATTTGGCTTTCTGGTGTTGGGATTCAGCTTATTAGTGTTTGAATAAATGTTTTGGTTCTGTCTTTCCTGTGGAGAGTCTGTTATATTTTATAATTCAGAATTATGCCAGCACTTACATAGCCCCCATAGGCACAGTGAATATCTCATTGGTGCTACAGTTGCCCTCAGTAGTATCATTTTGGTCCCTTTTATTCATCTCAACACATACTTAACTATTATCATTACCACCACTATCACCACCATTATCCTTTACATTTGTAGTAGTAACTTCATTTTAATTGTACTTACCAGTTAACAAAGTAATTTCCTCATAACAACCCTATTACTTAGGTAATAAAAATAGTATCACTTCCATTTTATAGATTTGGAAAATGAGATTCAAGGGGCTGAAGTATGTTGCTCAGAATCACCCAGCTAGTAATGATGATTTGGTCCCAAATCCTATGATTGTCTGAAAATATATAACTGCCAATCCTAGAACTCTATAAGCAAAATATTTTAGCATTGAAAGAGCCCCCGGAAACTAGCTATTCCAAGCTACTCAGTTTATAGGTGAGGAAACAGGTTCAGAGAAACTTATGTGGCTTATTCAATATTGTACAGCAAGTAACCAGTTGGATTAGATCCTTAGTTCCCAAACTCCTAATCTAGTGTTCTGTCTAGTACATTCATTATTTCTAGAGTACCTTACACCTTTCAAAGGATCACAGAGTTATATCTTAGAGGTCATGACATACAGATGAAGGATTGATGCCAAGGGAAGTTAAGTAACTTGCCCAAGATCACATGGGCATTAAATATTCAAGATGGGATTTAAGCCCAGGTCCTCTGACTAGAAAGCCAGTGCTCATTCCACTGTGCCAACCTGTATCCCAAAACTCCATGTTTTTAATGAGGTCATCAGTTACTCTTGATATAGACTTTGTGTCCATTCATTTACATTGTATATATTGCTTGTACATAGTTGTTTATATGTTATCTCTACCATTGCAGTGTAAACTCCTTGGGAGCAGGAACTGTGTTTTTGCCTCTTTTGATATCATCAGTGCTTATATGCCTGGCATACAGTAAGAGCTTAATAAATACTTGGCTCACTGACTGGTATATCTAACTGGTATCAACCCATGGGGAGGTGTGGAGAATCTGCTTCTGAAAGTGCCCTTTACCTATCCTCTATGTCTTGTCAACTTACTGTAATGATGGCAAACACTTTAATTGTTTGGTGAGCTGAAAGTGAATGTGCATACAAAAGACACCAACAGATGAAAGTTTGGTATCTTTCAAGACATTTTCAAGAAATGGTGTAAGACGGGGCGGCTAGGTGGCGCAGTGAGTAGAGCACTGGCCCTGGAGTCAGAAGGACCTGAGTTCGGATCCGGCCTCAGACACTTAACCCACACAAACAAAAACCTAGCCGTGTGACCTTGGGCAAGTTACTTAACCCCAATTGCCCTCCAAAAAGCAAAAAAAAAAAAAAATGGTGTAAGACTCTGGGTAAGGGAGCACCCCCGGGTCACCATGTGGCCGAGACTGTAAGACACATCTCATTTTTTCTTTTAGTGGCAAATTTTAGAGCCAGCCTTGAGGGGTGACCTAAGTGACAGATCCCAGTAGTGAAACTGCCCTGCTTCTGAGGTGCTATGTCTTATAAGCAAGGGAATATCTCATTTATTAATTATCTCACACCTAAATGAGAACTTGATGGGAGGAATCTGTATAGCAACCTCTTTAAGTCCAAGACCAGTCTCCCCAAGAACTGAGGTGGTAGATGAGAGCAGGTTCCTGGTTTTTAGGGGTTCTCTTTGTAAGTATCCCCTTTGTAAAAGCTGATTTGTGTTAATTGGTGAATTGATATTGAGGAGGGTGTTTTATCACCTGGTGATTTCTGAGGTCTTTTCAGCTCCAAAGTTTATGATCCCGTGATTTCCATGCTGGTAAGGCAGGTGTGTGGTTTGTTTTGTTAGTTTGTTTTGGTTTTTGCAGGGGGCAGGGGAACAACACTGTCATTTATGCACCTTTATCCCATTCATCATTCTTTGCTGCTTCACTGATAGGGCTGAATACATGAAAAGCAATCATTCTTTCCCAACATAATCTGTGGTCCTGTGATCTTTTACAGTTTCTCCCGGGTGTCATACATTCCTCTCCAGAGATCAGCACAAGTTGCATGTCTTTAACTATCGTGAGAAGATGGAAATAGTAGCTTGTGACAGTGACAACCTTAAAAAAAGGAAAAACCTACTAGATGCAGAGCCAATGCTTTGCCAATTGAAATATTAAAGCAACCGTTTCCTCTTTCATAAGTATAGGATAAAAGTGATGCATTTTGGTTTTACTCTAATGCTAATTATAAGTAGAAAGATAAATAAAAAGGTTTCCTTAGATCTCTTTCAGTGCTTTTAAAAAAATCATCATAATCAAGGCAAGTTTCAATTTTCCCAAGGTCCTATGCCCATCTTCTTTGGTTATATGACTCCCTAACAAGCCTATCCCATTCATTTTGTGTAAAAGAAAGTATTTAATTAGTTCTTCATGATCAACAATGTTGTGGGTCAGTTTAACACTGATTACACTGTATTCTTTGTTCTGGGACACTGTGAACAGTTGAAGGCCCACTTCAAAGCCAGTAAGTAATTGGATTCATTCCAGTCATTAGCCTTTGACATCAAAGATCAACCTTGGCATATCAACAGGCTCCAGAAATGCTAGAATATATGAAGACACTTATGGTGGGAGGTGCTAAATATGGCTGCCCTTCTTTGAATATGCTTTACCATGTCAATGCCCCTCTTAATTAATTTCTAGAATTAAACATACAATTCCAAATGTGAAATGAGCAATACAGAGTACAACGGGACCTACTTTTTCTGAACACTACACATTTATAAATGATGCTTACGTTCATATTAGGTACCTATATCACATTGTTGACTCATATTAAACTTGAATTAAATGAAACTCCCTAATTATTATTCATATGTAATGCCTCCCTAAGATGGAGGCATTACTTGTCACTTGATTTTTTTAACCTAAGTGCAAGAACTTAAATTTATTTCTACTAAACGTCATCCTGTTGGATTCTCTCCTTTCTTTTGACCAATTGAAATCTTTTGGGATCTCCATGTTAATAATGCAGTAAATATTACTAACAGCTTTGTATCACCCACAAATTTCTAACACATTCTATTTTTGTCTTTACCTAAACCATTGATTAAAAATGTTAAACAGGAGAGAGTATAAAACTCTGACCCTAAGAGAAAGACTGGGTCACAGACTAGGGAGTCTAATCTGAAGCTTGCAGTAGAATAATCAGGGCAGGAAACCCAGACCAAAGAAGAGCCTGTAGACTCTGGACTAATATAATACTCAGTATCCCATAGAGCAGCTGAAGGACCCATGAAGACATAAGCTCAACACAGACAATCTCACCAGAAGTGCACAGAGATAAAAAGAATATAATAGGAAAAGATATAAAGAAACTAGGAAGATAACTATGTTCTTACCCCCTGACAGTAAATAATTTTTCTAAGTATAATTGCTCTGATCTCACCTTTGGGGCCCCTGAAGCCCCTCCTGGTATTATAAGTCTTCTTGTAGTCATAGAGACCATCATAGCCTCCATGGAGAGCATTAAGATGGAGGTGAACCAGACAGGTTGGAATCACGTGGTGATATGGAGGGTAAAGCCTCCACTTCCTCCCATATATCTCCATCTTATATGTCAAGGTCTCAGTGTTTCCCTCCCAGTACCCTGACCTTGGCCAATGACATCTGGCAATACTGCTCATACACCTTGATTATGTTTCTCCACTATCACATGACTCACTTCTGCACTTCTTAGTACTCTTTCTCCCACTTAGAACAAATAGACAAATAATTCTACAAGAGGGCTACATTAGCTATGGAGCTCTCCCATGATGCCTGCATCAAGTTGGGCACCGGCCGAGCTGAAGAGTGTGGAATGATTGGACATGAGCGAGCCAGGCAGGTTCTGTCATGGCAGTTCCCATTTATTGATCAGAGAGCAGTGAATGTAAAGCAATTATCTCTTAGGTTCCCATGATAAAATGTTTAATGTCCTTGTTCATTTACACACACATCTGCATGTTTTAATGTCCTTGTTCCCTTGCATGTATCTATGTCTGGGTCACTGCTTGGCTCTCAAGTCCTAAACTCCTGCAAGTCAGGAAGAAATGGTGAGCCAATCTTAAGACATGATATAGCCTCCACGGGGAACTGGCTTGGGAGAAGTCCTGGACCAGAATCCTCCCATTTATGGACCAGGTCAGAGACTGGCCCTCAACGCTCCCACAAAGGAGTGGCACCTCCACCTCTTCTCTATTCATTTTCCTCAAGACTGTCAAAAGAAGGCATCTGCAATTTTTACTCTCATTTTCTCATATCACTCCCGGGAGGTCACTGTCATCCTTCCAAATATATTCCAATCCTCTTATGAATGCACCAGAAGCTAGTGAAGACTCTCTTTCTATGGAGTGGTGGGGCTATACCCACTATACCCACCCTGAGGATGAAATGAGCGCAAAACCAAATTAGGTGGTGTGACCAGAACCACAACAAACTTGTTCAAAAAGCAAATTAAAAGAAATGGGCATTATTTGAAGATTATTTTGTGTGAGTTTGTCTTATCTCTCCAAGTAGATAATCAGCTCCTTCAAAGCTTAAATTTAGTTTTAAAAGTTTCTTTTAATTTACCAGGCTTAGTTTATCTTGTTTCATCTAAATGAATTCCATCCTTGCCCTCTCCTACACCCCCACCCACCCAACATCTATGTGCTGTCTGGCTCATCAATTGCTTGGATAGTAGTGGTACTCACCACTTGACCACGCTGGGCCCACAGCATATTCTTTTTTTTTTTTTAAAGCAATTGGGGTTAAGTAACTTGCTCAAGGTTACACGGCTAGTCATTATTTATTCGTGGGTGCTCATTTTCTGAGGCCGGATCTGATCTCGGGTCATCCCAACTCCGAGGCCGGCGCTCTTACTCACTGTGCCACCTAGCTGCCCCTTTAGGGCAATTGGGGTTAAGTAACTTGCCCAAGGTTACATGGCTAGGTTTTTGTTTGTATGGATTAAGTGTCTGAGGCCGGCTCCGAACTCAGGTCCTTCTGATTCTAGGGCCAGCGCTCTATTCACTGCGCCACCTAGCCGCCCCCCACAGCATATTCTAACACTTGGAATTGTATGTTCTTCAATTGCTATACTTGATGGACATATTTATCCTTCATTTATTTATCTCTTTGGTTATGAGCTTAAATCTATTGCATATTCAAAAATAAGACTAAGAGCCCTAAAAAGACCATTTTTAAACGCTTCACAATATTTAACTTCCATCTTTAGGGAACGCTATATGATATCATGAAAAGGCTGTCATTTGCAAATACATAACATTTTCTATCATGTATTGTGAACATGTGTTTGCCAAGTACATGAAACTGATCTGAAAACATGTCTTCTTCTTCTTCTAGAACAGTATGAACAACTAATGTCTACAAAGCTGAATTGGTACATTCTGTAATTTAGCATGCTTACCAGTCTTTGATGGAAAGGTAGTACAGAGGGAAAAGACAAAGTATTTCATGTACAGATAAAGATGTATAATGGAACATATGTATTATTTGATTATATGGCTTCATCTATATTACTTGGCTTCATCTGATACTATGGAATATACTTTATCAAATTAGACCAAAATGAAAAGAAAAGTTTAAATTTTTTCTGTATGTTCCTTAGCAACTGGAGAGACTAGAGAATATGACTACTTCTGTTGTTCCATTCCTGTTCCCAAAACTGAATTTGGACATAGGTAGAGAAGATATCCACCTACCTGTTTTGACTTAAGGAATTCCAGAAAAACTTCCCAGTCAAAAAATACATACATATGTCCATATATATGTATATGTGTACCTATATATATATGTATATATATGTATACACACATATAGATTTTATGTGTGTATGTATATAAATACAAGGGACAGCTAGGTGATGCAATGGATAGAGTGCCAGGCCTAAAGTTAGGAAGACTCATTTTTCTGAATTTAGATCTTATATTGGACACTTACTAGCTGTGTGACCCTGTTTGCCTCAGTTCCTCATCTGTAAAAAATGATCTGGAGAAGGAAATGGCAAACCATTCCAAGAAAACCAAATCATGTACCTCTTTGGTAAATTAGTGAAACCTGTACACCTCTTCTCAGAATATTATTTTTAAATCATAAAATTAAATGTATAGGATTACAAAGGAAATCAATTATATTAAAATAAAATTATAAATTTTTTTAAAGTAATTCATGGACCCCAGTTCAAAACTCCTACTATATAAGCTATATATTGTGATGTAGATTAAAAAATTTCCAAGCAAAATTACTATGGTATTTGAATAGGATTTCCTTGAGTTTCCACCACTTGACAACTTTCTTTGGAATGTTAACCTTATCTGAACAGTAATTCTGGTAACTAACACCATCATTCAGTAGAGGACCAAGGGGTCAACAGGAGTTGCTTTAGAGAAAAGAGTGTTCAGAAGTCAAAGTTTCAAAGGAGATAAAAATACAGAGAATATCAAAGAACAAGGAAGGTGTTCTACAGTGAGGTTAAAGTTAACCCTACAATTGGAAATGAAGGTGCCAATCCATAAGTGCTATAGTAAAATATTGCTTCAAGAAATTTAATATACAATTTTCACAGAATACTAATTTTATCCAATTGGCTGGCAAAGGTTTGAATAATACTTATTCATCATCTTTGTCATTTTAAATGAATGTTTCTGCATGCTAATTGATTATTAATTGTAAGATAAAGAAATTAGCATGTTCACACACATATACTATTAATTCATTAAAAGGGCATCTATTGGTGACTAAAATTCTTAGTATGGATTACTAATTTATATTTATTATAAAAATCCATGTTTATGGAAGGGCCTTCTTCAGGTGCAAGGCATTCAAAAGATCAATTTTTTTTGTATTTTCATGTATAGGATGAGAGTAGTCTGTGATGACGTTGTGTGTCTGAGGTCACACCAGGCTAAAACTGTTATCTAAGATGAGAGGATGAGCATTACATAGGTAAGCATTCCACTGTGGGATATATCTTAGGATCTTGGGTTGGACACAGGATGAGACGCGTAGGATAACAACCACCATGAGTACAGAGACAGAGGTATGGAATGCTCCTTTCCCTTCTATTCCTATAATACACTATAATAGTTTTTTCAGTACTTTTGAGAGTAGTAATGTAGGACAAAGAAGGAAATGGAAGAATTTCTCCCCTTTCCATCTCTGCAAAGTGCATCATTGTTTCTGTAGGACAAGAAGAACCTTGGATTTAGTTTTCTTCATTCTTAGTCTATTCTACAGAAATGTTATATGAAAACTTTTGAACACTGGTATTTGTTGCTCACAAAAAGAAGCTACACTTACAAGGAGAAGCAAAATTAATCTTTTCAGTGACATTTTGTGACCTTTGAGGTTGATGAAATGTCAGCATTACCAATGTTACACTAGGGTAAGTTGCTTCAAATACTGATAGTATAATCATGTTTCTTAATCAGTCTCCTCAAAAGACATCTGAGAACAGAGTGGTTTTCATGTACAGAACACTGAGAACAGTTGATGCTCATGACAATTAATTAGTACATAATGTAATTTGATGTGATTTCTACTTTTAATATAAAAAGGCCATGACTATATTAGCATATTTCATTTAGAAAGATAATGATGTTCCTCTGAAGAGACAGTTTGTGTACATGAATATGAATGAATCAGACAGGACTGCAAAATGTGATTTATCCTATTCACTTTGATTCATATGTAGTCACATCAAGTGGTAGAGAACCCAGAAATATTAGCTTCACAACTTGAACAAGAATAAATAAGGAGTCCTTGGCAATGTGATCATACCACTATCTAATTTTCAAGGATTGTTAAAATATCATCTTCTAAATTTTCCCCCAGAGTGAGATGAGAAATAGTCCAAAGCCAATCTATGGGATTATCTTCTTTCCATTCTCTTTCTGAGAAAAAAAAAAAACTAAGGTACTCACAATCATTAACAGAGAACTATCTTTCTCCTTAAAAGGAGGAAACTGACAGATACTTATTGTCTATTTTTATGCATAATATCAAATCAATTTCTTAATCCTGGTACACATTAGAGCCCCATTATGTATGCACAAAAGAGAACAATTTAATTTGTAACTTATCTTTATAAGACCTGTTTATTTTCTTAAGCAACAAAAAGACATCATGGAAATGTAGTTTTACTTATAGGTGAATGTTACAACAATACTGTTTCCATTGGCCAATATAGAAAACAGGTGGCCAAAGTCCATTCTAGTATAAAGTTCAACCTGCTTTCTTAAAATACCCAAGAGGTATATACAGTATCTTTTATAGTTGTATTTTAAAATTTTATTTTATGCATTTATTTATTTACTTTTAGCTTATAACATTCATTTCTACAATCCCTTGAGTTTCAAATTTTCTGCCCCTCCTTCTCTTCCCCCCCCCGCCCCATAGAGGCATGTAATCAAATATAGGTTCTACAAATACCTTCATATTGAACGTTAGTCATGTTGTAAAGGATTATAACCAACGGTGAACAATGAGAAAGAAGGGACAAAACAGAACAAAACACAAAAGAGAGAGAGCAAGTAGTTTTGCTTCTATCTGCATTCAGATTATAATTCTTTCTCTGGATGTGGATATCCCTTTCCATCATGAGTCTTTTGGAGTTGTGTTCTAACCTCGCATTGCTGAGAGGAGCCAGTCTCTCAAAGTTAGTCATCACACATATGATGTGTCTGTAATTGCGTACAAAGTTCTCCTGGTTCTGCTCTCCTTACTCAGCATCAGTTTGTGTAAGTCTCTCCAAGTTATTATGAAGTCCATCTGCTCCTCATTTCTTATAGCACAGTGGCATTTTCATACATTCATATACCACAACTTATTTAGCCATTCCCCAATTGATGGGCATCCCCTTCATTTCCAACTCTTTGCCACCACAAATAGAGCTGCTATAAATATTTTTGTACATACAGGTCCTTTTCCTACTTCTGTGATTTCTTTGGGATACAGCCCCAGAAGTGGTATTGCTGGGTCAAAGGGTATGCACTTTTTTATAGCCCTTTGGACATAGTTCCTATAGTTGTATTTCTTAAACTGTAGGCCTGGGTATTCTGACAGTCTGCAAACATTTAGTATCTTACTCCGGAGTCTCAAAGACCTCTCCAGAGGCCCAGTGCAGTCTGAACCAGATTACAATGTAATCAGAAAACAACAAATAAAATGAAAATACAATAGAACATACTGTTAATACGCATTTTTAAGCCAATATATGGCCCATAGAGATCCTCATGTCCAGTTTAGTAGTCCCCCGCCCCGATTTCTTTTTGAGTTTGACATCACAGTCTTACCCTTCTGATAGTAACAATATGATATCTCTTATTTCTGGCAGTAGTTTCTTGTGATATTCCTCAATACTACTCCAACACAGAACCATTCTCCGCATTAATTCTGAGAGAATTTTGGCAAGAGTCCATGGAATATTTTGCTCTAGTAAAATGGTTTGTAGATAAAAAAAACATTTAAGAAGCAATGATAAGATCACACGGTCAGACACTGTTCTCCCTCCCAATAATTCTGATTAGAAGATCTTATTATATTAGTGGCTAGAATACTCTTCAAAATCTCTGGTACTCACTTCACTTGGGTTTAAAAATCTTTAACAACATAGCAAACAGAGTGGAAGGTCCGGAATTCTGCTGGACAACAAGTCAGCTATGTACCATGACTTCTTTCTACTGTTTATGGTCACCCTATTTTGGCAGACCACAGAGGCCGGTAAGTACAATGTTAATAGAGGCTTTATTTTGTAAGCAGCTTCAGCTTAGACAATTTTATGTACTTTTTAAAAATGTATTTTAAAAAATAGTATGTTGGGGGGTTGCTAGGTGGTGCAGTGAATAGAGCACCAGCCCTGGAGTCAGGAGGACCTGAGTTCAAATCCCACCTCAGATACTTAATACACACACACACACACACACACACACACACACACACACACTAGCCATGTGACCTTGGGCAAGTAACTTAACCCCAATTGTCTTCCAAAAAGCAAAACAAAACAAAAATAGCATGTTGACCAGACTAGCTTCTTATTCGATTTTTAAATAGAACATTTAGATAAGTGAACACTTTTCCCTAATTCATGGAATTCAATGAAATTGGATTCACTGAGACTCATGAAGGAAATAGAGAACAAATACTCACCACATTTTCAAGTCCATGTTCATGACTATTCATGGTACTGCATTCTTAGGGGCTTCCCTATGTACTAGTATTAGTAAATGCCAACAGTTACATAAAATCAAATAAAAAAATGTAAATATATGGTGGGGGAGAGTCTTTTTCTTCTACTTGAATAAAAAAAAATCAACTTCACAACTGTAGGATGGAGTAGGTGAAGTTAAGTATGATAATAATATTAGCTAACACATAATGCCGCTGTTGCTTTACAAATATTATCATGTTTGATTCTCACAATAATTCTGGGAGGTAGCTGCTATTATTATCCCCATTTTTACAGATGAGAAAACACTTGCCCAGGGTCACACAGCTAGTAAGTGTCTGAGGCCAGATTTGTACTCAGGAAGATGAGACTGGCTCCAGGTCCAGAACTCTATGCACTGTGCCACTTACCTACCTTTCATAAGAATATATGCAATAACTTGTTCAATATCATGAAGTAGTAATTGTAATAGTTTGCATTTAGATGGTGTTTTTAGGTTTTACAAGGCACTTTATTTCTTTTTTTTTTTTTCAAAAACCCCTGAAGGTTGCTATAGGTTCTAATTCTCGAATACTTCTATGTACACTACTTCCACCTTTAATTAAGGGTCTGACTATGGCCATTAGCTATTATTATCACCATTTTACCCATGAGGAATCAGAGGCTGAGGGCAAATGACTTGCCCTAAGAGAGGGTCACCCCACTCACCCCATCACCATGTGCCTTAGGCAGGATTCAAACCCAACTCTTCCTAACTCCACATCCAGCACTCTATGCACTGAATATCAAGGGAATTAATGAAAAGAAATGCAAGGGAATGTGACCTAGCCATACCATATCTAAAACTGTATTACAAACCAGCAATCATCAAAACTACGTGGCATTGGTTAAGAAATAGAGTGGTGGATCAGTGAAATCATTTAGGTACTCAAGACACAATAGTTAATGATTATAGTAATCTACTGTTTGTTAAACCCAAACCTTCCGACTTCTGGAGAACTCACTATTTGACAAAAACTGCTGGGAAAATTGAAAAATAGTATGGCAGAAACTAGGCATCTTGCACAGCATGCCAAAATAAGGTCAAAATGGGTACATGATTTAGACATAAAGGGTGATACTATATATATATATATAGAGAGAGAGAGAGAGAGAGAGAGAGAGAGAGAGAGAGAGAGAGAGAGACAGAGAGACAGAGAGACAGAGAGACAGAGAGACAGAGACAGAGACAGAGACAGAGAGAGAGACAGAGAGACAGAGAGAAAGACAGAGAGAGAGACAGAGAGACAGAGAGAGAGACTGAGACTGAGACTATAAGCAAATTAGGATAGTAAGGAATAGTTTACCTATCAGATCTATGGAGAAGAGAAGAATTTGTGACCAAACAAGAAACAGAGAACATTATGAAATGCAAAATGGATGGTTTTGATTACATTAAATTGAAAAGTTCTTGCACCAAAAAAGCCAGTGCAACCAAGATTAGAAAGGAAGCAGAAAACTGGGGAACAATTTTTACAGCCAGTGTCTCTGATAAAGGCCTCATTTCTAAAATATAGAGAGAACTGAGTCAAATTTATAAGAATACAAGTCATTCCGCAATTGATAAAAGTTCAAAGGATATGAACAGGTAGTTTTCAGATGAAGAAATTAAAGCTATCTATAATCATATGAAAATGCTCTAAATCACTAGGTTAGAGAAATACAAATTAAAACAACTCTGAGGTTCCACCTCACACCTATCAGATTAGTTAACATGACAGAACAGGAAAATGATAGATATTGGAGAAGATGTGGGAAAATTGGAACACTAATGCACTATTGGCGGAGTTGTGACCTGATCCAACCGTTCTGTTAGAACAATTAGGAACTATTCCCGAAGGGCTATAAAATTGTGGATACCTTTTCATCCAGCAATAGCACTTCTAGGTCTGTATCCCAAAAAGATCATTAAAATGGGAAAAGGATGCACATGTACAAAAATATTTATAGCAGCCCTTTTTGTAGTGGCCAAGAATTGGAAATTGAGGGGATGCCCATCAACTTGGAAATGGCTGAACAAGTTGTGGTATATGAATGTAATGGAATACTATTGTTCCATAGGAAACGATGAATAGGTGAATTTTAGAAAAACATGGAAAGACTTACATGAACTGATGCTGAATGAAGTGAGCAGAACCAGGATAACATTATACATGATAGCAACAGCATTGTTCAATGATCAACTTTGCAATGCAATGATCTAAGGCAATTCCAGGGGACTCATGGTGGAGAATGCTATCCACTTCCAGAGAAAGAACTATGGAGTCTGAATGTAGATCAAAGCATACTATTTGTTCTTTTGTTTTTTGTTTGTTTTTTCCTTTTGTTCTGGTTCTTCTTTCACAACATGACTTATGTGAAAATATAATTGTATGTGTATAACCTATATTGGATTGTAGGCCATCTTGGGGAGGTGGGGGAAGGGAAGAAAAGGGGGGAAAATTTAGAACTCAAGGTCTTATGAAAGTGAATGTTGAAAACTAAAAATTAATTAGTTAAGAAAACAAAAACCTAGATTTATATTCTTAGGCCCAAGAGAGATATTAGGGGGTCATCTATTCCAAATCCTTTATGTTACAAGTGAGGAAACAGGGGCCCAGGGAGGTTAAGTGTGTAACCCGAAGTCACATAGCTAGAAAGTATTAGATCTAAAAACTATGTCCCCTCATTCATAGCCCATATAGTTCTCACTATTTCAAACTTACTACCAATTAGTACCTGTCAGTGAATTTCTACAATTAAGTTGTATCCTTTTTTAACTAATGGGTAAGCACCAGTTAATATTTCTATTGAGGTAGATTGTCTTGTATAAGATGACAAATGATTCTTTTTCATAGTAACTCCATCAGTTAATATAGCAAGTATTGATTACGTGCTTAATATGTGCCAACCTCTGCTAGGGGATAAGAGTTACAAAGACAAAAGTGAGAATCCCTGCCCTTGAGGAAGTTACCGTCTATCAGTGGAGGGGATATATGTCATATATGATATGATATATAGGTATATATCATATAGATACATAGATATCACCTATCTATGTCTATATAAGCATATAGAGGGAGGTAGATAGAGTGCCAGGACTAAAGCTCAAATCTGGCCTCAGACACTTGCTAGCTGTGTGATCTTGGTAAGTCACTTACCTCTGTTTGCCTGTTTCTTCTTCTCTAAAAAGGGAATAATAATAACACCTGCCTCCCAGGGTTTGTGAGGGTTAAATAAGATAATAAGAATAATTGTGAAGGGCTTATCATAATGCTTGCTATACAGTAAGTGCTGTATAATATATATGTATATGTATATACACACATATGTATTATACATCGATGTGTGTGTAGATAGATAACTTGAGATGTGTGTTTTCATAGTGTGTGTGAGAGACAGAGAGACAGAGAGACAAAGAGAGAAAGACAGTGACAGAGACAGAGACAGAGAGAATCTGGTAGACCTGAGTGAGTCTAGATCCAGCCTCAGATACTTACTAGCTGTGTGACCATGGCCACATGGTCTTCTTCTTGTCTCAATTTCCTCATTTATAAAATAGGAATGAAAATATAATAATTTTAGATGACTTGGGTATATAACATATCCAATGAAATGGTAAAGGTTCACTGGTAGATGTTAGCTAGTAGAGGTTCAGCATGTGTTCATATATACATATGTATTATATATATGATATTTATATTTCTTTCTTTCTTTTTTTTTTTTTGCTTTTTGGAGGGTAATTGGGGTTAAGTGACTTGCCCAAGGTCACATAGCTAAGAAGTGTTAAGTGTCTGAGACTGGATTTGAACTCAGGTCCTCCTGACTCCAGGACCGGTGCTTTATTCACTGTGCCACCTAGCCACCCCTGGATTTTTTCTTGAAGCAAACCTAAAAACAACAAACCTAAAAATGAAACTCACAAAGAATATTCAGTGTCGTTAAAAGTTCCTTCTCAAAGAGCAAAATCTCACGAATCACAGTAGGGCCAGACACACTTGTTATCAATACTCTCAAATTGTTGAAAAAAAAAAAAGAGCTAGCAAAAAAAAATTTATCAGGCCTTCTAAAAAAATCACACAAAAGATTTTTACTTGACATTACTTTCTCCTAGTATTTCTCTTTTTCAAAAACAGCTTAAAATCCATCCTGATATAAAAAGGCAATCAATATAATCTAATGAAGTAAATAACTTGCTGTACTTTCAATAGATAGTGAATATATGATAGCTGTAAGCTTCTAGACTGACAAATATTTATCTCTTATTCAACCCTTAAAGCAAAAATAAATCTAGAGTTTAAGACCAAGTTGGTTAAATGTAACTATAGTATAGACCGCTCTAGATATAGTTTCAGAATTCACAGTAGACTTATACTATAAACAAATTCTTAATTACCACCCCTTACAAGGGGTGTAGTAAAATACAATGTTTTACTACAACCTTACTTTCCCAAACTATGGAGTTAATTTCTTTTTTTTTTTATTAAAAAAACAACTTCTAGTTTATTTATTTACTTTTAGTTTACAACATTCCATTCCACAATCTCTTGAGTTCCAAATTTTCTCCCTCTCCCTCTCCTCCCTTAATCCTTAATCCTAATTCTACCACCCCAATTCTAAGAAAGACACATTTCACTTAAAATGAGACCAGAATAAATTCACTTATACCTGAATCTATTTTCCAACTGGCATCATATAAAATCTTAATTTATAATTTCAATTATTTAGTATTACATTTTACACAAAGTTTATTTATTCTATGCATTTCCTATTATGGTGTTCACTAATTCCAACTAATGCATTGTCAAATATTTCAAAAGTGACAGTAATCTACCCTAATTATCACATTTAGGAACCGATTGCTTATCAAATCTCTCATCCCTCTATAACTTTCTCTTTTGGTTTTCAAAACAAGTTGGAATTTTTTTCACTACCATGATAACTCTCAATCCACTGTAACAAAGTCAAACTTCTGTAACAAAGTCAAACTTCTTGTCTACAGAGAGTTTTCCAAATTAAATCACACTTACTCTTCACTTTTCAGAATCTGGAGAGAGTTAATACCTTATAATTCATAAGTCAAGTGATTTGTATTTTTTCAGTTCTTGCCAAAATTTCTTACACAAGCAGCTTTTACAAAGGTGACATACATTTTAAATGTAAATTACTGAAATTCTATGTGAATGTATTTAAGTCCACTATAGAGAAACCTTGATCAAAGTGTGTCTTAAAGGATAAAAACTTATTTTATAGTTTTAATCACATTTCCCTGACGTCAGATTTTGGGTGGGCAAAGACAATACCAGAGTTAAATTGAATACAATCTACAAACTTTAGTTTGGGGATCCCATTGAACCTGGATTTGCAAACTTTTAGTATGCAAGATAATTGGAAGAGAACTCACCCAGTAGCTGCTGCTTCTCTGAATTAAACACACACACACACACACACACACACACACACACATATTAGTTTCCACACACAGCTTCAATCAATTAGCGTTTGTTAAATTTCTGCTGGATGCCTTATCGATAGAAAGAGCAGGTATTCTTCTAAAATTGGTGAAGGGAATAAGGGGTTGAAAAGTCGAGTCTAGGATCTTGGGATCTCAAAAAAAAGAAAATCTAACATTGAAATTCACAGTTCTTACCCCTCCCACTTCATGGACCTTAGGGGACTTTTGTCTTTTCTCCTTTTGACTTCTAAAGTCCCAATGTCCCTTAAAACAATCTTGAACAATGTGGATTTTCCTTTCACAGTAGAAACATCTTTGAAAGGCCCAAGGTTTAGATGTAGCCTCCTATATAGCCTGTACTATGTGTTCTTTAATGACCTGTCCCTGAGAAAAGGATGGTTTGGGCAGGAACAGTGTAAATTAGGCAAACAGTCTGTCCCTTTTCTATAGTTCCTTCTTTTTCCTGTTTCCTTTTCTTCATAGACATAGAGGGCAATGCTTCTAATCTGCTTTATGATCATTTCATGCCAACATGGGTATCTCTTGTGAAAATGCTTTCATATCTCAGGCAGGGATTGATTAACATAATGGGTGCAAATGATATGAGCATTTCATGGACCAAAGAAGTCTAGCTTTGCATATGATTTTAGCACTTTTCTATAGCAAATTATAAAAATTATTAGGATTCCCACTCTCTTCTTGTATTGTCTCCTAGAACTTATTTCAGTTTTCTGGGCATACTGCACAAATATTCATGCCCCCAAGCAAAAGATTGTCTGGTCTGCTGCAATTTGTTCTAATCATCAGGCTTATTTGGGATCCCATTAAGGGTCCTGTAAAGGCCAACTGGGGGCTCCTCCTTTTTTTCGGGGCTAACCTATTAGCTGTCTCTATGACTGCTTGTCTTTCACTTGGGGAAAGCAGGCACCATTAAATCAGTTACATTTTCCCAAGTAGAATTGTAACCTTTAAATATAGCATTAAAATTATCTATTACTTCTCCTAGATTCTCCTCAAACCTAGAGACATTACTTCTTGAAGTGGAGAGATCGGAGAGAGAGAAAGGTTTGTATTATCTAATAGAAATCCCATTAGGGAAAAAGGTTTTAGATGACATCGTTGCATTTTCTTTCACTGTTTTCTTTTACTCATTTAAAGTAATCCCTTTGGCTATGCTGTTCTTGCTAATTTTAGTTTAAATTATTTATAAAAATTCTTAAGCTAACCTAGGCTTAAATCTTTAGTTCAATTTCTAACTTGGGCTTTTGGAATGACCCAAATCTTCCCCCCTTCCAAGGGCCACAAGGTAGTGTGGGTAGGGAATTATCAATTAATCCCTGTTGAAACACTGGTCTGCTTTCTAAAAATTGAAGGTAAGGATATTCTTCTCTCAACAGTCCTTGCTTTCTACTGCTGAGTTCACAGAGCCATGGCTGCCTAACAGGCTGCATTCTAAGGCAGGTGCTCCCAGGGACCTTATCTCCTTCCCTAAGGTAATTAAAGGATGTTTGTGGTCCTGCTAGCATCACTGAGCAGCTACAGCTAACCACAAGAGGCTGCTATTATCACACCCTATCCTGTCTTGCTGATCTGCCATGAGGGGGGAATAAATAGCTTGGTTTTTACTCAAGGAAGTGCACACATCCACAAAAAAAAAAAAAATCCCTTGAAATTTGACTGATACTATTTTCAAATAGTCCCATGTTTTTAACTTCTTAATTCGTTTCAGACCCACTATGAAAGAATTAGCATATAAGTGACAATTTAGAGAAAACCCCACCAATTTCCAATTAGTTTATAATGTCAAACTTCTATAAATTGGGGGAAAGATTCCCTTCTCTCTCTTTTAGTTTTGGCCACAATCAAAAGATGGAAAGAGATTTTTTTTTAAGTTTGTTCTTTTTTCTTGTCCTTTAATCACAGATAGCAAAAGAGGCGGAAGGGCCTCCTGGCAAAGTCCCATTGGTCTCGCTGGTTAAGACCCAGTCCTTTTCTTGGTTCCCAGGTTGGTGAAACTGAAGTCACACAGAAGTACATATAGGCAAATAGGGCTGATCTTCAAGTCAAACTATAAACACACAGAGACAAAAAGGCACAAAGACAAAGAATACACTCGTGAGATATAGAGTCTTAGTGACTAGAAATAAAATTATTTTTTCTCTTTACTTCCTCTTCTCAGGGTAATCATTTTTTTTTAAAATACCTAATTACTTCTGCCTCAAAGAAATCTTTTTTTTTTTTTTGGAGGGGAGAAGGCAGAGCAATTGGGGTTAAGTGACTTTCCCAAGATCACACAGCTCTTAAGTGTTAAATGTCTGAGTCAGGATTTGAACTCAGGTCCTCCGGACTTCAGGGCTGGTGCTCTCTTCACTGTGCCACCTAGTTGCCCCCATATCTCATTCTTTATGATCTCGTTTGAGGTTTTTTTGTTTGTTTGTTTGTTTTTGTTTTTTTTTTTTAAAGCAATTGGGGTTAAGTAACTTGCTCAAGGTTACTTGGCTAGTCATTATTTACGCGTGGGTGCTCATTTTCTGAGGCCGGATCTGATCTCGGGTCATCCCAACTCCAAGGGAGGCCGACGCTCTTACTCACTGCGCCACCTAGCCGCCCCTTTAGGGCAATTGGGGTTAAGTAACTTGCCCAAGGTTACATGGCTAGGTTTTTGTTTGTGTGGATTAAGTGTCTGAGGCCGGCTCCAAACTCAGGTCCTTCTGACTCCAGGGCCTGCGCTCTATTCACTGCGCCACCTAGCCGCCCCTCATTTGAGGTTTTCTTGGCAGAGATACTGAAGCGGTTTGCCATTTCCTTCTCCAGCTCATTTTACGGATGAGGAAACTCAAACAAACTTTATTTGTTTGAGACAAATAGTATTTGTGACAAACAGTATTAAGTGATTTACCCAGAGTCACACATTTAGTAATTGTCTGAGGTCAGACTTGAACTCAGGAAGATGAATCTCCCAGACTCCAGGCCCAGCATTCTATTCACTGTACCACCTAGCTGCCTCTAATTTGATTTAGCTGGTGATTTTTTTCCTTCTTTCTTTTTCAGTGTTTGTTACAAGTTATTTCTTCCTGGGGGTGGGGGAGAAGAATACATTCAGAAATGAATATTATATTAATTCACATCAATACAAATAAGATACATTTGTAAAAGAAATCATCTCTCCCTTCATTAAAGAGTACTTCTTCCATTGCCTTAAGAAGGGGTGACTGTTTTTTCTCCTTCAGGGAGTAATTAATTTCAATCTTTACTCTCTTATCATTTCAGTGATATTATCAATAAGGAAAAGAACTTTCTAGTCTAGCACTATCAGTCTCTTGGGATCAGCTGATCATGAGGCTAATGGGTCTTTGAAAAGTGACTTCAGTAAAGGCTCTCGAATTTAGACACTAAAAGAGTCTAATCCTTGGTGGATGGTAGATTTGAGATCAATATGTTTTGTGGGCTCTGTTGTGGTCACTAATTGGGAAGATTGTTGCCATGAAGAGATAAATGGAGCTTTAATTTTGATTGGCAGTTCACCATTTTGTGGGGGCATATCAAATCCCAGGTACTGATAAAAGTTTTAAACTTTGAACAGAGTATATGAGTGAAAATAAAGTATTCTTTTGTTTTGATTCTCATAAGATTTAAAGCTTATCTAGACACAGAGATTTGTCAGTGGGAAATTGATTGTCTTGATAATTAGATTGTCTTGCTAATTAAATCTTTTAAAATGCTTTCAGTCAATTATCTAGAAATTGGGGGTAAATACTGATAATTGTACCATGTTTTCCATTTGATACTACACTTGATACATGCAGAAATAAACTATTCTTTAATTAATTGTATTGATTAATTATAATTTATATTTAATTATATTTAATTAATCATACCATTTTATGAGCCATAAATTTATATCTAGAATTGAGTTTTATTGCTATTAGATGCTAGCCAAGCCCTCTGTTCTTGAACAGGAATATTTGCCCCATCTCGATTTTTACCATGATTAAACAGTTTCTTGTTCTCTATCTATTATTGGTTGGTATGAAGAAGCCAAAGAAGACCTCAAAATTTTAGACCAGGGAGCTTTAGAGCATAAATGTCCAATATGCTTTCTGCAGGCTATGTGTAGCCCACAACACTCTCAATTGAAGTCTGAATCAAATTAAATTATAATTGGCAAATATTTAACAAAATAAATAAGAATACTATAAAACATAGATTTTACATTTAAAACTAAATCAATTCATGGTCCTTGGGAATCCTTATGTATGGATTAGTGGCATCTGTTTTTATTTGAGTTAGACACCACTACTTTAGAGAATAATAGAATCACTTGCATTAATAGGGAAGACAATGAAAAATGTTCTTGGAAGGGATTCTTGTATTTTCTCAGAGCCATAACCAACTATTATGGCAGAGATGACAATAGCTGCATGGCGCTGCACTGAGACAATCTAATCCAACAAATAAGCACTGTGGTAAGTGCTAGACATTTTTTTGAAACAACAAATAGTAATTGGACTCAAGAAGCTTATATTTGGGGGCAGCTAGGAGACACAGTGAATAGAGCAACAGTCCTGGAGTGAGGAGGACCTGAGTTCAAATCCAGTCTCAGACACTTAACACTTACTACCTGTGTGACTTTGGGCAAGTCACTTAACCCCAATTGCCCTGCCTTCCCCCTCCAAAAAAAAAACAAAAACAAAAACAAAAAAAGAAGCTTATATTTGAATGGAGAGTCACAACATTTATTCATGTAAATATAAATAGAAGTAATATGAAAAAAATAAGAGGACAGGAACATTTTCCCTTAAGTAATGGCACATGAACTGAATCTTAATGAAAGCTTAGAATTCTAAGAGTCTGAGGGTAGAAGAAAGTGCAACCCTGGCATGGTGGTTAACCTATGTAAGTACACAGGAATAGGAGAAGGAGGAATGCTGAACTCTGAAAATAGTAAATAGAACAGTTTCTCTGAAACACAAAGTGTAGAGGTGAAACCAAGCTGGTGGAGAAAAGGTGGGGTCTTGTCTGAGCTCTCCCACATTCCTCTCCAAACAACTTAAAATAACACCTCAAAATGAATTCTGGAGTAATAGAACCCACAAAAGGATTGGGTGAAATGATTTTCCAGTCCAAGACAACTTGGAAGGTTAGCAGGAAAGGTCTATCCCACAAAGGAAGAGTGGAGTACAGGCTATGCCAGTGCTGGTGGTGCCCCAGTAAACAAGGAGCAGGTCTTGGGGGTGACTGAATCAGCAGTCAGCAAATGCTTTTGCATGTCTCAGCCCATAGATGATAAGGGGGTCAACAACTGGTTAGAAGGAGATTACCAGGATCCCTTTGGTGAAACTGGGCACAGGAGTCTGTTGCATTGACTATACTCTGATTTGGGTCACAGTACTGAGTCACAAGGAGGAGCACTGGCACACCAGAACCTATGGCTGCAGGAGGCTGGGGACCCTGGTTACAGTTCCAGGGCAGTAAAGAATTCTTGTGGTCTCTAACTGAGCAGACCACAGGCCAGGAGGGAGAGTAGTAAACATAGCTCTCTTTACATCATAACACTTTGGAAGGACTAAAAATTTGCAAACCTACAGAACTAGCTCTGAAAACAGCTTCACAAAAAACCTAAAGCTTGGGACCTGGGAGTAGAGCCCAACTTTAATATAAAGATAAAAATCAAGAAGTAGGCCGGAAAAAATGAGCAAACGGTATGCATGGTTTTACAGCTTTATGGTCATAGGAACTCAAAATTTTAAAAAATAACATGGTTGTTAATTTTTTTACATGTAATTGGTGAAAAAATAAAATACTAAATAAAAAAAGAAACAGAGTATATAAAAGATTTATGTGTGATAAACCTATAAAAATGTAAGTAGGATTATGAAGGACTTTAAATTTCAGGTTGAAGAATTTGTATTTTTATCCTAGAGGCCTTAGGGACCCATTAAAAATTTCTATCAGTGGAGTGGCCTGGTCAGATTTGTATTTGAGAAGGTTATTTTAGCAATTGTGAATAGAATGGATTGTAATAGGAAGAATGGAGATAAGAAATCTAATGAGGAGGGTAATGTTGTGATAGTTAAGACTAGACATGATAAGAACAAAAACTAGGGTGATAACTATGTAAGTAAAAAGAAGGGCACAGTTGTAAATGATGTTGTAGAGATAGAATCAATAAAACTTGCCAAATGATTGGAAAGGGGGTGGTAATAAAACAAAGTGAAGTTTTGAGGATGACTCTGAGATTGGAATTTATATGACTGGAAGGATGGTGGTGTCCTCAAAGGAATCAGAAAAGTTTGGAGGAGGGTCAGGCTTATAGAGGAAGACAACAAGTTTGTACATGTTAAGTCTGAAATGTTTCTAGGACATGTAGTTGAAGATATTCAACAATGTTTTGGTAATTCCTGGAATGTCTCAGGAATAAATATTTGACCCTAGTCTATCAATTTGACCCTTTTCTATCAATGACTTAGATAAAAGCAAAGATGGCACTTATTCAATTTATAAATGATACAAAGCTAGGAATGAGAACACGGTGGGTGTAGGATCTCAAAAAGATCTTGACAGGATAGATCAGGGGTTGGCAAATCTGGCCAGTCGCCTGTTTTTATACAGCCTGTGAACTAAGTATGGCTTTTACATTTTTAGATAAACTTCATATGCAACGGGCTGGATTTGCCCTGCAGGCTTTGTTTTGTTGACCCCTATTTTGGATTATTGGCTAAATTTGAATAAGGTCAATGAAATAGGGATAAATAGGCAAATATCTTGCACTTCGGTTCAAAAGCTAAATTTCTAAGTATAAAATGAAAATATCATGATTAGTTAGCTATTTTGTCTTTTTTTTTTTAATCTGGGATTTTTAGAGGATTGGGGGTTTTATATCAATGATCAGAGAAGTCAAATAAAGCTGATGCAATCTTAGGCTACATCAAGAGGTATAGCTTCCAGAAATAAGATGGTTCAAGTCCTCTGTACCCTGCCTGGTAGCATTTGAAATATTATGTTCAGCTCTGGGCACCACAATTTAGGAAGGATTTTGGTAAACTGAAGAATGTCAAGATAAGGACAACCAGAATGGTGAATGTTTTCACCATTAGAATGTTTCACCTTAGGAGGGTCAGTTGAAGGATCTAGGATGCTTAGCTCGGAGAAAAGAAATCTCAAGTGGAAAGCTGTACCTAAGTAATTGAAAGTTTATTGATAAAAGCTATATTTAAGTAATCAAAAGTCTTTTGAACAGAAAAGTGACTTAAATTGTTTTGGTTAGCTCCAGAGTAAGAACAGAGTAGGAACAAAGAAAGTTGGCAAAGGGGATAAGTTAGATTTGATCCCAGGAGAAAGTTTCATAGCAATTAAAGTAATCCAAAAGTGAAATGGGCTGTTTTGGAAGGGAGGGAGTTTCACTACCTGTATCTTCAAGCAAAGGGAGTTTCAGAACAAGTCATGTGTGTTTATATTAAGGATTTGGGGGGGGGGGGAATTGGACTAAAAGACCTTTGGGATCACCACCAACTCTGAGATTCTGTGAATGGAAGGAAAAGAAATGGTGACAATGAGTTAAGATGACTTTTTCTTAGGACTTGGCTAGGAAAGGAATGAAAAATGGAGCCTGAAGAAATTATACGGTTAAGCAAAAGTTTTTAAATATGAGAAAGCCCTGGCTCTGCAACAGATAGTACCAAACTGACTGTAGCTGAGTGGCCTTGTCCCAGGCTGTTCCGCTGCATGTAGAAGTGGAGTTACTGAGATATTCAAAGAAGAAAGACTTTTGGAAACTTCTGGTGAGAAGTTTCCCTCATGTAGGTTTATCAGTTTGTGCATACCCCTTCAGCATGTCTCTGCCCTATACCTTGAAAAGTATAGAAGACGGCACTTGATGCCCTCTCCATGTGGAAAGGCATTTCAAGGCTGTAACCAGAAGGGTGTCAGAAATAGATCAGTTAAGAGGCTGATTTTGGTACTAGATGTTTTCTGAGAGCTGAAATATAACACATTGTAATTTACTCCATTGCATTATCTGTACTTGCTCAAGTAATCACTGGAGTGGCAATAACATGCTTTCATTTTTCCTTTGTCTTCCCAGCACCAAGCACCATGTCTGGCACATAACAGGTATTTAATAAAAGCTTCTTGATTGATTGCTCATGATAGTGAAATTCATAAACTGGCTTAAAATGATAAGGTATTAGGTTCATAATTTTGAGGTGAACAATAAGCTCAGTATTTTTTGTTTTCATTTTTTTAGGCTAAATCAGATCCTTGACAATTTGAAAAGTTTGCTTAAAAGGAAAATCTTAAAACAATTGACTGAATCGTCATTATTCATTTTCTACTGACTGAAAACCCCTTTTAGATGATTCAAAGGGCATTCTCAAAAATAACAATGTGGTTTCTATCTAGCTGTAGAACAATTTCTCCTTTGGGTCCTGGAGAAACCAAATCTTTCTCATGTGGGATGATGGAAAGATGATCTGTTACTATTGTCATTCCTGGATTGAACAGAGTTCTAAATTTATGGGAAGTGCAAGTGTTTGGCCAGAGATTTAGGTCATTTAAATTTTAGGTCAATTAGGTCATTAGGTCATTTCACCCACTGAATCTAGTTCTGAAGGAACATCCATTGCTAAGTTTATTTTCTAACCTCATATGAATGAATTCAACTTCTAGGAAAATTTCTCTCCGTGATATATATAGTTTAGGATAAAATTATTTGTTAAAACCAGTATTTAAAATAGGATGTTAGCCAAATTTGCTTTTTCTTCTTTCCAAACTATACAAATAGAATTAGCCAGACATGATTTTTGGTAGGAATTTGTAATTCCAATTTCATGTTTATATAACTTTTTCTATATTGGTAATAATATTTATGCCTCGTTGTCCATATATAGAAGTAGATAGGATAATGATTAGTGAAAAGCAGAGATGATCAACTCTAATTATTTTTTGTTTCCTCTGATAAGGAAAATGATATTCTTATTGGAAAAGCCAAAATAATTAGGACTATAGTAATAGAACACACAGCCACCCTTGATCAGATGAATCAGTAACATTAGATAACTTACATCCTAGAGTACTGAAGAATATTATTTCTGAACCCTAATCTGTGATCTTTAAAAGATCACGGACAATAGAAAACATATTACAGTATTAGGGAAAGGCAACTACTCTTTCAAAAAGAAAGATAAGAATAGAGCCTTTACATTATAATCTAATGAGTTTGACTTCAAATCCTGGAAAAATTCTACAGTGTATTATTCAAAAACTGATTAGTGAATATCTAGACAAAAGAAGCAGTGATAATGCTGTCTGAGTGATTCCTTTAGGATGTGTTGTGCCAGATTAACCTTGTTTCCCTTTTTTTTTAGAGGGGGGAAGGCAGGGCAATTGGGGTTAAGTGACTTGCCCAAGGTCACACAGATAGTAAGTGTTAAGTGTCTAAGGCCTGATTTGAACTCCGGTCCTCCTGACTCCAGGACCAGTGCTCTATTCACTGCACCACCTAGACACCCCCTCATTTCCTTTTTTTTGACAAAGTTACTAAGATAGTTGATGAGAGGGAATGGTGTGTGTGTGTGTATGTGTGTTTGTGAGAGAGAGAGAGAGAGAGAGAGAGAGAGAGAGAGAGAGAGAAATAGAGAGAGAGAGAGAGAGAGAGATACCATATATATATATATATATATATGTATGTATATATACACACACATTTAATAAAAATGTATATATACACACATAAATACATATATACACAAATGTATGTATGTATATGTGTGGATGTGGATGTGTATATATGTATATATAATTTACCTAGATATAAGGAAGCATCCAAATAAGTCTTCCATGATATTCTTATGAAAAGGACAAAATAATATGGGAAGGATAATTAGAAACTCATTGAGTGGCTGGAAAAAAATAGTAGTCACTGGTCAACTCAGAAGGAGTAAAGATGCTCACTAGAGACATTAGTATGTCTGAAAAACATCTGTGGACCTTCAAAAACTTCAAGCTCAAAATCATTCAAAATCCATAAAGGGCAAATGTGATCTTGGGCTGCATTTAGAAAGCCATTCTGCCCAGAAGGAGGGAGATGGTAGTTCTTCACTCTGCCCTGATCAGATCATAACTGAAGAATGATGTCAGTTCTGGACAACACATTGTACGAACAACATTGGTGATCTAGAGACCACAAAGAAGACAACAATCTGTATGAGGGAAACTGATGCCCAGTAGTGAGATAATAAGAGAACACCTAGGTGTAGCTGGCTGGTTCCAGTGACCAACCTCATTCCATATGAAGATTATTTTAATCAATTGGGAGTGTTTAACCTAAAAATACAAATACGAATATTTTTCAGATATCTGTTTTCAAACATTTCCAGGGCTATTATGTAAAAGAGACATTAGATTTGTTGAACTTGACTCCAGAGAGTATAGCTTAGAGCAATGGATAGAAGTGGTAAGGAAGGAAATTTAGCTTCACAAGGAAAAACTTCCTAACAATTGGGGCTGTTCATGATCAGACTGAGTTATCTCAGAAAATAATGGGGTTCCCCTTGCTGGCAGTCTTCAAGCCAGAGCCTGAGGTCTACCTCATGGGTAGGTTGCAGGCAGTCTTCTTGTCCATGTGAAAATTGGCCTCACTGGCCTCCGAGTTGCCTCTCATTTCCAAAATTCTGTGATTCTATGATGTGGCCAAAGCTTTCTACTTCCAAGATTACTGACCAGGGTAGGCTTGTAATCCTTGGGTTTTTTCTTGCACTTACACTGAGATAGAACCTGGGATATCATTAACCTCTATGCCAGAATAACAATAATCAAATAAAACTTATGAGTATTAATACTTTATACTTTTATAGTACAGTATAATTGTCAAAGTTCTTTCACTTTAATGTGATTTGATATAACAATGCTACAGAGGCATGGGTATCACTTGAACTATCTCATGCAGTTTTGAACATCTAGTTTTAAAATGTGTGAAAGTTAGTTCATATTACAAGACTAGAGTTCAGAAGAGACTAGTACTAGATATATAAATCTCTTCAAAGATTAGCACTCTCAGGTCCTTTACACAACTATTCCGATTCACACAGAAAATCAGTGGCAGAATAAAGGCTAGAAATCAACATTCCCATCTACTAGTCTGGTGTTCTTTAGACCTACATTAATCTGCCTTCCGGTTGAATTAGTCAATCACCTCTCTCTCTCTCTCCCTCTCTCTCTCTCTCTCTCTGTATACATATGTGTGTGTGTGTGTGTGTTTGAATGCAAACATTCAAACAATCTACATATTTAATGGAAACTCCTTATAAGTGTGTTCATGTATGTATATATGAACTTGATTAAATATGTAGGTTAACTGTTCATTAGACATTTACAAATGTAGATAGAAATGTAGTAAGGTCAAGGTTAAAATTACAGATGTCATATTATTTAACTATGAGTAAAAAAAAAGTAGAAATTGAAAATGTCAGAATCTAATCCAACATGCAGCAACTAATTTTTAAGCATTATCAGAAAACAGACAGTGAAGAAATGAATTTATAGATAAACTATCAACACATGTAATATGTAATCATTTCATGATTTTGTGGTAGCATAGGTTTGAGATAGGTGGCACAATGTAATCAAACTATCAAGGAACAATCTCCATTAAAACGTGCTATGTGCTAGTCACTGGGCTAAGAAAAACAAACCCCATCCCTCAGGGAGTTTGCATTCTATTGGATTAAATAACACACACACACGCACACACACACACACACACACACACACACACACACAATGCTAAAGAAATATAAAATAATTTGAAGGGCATCAGTGACTTGAGGGATTAGGAAAGATTTCATGTGAAAGGTGGCTTTGAAGCTATCCTTGGAAGGAAACTAGAGATTCTGAGACACAACAACCACAACAAAGGTCCTTGCCCCTCCTATGCACGTTAGAGCATTTATTGTAAATAAAAGCTATGAGTACAATTGGTATAATGACAATTGCTCTGAACCCTCTGTGAGGAAAACTCCTAACTTTTAACAGAGGTTTAGCTCTCTGCCTTAATTTACATATTTAACTCCCTGCCCCTTTGTGGTTGAGACAAGACTCAGGCCATAGGCTAGAAACATTTGGGTAATGTGACAGTGTCTATGGATAGATAGGCACTCAAAGAGGAAGTTGAAGGAAAAAAGTAAATCTTTTTCTTAAAACTTCTTGAGTAGATGAGTACAAATTGTGGTATTAGCTCCAGTTTTCTAGTCTGAGATGCTTGTAGGGATGATGGACCAACTCAGCATATCCTTTCTCTGCCACAGTTTAGTTCTACCTTCTCCCTTTCTTTTTGCTTGTTACCCCATGATTTCTGGTTCTTTCTATCTCAATACTGTGTATGACCCTACTTGTTTATGTATGTGTTTTGTCCTTGGAATTTCCATAGGGAAATCTTATCTAAACCCTGTATATTCCCCAGCATAGGGATCTGTACCAAGTAGGTGTTGAACAGAGATTTGTTGAAATAAATTTAATTAGATTTAACATTTAATTCCTTAAGGTACATATTTGTAGTATTTAAACTTTGTAATTTTCATAGAATCACATTTTAGAGGTGGAAGGAACTCTCAGGGTCATGGAGTTCAAAGTCCTAATGTTAGGTATGTATACCTTTTAAAATATCTTTGAGAAAAGGTCATCCAAATCTCTATTTGAATATTTCCAATGATTCTGTTGTTGTTGTTCAGTCATATCCAATTCTTCATGACCAAATTTGGGGTTTTCTTGGCAAAGACACTGGTGTGGTTTGCCATTTCCTTTTCCAGTTCATTTTACAGATGAGGAAACTGAGGGCAAACAGGGTTAAATAACCTGCCCAGAGTCAAATAGCTAGTGTCTGAGGCCAGATTTGAACTCAGAAAGATGAATTTTCCTGATTTTAGGCCCTGCACTCTAACCACTGCGCCAACTTGCTTCTCCATTTCAATATTACTCATTACTTTATGAGAGGGCCTATGCAGCTCCTCTAGCAAATCCTTCTTTAGATAAAGCTGAGATCTAACTCCCTCTAACTTCTTTACATTTAGTATCTGCTCTATCTGGTAGAACAATATAAGTCATCTACTGTTTCTTCCAGTCAATAGACCTACAAATATTTGAAAACAGCTATCATTTATCCCTCAAATTGTCTCTTATCCAGAATATGCATCATTAGTTCACTCAACTCGTGTTCATATGACATGTAAAACTCCCCCTCACCGTACTGGTCACTATACACATGCTCTCTGGTTTGTTAATGTCTTTCTTAAAATTCGGCACCCACATCTGGACCCAGAATTACAGATGTGACCTAATGAGTTCAAAGGACAATAAGACTGTTACTTCTGCCTTCCCTATTTTTCTTAATGGAGTCAAAGATTGTCCTAGAATTTCAAAACAGATATATCAAGAACTAAAATCTGTTTATAGGACATAGGGACTGGTGTGATTCCATTATTATGTGGCATCACCAAAGGAGCTCCCACTTTGCAACTTCTAGTGTTAGTAAGCTGCCAACAGTGCTGATTAGTAAAATGACTTGCCCAGAGTCACATAGCTACTCTATGTTAGCAGCACTTGAACCCAGTCCTTGAATT
This sequence comes from Gymnobelideus leadbeateri, assembly GCA_011680675.1. Taxonomy (NCBI): domain Eukaryota; kingdom Metazoa; phylum Chordata; class Mammalia; order Diprotodontia; family Petauridae; genus Gymnobelideus; species Gymnobelideus leadbeateri. The sequence continues at coordinate 461,079 of WOXC01007789.1, read as the reverse complement.
CCTTGTCTCTGAAGTCAACTCTCTAGCCTCTATGCTGTGTTTCCTTTCAAAGTTTGTATATATTTTGTTGAAATAGCAGTAAGTTATGATAAATGGATTATCTGTAGTTCATTAACTATAAAGAGTATTTACTTCTACTTGTTTAATGAATGAATTTCTTTTGTCGAGGGCTGCCCACTTTTGTTTTTCCTTTCTGAAAACTGACTTAATTTATGCATCTTCATTCAGTGTCAAAAAATAAAAAGACCTTCCAATCCAGTGCCTTAAATAAATTTGGAGTTCCTGGGGAATTTTACAACAAGAGTTTGGCAAATGATTTAGAAACAGAATCTTGTATTGAGACACAAAGAGAGAAAGATCCTTGGTGGATGGTGGATTTGCAATCAATATACCCAATAGAATATGTTTCTATAATTGGCTGGAGAGATTGTTGCCAATATGAGATGGACAGGGCTCTTATTCTGATGGAAATTTATGAGAAAATGGTGGCAAATCAAATCTGAGGTACTGTATTTGAATTTTTATCTTTGTTAAATAAAAAGCCATTTATGGAGGATAATTTTATACTTTATCTGAAGCATTAAAATAGTTCATGTTTAAGTTTTATTTATTATCAATACTTATTTTTCAGTGGATTTTTATTACTTTAACAAAATTGACATTTTGTCAATCATTTACAAAGAATGTGCCATTTTATTTTTGCAGTATTTAGTACAAGTTCAGTAAGTACAGTACTTGTTTGCTTCCTATGGGTGGTGGAAGAGCAGGTAACTTTTCCATTTCCCTAAAAGCCATTTGTTGTTCAGTTATTTCAGTTGTGTTTGGCTCTTCATGACCCTATTTGGGATATACTTAGCAAAGATACTAGAGTGGTTTGCCATGTCCTTCTTCAGCTCATTTAACAGATGAGGAAACTGAAGCAAACAGGGTTACATGACTTGCCCAAGGTAACACGACTATTAAATGTCTAAGGCTGTATTTGAACTCAGGAAGAGTCTTCCTGACTCCAGGCCCTGTACTCTATCCACTGTGTCACCTACTTGCCCTATTTCTATTTCTATTTAACATATTGAGACTATGCCAATAATTCCTTTATCTCCTAGATTTAATGCATACTTAAAAGTTTTTTTAGTCAACCCCCTAAAAGACTTTTTTTTTCAATTTTTCTGTGCTATAGTGATTTAATTTAGTAATTTAATGCTATTAGTAATTTAGTGAAAGAACTGGCAGATGTGGTTGTTGATCAGTGATCTCTGAAGAATCCTGGAAACAAAGAAACATACCACAAAATTGTTAGCGCCTTCCTGAATTATTTGATTGTTTTTATATATTTTATATTTTCTCATCTGTTGGCATGTTTCCTCCAAAAAAAATTATGAGAACCTTGACCACAGGGACTATTTCATTTTTGGTTTTGCACGCTCAATGCCCAGCATGGGGTCTTGCATAGGATAGGCATTTAATAAATGCTTGTTGAGAAGATGAATGAGCTAAGGTTTTAGTCGTGGAAAGAGGATGAGATTTGAAAAGAATTCCTTTGTATTTTCATAATATGTGAGACTTGTCTTTGCTTATTAATTAGGGAGAGGTATCAGACGTGTAATTTCACTGGTCTAAAGAATTCACAAATGAGTAAACTCCCTCGTCCAAATCAGATCAGCACCTTCTCTGAAACCTGTAGTCTTAGAGAATTGCTGGTGCACTGAGAGGTTGTGATTTGAGCTCAGGTCTTTCTGGCTCCCAGGCTGACTTTCCAACCACCATGCCACACAGCCTTCAAAAATAGCTCATATGTGAACTAAACCATCGGTCAACTCTCTATTCTTATTAAAAATGGATGTTTCATTAAAATATGGATTATATTGATGCTTATTTCAATTTTCCCACATCATTTTGTTTATTTAAACACAACCTGTAACTAGAAGATATCCTTCCATGAAAATGAGGGAAGTGAAATATGCATGCTGATTCATTTGGTTGGCAGATGTGCATTGCTCTATCCTTTGTTCTAGCTTCAATAGAGCTAGAAGATATAATTTATACTATTGAAGAATTGACCATCTAATCAGAGAGAAAGGTTAAAAATAAATTAAAGTGCCCAAGTTCTCAATTAAAGGAAATATGAAGTATGTATATTGCAAAATTGTAGCCAAACAAAGATATGATCTCTTCAGATCAAAAATAAATTGGCTTGAGGACAGTGCAGAGGCTTATTGGGTAATTTGAAGAAAGGAAGAAAGATGTGATATTCAAAAAGGAATGAAGGCATCTAAAGGGAAAGAGGCCATCTTTGAAAAAAACTCAAGAATATTCTTTGTTATATGAGAAGGCTCAATGGGAAATGGGAGAGAAAGGATATGGGGGAATGTAGGCAACATTAAAAACAAAATATATTAAAAAAAATTGTGCTTTTGAAAAAGCTAAAAGCTCAGGGGCAGGAAGAAGTGAATCTGGCATGGGGACAAGTAGGTATGACATGCTGTAGTGGAGAATACCAACTGGTATAAGTGATGATTTGGCTTCAGAATAGTTATAGGGTTTTGAACTGCCTGCCTGACTGTCCAAGCTAAAACACTTAAAATACTAGAGAAGGTTCAAGGAGAGTAAGGCCTGAGAAAAAGCCACTGGGTTTCATAATTAAGTGGTTCTTTTGTAGCCTCAGAGAAAGTACACAGGGGAAAAAGAAGAGGAAGCAAATATAAACATTTTCTATAAATCTAGTGGTGAAAAGAAGGACAACAGGGTGATAATGAGACAATGACAGTGTCAAGGGAAAACTTATTAGACTAAGAGAGCCCTGAGCACGTTTACTGGCAAAAAAAAAAAAAAAAAAAGGAACCGGTAGGGAGGGAGAGAATGAAGACAATAGCAAAGGAAAATTTAACAAAGCAATATTCGGATGGCGACCAAAGTGGATTGGGTTAAAACCACAAGTGAATTAGGATAGGACGATCCAATGTTTGTACTAGAGTGCCAAGTTTGGGAAGGGAGGACTTTCTGCCATGAAATTCCATCAGCTAGCATCACCATGATTTGTATTCCTCTGCCTGATGTAACCACCACATGTATTTTTTAGGGTGATTGGCCCTTTTGTATTTTTTTAGTATAAACCAAGAGGCATAGCTTTAAAATGAAAGGCTTCATTTTGTTTTATTAATTTATTCAGGATATCCTTATTTATTTCCTCTCTCTTTAAAGAAAGTTTTATGCCACCTACTTTTTATTAAATTTCACTGTCACCTCCAATGACTCCCTTGGCCTCTACTCAAGAGAAAGCCTTCCCTTGTAACTAATATGTTCAGTAAAGTAAAATAATAATATTGACCATTTCTGAAAATGTGTGATTCATTCTATATCAATATTCTACTTTCTTTCTACTGAGAAGAAAAATGCATACCTGACTATCACTCCTCTGCAGTCATGCCTTGACATGGCATCTATCAGAGTTCCAAGTCATTCAGTGTTGCTTTCTTTTACATTTTTGTGGGCATCATGTAAATTGTTTTCCTGGCTCGACTTATTTCTCTTGACATCAATCACTCAGTCAACAAGCAGTTAAGTCCTTTGGTTGATACGAGTCTCAAATTTCTCTGAATTCTTCATATCTGTGATTTCTTATGGTATAATACGGAGTTATTCCCCAATGGATGGACACTACATTCTTTCCAGCTCTTTGCTATTAAAAAATTTCTGCTATAAATTTTTTATATGTGTAATTCTTTTCCCTCTGTCTTTGCTGTCTTTGGAGGATACACATAGTAGAATTATTATTATTACCAAGTATGTGACTTTTTTATACCTTAGTGACATTTTTATACCTTAAGATTCTTTAAACAGCATAAGCAATTTTCTGAAGAATGACAATATGATTTATGTCTAGATGTGCTATGATTCCTACCTTGGCTCTGGGAAAAAACTATTTTTCCAATGTATGGGAATGAAAGGACATAACCCTCACTGTTCCGGGAACAAGAAAGATTTTAACAATGTGTGAGGTACAAATGTTTGCTAAAATGTCAGATTCTGAGCTTAAAAGCCAATCAAATGTGACTGAAACTACTACCCAGCACCAGCCCACTGGTAGGCATATTTTCTGTACTCAAATGAATGAAATGCCTTTTGAGAAATGGTTCTCCCATATAAAACAAAACTCAGAATAAAGCTGTTTATAAAAATTGTGAAGGAAACTCAACATGCCCTAAAATTGGTTTTTCTCCATCCCAACTGAACAAAATAGATTTAAACAAATAAAATCACTGTAAGATACTAATAATGTAAGAACTAGTTTCTAGACTGTATCCTTGGCAGTACTTAGCACAGAATTGTATTTGATTGCATTGACTTAGAGGCTTTGCATATGTTTTCAGAATGATTTATGTAAGCACTTCTCACGTTTCAGATATCCCACTTGTCTCATAATTGACTCTATTGGGTTCTACAACATAAAGCAAATGTGTGAATAACAATATGAATGTACTTCCCCATGAAAAACCCAGCTTTCCAGAGGACTGCTGCTGTGAATAGCTCTAAGTTTCTGATCACATTGTATAGTGAACTCTCTATTCAGTAGTAAGTTAAAGCAGAACATTCACAGAAACCAAAGTACAGCATTCACAATGTTATAACATAACAACTTATCACTAAAGTGGACACATAGTTTTCATTGAAGTAGTCACATAGTTTTAAGCAAAAGATATCATTCAGTAAGTCCTTAATCATCCTTAAGGAGCAAGATTCAAGAAGAATTCAAATATAGTCCTCAGTAACATGCAGAGTAAATTATGAAGTTAAGTTCAGAAAATTTGGGGAACATCCAGAGTCTCTGGAAGTGATTTACAGGAGGTCATCCACATGCTTCCATAAGACTCTGCTGGTTCTCCTTGTCAGGCACTGGGAAAGATGTGGACAGTCAGAAGAGGTCCTGAGAACAGGTCCAAGACAGGCCTAAGATCTCACTTCTGTATCTAAGATACCAACTTCCCTTCACATTAACCTCCCTGCTCCCAAACATTTAATGGAACTTGATACTCAGGGCTCATTATTTTTTAATCCATCCTGGTTAAATGTCCATCTTTTATGAAGAGTGTCAATAATAAAGGATAATATGTTGTATTTGGATGAAAAACTTAGTAGATAGTGCTGGGGTTACAATAGAGACAAAATGTTAGGAGGTGAGGAACCTACTTTGCCTTGGGTTTTTACTGCACTGGGAGGCAGTTCAGCTTACTGAATAGAGAACCAGTCTCCTCAAGGCCAAGCCTTGGGTTCAAGTATCATCTCTGCCACATTGACTTGTGATCCTGGGTAAATTCCTTCACCTCTCATGCCCCAGGAAACCCTTAAAGCTCAAGCTACAGAGAAGTGCCAACATGCTTTAAGAGAGAGATTCCCACCTTTCCCCCAGAGTTCCCTTCAATGAAAACAAAGAAGGTCCATTCCTTATCCCTAATCTTTCATTGATTTAGACTAAGCTTCTTAGCGCAGATGCATAAAGGATGGGCATCTGGATTTTTAGGAAGTGTAGAAGAGGTGAAATGTGACCTAAGTGATAATACAAAAATTATAAGTAAGGATGATTTACCAGCTATGTACAGTGATTAATAGATGATTAATAGATCAATGTTCATCTGAAGGGAAATGTCTGGGTCCCTATTCATCCTTATCCCTATTTAGTTCATTATTTTTATCAGTGATTTGAAAAAATATATAGAAGGCACCCTGATTAGATTTGCAGATAGCACAAAATTGGGAGCAATAGTTAGGATGATCAATGACTAAATCAAGGTTAAAATTCTTTTCAGGTTGGAACATTGGAAAGTAGGAGTTGACCTCCAGGTTTCCAAAAGCTAAATAAGTATATAATTAATACCATTAAGACAACTGTTGACCAAGAAAATTTCTACTCTTTTACAAGTCTTTTGGAAATAGGTAAATGGCAGTGACATTGGATGTTATAATTATAGGTAATAATAGATAACAAAAGATAAGAATGACATATTGACTGTGACTACAAGTGACTTGTTTAAGTTACAAATATTCCTTTTTTTCATGGAGTAGCTTTTCATTCTAGTCATTAAGCCATTAGATCTGAGATACAGAGCTTAAAAAGGCCTCAGAGCATAAGCAGCCAGTCCCACTCTCATTTTGAAGGTGAGGAAAGTGAGGCCCAGGGCAGTAAAAAAAGTGCCTTGACCAAGGTCACATACACAGAGTCAGAAGGGGGACTTGAACCCAGTTTTTCTGACTCCAGAGCCAGTCCTATCTTTCCACTGATCTAAACTATTTCCTATAGTTGCCACACCTCCAACTGTACTTTTTACCTGATGTCTAACATCTGCCCCACATTTGTCATTTCAGGTCTACGACAGACACAAAAAGTACAAACCTCTCAGTCTACCATCTTCATTCCTTCTCAATTTCCTGATAAACCTATGGATGGGTCTTTTCGAAGTGGTCATTGTGTTCAAACATTGCAAGAAAATGACCCCTGGTGGATGGCAGATTTACATTCAACACAAATTGTAGACTCTGTATCAATAACCAATCGAAAAGATTGCTGTCATGAACAGATAAATGGAGTTATTATTTTGGTGGGAGACTCACCTGATCAGAATGGAAAGTTGAATGCCAGGTATGGATCTAAGCTTTACCTTTTGAAAGTTAGTGGAATGGTAATGGACTTTCTTGTTACTTATTAAACCTAATGTTTGTGAGGGTAAATTTTCACATACTAAAATGAAATGAAAGTTTTTTGGTAGCCATAGTCTTTCTTCCCCTTCTCCACTGCCTCCTGTCTCTCCCATAAGACCATAAAGCAAAAGGATTTTTATTTCTTTAAAAAACTATCTTGGAGCCAAAAACAATGTCCAAAGATTCTATATTTGAGTAAAAAAAAAGTTGAAAGTGGAAGACTGAACTGACCCAGTTAGGACAGTGGATCAGAAGTGAAGTTGCCAAAGAGTACTCTTCATTCAAACTTTTACTGGAAAGATGAGGGACAATTAACCCGTTTTTTCTGTTTATAACCATTCATGCATGATATCAATGAAATATTCATTTAATCTTCTGTTCACTTATTTTCTCACTCATTCCTTAGTTGTGGAAGCATTTATCGTGTGCCGGCTGTATGCTTAGCAGTGAATATACTAATCATTGTTACAGGTATGATATTTAGTAAAAACACCATTATTTGAAGAAAAATCATTTTGCCTTTGTGTGAAGACTTGCAGTGGGGGGGATCTCACTAACTTCCAAGGTCACCTATCCTACTCAATAGATTGGCTGTTTGTTGAAGTGCTCCTAAAAACAAGCCAAAAATGGCCACTTTGCTTAATGCATCTATTAGTTTTGGTTTTGCCCTATAAGGGCCAAATAGAACAAGTTTAGTTCTTTTTTATTTTCTTTCTTTTATTTTCACTTCCAACAAGCCCCCTAAAATTTCTTTGAGGTCAAAAATCCCCAGTTCTTTCCATTGGCTTTCAAATGATAATATCTCAAGGCCATTTACCTTATGAATACCTTCTCTTGACTGATCTTCAGCTTTCCAGTATCCCTCCTAAAATATGACAGCTGCTCATAACTCTGAATGTGGGCTGACCAGGAAGAGCACAGCAGCACTGTAAACTCTCTGAGTCTTGGACACTGTACCCCTTCCAGTGTAGCCCAAGAGGCGTTGGCTTTTGTGGCTGCCCTGACATGCAGTTAACTCACATAGGGAATGCCGGGGTGTGGTGTGTAGGCAAGGGGTAATGACAGGGCTTTGGATACTAGCACAAAGTTTTGATTAGGCTTCACTGACAATGTCCAATGCCAAAACGGTCCCTGGAGAAGAAGGGAAAAATCTAACCTGAGAGATGTTTCAGGGGAACAAATCTCAATATGGGGTGAAACACTGATTGCCTAATCTGGGAGCAAAGCATAGAGTGAGATGTGAAAGAATCAGAGATGATTCTCTCCACATCTGGGCAAATGAGATATTAAAAAGGATGCTCTGGGAGGCAGCTAGGTGGTGCAGTGAATAGAGCACCAGCCCTGAAGTCAAGAGGATCTGAGTTCAAATCCAGCCTCAGATACTTGACACAATTAGCTGTGTGACCTTGGGCAAGTCACTTAACCCCAACTGCCTTGCCTTCCCCCCTGCAAAAAAAAAAAAAGGATGCTCATATCTCATCAAGTCATGTGGATGGGCTTTGCATAGTTTCAATCTTCAAGAATTGATCATTTTGGCACAAAGCCTTTTTCAATTATTAGGGAATAAATAAAGCTACTAGACTCTGTTATCATAACTCTGATAACAAAAGGGAATAAATTTTCCCCCTATAGTTGCCATCTTTTGCAGACTGCATTCAATCAGCACAACTTTCTCACCAAATAATAATGTGGTTTCTCTTCAGATGTGCAATGGTTCCTTCCTTGGGTTTAGGGATGACATGGGTTTTCAAGTGTGGAAGAATGAAAGGAAGATATGTGACCATCACCAATCCAGGGAGAAGAAAGGTTTTTATCATTTGGTAATGTGCAAATCTTTGGAAAACCCTGGGATTCAAACAGCAGTCATTTGGCAACTTCCAGTGATGATTTCTATCCCTTATTACCTATCTCTGGTGATGTCCCAGAAATACCCAGAAGTGGTAATTCTTCAGCTACATCATATAATTTTGATCTCTCAGAGAACAACTTTGGTGAGTAAATTTTCTTCAATGTAGTGAATCAGAGACATTTTTGTAACAATTTTTGTTCAAAGCAAGTATGATAGAGGTAACATAATTCCTCATTAGTTCTATGAGAAGTGCATTCTCTTATAATGCTATTCCCCCAAACTTTCTCCCTTTTAAAAATATTTCCAATCCTCACTCAGTTTCCTTTCCACTTTCTATTTCTTTGCTTATTCCTTCTTTCTCTAATATTTTTCCTATTCCTCTCAATATTCATATCCAGCTCACAAAATAGGCATGCATTCTGCATTGAAAGACAACTTTCAGAAAGTATTCTGTGGATTGGTGATGATTAGAAGAACCACTGTCCTAAGAACCACTATGAGAAGTACAAAGTATTTAGTGAGCCCTTTTGTTCTCACATGGCCCTGTTTACATTTTTAGTAACTAGATATTTTAAAAAATCTCTTAATTCTCAATATTTAGGCCTTTCTGGAAATTTTACCTGGGATATTCTATGTATAATTGGTTAGGATTAATTGCCTCATTTATCCTTTAAAGTTTGTGGAGGAAAACCCATGTCCTATTTTGAAAAAGGAATTAAAGTACCCATTTGTGGAATGTATCACTGGTTAGACTTAAATAAACATCTCAATCCAATATATCCAAAAGTTTTTTCATGTTGCCATGCTATTCAGACTGCAGTTACCAACAACACTGAATATATGCTTATGACAGCCAGCAGATATGTCTTGTAGATCATCCTTCCAACCCCCTGCATCATTTTGCAATTCACTTTAACATGATTTCTGACTTCCACGTGCATTCTCTTAGCTTGTCACTATTTATATATTATATATATAATATTATATATATATATATATATATAAATTATATATATCAGGACAAAAGAAAGGGGGGAAATGGCATTTGACCAATAAGCCAGGAATCCATAAGAAAAGTTGAACTGAGAATTATGACTACAATGCAAACCACAATGTGGTCTTGACTTTTCCTTTCCATATAACTGCTTAGAAGAGCATGATAGTGTTATATTAGTGTAGTATATTTATTGAATTATATTATTAATAAAACTGAGAATGCTATATATTGGTGAGGTCAATAGATGATGGCTAGGCATTCTATATCACTTCTTTAAGGTAGTAGTAATTCTTTTGTCCCTGCGGGGATGATTCCTCTTTCTAGTAATGGAGTTGGTACTTTGCATCTGATGGCTGATTGACTTCTACCCTCACATATCTCATCATTTCAGCTCCAGTGCTATCAAAGGGGAAACCTGCTTTCCAGTCTAGCATTTCCACTCCCTCTGGGTCTCCTGAAAGAGCTGTCGACGGTTCTCTACTCAGTGGTTTTGAAAAAGGCACTTGTATTCAAACAAACCAAGAGATTAATCCCTGGTGAATGGTAGATTTGGGATCAATAGAACCTGTGAAATCTGTGGCAATCACTCCCAGAAAAGATTGTTGTACTGAAGAATTACTTGGAGCATTGATCCTGGTAGGGAACTCCCGTGAAGAAGGAGGCATATACAATACCAGGTATGAAGCTCAACTTTATCTCTTTAAACCCAGTCTTGAACATCAAAAGAAATAAGACACGAAAAGTGTTTCTCAGCCTTTAAAATACTATGTGAATGTTGGATATTATTATGAGAAAGAAGACAGCATAGTAATAATCAGTTCTGCAATATGCATTCCAAAAAAGCACCACATTAGGCAGAATTACATGATAAAAACCATTGGTCTTATGGGAAAACTGGGGTTAAGAGTACAATACTCTAAAATCCCAACTTCCCCCCCAAAAAAGAACCTTCAAGAAAAACTTTCCAAGTGAAAGCAGAAGAACAGAAGGACTGAGAAAAGGCCACCCCCTCACCTGTCTGCCCCCAGCCGTTGCTTCTCATCTGTGTCCCTGTCCAGCCCCACCCCCATTGTCCTCCTCTTGCTCTTGCTTCTCTGTCCACAGCCCCCATGTATCCTTGAGCCCTGTGCCAATGGCCCCTTCACCCCTCCCTTCCTTGCCCAAGTCCTCTGACGCACAGCACTCTGCCATGTGGCTTCTTCCCCTAAATGCCACCACTAGGGCATTCCAGTTCCTGCCTTCTACTCTTGCCTCCTCCTCTTGAGAAAGATGATGGCTGCCACTGCCTGCAGCCTGAGAGGCTGCAGCTTGCTAGGGTTTGGGATCTCTTTTTGAACCCCACTACTTAGCTGGGGTGTGTCCTTCTAGAAAAACATCCCTCTTGGGGAGGGTAGAGCAGCAAGCACCCTAGCATACCCAGGGTGGCTGCCAACACAGGTTCTTAGATCTGCTTTTCTAAAGAAAAGCAACGGGAGATTCAGGGTGCTACAGATAGGACCATCAAGAAGATGACAGCTGCTGGGGTGACTAGGTGGCACAGTGAATAGAGCATGGGCCCTGGAGTCAGGAGGACCTGAGTTCAAATCCAGATACTTGTCAGCCACTTGACACACTTACTAGCCATGTGACTTTGGGCAAGTCACTTAACCCCAGTTGCCCTCCAAAAAGCAAAAATAAATAAATAAATAAAAGAAGATGACAGTTGCAAAGTGTTTGTGGGTAGATTCAAGTTGAAAGAAAGAACAGGAAGCTGAGTTGGGAGCCAAAGCAAAGGAATTCACTAACGTCTGTATTAAATACTTTGGTGATAACACAGATGACAAAAGACTGAAGGAACTTTTCAGCAAACATGGTAAAGCTCTGAGTGTAAAAATGATGACTGACCCTAATGGAAAATCCAAAGGTTTTGGTTCTGTGAATTTTGAGAAGCATGAGGATATTAATAAAGCAATTGAAGAAATGAATGGAAAAGACATCAAAGGGAAAATGGCATGGGGGGGGGGGGGAGTTACTTCATGCCAGTAGTGCTCCAGGCACAGAATAGAACTCCTTATTATGCTTATAATCAAATAGCCCAGATGAAATCTGGAAATCCATGATTATAACAAGGTAGGAGACCTCAAGGCTTCTAAGGAGTGCAAAAAGCCATTTGCCAGTCTAGGCCATGCCCAACACTCTGCCACCTGGCTCCAACCAGAAAGGCTCAGGCTTTTTTCAGTCCCCCTACTACATAAACCTCAGTAAATGGCGGGGGAAGAAGAGGCACTGCTACACAAAATTTATCACCTAGCCCTTCTATAGCCACCCCTGCACCTAAGCTGTCCCTCCTTACAAACATGCCCCCATCCAGCCATCCAGTCTTAGCAGACACCTCAGCCTGCAGTCCATGTGTGACATAAATGTGTAGTGGATGCCAGCAGCACAGTTTCCTAACTTTCTCCAATTCTATTTAACAACATGTGAATAGGAACAAAGGAGGTGGATGGCCAGGGGAATCCAAGGTTGGGGTTTGGCAAGGTATGATCGTTGGTAGTATAATAGAGCAACAGATATAGAGTTAAACTGATCCAGCAGGAATCTAGAGGAGGGAAGATAGTGTAGCCAACACTGGGGTGAGGGCCTGTAAAGGAAATGACAGTTGGAAGGATCAGAGATCACGGTGAGGATGAAGAAAGCAGATTGGTCTCATAAGGATAGGAAAAAACTGAATGACAAAAAATAGATGAATTTTGGATCTCATGCACATAGCGGTGGAATACTTATGGTAATATTCATGATCAAGGGTGTGAACATCTCTGTGTGTAGCTAAGATGGAGTGGAAATGTAAGTCATGAGAACTATGTAGATTGTAGAAATAGCATGTTACATTATTTGAGGAAACATCAATATGTGTTGAAGTCCCCTAGCATGAGGGCATGTGGTGAAAGAGAAAGACTGAGCCAGGCCCTGAATTTAGTGAGGAAATGAGTGTCCTAGGGGTTATGATGACCACTAGTAAGGGATAGATGATAAACGTGAATGGCCAGCTTCCCACACTGTATTCCCACCATGTGCTCTCTGATCCAGGGACACTGGCCTTCAATGAACAAGACATTCCACCTCAACTCTGGGGATGGCCGTCTGCCCACCCCCCACTCCGGCCCATGCCTGGACTATTCTCCCTCCTTATCTCCACTAAGGATAAGACTTCATTTAAGTCCCAACTAAAAATCCATACTGTACAGAAAGCCTTGTACACTCCCTCTAAATTCTAATGTCTTCCCTTTTATAAATATTTCTGATTTGTTCTGTATAGAGCTTGTTTGTACATAATTGTTTGCAATTGTGAGTCCCTTTAGGACAGGGACTGTGTTTTCTGGCCTCTTTTTGTATCCCCAACACTTAACATATAGTATGCTTATAGAATGTTTGCTGACTGACTGACTGAGATCAAGCACCACCTTTATAGATCTCCCCAGTTTTGAAGACCTTTCTCCAAAAATTACCTTGTACTTATTCTTTAGATACTTAAGCACATGCATGTATTATTCTCTAAGAGAAGGGAAGGTCTTTGAGGAGAGGGGCTGTCTCTTTTTTACCTTTGTAACTGCAGTGTTTACCACAGTGTTTGGCACATGGGAGATGCATGGAACACATAAGAAGCAAAATCTTTAATTCAATTATGTTCCAATTAACAGTCATTTTGAAGTGCCAGCTATGTGCTCAGGTGAGCACCTGAGCTAGGTGTTGAAGAGAAGATAAAGAAGTTAAACCCAGGACATGTGACAGATGAGGAAGACTAAACAAGATTTAGCAAATGGCAACAGAGGCTGTATGGAAGTGAAGTATGACAATAAGGGATAAGAGGAAATTACTATACCTATCATGGACATTCCAGGGAGATGGTGGATGATGATGTCATTTGCTGCCCTGAGGACAACTTTCTGCGATGTCCTTGACAAGACTTTTTATTATTCCCAGGGTATAAACCAGATTTAATGTTGGTCTGAGAATCCATCTTAAAATAAGTGAGGCAAGGGATTAATCATCTTTGACTGACCTCTATGTAGCTGTTTTAAATCAGCACATTTGATTCTTCACTAATTAAAATATGGTTTGCCTTCAGATGTGCAGTTATTGGTTCCTTGGACCATGGGAAAACAAGAGTTTTTCAGATGTGGGACGATGAGAGGAAAATATGTGAGTGTTGTCAACCCAAAGAGAGGAACATTTCTATCTTTCTGTGAAGTATGAGTCTTTGGAAAAGCCTCAGAATCAATCTCTCCTGGTCTGCCACCACCCAGGCCTTCATCACCTAATGCTAGCAATGGCACAGGCTTAACTGGTGAGCATTCTAGGAGGCACAGAGGATAGGGTGCCAGTCCTAGAACCTGGGTTCAAATCTGACTTCAGACATTTACTAGCTGTATAATCTTGGACAAGTCACTTAACCCTGTTTGCCTCAATTTCCTCATCTATAAAATGATCTGGAGAAGGAAATGACAAGTCACTCAAGTATCTTTGCAAAGAAAACCCCAAAAAGACATCACAAAGAGTCAGACATGACTGATAACTTAATGACAACATTCTTTTCTCTTCGGTAATATAATCTATAATTCCTTCTGCAAAAGATTCATAGTTGATAATATGATTCATATAAAACCAAAGTTCTTAATCTGGAGTCTAAGAATTTGTTTTTAAAGGTGTTTCAAAATTTATATGTCATTATATTTGGCTGGCTTTGAACTTCTATGTATTTTACAGGATTCATACTCAGAGAAGAGATTCAGAGATTGTCCATATTTCTCCTGCTTTATGTGAAGCTGTAACATCAATGGGATACCCATAGCAGCTGCTATGAATATGCATATGTATTTCCAGGATAAATTTGTAAAATATAATAAACTCTCTTCCTCAAAGGCAAAACCAAAATATTTATTTGGAACATCCCTATTAGGATACCAGGAAGTAAGATTTAGCAAGGTACTCATCACTGATCCAGGAAGCGCTGTCATCTTAAGCCTTCTTTGTGTTAGGCCTCCCCACAAACAAGTTCCCCTAGGCAAGTTCCTCCCTCCATTCTGCCTTGCTTTTGTTCTCTGCACTGCCTCTCCTGCTCTATTTGGTTATTCTGTTGGGTGAGCTCCTCCCACAATGGACTCCATATAACTCAGGCTCCATGTGACTTCTATAACTCACTCCCCCAAAGCAAGGTCCCTACTAGTTCCTAGTTGTGTGAGGGTGACTGAATTCCTTTCATCTTCCATACATCAGGATGGATATGGGGCTCCCCTCTCCACAAATTCAACATCTCACTCTGAGTCTTTCTTCATCTGGGGACATATACAAGGATATCTTTTAATTTATCCTTTCATCTTCAATCATGCCACTTTATCCTCCCCAGTAATTAGTCCCCAACTAGGGGGCACTAAATGACCCTAAAAAGTACCTATAAGATTTCAGAAGGCACAAAAAGACTGGTGAATATTCTAGTTACTATCAAAGGTCCTTGTAGCTCTTTAGATTTTTTTTTTTTTTTTTTTTTTTGCTTTTTGGAGGGGGGAAGGTAGGGTAATTGGGGTTAGGTGACTTGCCCAAAGTCACACGGCTAGTTTTGTGTTTAGTGTCTGAGGCCGGATTTGAACTCAGGTCCTCTTTACTCCAGGGCCAGTGCTCTATTCACTGTACCACCTAGCTGTCCCGCCCCCTTTCTAAAGGAATGCTGTATTCTCTTTGATTAGGATAATTCTAAGTTCAGAAAAAATTCCATTCCTCCCTCTTTCTTGTCTGAATTATTAGTCATTCTGTCATATGACTTTATTGATTTCTCCTGTTTTCATGAAGCATTCATTCCTATTATATTCTGAAGAGATTGCATGATAGTATAGTATGAAGCCCTTCCTGGAGAATGACATTTGGGGATATGTGAGGGCACCAGGGTAGAAGCAAGAGTGTATGTAGTGGGACTTGTCTTGGCAAGAGAAAATTTCATACTCTTTGAGTGAGAAAGGGTGAAGAATTTAAATGGGACAAGATGTGTGAGTGAAGTGAGATGAGAAAACAGATTAAGAGGATTAGAGTTCTTAGCACATATTTTATCTTAGCAATTTTTTTTCACTGAAGAATAAGATGAGGTCCTCAACTGACTCTTTGGGAAGGGTGCTATGAGTGGCTTGAGGGAGGAAGAAATATTTTGGAACTGCCTCTATGGGGAGTTGTTGAATATTGTAAATATTTTCTTTTTGTTTGTTTGTGCGTAATTTTTTAAATGTAAACATAAATTCAAAATGAGAAAAGGAAAAAAAGAACATTGTCATGTGCATGGCAGACCATAAGAGAGGATTCAAAATTTAAAAATAAATATCCATTTCAAGAAAACCAATATAGTAAACACTACACATTGTTTTCAAAGCTGCCCAGCTTTATGTAAATATTTCCAACCAGCATATTTGATTCTTTCCAAATTAAAATGTGGTCTGCCTACAGATGTGCAGTCATTGGCTCCTTAGGCCATGGGAAAGCAGAGTTTTTCAGATGTGGGACGATGAGAGGAAGATAATGTGAGTGTTATCAGTCCAAAGAGAGAAACATTTTTATCTTTCTGTGAAGTACGAGTCTTTGGGAAAAGCATCAGATTCACTCTCTCCTGGTGTCCCATGAGTCAATCCTGAATCTTGGCCTTCATCACCCAAAGATAGTGATGACACTAGCTTACCTGGTGAGTATACTTTCCTCATAATGGGAACTTCAGTAACATAATCTATAATTCCTTCTGTAAAAGATTCATAGTTGAGAATGTGATTCATATAAAGTCGGAGTTTGGGGGTCCAGGAACTTTTTTAAGTATTTTAGATTTTTGTATATCAATATATTGGACTTTGAACTTCTACATATTTGATATTGTACATTTGAAAAGATTACCCTAAGAAGTCCATAGGATTCCCAGTGTTCTCCTACTTCCTGTGAAGCCAAGAAGCCTGTTCTGGAATCCTGAGTTCTATTGCCATAGCTGTCACCCACTATAGCTTTACCCTATCATTTGTCACCCTTCATTAGCAATTTGTCATTAGTCTTCAAGTTTCTTAACTACCAAAATCTGCTGAGTTCCACTCAGCTCCTCCTCCCCATTGTTGAAAACTTTTATTAATCTTTAAGGTGAGATTCTCTGATCTCTATCCCTCATGGTTGTCAATATATCTTCATTTTAGCCATTAGAAGTCCTACAGTCTCTGTCTACTTGAAGTACAAAAGGATGGTTGAAAGCAAGGTCCCTACTATTTCTTGTTTGTGTTAAAGTTATTGAAATCCTTTCGTCTTCCATGAGATAGGATGGATATAGGCTTCCCCTCTTCACAGAGTTAATACTTGGCTATGAGCTTTTCTGAGCATGAGAATATATTAAAAGGATCCCTTTTAATTTGTCCTTTCATTTCCGGTTATGCTCCCTTTATCCTCCTTAGTAATTAGTCCCAACCATAAAAATGGCCTTAAAGGACCTCTAAGATTTCAGAAGACACATATTTCACACTGCTAGACAGTCTATTTACCATCAAATATCCTTGTATTCATTATATAGCCTCTCTGTATATAAGTCAGGAAAGTACTTTGAGGCCTAAGAACATCCCTCAAATCATGTCAGGAAGGGATAATGCCAATTCTAACTACTAAAGAAAACAAACCAAGGTGTTTGAGGCTACGGTATCTCTTTTGACAGCTTAAATTACTTGCTTTGAAATAAGTAAAGGACAAAGCCACACATGAAGCAAGGATCCCATGAAACTAGAGACCCCAATAAGAAGTACAAACTGAAAACAAGAAGGTTCAAGAATTCCAATAGATTCCTCAGTAACACATAAAAAATGGACAACGAAAGAAAGAAAGTTTGAGAAACAGCCAGAGTCTCTGAGGGTGATTTGCAGTAGTTCATCCATATGCTTCCACAAGACTCTGACTGTTCCCATTGTCAGGACAGAGAGCCCTGGGAGGAATGAGAAGGAAAGTAAGAAGAGGTTCTAAGAACAGCCCAGCCCCAAGACAGGCCCAAGACCTCACTTCTGTATCTAAGACA
This sequence comes from Gymnobelideus leadbeateri, assembly GCA_011680675.1. Lineage (NCBI taxonomy): Eukaryota > Metazoa > Chordata > Mammalia > Diprotodontia > Petauridae > Gymnobelideus > Gymnobelideus leadbeateri. The sequence continues at coordinate 443,496 of WOXC01007789.1, read as the reverse complement.
CATGAACCTTCTATCTCTCAAGCATTTAATTGCAACTTGATCATCTGAACCTAAGGCTCATTGATTTTCATCCACTCCTATTAAGTTTCATCTTTTTAGGAAGAGCAACAATGATAAAGGATCATATGTTGGACTCAGATAAACATTTTAGTAGAAAGTGTTGGGATTGGAATAGAGATAAACAGTTAGGAAGTGAGAAGCAAGTTGTGCCTCCTTTGCCTTGTGTCTGCTACTCTGGGAGGCAATTTGGATTACTGGATAGAAAGCTAGTTTCCACAAAGCCAAGATGAACTGGATACATCTCACCTCTGACATGTAATGGCTATGTGAACCTGGGCAAATCACTTGATCTCTCAATGACCCAAGAAACTCTAAAACTCTTTAGTCTCAGAGAAGTTCCAACTCCATGTTAGCGGAGGAAGTTTTCTCTCCACAGAGTTCCCTTTAGCCAAAAAAAAAAAATTAAATGTCCAATCAATATCCCTTTCCCTTCCCTATGACTTAGACTAAACATTTAGTTCAGATACATGAAGGAAGGCCATTTGTTTATTTTGGTAATTTGAGAAGAAGTGAACTTTGAGATAGATGGACAAACAAACAAGCAATAAATTACAAATAGTAATGAATACATGTTCTTCTGGAGGGAATTGCCTGGGTAAGGCTTCTCTCCTCGTCCCTATTTAGTTTGGCTTTTTTAATCAGTGATTTTGGAAATATATATATATATATACATGTATATATAATTACGGATACAGAGGGGGGAGAGAAGACAGAGACAGACTGGGCAGTTGAGAGAGAGAGAGAGAGAGAGAGAGAGAGAGAGAGAGAGAGAGAGAGAGAGAGAGAAAGTCACCTTGGTCATATTTGCAAATGACAAAAAAGTTGGGAGTAGTCAATATGGAAGATGACTTAATGAAGAGTGAAAATCTTCTTGATTGATCTGGCTTGAATACCAGAAACTAGAAATTGAACTTTAGGTCTCCAAGAGCTAAATACTTTGCAGAACTGAGGTCCCTAGGGCAATTTGTACATGGTTATGTTTCTTCTTTCCTACAAATCTGTAGAGAAAAGTAAGATCTATGGCATATAATACATGGTAATTTGTAATCATAAACAGTAATAGATACCAAAGTTAAGAGTGACATATGCTGACTATGACTTCAAGTGATTGATCCATGTTACAAAATGTTCCTTTTGTCTCTGGAGTGACTCTTCCTTCTAAACATGAAGTCATAGGATCTGAGATACAAAGTTTAAAAAAATCCTCAGAGGACTTAGAGTCAATCCAACCTCCTCGTTTTGTAGATGAGGAAAGGGAAGTGCACAATGATGGAATGACTTGTCCAAGGTCTCACACATAGTATGAGTCAGAACTGGAATTCATACCCAGGTCTTCTGAATTCAAAGCCAGCAATCTTTCCACTATAGTAAGCTACACTATACACAAATTATCCCCTAAGATGCATTTACCACCTGATCTATAACATTCAGTCTCACTTTTCTCATCACTTCAGGTCCAGTACTGTCAAAACAAAGACCAACCTTTCAGTCCAGTGTCTTCATTTCTTCCCAGTTTCCTGAGAAACCTATGGATGGATCTGTTCACAGTGGCTATTGTGTTCAAACCCTTCAAGAGAATGACCCTTGGTGGATGATGGATTTGGGTTCAACACAAACTCTAGGATCTGTGTCAATCACCAATTGCTGTCCTGAACAGATAGAAGGAACCCTGATCCTGGTGGGAGATTCACCTGATCAGGGAGGAAAGTGGAATGCCAGGTATTGACCTAAGTTTTGTCATTTAAAAGTTGGTGGGTTGGTAATGAATTGAAGAATTATGTTCCAAATATGACATTTCTGAAAGTAAATTTACACACAGCAGAAATTAACATTTGAGGCCAGTGAAGTCAATCCTTGCATAATCTTCAGCATGCTTACTTCTTGGTTGCTACACTCTGTGCTCCCCTTCTCCACTCTCTACTCCTTCTCCTTTAGATATGTTTGGGACCATAAAGTCAATGAATTTACTTTTTTTTCTTAAACTATGACCTAAAGACCAAAAATTGTGTCCAAACATGTTATATTTGGGTTTTTAAAAATCATATTTTCAGGGCACTTTTTGGTTATTAAGAAATAAATAGAACTAAACTATTGCACAGTAGAGTCATAATAACACCAAGGATTAAATAATTCATCTTTTCTTTTCCTCCCACACAGACAAAATACAATCACAACAAAATTCTCACAAATAACAATATTGTTTCTCTCCAGATGTGCCTTTATTCCTTCCTTGGGTCTAGGGATAAAACATGCTTTCAGTTGTGAAGAAATGAATGGAAGATATGTAACAATCACAAAACCAGGGGAAGAAAAGGTTTTATCATTTTGTGATGTGAAAGTCTTTGGAAAAACCTGGAATTCAGAGAACAGTGTGTTCCACGATTCTTCCTTATTTACTTCTGGTGATGACCAACAGATAACCAGTCATGGTTCTCATGGTTCTTATTATAATTTTGATCTCACAGAGAACAACTTTGGTAAGTATCATTTTTTTTCCCTGCAATGTATCAGCCACATTATGGTTACAGAATTTCTTTGCTCAAATCAGATATTGTGTAGGTAGCCTAATTCTTTTTTTTTTTTTGCTTTTTTTTTTTTGGAGAGCAGTTGGGGTTAAGTAACTTGCCCAAGGTCACACAGCTAGGTTTTTGTTTGTGTGTGCATTAAGTGTCTGAGGCCGGATCTGAACTCAGGTCCTTCTGACTCCAGGGCCGACGCTCTACTCACTGCACCACCTAGCTGCCCCTAGGTAGCCTAATTCTGAAAAAAAAAAAAAAGTATAGTGAAATGTGTACTCTTCTTGTGACACTACTTCCTCAAACTTTTTTACTTTTAAAAATATTTCCAATTTTTAGTCAGCTTCTTCTTCTCTTTCTATTTTTTGTTTATTCCTTCCTCTAATTCCCCTCAGCATTCACATGCAGCTTACAAAGTATGGATACCTCCTATATTCCAAATTACCTTTTAGAAAGAACACTAGAGATTGTGTTATGTATGATGACAAGGATAAATACAGTAAGAACCACCATCAGAACTATAAAATATTTCATAAGTTGTTCTATTCTCCTATGGACCCATTTATATGTTTAATAAGTAGATATTTTGAAATATATTTTCAATATTTTTTTGTTCTTGGAAATTTCACCTGGAATATTGTGTAATAACTGGCTGGAATTAATTGGCTTGTTTCTCCCTTAAAGTTTCTAGACAGGATCCATCTCCTTTATAGCAAAAGAACAAGTTGAAATGCCCATTTACAGGATGGGTCCCTTAATTTAAAGAATTTACCACATAAAAGATTGTAGTTTGTACCACATTTAGACTGCACTTACCAGGGAAATTAAATAACTTTATGAAAGCTGGCAGATGCAACATGGGAACAAGATCCACAATGGCCTAAACCACTTTGCACTTCACCTTAAACATCATTTTTGACCTTCTAATTGTGTGTGATTAAAATAAATAGACATCAGGATGAAAGAAGCAGAAAATCACTTTTGGTCTTAAGTCAGGTCTTCACAAACCAAATAAAATAGAGAAATGTGAGTTCTATGCAAAACATCACGTAGGCTTGATTTTTCATTTCCACATTTCTGCTTAGAAGAGAAAGATTTACTAGTTTAGCACATTTTATTGGAATATATTGTGAACTCATAAAAGTAAGAATGACATATATTAGCAATGTCAGTGAATGATGACTGTGTGGTCTATATCACTTCTTTAAAATATTAGTATTTCTTTTGTCCTTGGGTGGAGATGACAACTCTTCATTCCACTAACGTGGTCTTCACTTTGCTTCTGATTGCTAACTGACTTCTACTCTCTCTTATCTCATCATTCAGCTCCAGTGACATCAAAGGAGAAACCTGCCTTCCAGTCCAGCATTTCCAGTCCCTTTGGGTCTCCTGAGAGAGCTGTAGATGGGTCTCTACTTGGTGATTTTGAAAAAGGCACTTGTATTCATACACAATGAGAGGTCAATCCCTGGTGGATGGTAGATTTGGGTTCAACAGAAACTGTGAAATCTGTGGCAATCACCCCCCGAAAAGATTGTTGTACTGAAGAATTACATGGAGCATTGATCCTGGTGGGGGACTCTCCTACAATTGGTGGCTTTTCCAATGCCAGGTATGAATCTAAAATTTGTCTCTTGAAAATGAGATAATATTTGCAAAGCCCTCTAACTACAAAGCTAATATGAATGTTAGCTATTAGCTAATATATTTTAAAGCTGATAATGTAGCAGAATATGTGTTTTGGATCCCTTAAGATAGGATTTTTTTATTAGAGACAATAATTGGCTATAATTAAGCATTTTTTGTTAACTCAATCATATAACCATTTACCCTAAATAATCCCTTAGAATCTCATGTGATAATTTTGTTTTGACTCACATCCACCCATTCTAGGATATTGAAGCAGTGAAACTGATGGTATAGATACGTATTTATTCATTGTTCCAAGAATTCCTGGCCAAAAAAATTCCTATCATGTATTCAAACCATTTTTTAAATGAGATGACATATTTAAGAAAAAAACAGGAAGAACTCTAGATTTGGCTAATAGTCTAGTTGTGACCTAAATAGAACCAGCCCTTAAAGAAATACTATATGCTATTTGATTTGATTAATTCCAAATGAAAACAAGATTCCCCTCCTCCACTTTCTTATCTAAATTATAATCTTTCTGCCATTTGACTATTGATATATTATATTTTCATGGAACATTCATTTCTGTTATATTCTGAATAGATTACATAACAGTGTAGTAGAAAGTCCATCCTAGAGAATGGCATTAATGGAGTATGAGGGGACCAGGGTACAATAAAGAGTATATGTAGGTGGATTTGCCTTGGTGAAGAGAATTTCTCATACCTCTTCATGGGAAACAAAGGTGAAAGAGTAAATAATGGGGCAAGATATGTGAGTGAAATAAGACAAGGAAGAACAGAGAAAAGGATTAGAGCTCTTAGCAAATGGCCACAATTTTTTCAGTGAAGAATGAGGCAAGGTCCTGAGCTGACTCTTTGGGATAGGTAATGAGTGACTTGAAGGAGGAAGAGAATGTTTTGTAACTACTTATGTGGAGAGTTGAATAACAATTTTATTAGGATAGTAAAAAGGATTTCCTGGCTATGGTGAAAGTCCAAAGGCTTTTATGTGACATAAATTTGTAGTGGACCCAGTAGCTGGTGTTCTCCAACTTTATTTAACAATGTGTGGATAGGAACAAAGGAGGTAGATAATGAAAGGAATTCAAGATTGGGTTTTGATAAGCCATTATCATTGATAATAGAATGGGGTAAGGGATTAGACTTTGGAGACATTATAGATTTGAACTGATTCATCAATAGGTAGGGATAGGGAAAAGAAGACAATGTAGCCAGTGCTGGGATGATGAACTGTGGAAGAACCAATGGTTCAGGAGATTGGAGGTCAGGATGAGGACAAAGAAGTAGGCAGGGATCATAAAGCATAGAAAAACACTGACTGATAAAAGATGATCAGGTAAAATAATTTTGTAGCTCATGAACATAGGATTGTGCTATGTAGGTGAATGCATGACCAAGGGTATGATTCTATATTGTGGAACTGATTGGAAGTAGAGAAAGAGGTCATGAGAACATATTAGATTATTAGACTGTGAGGTTGGGGTATTTTAAGGATCATCAGTATAAATGTTGAAGTTTCCTACTCCGGGGACAGGAGTTATAGTAGAGATAAAGAGTGTTAACTGGGCACTGACCTCATAAGGAAAGAAGAGGAATGTTCTGGAGTTCTATAAATAAGAGCCATGAACACCCAGATCCAAGAACAGCATGGACCTCAAAGGTAAGTCCGTTGAGTGGTGGTGCTTGGACAGTCTGAAAGAGGCAATGGAAGGAAACAGGCATCTCAACTCCAAAGAGCACAGTGGAAGAAGCAAATTTATAGCAAGAGTTTGAGGGGATAGGGTTGAAGGTGATTATAAGGAAAGAGATAGCTAGAGATTAGGAATTGGGTTTTTTTACTGGCATTTGAGACTTCAAAATCAGTAGAAAGGTGTGAGAATATGAGCTCATTGAAATGAGTTCAAAATGAGTATCTGTGGATAGAATGAAGTCCATTGAGGGAGGCAGATGATAAGACTTTCCACAGCCCTTCCTCAAAACCTGAGCTTATAGCAGACATTGAAGCAGTGTCTGGTGAAGCCCATACATCCCACCCCCTAGCAGGCAGGACCAAATAAAAGGTTGTCCTAGCACAGTCAAGGTCAGAGGTAGCAGTGGGATGTGTTTGTAGGCTGTGAGTGGTCTCCAGTGCACCATAAAAAGTCCATTGGTAAAGAATAGATCTCAAGCTAATGCTGGGATGGCCCTAAGGGGAAGACTGAGGGCACAGACAAGTAGCCTTATCAACAAAATAGGTAGGATGGCCTCTGCAGAGAAGAAGATCCAGAGCAGTCAGCCAGGATTTTAAAAGCTTGAGTTCATGCCTTAATGATAATGTAAAAGAAATGGTTTGTTCAGTCTGCAAAAAGAAAAACACAGGGGAAAATGACAGCTATGTCAAAAGATATGAATGTCTGTCATGTCTGAAATAAACTTAAGGAGTTTAATCATGGACTCTTAGTACCACAGACTTAGTGGCCCAGACAATTAAAGTTAGCTAGTTTCCTCTTTTGCAAGATGTAGAAACCTAACCAATGAATTGCCCAAAGTTACCAATGTATTACATGGCAGACCAGGAAACAAACCTACCTATATCCTATAACTCCAAGTTCAGGGAAATTTCCACTTCAATTCAGTTCAAAGGTATTTTGTATATGTATAATATTTACCAGGCCCAGAGCTGTGTGCAAGTGATATAAGGACCAAAAAAAAGTCCCTGACTTCAAGGAAGGAATTGATCATTTTAACCACCATTTGGTGCCACTAGCACAAACCTATTAAGGGAGGATCCCAGTTGGGCAAGTTCCATGGTCAAAATGTTGTTGTTGCAATTTACCAATCATCTGGAAGGGTTTGGCCAGTATCAACCTCCCTGGGGATCCAATAAAGGGAATACTCTCCCACCCCTCCCCTCCACCTTTCTTCCTGGTTATGCAGAGCAATTCGATTATCTAGGTGAATTACTCAATGTGCAACCAGCTCTTGAGCCACCATGTCTGGCAAACCCTACTTCTTCACCGTATCCTTGTTTGTACCTATTATGCAATGGAGTCATTTCCCACAGGACAAACAGAACCCACTTAATTCTAACTTCCTTCACTCTTAGCATTAACTCTATTAAAAACAACAAAACACTGTATAATAACCATCTCCTAATGTACTTCTGCAGTTATTTCCAGATTCAGAAAATTCTGGACAAGTACATGGACTGCAGTGAACCCAGGAGTCCTAGGGTGACATAGTTGCCAACTGATATTCAACTCAGACGTGTAGTTATTGGGTGAAGACTCAGGGTCTTTGGATCTGGAACTTCTCACAACATAGGATATAGAAGGACTCAGGATCCAATGAACTTAGGAAGAGAAGGAAGCTCCTTTTAAAGAGTAAATGTTTTCCCATTTGGTACCTTACCATTAGGAGAGTCCTCCAGCTCCTTCTTCCTAGAGCTAGTTCATTATGGGGCAGGTCCTACAAAGTGAAACCTGCTGTCCCATGTCGGGTCAGCATCACTCTGAGCTGAACACTTTTTTATAATAAAAGCTAACATTCATTTAGTATTTTAGAGTTTACATTGTTTTTTATTTTTTCTTCTTTTAGCCTCACAACTCTGTAGCTAAGTGCTAGCCTTAACACCATTTTATAGGTGAAGAACCTGAATAGGAGAGAAAATAAATTGCTTTTCAGGGTCACACAGATAGTAAGTGTCTTAGAAAGTGTTCCTAGTTATAAACTAGGTTGAATGCTGGTCTGAGAACACACCCAAAAACAAGTGAGGCAAGACTGACCTCAGTGTAGATATTTTCAATTAGCACATTTGATTTTTTCCAAATTAAAATATGGTCTGCCTACAGATGTGCAGTCATTGGTTCCTTGAACCATGGAAAAACAGAGTTTTTCAAATGTGAGATGATGAAAGGAAGATACATGAGTGTTATCAGTCCAAAGAGAGAAACATTTCTATCTTTCTGTGAAGTACGAATCTTTGGAAAAGCACCATATTCAATGTCTCTTGGTGCCCCATCACCCAGTAGTACTGAATCTCAGCCTGCTTGCCTGGTGAGTATTCTTTCCTCATAATAGAGGCTTCAGTAACAAAAATCTATAATTCCTCTGTGAAAGATTCATAGTTGGGGCGGCTAGGTGGCGCAGTGAGTAGAACGCCAGCCCTGGAGTCAGAAGGACCTGAGTTCAGATCCGGCCTCAGACACTTAACCCACACAAACAAAAACCTAGCCCTGTGACCTTGGGCAAGTTACTTAACCCCAATTGCCCTAAAAGGGGCGGCTAGGTGGCGCAGTGAGTAAGAGCACCGGCCTTGGAGTTGGGATGACCCGAGATCAAATCCGGCCTCAGAAAATGAGCACCCACACATAAATAATGACTAGCCATGTAACCTTGAGCAAGTTACTTAACCCCAATTGCTTTTAAAAAAAGAAAAAGAAAGATTCATAGTTGAGAATATGATTCATAGAAAGCCAGGGTTTTTAATCTAAGGTCCAGAAACTTGTTTTTAAAGGTGTTTTGGGATTTGTATATCAATACATTTGACTAGCTTTGAACTTTTACATATGTTATAGAATGCATATAAGAAGATTATTCTGAAAAGAGGTGCATAGATTGTCCAGACTTTCCCTACTCCCTATGTAGCCAGGAAACCTACCACTGGAATGCTGAACTGCCTTACCAGAGCTGTCACCCAGGACAGCTTTGTTCTTTGATATCCTTCTCCGTCCTTCATTGGCACTTTGTCTTTACTCTTCAGGTTTCTTAATGATAATCTTCTGAGCTCTGCCCAGCTCTTATTCCCCATTGCTGAAAAAAAGTTATTAATATTTAGTCTTTAACCTCCGTACCCCAGGCTACTCGATATGTCTTCAGTTCAGCCATTAGAAGTCCTACAGTCTCTGTCTACATTCCCTCTTCACAGATTTACCACTTCACCATGAGTCTTTCTGAGTTTGGAAATATATACGAGAATGCTTTTAATTTGTCATGTCCCTTTATCCTCGCCAAAGGTCACACATATACTGTCAAAATGGAACTGAAATCAGTTCTTCCAGTTCCATAGCCAGCCATCTTTCCACTCTACTAAGCCATCTTGTATAATTGCCCCATAACTGCACTTGTCATCTGATTGAACATCTGCCTCACACTTGTCTTCTTCTTTAGGTCTACTGCAGACAAAAGGATTACAAACATTTCAATCCAGTATCTTCATTCCCTATCAATTTCCTGATAAACTGATGGATGGGTCTATTCAAAGTGGCCACTGTATTCAAACATTGCAAGAGAATGACCCCTGGTGGATGGCAGATTTGGGTTCAACACAAATTATAGACTCTGTGTCAATCACCAATAGAAAAGATTGTTATAAGGAACAGATAAATGGAGCCATGATTTTGGTAGGAGACTCACCTGATCAGGGTGGAAAATTCAATGCAAGGTATAGAATTAAGATTTATCTTTTGAAAGCTGGTGGGATAGTGATGCATTTCTTTGTAACTTTTCAAATCTATTACTTTTAGGATAAATTTGCAAAGAGTTGAAGTGAAAATTTTAGGGCAATGAAATTGATTATAGTATGATTCTGAGAATGTTCATTTCTTGGTACCCACATTCTCCTCTCCTCTACTTCCTCCTCTTCCTCCTTTAGTTATATTTGGGACCACAAAGTCAGTGCATTTGGGTGAGAAGGGCAGGAGCCCAGGGCTAAAATAAGACCTCCAGGCTGAAAACAGTGTCCAAAGATGCTATATTTGAGTAAAAAAAATGATTGAAACTGGAAGGTGGAGCTGGTCCATGGACAGTGCTCAGAGTGTGATTCCCAAGAAAGTAACTCCTAGGGCAGGAGTATGGAACCTGTGATCCTGAGACCTTCTAGGTCCTTGGACACAGCTTTTGGCTGTGTCCAAGTTTTATAGAACAAATGCTTTTATTAAGAGGACTTTTCTATGGAAGCTTGGATTCAGTCAAAGGTCATACTTGAGTACTTAAAGGGTCACATATAACCTCGAGGCCACAGGTTCCCCATGCCATCAGGGTATTCCTCACCCCATTTCTCCATACCATTTCAAAAAGGATCCGGAACTATCATCACTTTTTTTTCAACCATTCAACCATGATCTCAAAGAAACATTCATTTAATCTATTTATTTGTTCACTCATTTGTTTCCTAGTTAAGGAAGTATTTATTGTGGGCCTGATGTATGCTTAATGTTGTGCCTCTTGTGGTTTGTCCTTCATTCTGGAAGAGGACCATGATATCAGGGAGATGATGATATGACTTGCAATTGACTTTTATTTGAGGGAGAGAGGGCTATGCAAAGTCACCAACCTCACTTTCTTCTCCAGAGCCATATGGTTCCAATGAGCAAATATCAATCAGGATGACTGGAGATGGCCCAGGATGCAGTGGGAAACGTTCATCCTTTTAAGTTAAGGTCTTTCCAGGTTCTCACTTTGAGTAAGGCAACACCTATTCAGTGAATAAACCTCTTTAAGAAGTGAGACAAGGGAGGATATCTTTTTTTTTTTACTTTTAAAGCTTTATTATTCTTGCTTTTGTGTCTGCATTTTCTTTTGCAACATGGCTAATATGGAGATGTTTTGCATGACTGCATATATATATATGTATATATATATATATATATATATATAATCTACCATATTTCACCACATAATCATCACAGATTTTATGTCAACTTTTTTTTGCAAAAAAAGTGGGATGTGGCCATTATGTGAAACTTTTAAAAATCTGTGCTGGTATTACTTCAAAATTATTTATTCACTAAATTGTCTTTGGTGCAATAGTAGGATGCATGGAGTACTTATGACTATACCTTAAATTTGGGAAGATGCAAGGCTTACCATATCATGTGACTTACGCAGTTTCACCTGCCTGCCGCCACTCCTCCCTTTCCACCTACTACTCTTCACTGGATTGAGTGATGATACAGTTAGTACTGCAGCACTCTAAACAAGCCATGCTAGTGGGTTTTCTGAAGTTGTGGGGCAATTATACAAGATGGCTTAGTAGAGTGGAAAGATGGCTGGCTATGGAACTAGAAGAACTGATTTCAATTCCATTTTGACAGTATATGTGTGACCTTTGGCGAGGATAAAGGGACATGACAAATTAAAAGGCATTCTCGTATATATTTCCAATCTCAGAAAGACTCATGGTGAAGTGGTAACTCTGTGAGGAGGGAATGTAGACAGAGACTGTAGGACTTCTAATGGCTGAACTGAAGACATATCGAGTAGCCTGGGGTATGGAGGTTAAAGTCTAAATATTAATAACTTTTTTTTCAGCAATGGGGAATAAGAGCTGGGCAGAGCTCAGAAGATTATCATTAAGAAACCTGAAGAGTAAAGACAAAGTGCCAATGAAGGATGGAGAAGGATATCAAAGCCAGTTTTTGGACTAAACACACACACACACACACACACACACACACACACACACCAGGGTGTGACGATTGTGTGGTAAAATATTGTATATCAGATTACTTGCCCTCTCAAGGAGTGAGGAGGGAAGGAAGAGAAGAAAATAATTTGGAAATCAAAATTTTAAAAAGAAAATTGTTGTTTGTATGTAATTAAGAAAAAGGGGAGGACCTCTTTAATAAAAAAAAAAAATCAAACTGGGAGGGGAAGACCCTCCAGGTTGCTGGCCAAAAGAGAAACAGTTACTATTTACATTCACTCTGAGCCAGGAGGACCCCAAAATAATCATTAAATGGTGATTGGGCAGAGACCTAATGTCCAATTGAAGAGTTCCAGAGTGAATTGGATTTAAGCCTTGGTCTCTGAGAAAGAAATCTAACCGATAAAGTTAACCAGGTAGCTTTCAGTCATCAAAATTTACTTTCCTTTGGGCAAAACACACTCAGGTAAGGTCTTTGTTATAAATATATTAAGTAGAGGAAAGGGGGCGGCTAGGTGGCACAGTGAATAAAGCATCGGCCCTGGAGTTGGGAGGACCTGAGTTCAGATCTGGCCTGAGACACTGAACACTTACTAGCATTGTGACCTTGGGTAAGTCACTTAACCCCAATTGCCCTGCCTTCCCCCCTCCAAAATAGGGGGGGAAAAGCTAAAAAGTAAAAAATTAAGTAGAGGAAAGTTCATCTGCCCTCAAGTAGTGTACAGTTTAGTGAGGGAGGCCAAAGATCATAGGTGTGTAAAGAATAAACCAAGTATGCCCTACTATGTGCTCAATGCTCATGACATTCTTCTGTCTGGTACTATTAACTTGTTTTTATAGTCATCATCTACCACTTTCTTTACTCCTTATTTCTGTCCGTGTATCTTTTTTTTTTACTAACTAGAGTAGTTAGTTAGATAAAGAATAGGTGTTGGTGCCATTTCCAATAAGGGTGAGCTTCCTAGAATTTCAACATTTAGTAATCGATGATGTTGGCAGGAATAAATAGAGCTAAACTATTAGACTGCAGAGTCATCATGACACAAGGAAATAAATCATTCATCATTTTTCTAACTAAATTAGTTGATGATTTCCCTATGCATCCAAGTATATGTCAGTGTCAATAAAAAAACTATTCCTGTTTTTTTTCATCAGAACTGTCTCCTTATATGTCTTCATAATTTCAGTATTTCCCATACTCCCTGGGCTAATTTTCTCTTCAAAATTTTACTTTGTGCAATCCAACCAAGCTTTTCTCTCAATACTTTGAAAAACTCTCTCTCCAAATTTAAGATACATGTCAGACTATTTCTCAAGTTTCTTTTTCTATAAGAAAAGAAGCATATGACTTCTAGAATATATGCCCCTAGATATGATGCCATCAAGGCAAGCAGGTCAAGAAGGCCAAGGAATAACCACTGCAGGGACACGAGGCCTTTGGAGAACATCACAAGTTATGATTAGGTTTGATTGACAATAAGCATTGGCAAGACGATAAGGGGGTGAGGAGTGGGGTCTAACCTAAGAACAGTTGTAGGCTAAGAAGTTTCAATAGGCAGGCTGCCTAGTCTGGGAGGAAAACATGGAAGAGTCAAAGATCACTCTTTCCACATCTTTGTGAATGAGATACAAGCTAGATGTTGGTACTAGTTCCAGAAATATAGATAAGCTTTCTACAGTTTCAATATTAAATAATTGATCATATTGATAGGAAGTCTTTTTTAATATTAGGGAATAAATGGAGCTAAACTACTAGGCTACAGAGTCATGAGAGCACAAAGGGATAAATAATTCCTCTTACATTTCCCTCCTGCATGGCCCATATGCAATCATCACAAAACTCTCACAAATAACAATATTATTTCTTTACATATGTGCAACCATTCTTCTCTTAGGTCTAGGAGCAAAACGCGTTTTCAGGTGTGAAGCAATGAATGGAAAATATGTAACGATCATTCATCCGGGGAGAGAAAAGGTTTTATCATTTTGTGATGTGGAAGTCTTTGTTAAAACCTGGAATTCAGAAAATAAGGCTTTCAGTAATACCTTTTACAGTCTGTTACCAACTTCTGTTGATGACCAAGAGATAATCAGGAGTCATAGATCTCCTGAAAGACCTTATGCTTATGATATCAAAAACAATTCTGGTGAGTATATGTTCTTCACCACAATGCATCAGCAACATTTTTGTGACATTCTTTCTTCAATTAAGATTTGAGCAATGTAATATAATTCTTAAAAAGTTTTGTGAAAACTGCACTATCATATAATGCTACTTTCTTAAACTTTCTTCCTTTAAAAAATATTTCCAATCTTCACTCAGCTTTCTCTCCACTTTCTCTTTGTTTACTCCTTCTTCCTCTAATCCCTTTTCCTACTTCTTCCCTCAGCATTCATATGCAGCTCACAAAATATGAATGCATCCTGTATTGCAAGTTACCTTTCAGATAGAGCTCTGTGAATTGTGAAGCAGATGGTGAAGATTAATACTCAAACAACCACTATGAGAATCACAAAGTATTTAATGAACCCTTCTGTTCTCACATGGATCCTTTTAGATTTTTGGTAACTAGATGTTCTAAATATCCTTAAGCATATTCCTAATATTTTTTAGTTCTTAGAAATTTCACATGGGATGCTTTATGTAGAATAGGCTGGAATTAGTTGACTCATATATTCATTAAAGTTTCTAGAGAGAAGAGAGAACACAGGTCATTTTTAGCAAGAGAGAAAGAGGGGTAGGGAGAGAGAGAGAGAGTTAAAGAATGAGATAAAATGTTCATTTTCAGAATCTATCAATTAATTAACCACACAAAAATTTGTGGTGCCATGTTGTTTAGACTATAACTCCCTGGAGTAGTAAATAAAAGCTTATGATAACCTGCAGATAAAAGTCTCATCTCCATAAGACTCACAAACCCCATAGCATCTTATAATTCACCTTAAACATTATTTCTGACTATGGAAATGTATACCATTAGAAAATATAAATATAGGGGCGGCTAGGTGGTGCAGTGAGTGGAGCACCGGCCCTAGAGTCAGGAGGACCTGAGTTCAAATCCAGCCTCAGACACTTAACACAAAAACTAGCCATGTGACCTTGGGCAAGTCACTTAACCCCAATTGCCCTCCAAAAAGCGAAAAAAAAAAAGAAAGAAAGAAAAAATATAAATATCAAGATGATAGTAGTATAAAATTGCCAGGTAAAACCAAGTCAAATAGAGAAAGGTGAATGCTATGCAAACCATCATGTAGGCTTGATTTTTTCTTTCCACATTCCTGCTTGAAAGAGAAAGGTTTATTAGTATAAAATATTTATTAAATTATATACTGAACTCTTTAAAGGGAGAATGACATATATTAGCAATGTTAATGGATAACTGATATTTGTGGTAAATCACTTCTTTGTTAACAAGTACTGTCTTCATCCCTAGGAGTAGGGATAACTCTTCATTCTAGTATCTCATCATTTCAGCTCCAGTGCTATCAAGGGGAAAACCTGCCTTCCAGTCCAGCATCTCCACTCCCTCCGGGTCTCCCGAAAGAGCTGTGGATGGATCTTTACTAAGTGATTTTGAAAAAGGCTCTTGTATTCAAACATTCAGAGAGAATGATCCCTGGTGGATGGTAGATTTGGGGTCTACACAAACCGTGGATTTTGTGGCAATCACCACCAGGAAAGATTGTTGTACTGAAGAATTACATGGAGCACTGATCCTGGTAGGGGACACCCTTGATAATGGTGGAATATTCAATTCCAGGTATGAATCAAAGCTTAATTTCTTAAAAATAAAACAAGATAATATTTGTAAAGTGATTTGCAAACTTTAAAGCAATATATAAATCTTAGCTAATATATATTATATTTAAAAGCTGATGTTGTAGTAAAATATGTATTTCAGTTCCCTTTAGATATGATGTTCTCATTTAATTGAACTTTACCTGTTACCTTGAGGTTACTCGGTCCTGCTGCTAAATCCTGTTATTTTATTTTGCAACTTCCCCACTCAGAGAAGCTGAAGCCTGTATCCTCTATAGTAGGGAGGAGCCAGAGATTAAAAGGGGGTGTCCCATATGTTCTAGTAGGGCTGTACGACATAAAAACTGATAAGAAAGAATAAGGCAGTTTGAGGAGGTAGAGAGCACTAGGGAAGTCAGGGAAGGTTTCCCATAGAAGGTGTCACCTGAGTTGAGCCAAGTTAAGGATTCTTAGAGGTGAAAGTGAGCAAGGACAGCATTCCAGGCACACAGGATGCCCTGTGCAAAGTCTCAGAGAGAGGAGTTAAAATGCCAGCTTCGTGGAAGAGCAAATGGACCTGCTGAGCTGGCTATTAAGGAGCAGTAATATGAAATAAGTCTGGGGATGCAGGCTGAATTCAGCCTGAGAAAGGCTTTAAATGCTGAGCTAAGGAGTTTATATTTCATGCTAGAGGCAATAGCCATCCAGTGAAGGTTCTTGAATGGGGAAGTGATGTGATCAGATCTTTGTATTAGGAAAATTATTTTGGCAGCTGACTGAAAATGGGGAAACCAGGTAGGATTTGTGGGCTAATAGAGAGTTGGACTCAGAACCAAGTCCTACCTCTGTCTGACACAGACTGAATGAGAGATCTTGGATAAGTCATTTTGGCCCTCTTTACTCAAGGCAACTTTCTAAGACTTAAAGTTGTAGCGAATGTGGTGAACAGCATTGGTAGAGGGAGTTTCTTCACCTAGGACTTTCCTCTATTTATGAAATTCTCTAAGTCTGTCCCAATCCCTATACTAAATAGGCCCCAGGAATCTATACACAGCCAGATTCTTTCTCCAAATTAAGCACCAAAAACAGACACCCTGACCGGAGACCAATAAAATTCATTGTATGAATGAAATCTATTCTTACCAAACCTTCACCCAGTGTTTTCCATTTAATTCATAAATTTGCCAGTATCAGGGAACTACTCTAGAATCTCACTTGATTGGATAACCATATGGATATTGAATCGTGAGGTGATTCAGCCTCTTTTTATCAAATACTTTACTCACATTTGTTTTAGAGATGAAGACCCTTCCCTATACGACCAGTGAATCACTCTCCACCCCTTCAATTCAGTCACAAATGCCACCAGGTCCTTATTACCTTTCCTAAAGGAGTGATGGAAGTATATCTTCATCAGTGAGAGTATAGAAACATTCAGACACACCCAACATCCATCTTCCCATAATGCCCCAGGAAGTGACTCTTTTCTTTCATGATTAGAATGCCTCCACCCAAGTGACCAATCATGAAAACAGCCTTCATTTGGTTCCTGGGAAAGATGGGCTGTTGTGGAATGTATGCAAACCCATGGCCTGCTACATCCTTTTCCTATCCTTGTTCCATAAAATAGGCTAGTCAAGAAGTACTTGGCCAACTAATACACCAGATGTTCTGGCATGGTTTGGAAAATCATAGTCTACTGAGTGGGCCTTTCTTGGTGAGCCACCAGATGTGTTTGAGAAAGTATAATTCTAGCAGATTTGCCCTGGGTGAATTGAGAGGGGCAGAGCCTAGAGATAAAGAGACTAGCAAGAAGGCCATTTAGGATCATCCACCCAGGAGGTGATATGGACATATGGCACATAAGAACCAAAATCTTCAATTCAATTATATTGCATTCAACAAGCAATTTTTAGTGTCTTCTATGAATCAGCACCATTCTCAGTGCTAGGGATACTGTGTTAGGTATGGGTGAGAAGATGAAAAATGAGATAAACATAGACTTGTCACAGACAAGGAAGAATGAATAAGACTAATAATGTAACAGCAGATGTGGTATAAGTATTACCTTTGAGGAAAGGGGAGGCAGAGGAAAATACCACACTGATCATGTGTTTCAGTAGGAGGCAGTGGATGATAATGTCATCTGCAGCCATGAGGACAAATTTCTGTAATGTCCTTTTTGGTGGGATTAAGCATCTTTGACTTACCTCTGTGTAGCTGTTTTCAATCAGTATGTGAGCATCCTTATAAATAAAAATATGGTTTGCCTTCAGATGTGCAGTCATTGGTTTCTTGGGCCATGGAAAAACAGAGTTTTTCAAATGTGGGACCTTGCATGGAAGATATGTGACTATTTTCAACCCAGGAAGAAAAAAAATGATATCTCTTTGTGAAGTCCAAGTTTTGGGGAAAGCAGCAGATTCTCTCCCTCCTAGTCTGTCAGACAGTCCTGAATCTTGGTCCCTGGCACCCAAGGCTAGCGATGATACAAGCTTAACTGGTGAGTATTCTTTCCTCATAATACGAGCTTCAATGATGTAATCTATAATTCCTTCTGTAAAACATTCATAGTTAATATTTTATGATTCCTACAAAGCCAGAGTTCTTAATCTAGGGTGCAGAAACTTGTTTTTAAAGATATTTTGAAAATTGTATATCAATTTGGCTAGTTTTGAAATCCTATTTTTTATTATTTTATTCATTTAAAAATATTACTCTGAGGAAAGGTCCATAGATTGTCCAGACTTCTCCCACTTCCTGTGAAACCAGGAAGGCTGCCACTATAATGCTGAAATCCTTTGCCATTGCTGCATCCACCACAGCTTTGCCCTTTGTTATCATTCAACCTCCCCTTTCACTGGTACTTTGTCATTACTCTTCAGGTTTCTTGACTATGATCTGCTGAGCTCTACCCAACTCATATTCCCTAGTGCTAAAAAATGTTAATATTCTTTAGAGTGAGACTCCTTCAACCCCAGACCTTAAGCTAGTCCGTATGTCTTCAGTTCAACCATTAAAAATCCTGTAGTCTCTGTATAATTGGTGTACAAAAGGGTTTTTGAGATAGCTGTAAAATCTCTATGATGCACTCTCCCAAATCAAGCGTGACTCTTAGTCTGACTGACTCCTAGTTGTATGAGAGTGATTGAATTTCTTTCATCTTCCATGGATCTGGATGGATATGGGTCTTCCCTCTTCATAGAGTCAACACCTCACTCTGAGAATTGCTGAGCCTGGAGATAAATACGAGGGTCCCTTTTAATTCAACCATGCCCTTTGTCGTCCCTAGTAATTAGCTCCCAACCATGAAAATGGCTTTAAAGTACCTATAAGATTTCAGAAGGCATGAAAAATAATCGTAACTATTTTAGATACCATCACGGGCCCTCGTACCTCTTATCTGGCCCTTCTGTAGATCACTCAGGAAAATACCTTGGGGCTTAAGGGTACCCCTTAATTCATATCAGGTAGGGAGAATGCCAGTTCTAACACTCCTAAACACAGGTATGTGAGGCTAAGGGATCTATTTTGCCATCTAGAGTAGTTAGTTTTGGAATAAATGAGGGCCAAACTACACATCAGGCAAGGATCACATGTAACTGATGATACCTATTAGGGTTACTAGTTCCCCCAAAAGGGAGCACATGCTGAAAATATAAGCAGGTTCAAGAAGAGTTTAACTATGTCTCATTGACACATGCAAAATAGATTATGAAGTTAAGCTCAGAAATTTTGAGGAAAAACCCAGAGCCTCTGAGAATGATTTGGAGGAGGGCAACTATTTGCTTCCACAACATTCCACTGGCTGCTCCTGTCAGGCACAGAGCCCTGGGAAAGATGTGGTGGACAGTCAGAAGAGGTCCTGAGAAAAGATCCAAGACAGGCCTGAGACCTTACTTCTGTATCTAATACGCCTGCTTTCTTCTACATGAACTTCTGCTCTCCCAAAGACTTAATTGGAACTTGATACTTTAACTCATTATTTTTCATCTATCCTAGTTAAATTTCTTCTCTTCAAGAATATTAACAATGATATAATTGTGATGCAGGACTTGAACGAACATTTTGGTAAAGAGTGTTGGGATTTGAGTAGAGATAAAAAGTCAGGAGGTAAGAAACAAGTTGGGCCTACTTTATTTAACCCGAATCCCAGAGCCCATTGAATATGGGGCTCTTTCTTCTTTGTGGAAACTAACACCACGAGGGGCCAGGCAAAGTCAACAAAAGCAAGAGAGAAGAAAGATCTGGTTTATTGGGACTCTTCTGTTGCCTTGGGTGTTCTGGCTTCCAGCTTCAAGAGAGAAAATGGAAAATGCCGACCCCACTTCAGGTTTTGAATGGATGAAAAATGACTCTGGGAAGAAGTTAACATGAGAGGAGTCTTCATCAAGTCTCTCTCTCCAGCTTGCTACATTAGAGATTTTGGAGAATTTCTCTGCTTTGGGTGAAATCAGGGACTCTCTTGGTTGAGTGGAATTACTTCATTCTTAATAGGAGAACTCATTCACTCTATTGTTTGGAATATATTCTCATATGTATACTTTCTCTGATTTCTGTTTTGCTATTGACTTAGATATATATGTTTCTCTAGTATATACTATATGTATTTGTTGTAGAGCTGATATTTGGTGGGAAGTGGAATCTCGGATATAAAGCTTGGAATCCTCTTACGCCTTAAAAAACAACAGTCACAAATTTAAACTAATAATGTTTAAGGGAACAGGTCAATGTAATTTTAACCCAGTACCTCTCTGTCTGAGGAGAGCAGAACAGCTGTAGCCTCTGTCCCCAACATCCTGTTTCCCCTCCTAGAAGGAGAGCTTGGGGAGAAAGGAGAGGAGGAGACTTGAGAGATATATCTATTCTGGCCTCTTTTTGAGCCACATCAAGACACCCCATGCTACATGTCAAGGACACCATTTGCAATATATACCTACTGCCCTGAGAGTCAACCTGAAAGCCAAGAATAGCTGGTGGGTTCTATTCTCACCTCTGACATGTACTGGCTGTGTGACCCTGGGTAAATCACTTACCTCTTAGTGCTCCCAGGAAATTCTCTAACACACTAAGTTGCAGAGAAGTGTCAGCCTGCATTAGTAGAGGGATGTTCCTCACCAGGGAGTTACCTTATCAATGAAATCAAAAGCCCAATCATGATTCCTATTCTTCCACTGATTTAGACTAAATACCCAAATGCAGATACATAAAGAATGATCATTTGGGTATTTAGGAAGTGCAGAAGATGTGAAATGTGAGCTAGATTACAATTGTACATAATTTAATAGTTATCTGAAAAGAGTAATGGCTAATTGCTCACTTAATTAGACACTTAGGTGGTGCAGTGGATAGAGAACTAAGCCTGGAGACAGAAGACCTAAGTTCAAGCTCAGCCTCAGACACTTATAAGCTGTGTGATCTTGGGCAACTCAGCCTCTGCTTACCTCGGTTTCCTCATCTGTATAATAGGGATAAAAGTAGAACCTACCTCCCAGGGTTGTTGTGAGGATAATAATTGTAATTGAGATAATAATTGTAAAGTACTTAGCAGAGTGTCTGGCACATAGTGGACTCTATGTAAATGTTAGCTATTGTTATTATTAATGGATAAATGTTCATCTGAAGGGTAGTGTCCAGATGAGGTCTCCATCCTCATTCCTATTTAATTCATTATTATTTTTTTTTACCAGTGACTTGAAAGAAAACATAGAAAGCACAAAACATAGAAAGCAGATAATACAAAGTTGGGGGTCAGATTTACAGGTGATGCTAAGTTTAGATAGTTAATAGGGCGGATGAGTAAACCAAGGTTGAAAATCTTCTCCTCGGGTTGGAACATCCGAAACTAGCAATTGCTCTCCAAAAGTTGAAGAGTTTGCAGAACTGAGGTTCCTCGGCCAAGTGTTGAGCAGACATGTTTCTAATTTTTGACAAATCTTTTGGAAATAGGTGAATGGAAGTGCCATAGTATTTTTAAATTATAAGTAATATGATAATATAAGCCTAAAATGGACATATATTGACTCTCTAGATGAATGGTTTAAGTTACAAATATTCCTTTTGTCCATGGAGTCATCCATGGTCATGAAATCATAGCAACTGAGATATAGAACTTTAAAAAGCCTCAGAGAACATATAGTCAGTGCAACTCCCTTATTTTGAGGATGAAGAAAGTGAATGTGAGAGAGGTGACGGGCCTTACCAAGTATCACACACATAATATTAGAAATGGAACTCGAACCCTGTTCTTCTGACTTTAGAGCCAGCCATCTTTTCACTACACTATGCTAGCCCCTAAAGTTGCCTCCCAGACTTTACTTTTCACCTGATATCTAACATCTGCCCCACATTTGTCATCATTATAGATTTAAAACAGCCAAAAGGAGCACGAACATTTCAGTCCAGTATCTTCATTCCCCATCAATTTCCTGATAAACTGATGGATGGGTCTATTCAAAGTGGCCATTGTGTGCAAACGCTGCAAGAGAATGACCCCTGGTGGATGGCAGATTTGGGTTCAACACAAATTATAGACTCTGTTTCAATCACCAATAGAAAAGATTGTTGTAAAGAACAGATAAATGGAGCCATAATTTTGGTGGGAGACTCACCTGATCAGGGTGGAAAATTCAATGCAAGGTATGGAATTAAGATTTGTCTTTTGAAAGCTGGTGGGATGGTAATACACTTCTTTATAACTTTTCAAATCTATTGTTTTAAATAGTATTTTATTTTTTCCAGTTACATATCAAGACAATTTTAGCATTCATTTTTACAAGATTCCATATTTTTCTCCTTCTTTCCCTCTCCACCCCTCTTCTTCAAGTGGTAGGCAATTTTATATAGATCATACATGTGCTATCATGAAGAACACATTTCCATATTAGTCATAGTTGTAAAAGAAGAAATAGATCAAAAATAAAAAACAATGTGAAAAACAATAAAGTTAAGTGGAAAAAAAAGTATGCTTTGATTTGCATTCAGAATCCATCAGTTCTTTATCTGGATGTGAATAGCTTTTTCCCTTGTGACTCCTTTGTACTTGTCTTAGATCATTGTGTTGCTAGAAAAGCTGTGTCATTCAGAGTCCTTCATCACACAATGTTTCTGATACTGTGTACAATGTTTTCTTGGTTCTGCTCATTTCACTTTTCATCAGTTCGTACAAGTCTTTCCAGGTTTTCCTGAAATCTGCTTGTTAGTCATTTCTCATTGCACAATAGTATTCCATTACATTCATATACCACAGCTTATCCAGCAGTTCCCCAAATGATGAGCAACCTTTCAATTTCCAATATTTTGCCACCACACAAAGGGCTGCTATAAATATTTTTTTCACATGTAGGTCCTTTTCCCTTTTTTATGATCTCTCTGGGATACAGACCTAGTAGTGATATTGCTTGATCAAAAGGTATGCACAGTTTGGTTGCCCTTTGGGCAAAGTTCCAAATTGCTCTCCAAATCAGTTCACAACTACACCAACAATGCATTAGTGTTCTAATTTTCCTACCTCCCATCCAACATTTATCATTTTCCATTTTTGTCATATTAGCTAATCTGATAGTTGTGAGGTGGTACCTCGGAGTTGTCTTAATTTGTAATTCTCTTATCAAAAACAATTTAGAACACTTCTTCTTATAACTCTAGGCAGCTTTTATTTCCTCATCTGAAAACTTCCTGTTTATATACTTTGACCAGTTATTAATTGGGGAGTGGTTTGTATTCTTACAAATTCACTTCTCTATTTATTTGAGAAATGAGGCCTTTATCAGAGACACTTGGTGTAAAGACTGTTTCCGTTTCCTGCTTTCCCTCTAATCTTGGTCAAATCTATTATTTTTGAGAATTAATTTGCACATCTGTGTGAATGGATATAGAAAGGATTATGGCAATATTTCAGTAATGTGGATAAACTTTCCATAATGTCAGTCTTTAGAAATTGATCATCTTGGCAAGAAGCCTTATTTATTGGAGAATAAATAGAGCTCAACTGTTGGGCTGCTGAGTCATGGTAACACAAGAGGATAAATTATTCATCTTCAGCTGTCCTCCTGAGAAGCCTGTATCCATTCTCCACAAAATTCTCACAAATGTTAATATTGTTTCTCTCCAGATGTGCTATTGTTCCTTCCCTGGGACAAGGGATGACACACGTTTTCCTTTGTGGAAAAATGAAAGGAAGATATGTGACAATCACCCATCTAGGGAAACAAAAGGTTTTATCATTTTGTGATATGAAAATCTTTGGAAAAACTTGGGGTTTGTTTTCCTTTGCTAATGAGGACCAACTGAAAAGCAGAAGAGTTGAATCTTCAGCCACATTATATAACTTTGATAACACAGATAACAACTTTGGTGAGTATATTTTCTTCAGCACAGTGAATCAGTGACAATTTCATAATATTCCTGTAGTAGAGGTAACATTCCTTAGAAGGTTTTTCTTTAAGTATGTTGCCTTCTAATGCTACTCCCTCAAACTTTCTTCTTTAAAAATTATTTCCAGGGTGGTGAGGTGGTGCAATGAATAGAGCACCAGCCCTGGAGTCAGGAAGACCTGAGTTCAAATCTGGCCTTAGACATTTCACACACACACACACACACACACACACACACACACACGCCATGTGACCTTGGGCAAGTCATTAACCCCAATTGCCCTACCTTCCCCCTTCCAAAAAGCAAAAAAAAAAAAAAAAGGAAAAAATGGAATGTTTCATGTAGAATTGGCTGTAGTTAATTGGCTTATTTTTCCCTTCCGGTTTCTAGACAGGATCCATCTCCTTTATAACAAAAGAATGAGTTGAAATGTTCATTCACAGAATGGGTGCCTTGGCTAAATGAACTTAACACAGAAAATTTTGTGGTTGCCACAGCATTTAGACTGCAATACCAGGAAAGTTAAATAAATGCTTATGAAAACCACCAGATGAAACATGGAGACAAGACCCATAATGACCTGCACCATCTTTCTGTTCACCTTAAACATCATTTCTAACCTTCTTGTGTGTGATTAAAACTCTGCGATATCAGGGTGTAAGAAGCAGAAGGTTGCTTTCAGTCTGTACAACAGATCTCCCCAAGTCAAGCAAAATACAGAAAGGTGAATGCTATACAAACCATCGTGTAGGCTTGATATTTCCTTCCCACATTCCTGCTTAGAAGAGAAAGATATACTAGTATAGCACACTTTATTGGATTATATTGTAAACTCATAAAAGTGAGAATGACATATATTAGCAATGTCAATAGATGATGACTAGCCATTCTATATCACTTCTTTAAGGTACTTTTTGTCCCTGAATTTAGGGGACAACTCTTCATTCTAGTAAAGGAATCTTCACTTTTCATCTGGTGATTGATTGACTTCTACCCTCATATATCTTATCACTTCAGCTCCAGTGCTATCAAAGGGGAAACCTGCCTACCAGTCCAGCATCTCCACCCCCTCTGGGTCTCCTGAAAGAGCTGTGGATGGGTCTTTACTAAGTGATTTTGAAAAAGGCACTTGTATTCAAACATACAGAGAGGATAACCCCTGGTGGATAGTGGATTTGGGTTCAACACAAACTGTGAAATCTGTGGCAATCACCCCTCGAAAAGATTGTTGTACTGAGGAATTACATGGAGCACCGATCCTCATAGGGGACTCATGGTGGCACACTGAATGCCAGGTATTAATCTAAGGTTCATGTCTTGAAAATAACATGAAATAATATTTTAAAGTGTTTTGCAAACTTTAAGCAATATATAAATGTTATACCTATACAATTAAAAAATGATATTGTAGCAAAGTGTACGTTTTTGGTCTCTTTAGACATGAAGTTATGACCAAATGTGATAATTGGGGGAAATGAAGATTTCTTTCTTACTCAGTCATATAATCTTTTCTCACTTAATAATGCCTTAGTATCTCATGTGAGAATTTTTCCTTGACTCAGTTCCCTACATTCCATGAAATCAAATAGTGGGACTACATGTGTCAATGATGTGAGGTTAGGATTAAGGGGAAAGAAGGTGTTCTTGATATATGGTCCCAGTTTTTCAGTGAAGACTGAGGTGAGGAGTGCTGTAGAGGACTTGAGGAAAATTGAGAAAAAATCAGGAAAGATGAGAAAAGAATAACCTCTGTGATTAATAAGATAGAATTTTTATTAGGTGAGAGTATTAGTTCCACTTCAACTCAACTTAAAAAGCACTTCAAACATGCATAACATGTGCACTATCTTGAGAAGGATGCAGGAGATAAAAAGGCAAAAAAAAAAGTCCCTGACCTCAAGGAACTTCTATTTGAAGCCACCAGGTGGTGCTGCTAACATGTTGGGTTTTTTGTCCTCAAAGAGTATCAATGACATCAGGAGGGTGATGTCTTGACTTGGAAGTGGATTGGATTTAAGTGAGGCAGAGCTGTGTAAAGTCACCAGCCTCATCACTCTCTCCTCCAGAGTCATCAGAGTCCAGTAGAAAGACATAGTCAGGACCACTGGCGATAGCCCAGGATGCAGTGGGAGATCATGGCCTTTTGAAGTTAAGGTCTTTCCCAGGTCTCAGGTTGTCTGAAGCAAAGTCCAGTCAATAATTAAAAGCTAGGTAAGAACTGAAACAAACTGAGGGTCTTCCCATGCCAGACTGACTCTTTTCTAAAACCAAACTAGGAGGGGAGGCTAGGTGGAGCATTGGCCCTGGAGTCAAGAGGACCTGAGTTCAAATCCAGCCTCAGACACTTAACACTTAACTAGCTGTGTGACCTTGGGCAAATCACTTAACCCCAATTGCCCTCCAAAAAGAAAAAAAAAGCAAACTAGGCCATCTTTTGCTGCTAACAGTACTCTGATAAAGAAGGCTCCCAGTTGATCGAGTTGCAGACTCACCTTGTTTTTTAGTGCATTTCACCCATCAGTTGGACCTGTTTGGGTAATACCAATCTCCCTGTGGATCCCAGGAAGTAAAGTAACTCTGCCTCTCCCTGGGTATCCGCACCATCTCAATTAGTGGGCATTTGCCCAATTCAAATCAGTTCTTGAGCTGCCAAGTCTGGCAAATCACATTTCTTCCTGGCTATGCAGTATTTCACTGAGTCCTTGTGTGTACCTGTTATACAATGGGATCATTTCCCACAGGACAATCAGAACATGCTTAACTTTCTAAATTGATTTACTCTCAGTATTGACACAGTAAAGACAATAAAACACTGCATGACAGCCATTTACTACTACTAACAACCAGCTACTACTGCATCCGCTTCCAACTTCAGATAACCCTGGACAGACATGGGCTATTGTGAAGCCAGAAGTCCCAGAGATGACATATTTACCAACTGACAGTCAACTCAGAAACATAGTCATTAGGTGAAGACTCAGGAACTTTGGATCTGGGAACTCTCATGGCATAGAATATAGGCAGACTCAGGACCCAATGAACTTAGGAGGAGAAAGAAGCTCCCTTTAAGAGTAAATTTTTTCCCATTTGTTGTCTAACCATTAATTGGGACTTGCAGCTTCTTCTTCCTATAGTTCATCATGGTGTGGGATGAATGCAGCCTGGCCCCTGTCCTGCAAAGAGAAACCTGATGTCCCGTGTTGTCTCTGCATCTCTCTGGTCTTGACATTTTTTATAATAAAAGCTAGCATTCACATAGTGTCTTTCGGTTTACAGTGTTTTAGGTATTTTCCTTCTTTTAGCCTCACAGTCCTGTAGTTAAATGTATTATTATCATCCCCATTTTATAGGTGGAGAAACTGAGATTGAGAGAGAATAAGTGGTTTTTCCAGGGTCACACAGCTAGGAAGTATCTTTAATCAGGATTCACACTCAGGTCTTTCTGATTCCAATTCCAACATTCTATCCACTGCCTAGGCACCTTGAGGCTACTTTGTCCTGCTTCTAAATCTTGTTACTTTATTTTGCAACTTTCCCAGGTTGTTGTTTGTCCTTGTTTGAGTACCATGATATCAGGAAGGCAATGTTATGACTTGCAAGGGAATTGGATTTAAGTGAGGGAGGGCTGTGCAAAGTCACCAGCCTCACTTTCTCCTCCAGAGCCATCTGTAAAGAGTAAATGTTTCTGTTTTGGCCAGAAACCCTGAGGGTCTTCCCTTCCCAGATTGGTTTTGTTTTTGTTTTGTTTTTTGACTATGTAAAAGGAGCCATTCTTTGCTTCCTTTCTTACCTAGCCATAGTCACTAAATAGGTGTTGCCTCAGTCAAACTGAGACCTAGGAAAGGCCTTCACTTCAAAAGGCCAACTGTCTCCCACTGCATTGGGGTCATCCCCAGTCTTCCTGACCTATCTCTTGTCATGGGCAACTTCCCCACTCTGAAGCTAACGCCTATATCCTCCACACAGTAGGGGAGGAGACAGAGTGGAAGGGGTTGGGGGCCCACACATTCTCCTGGGGGTACAATGTATGAACTAATAACAAAGAACAAAGCAGTTTGAGGAGGTAGAGAGAACTAAGGAAGTCAGGAAAGGTTTCCCATAGAAGGTGTCACCTAAGTTGGGCCTTAAGAGAAGCTAAGGATTCTTAGCAGCTGAGGTGAGTAGGGACAGCATTCCTAGCACACAAAACCTCAGAGAGAGGAGATGCAATGCCAACTTTGTGGAACAGCAAATAGACTGCTGAGCTGGATCTTCAAGTACATAATAGGGAGTAGTAATTTGAAACAAGTTTGTGGATACAAGCTAAATCCAGCCTGGGAAATTCTTTAAGTGCTGAGCTGAGGAATTTATATTTCATCCTAAAGATAATAGCTATGAACTGAAGATTCTTGAGCATTCATTCTGTAAACTCATTTTTTTTAATTGGAGATTTGGGGTATGGGTTGTAGAGGTTGTAATGACATATTATAGATTCATACTGAGCTTACAGAACACTAAAAACCCTGCATCTTTTCTGCATAAAGTTTGCTTCCTCTATTCTGTATTTGGACAGTTGATTATTTGCATCCAAAACATAGGACTTTAAGAGTACATCTATTAAATTTCATTTCGTAGATTTGGCTTACTCTCTGTGTCTATGGAGATCACTTGGGCACAGTTATATAATGTACCTGATAACCATGTCTTCTTCATGCCATTTTCCAGTTTGATAAACATTTTATCTATAACCTCACTCAGATAATTGATAAAGATGTTATTTATGCAAAAAGTTTTTAGTTCTATGTAACCATAATTATCTTTTTCATCTCTTATTTAAATTATTAATCTCTTAATTCTTTCCTTAACTCTCAATGTAAAAAGTATCCTCCCTCATTCTCCTTTAATTTTTTTAATAGTGTGAACTCTTATTTTCAGGTCAAGTATGCCTTTGGACTTTATCATGATGCATGGTGTAAACTCTGGATCTAAATCTAATTTCTGCCAAATTGCCTTCAAGTTTTCCCAGCAGTTCTTGCAAAATAGGGAGTCCTTCATCTAGTAATTTATGTCCTTGGTTTTATCCAATACTGGAATGTTATTTTCAATTGGCAGTTTCTTACTTAATAAGTTCATTCTGCTGATCTGCTATTCAGTATTTTTAGACAGTGTCAAATTATTCATATGATTATTCACTTATCATGTAATTTGAGGGCTTGCTTGCAAATGCCTTGCTTGTCTCTTTCAAATGTATTTCATTATTGTTTTTTCCTATTTCCACAAAATATTATCTTCATGATTTCATGGATTTAGCATTAAATCCATAAATTAATGTAGTATTGTATTTTTATTATTTTGGCTTATGCCAATCACAAGTTACTTTTTAAAAAAAAAGATTTACACTTACTTATATTTTCCTTCATTTTTGTAAAAAGTCTTTTGTAGTTACATTTATGTAACAGGCTCTGGACTCTCTCCCAACCCCCATTAACACTGTGCAGCCAGATCTCCTAACATATGTGGCTTCACTTACCCTCAAGGTTCTAGGGATCACTCTCATGTATTGAAAGCAATAATTGGTATGTCATTCCAGTCATTATTAGTTGATATGAATCAGTCAGTCAGACTTAGTTTTTTAAGAAAACAAGTATTCACTGTATTCACTAAGAAAGTATAGCTAGGACTTGAGGGTACACTCCCACAAATACAGAGTCTAGGGGAAAGTTGTCTCAAGTTTAGAAAGCACATGTAACAAAGGGATAGCTTCCCAATCCTGGTTACTGGAAGCCCTCTTCTCTCTTTTATGGGGTGCTCATGAAATTCCCCTTAGGGTGTAATGTAGCTTTTCAGTGAGTTCCCTGTAGAGTTCTGAAGCTGCCTTTCCTTAGTGTTTCTAGTATTTTCTCAGTTCCCAAGGCAGACACTGCCGTTAAGTGTTCCAGGGACATTCTTAGGGTGCCAGTGAGAAGTCCAAATCCTCCAGCTTTTTGAAGTTGATAGGTCATACTTTGGTCAAGCAGGGGATTGGAGTAGAGACAGAAGCTTTCTCCATCTCCCATAATGATTCCTTCTGGGAGTCTTAACTGTAATGGTTTTTACCATTAAGCATGCTAGGCACTGGAATGCCTGGGTTTCAGACTGCCTTGTTATTTTAATCCATGACCCACAGGACATGAATGAGTCTCTTTAGTCAATCCAAATCCACTTCCTGAATAGTGTCATTTTATTTCAGCCAATATCACTATGCAAGGTATTGGACAAAAGATAAAATATTAAACCCAAGACATGCCACAGAGGAAAAATAAATAATACTTAATGACTGTAACAGCAAAAGAAAAAATGATAGGGTAATTAAGTGTGAGAATAGAGGGGGAAAAGTTAAATATTTCTGTGAACATGTGTATTCCTAGAAGACAGTAGATACTAACGTTATTTCTAATAACAGGGACAATTTTCTGTCATATCTATTTGACAAGTGTTTTTATTGTTTCGAGTAAATAAATGGCTTGAATGTTGGTCTGAGAAACCATGCTAAAATAAGTGGGACCAGAAACTAAACATCTTCAACTGATTTCTATGTCAGCTGTTTTCAATAAACACAAAGGCATACTTACAAATAAAAATATGTCTTGCCTTCAGATGTGCAGTTATAGGCTCCTTGAGCCATGAAAAATCAGAGATTTTCAGATGTGGGGTGATTCGAGGAAGTATTTTCAACCCAGGAAGAGAAAAAATGATATCTCTGTGTGAAGTACGAGTATTTGGAAAAGCATCAGATTCTCTTCCCTCTGGTCACATGTCATTCAGTCCTAAATCTCGCCCTTCATCATCCCAGGCTGATAATGCCATGAGTTCAACTGGTGAGTATATTTTCTGAATAAAGGGAAATTTAAGATACATTATCTATAATTCCTTCTGTAAAACATTCATGATTGAAAATACAAGTCATATAAAGCCAGTGTTCTTAACTTTGGGTCTGTGAACTTGTTTTTATAATATTTTGATAACTGTATTTCAGTATAATTGGTCTCCTTTGTAATACTATACATTCTATTTTATACATTTAAAAGCATTATCTTGAGAAAGTGTCCATAAACCTCTCCAAACTGCCAAGGGGGACCATGACATAAAAAAAAAATGTTAAGAACTTCATATATAAAGGGAAAAGCTCAGAAGGGGCCATAAAAATTATCTTTCCCTCTTGTGGCATTTTCCCAAAGATATCATCTTCTAATCTCCAAATATAAGGTTGACTTGTTTTGATCTTTCAGAACATTTAATACTGCAATGATGTAGAAAACTCAGGATGCTATCTATCAATCTCTAAGACCAGGTCACCACTATCAAACCGACATAACTGAGACCACTATTCCAAGCAAGAGTGGATTAGCAATGTGTGAAGGTCTAGGGAGACATAGTCACAATGTGACCCCTCAAACCTGCAGACTAGAGCAACTATCTCTTTTTGCTTTTATGTTAATTTGTGCAGCTCATTTTGAAATTTAGTAATGCTAGTCTAATTTCATTAATTTTCCATAGTGCTCTTTGATTTTCTTTCCCATCTACTTTTCCATATGAATCTTGTTAGGAACTTCCTCTCTCTTATTTTTTTCCTCTCTTCTCCTTACTCACACTCCCCTGCCTTCCTGCCTTCCACCACTTGAATTTTTCCTCCCCTTATTGCTATTCTCTCTTCTCATTGTACTAAATGGTCCCCCCCCTTCATTATCATCATCAATCATCATCATCATCATCACCCTCATATCTCTTTCTCTATCCCTCTCTTTCTCCCTCTCTTCTCTCTCTCCCTGTCTTCTCTCTCTCTCTCTCTCTCTCTCTCTCTCTCTCTCTCTCTCTCTCTCTCTCTCTCTTTCTCTCATTTTTCCTCTTATGACATGTCTTGGGTTTAATGTATTATATTTAAATATCATCTTTTATCATCGTTTGTCAAACACTTAGAATAGTGCCATTGGATGAAATAAATTGGCACTACTTAGGAAGTAGCATGCCTTGCCCTTTAAAAGCCTATTTCAGGCATATGAACTAATGTATTAACTTTAATCTGTGCTAGAACAAAGGCATCATAGTTGGGACTGGGGTAGGAGGTAAGAAGACCTATTGAATCTTATTTTGCCTAGAGAATTCATATCTTTTCAGGGAAACCAAAGAGGGAAAAATGGCTTACCCTACTCTTCCTGAGTAATGTGAGGGCATGCCTACATATAAATTCAAAAGCAAAGAGGCTTTTATCTTGGAAGATAAGAACTCAAAGCTTGCAATAGGAATAACACATTGTGAAGGAGATCATTGGTCCCAAGGAGTGTTGCCAGCCTGCTCTAGCAAGATATATAAAAAACTACACCAACATTGTTGTTCATTCTTAAGGAGAAGTTGGTCACTTGTAATCATGTTTTAGCGTCTGATAAATGTGGATTTTAGAAGATATTTCACCATCATATTTGGTTATTCTTCCAAATTTACAGTTCAATTTGAAATCTTGAACTGAAGCTGTTGTCACAGTTACACTAAATCAAAGTAGCAAATGGATGGATATATGATTTGGCCAATCTCCATCTGACAGAAATGTAATAAAAATACAGAGGATCCAGTGCAACAAAAAATATGATGGAAAGAAAAAGAAAGAGAGAGACAAAGAGAGAAAAGATAATGAGATAGAGAAATAGAAGAGATAGGAAGGCAGATAGAAATAGGAAGAAAGAAAGACAGATGGAAAAGGAGGGGGGAGGTTTTAGAGGGGGTAAGAAGCTTTCTGAAAAGGAACCCATGCAGTGAAGCCCTGGAGCATCCATGAGTGGCCAATCAAGGAACAATAAGGCACAGGGTCACTGTCTAAAAGAACAAATTTGGACCTTACCCTTAATTTGGACCTCATCTAAGGCAACAATATAAGTCACATAGTTTATACATATTCCTAGGAAAGATTGTCCCATAAAGACATAGGCCTCTTGATTCCAAATTCTTCTCCTTGGGGAAAGGACAGGGTGGGATAGAGTGTCCCTTCCAAGCTAATACTTAGGCAGAATACCACTAGGTGTGCATTAGGAAGTGAGGATCAGGGGAGGATTGTTACCTGGTTCTCTAAAAGTCATAATTTCTTTCCCCTTGTGATAATTACCACTAATATGATAGTGTTGCCCAGAGAACTATATAGGTCTCCTGTGGTATGGCAGAGTTCCACAGAAAAAAGATAAGTGACTTGCCCATGGTCATACATGTAGTGTGTTGTCATGCCACTGATTTTCCACATTTGGTTTTGTACTTACAATTTTTAAGGGTCTCTTGGACATTTTCTCTACATGTTCTTAGTTCCTTTTGATAATTTCATATAACTGGATGTGGGGCATAATTTATATTCCTACAAGTCTTCAGAATGTATTGAGTTGTGTCTCCAGTTCAGTAAAACAGAAAGCTTTTCCATTAAGACTAAATGTTATTTAGAAATTATCATTTTGGAGAATTTTTTAGTTGATTGAGTGAACTGACCATCCCATCTAATCATAATGTCGGATTTATCATTTACTATACCTTGCCAGAAATAACAAAAGCATGAACAAGTA
Source organism: Gymnobelideus leadbeateri (assembly GCA_011680675.1). Classification (NCBI taxonomy): domain Eukaryota; kingdom Metazoa; phylum Chordata; class Mammalia; order Diprotodontia; family Petauridae; genus Gymnobelideus; species Gymnobelideus leadbeateri. The sequence continues at coordinate 410,191 of WOXC01007789.1, read as the reverse complement.
GGTATTGAAGCCAGGTACACAGTCTACCCTACCTAATTTGACAGCACATTCCAGATTTCCAGTAAACATTCTCCACACATACTGTTGACCTCTTTAACTCTGTCACAACATCCAAAATTCTAACATTTTAAGAAACCCAGAGAACTGCAATTGGCATATAGGCCAGTTCGCCACCAACAAAATGAACTGGAGAACTGAGGGCACTATGCCAAGCCCTACATTGATTCATGTTTTCAGAGAACAGTCGAATGTGCTTAACAGTATACTGTAATTTTAATCTGGGCTCTTCATCTTGCTGTCTTTTTGACTGTGGGAAAGTCTTTCACCTTTCCTGAACATTCTCTGATCCATGCCTTTGCCTTCATGTACTTGACATGAGTAATAATGTGTAGGGTACTATCCACTGGGGGACACTCTAATACTCTAATGGGTCCAGGAGGTCATTGACTGGGCTGCTCCCTCCAACAATACAAATCAATTTGTCCATACTTGCATCTCCAATGCAACTCATGTCCATGTTAACCTGTAAGCTCATCATGGGATATCCAATGCGCTGTGAATCAGCATGATATAATAGAGGTGGTATGGTGTGGAGTAGAGGACAATAGATTTGGCATCAGGAAGACCTGGGTTCGAATCCTGCCTCAGATACTTAACCAGTTACATGAATCTTGACAATATCCTCTCTGTGTCTTTCTTTGTAAGGAGTTGATCTGAGGGCCTTCAAGGAAACTTCTAACTATAAATCTTGAATCTTATGAGACTTCCTCATCTTCTAATGTGGCAAAGATGTGAATGATGTTCTCAGGCCTCCATTACCCTCATCATATGACTGGCTCACCCCCCTTTTTAATTACACATTTCTCTGATGACATCCTTTAGTCTAGTTTTTCAAAATCTCTGTGCTCTGAGGACATGCAAATGAAAAAATAACATGCTTCCTATCCTCAAATAGTTTACGATCTAGTAAGGGAAATGAGACAAAAACAAAAATTATTATTATGTATGTATCAAAATGCATCAAGTCTCCAAAAAAGGAATCTGAGACATTCAAGAAGTGAAAGATGATTTGCAGCTAGGGGATCAGGGAATGCTTTAAAAAAGGACATACTGAGCAGTTGGGTCCTCAAAGGAAGGTATGGTTCTAGTGGGAGTGGAGAAGGGATAGACATCTTTATCAAGTTCCATTTCAGACAAATATAAAAGCTACTAGCTAGGACAGCATAAGAATATTTTGTAAAGCTGTTTCCTCTTGTGTGAGGGATTTAATACCTTAGTTATGCTCAAGAGTGTCTATACTTCTTACTGACTCACAGATAATTCACAACCACCAATGCCAATCTCTTTTTTCCTTTCAGCTCCACTGGTATCAAGGGGAAAACCAACCTTCCAGTCCAGCATCTTCACTCCTTTAGGATCTCCTGAGAGAGCAGTGGATGGGATTTTATTTAGTGACTTTAACAAAGGTATTTGTGTGCAAACTAACCCAGAGAATGATCCCTGGTAGATGCTAGATCTGGGTTCAGTACACACCATAGAATCTGTGTCAATCACCAGCCGAAGAGATTGTTGCTCTGAACTGATGAATGGAGCCATGATCCCGGTTGGAGACTCCCAATATTTGGATGGCAGGTTGAATCCCAGGTAAATGATTTACTAACCACTTTTAAAAACCAGGAAACCTGAGGTTTTAATGCAACAACTAGAATGAAGAATTGAATCAATTAGCTATATAAATCAATTATTTAATCCTTTTCCATACCAAATACCTGGAGTACAAGGGTATGTTTTTCTAAATTCTATACATTCAATGAATCCAAGACAATAAACTTAATGTAAGTATGATGCCATTGATATTAAATTTGTGATTACTTCAGGATATGTTTCTCTTCCCTTCCTCCCCTACTTGAATATATTTATTCATTCCACAAATATTTAAGTATAAAGCACTGTCCTAGGCTTAGGGGCCCGTCTAGTAGTAAAATCCAAAATTGTTCCTTTCATGACTACAAAATCTCAGTCAACACATTTATACTCTAATATGGAAAGAAGTAATTTATACTACCCAGCCTGTTTCTTCATTTATCAAATGAGAGGGTTATATTAGTCAGCCTCTAAGACTCCTTCTAGTTCTCAATCTCTGGTCCTATAATATATCTGACAAATATACCAAGAACTATAATACAGAACAGTATTGTCATTGTGTAAGAGAATAGACAAGGCACCAGGAGAGTTAGCTGGCTATGTAAACCTCGACATTATTCTCTCTGTGCAGCTCTGTGTGAAGGGGTTGGTTTGAGGGCTTTGGGGATCCCTTTTAGCTCTAAATCTTCAGCCTTATGAAAAATCAGTTCCAGTTGCCAAGATTAGGGAATACTTCATTGGAAAAAATGATCTTTAAGCTAGTTCTCTCTTAAACACAATTTTCAAAGTTGAGGATTGTTGGAATGCAAAAGAGGAGGAAAATACAGAGAGGGACAGCACTGAAGGCATATGCAACATCTTGAGAGAACAGATAGTATAAAACCCAGAGATAAAGAGACGATTGGGAGAATGAAGCATCACACAGAAGGAGGGCATTTTTCAAGTCCTGGGTCCATCTCAATCACTTGTGCATGTTGGGGCACACACCATAATCGGGTTGTTCGTTATATCACTGTTCAATGACTGACTTTATTAAAATCAATTCTTTTTAGTATTTTCAGGAGATAAATAGAGGAGAAATCTTAGTCAAAGAAATCTCATTAAAATGAATGAGTGGTTACTCTCTGTAGAGGTCTCTTCTTCTTATGATCCCCTGTATCCTCTGCTTTCTTTCACTGCAATAACTTCACAAATTAAAATATTTTTTCCATTCATATGTGCTATGGTTCCTGCCATGGAGCCTGGAGAAACTAAGTCTTTCTCCTGTGGGTCAATGAAAGGAAGATATGTGATTGTCACCATTCCTGGCAGAGGAAAGCTCTTAACTATGTGTGAAGTACAAGTCTTTGGGAAAGCAATCAAAGGCCATGGCCCTACTATTTCAGAGCCTTGGGAACAAGACTCAGGTGTGGGATTTTGTGTGGGCACTCTAATTGACACACCTAGCATACCTATTGGTTCTCCAACAATATACTATGAGTACTATTTCCCAAATGACACCCTAGTGAGTGGATTTACTTGTGGAAATTAGGTTAGTGGTATTGTAAAGTTTTTCCTATGAATCTTTAATGGTTCAAGGAAATATTCATAAGACATGCTATAAAAATCTATATTTTTCCTAATATTGGTCATTTTCCTATCAGAAAATCATCTCTCTGATTTTTATCCCTTCTAATCTGCCTTTGCTCTACCTTCCACATTTCTTTCTCCTTCATCACTTCTTCCCTCCTCCCATTATTTTTTTCTGTTCATCATTCCTTTTTTGTGGTTTTTTATATCACTGAACCAAAGATACTCAATTCCTAGTCATCTTTATTACATTGCCCTCAGGCAGATGGGAATTTTGGTACCTACGTCTGAGAAGCCTTCATTTTTAGTCAACTCATGAGTGCTGGCTCCATCCTTATTCCAGTTCAGTCTAGCCCCACGGTGTTAAAAAGTTTTCAGTCTAAGGGATTTTTAACTGGGCAATGCAACTTGATGCCAGAGTTTAGAATAAGGTTGGGGCTCAAAATGCCTAGTTGCATTGCCTTAATCATATACCAGTGGGGCACTTTTGCCTGACTGGTCCTGTGACTCTATTGGTATTGAAACTTCCAGATGAGGAAACACTCTCTACTAGTGCATATCATTGCCTGTCATGCAATAGATTTGACCAGGACACTGAGAGTGACACAATGTGAATGGTCCAGGATCACAGTCATTATTTATCAGAGGTGGTACTTTCTCATTCTGAGGGCAGTGACATTTGGGCACCATCAGTTAGGATACTACCAATGGCATGCTGGTAGATGCTTAATAAATGACTCTTTTTTTAAAAATTCACAACACACTTTTAATTTGCATTATTAATATTTTCCCCATCATTTTCTCAAGTCTAGGCAATTGACAAAACAATAAATATAACCCTGGTTTTAGAACATTTGCTGATTTCCAAAGAGTAAATGTTCCCACTGACAATTGGTTCTAGCAAGCTGGTGGGAGGTGACTCCAGAACAACCCTGAAACACAACTAACCCTCAAAAATAAATATTCCAGGTCTCATTGTGTCAGTTCTCTATATGTCTTAGTAGGATGGAATGGTAACAACCTTCCAACATCTTTCTGTACCAAAATCTGGTTTCTTTTAGATGGACTTGTTCACCTATACGTGAAATGTAGACAATTTATATGTACAATGGTATGAACTAAGCCTGCTTCAAGTTAATCCAGTAGTTCATGATATGGATCAGAACGAAATAAGACAGTCACAGACTACATAGCATCTAATAAAAATGTTTTCTTAACATCATTGTAGAAAGCATATTCAACAAAGATACAGTATTATTCATTTGGGTGCAGCTTCCCTCACCTCTGAATTTGCCACAGTATCAGCCTGGTCAGAAGGATGTGTAGACTCACACAACAACAGGATATCATCAAGATTGAAGAACTTAGGCTCCTTGCGCAGAGGACTTTTCATGCATAGGTGATTGGCAACATCAGCATTTCAAACCTTAGTTTCATGAGCCAGTTAAATATTGAAGAGGGTTTCATTGGCTTTTCAGGAGAAAACTAGCCTCACACGTCAGGCAATTTCTGGTCTTTATTCCTACCACATATCATGTCCCCTATCAAAAAAAAGGAAATGGTGTCACTAGGATGACTTGTTCTTGCTTAAACAAGTTTGGTTTGGTTTTGCGTTTGTTTTTTGGTTTTGTTTTGGGTTTTTTTTTTTTTTTAGATTTCTGCTGCCTTTTCAAGATATTTGCTAGCCATTACTTAATAATATAGTTAAGAATTTTGCCAGCAACTGGATTCATTTGTTTACCTACCACTTTCAGGCATCCTCTTCCCTTTTTGGAAAAAAACTTTACCCTTCTTCAACCCATAGTGCTTTTTCTCCTATTCACCATAGTGTTTTCAAATAGCACTAACAGGGACTCAGTGATCACATGATCCAATTCTTTCAGTTCTGAAGGATATAGTTTATCTGGACAGGGTTACCTGAATTAATCAAAGGTAAATAGGTGTTCCTTTAGTAATTCCTTTCTTAACTGGGGATAAATTCCTTATTGTCTAATTTTGTTCTCTTTCATGTTCAAAAGCCATACTCGTAATGAAAGAAAAAGTGCAAAATAGAAGAGTTGTTTCCCTGCCTTTCCTCTGATTTTAGTTACCATAATTCTACCTCCCCCAAACAGCAATATTATCCCTTCTTTGTTTATTCTCTCTTCCTCTCCCGCCCTTCCTTTAAAAAAAATCATTTTGATGGCCTTAGTTTTTCTCACCAGCCCACTTATTGTGAGCATTCGCTCTTTTCACGTCATTCTTCTGGTACCAGGCTAGACACTTTTATTCATCTTGTTATTTGACTTTGCTACTATTTTATGCATTTTTTAACCCCAAGTTGTTCAGTTGGTTCCCTCTGCAACCATATCATTTAAGCATCTGCCTTTTCCCCTTCCCATCAGAACTTTCCCCCTTTACTTTAGATGCATAATAAATGTTTGTTGATTCATTGATTGAATGAAATCTTTTCACACCTTTCAAGACTGACTTCCCCTGAAGAATCTTAGGCCATGGGATCCTAGCTATCCTTCCTGTGAACTCTTTGAAATCTCCTTAGTGTCGGCCTACAAACATTTATTAAGCTCTTACCATATGCCAGGCACTTTGCTAAGTTCTGGTTGTACAAATACAAGCAGAAAGAAAGACAGCAACTTTCCCAGCCTGCCTTTCATATCATGTACCTTCTAATATGGAATGGTCTCTTCCTCCCAAAGTTTCCCATTGTTTCCATTTCTGTAACAAATCTCTCCCTGTGGATGAGAATCATTTCATAGAACAGAATTTCCTCATTTCTTATTCTTCATTTCAAAGGATGCAATTATCATTAAGTCAAAGACATTATTAGCAGCAGGGACAGCTAGGTGGTGCAGTGAGTACAGCACTGACCCTAGAATCAGGAGGATCTGAGTTCAACTCTGGTCTCAAACACATGACACTTACTAGCTGTGTGACCCTGCGCAAGTCACTTAGCCTCAATTGCCTAGCCAAAAAAGAAATTATTAGCAGTTCTCAGCAGAGAGAGAATACCCATTAAAATATATAGATAATTGAAATTCTCCTCTGTTTTATCTTGTCTCCCTAGAAGGACTGTTATTTATATCTTGATCTCATTTTTTCCTTTTTCTGCCAAAATGATCTGTATTATACTTCAGTGACAAAACTAATTCTATTTCTGTCTCCTTTGATCTTCACCCAAGTGCTTCCTATGTGACCTTTCCCTCTCCTCCTATCTGGATTTCCTTTCATTACTCTTTCTTATTGTAACCATGGTAGAAAGCATTTTTTTAATCATACCTGTGATTTCATCAGTGTAGAGAGCCCTCAGGCAAGAATTCCTCCAACAATGCAGACTAGTGCCTTCTCTTAAGTGATTCCCTGGTGTCACACAGCCAGGAAACACTGAAGGCTGGACTTGAACCCAGCCTTTCTTGATCCAAGGTGAGCCCTCCATCCCATGCTGCCTCCGTGCAGGGCTCATTAGAATGGCATACATCTAGCCATAGTTCATACAACAAAGTAATAAATGGCATATGCTACAACATATGTGACAGCATAATACACATATATATATATGAGCTCAAGAATACAAGTCTCATGGAATGTGCTGTATGTGACACATAGTACAAGCAACAGAATTACATATTGTAACCAAATGCATACTATATGCAAAAACATAGCAATGTGTATATATAACAATATGTTCATAATATTGCATATCATTACACATACCAACAAAGTATATGTAGGAACAACACATAAAATCTCATGTTAGATTATATGCAAATAATATATATGTATGACAGAATTGGGGTGTATGGGGTGTTCGGGGAGGACCTAGCTCCTCTGGTTGTGAGGGCTTGCTGAGCCCTTTTCAGAGCTGCTCATTCACCTTTGGGGTCCACCTAGCACCCAATCCTCGCCTATGACTCCAAGAAACTGGAGCATGTTCAGTGTCCACACCGTCTCAGCAGACAGGATTAACCAGGTTGAGAGTAACCAAAGGTCTCAAACCTGTCTGCCCCAAGTGTGTGAATACTTCCCCTTGCAGGAAGGGTAGATGAGAACAGTTCGTTCCAGTGGATACAAAGGCAGCCCCAACAGATACTGTGGAGTACTTAGGGCTTGGTCAGACACTGAAGATGCTGAAGTCAGCCACTGCCTCCCACTCCATCTCCAGTCACCTAGTCTGTATGGATGTGTATTATATGTGTATATTATGTGTGTGTTTGGGGGGGGGGGGAGGTGGATGTGTGTATGTGGGTGGGTGTGTTTGTGTGTGTGTGTGTGTGTGTGTGTGTGTGTGTGTGTGTGTGTGTGTGTAGCAGAGGAGACCTGAACTCATGTCTTGAAGTAGTCATGAAGACTACTAATGCTGCCTTTAATATAAAGTTTAAAAGAACTTAAAAAATTTAATTGACATAAAGATCAAACCATTACCTATAAAATTAAAAATTTAGAGGAGCTGAGGCTCCTCTAATTGCTAGATTTTTTGGTTTTGTTTTTACTATTCCAAAGTTTTATTTACTGGCAAAACTAAGAATTCTGGGAGTATAAGGAAGGGGTTACTCACTGAATAGTCATTTGCATTCTAGTAGGTGAAAGTGACATGGTGACCAAAGCAATGGTTGATGTATTTATTTCATATATCAATTATTTAAGAATTGAGACTATCTTACATGTAGAAAATAATGCCTCATTCTACTAAAGAGAATTTCCACTTCTCGCTTGGTGACTATCTACTGACATTACAAATCTCTTCATTTCAGTTACATTACTGTCAAAAGGAAAGTCAGCCTCCCGATCCAGTGTGTCCTATCTCTCTGCATTTCCCGAAAGAGCATTGGATATGTCTTTCCAAAGTGACTTTGGCAAAAGTTCTTGTATTCAGACACTCCGAGAGACTAATCCTTGGTGGATGGCAGATCTGGGTTCAACATATTCTGTTCTCCTGGTGTCACTGACCAACCGAGATGATTGTTGCCAAGAGCAAGTCAAAGGAGCTCTGATCCTAGTTGGAGATTCACCCCATTGGGGTGGCAATTTCAATCCAAAGTAAGTGATTCACTCAAAATCTTCTCTCCCAGGATCCCTAAAGCTTAGTCTGTACATAACATTTGTAAATGAAGATTCAGGTTGATTATCAGGAAAATGCAATCATAGAAATCTTTTCCCTTGATTTTCCACTCTCCTAAGGTAAGCATGTTTTTGCCTGATTGGTTCAACACTTGTGAATCTAACTCACTAAAGCTGTTTCAATTTGAGGTCACAAATTTTATGTGTATATTCCCAAACTTCATTCCTCTAAAAAAGATCCAGTCATTCATTTGACAAACTTTCAACGTGTCTACTATACGTAGGGAATTGTGAATGGAATCAGAAATATCTAAAGAGAAATTACATGATCTCCGCCCTCAAAGATAAGATGAAACATATACATAAATAATTAAAATTATACAAAGCATGATACATTCATAGGAAATGTACAAAGGCTTATAAGGGATCACTCTCAGGGAAACTGAGTAATATTTTATGGATCAGGTAGCATTCAGGTTTTCATTGAAGTGTGGATAAGAATTCAACAGACAATCAGAGCTCTGGAATGTGGCATTCCAAAATCCTAAACCAAGACAAGGAGAACAACTCTTATTCAGCTCCCTCACTTTACAGCTATATGATCTCAGGCAAATCAATAATAAAATTACAGAGCTGTAGAAAGCCAGAAGAGATCTTAGGCATGTAGTCCAGCCCCCTTATTTTATAGATCAAGAAACAGTAAGATTAAGTCACTTGTCCAAGGTCACATAAGTGATTCAAACCCAGGCCCTCTGATTCTAAATTCAGTTTTCTTTCTACTACCCCATGCTGCCTCTTTCTACTAATAACATTTATACACAGTATCCCAAAAGTTTTAGCTTTATCTCATAATAATGCTATGAAGTAGGTAGCATAAGTATTATTATCCCCCTTTTAGAAGTGAAGAAACTGAGGCCCAGGTAGATTAATTAGCTTGCCCAAGGTTTAAAAAATGAATGGTGGAGCCAAGATTTGGACCAGATTTTAAGTCTAGTGTTCATTCTTCCACTATGCCTCACTTTCTTTATTTTTAAAATGGAGATAATAATATCTACACTAACTGCTTTATTTGGTTATTTTGAGGATCAACTAGCTATTTCAAAACTTTAATGAATCTTTGATTACATTGATATGGTTATTCTCTATAGTAGTACAAATCACAACATCTTCTCGTCCTGTGTATTTCTTGGCCAAGGGTGGGGAATCTGCAGCCTCAAAGCCACATGTGGCCCTCTAGGTCCTCAAGTGTGGCCCTTTGACTGAAGCCAAACTTCACATGAACTGTCAAAGGGCCATACTTGAGAACCTAGAGGGCCACATGTGACCTTAAGACCATCTCCCATAAATTCTCCATAGAAGATATACCCAATATTCTAGAGGACTTATTCTATACCTTTAAGCTTCCTAGAGGCACCAATACAGCATTCCAGTACTCCATTTTCTATCCTCCATTCTTAAAAGGTAAAATATTGGAGCGGCTAGGTGGCTCAGTGAGTAAGAGCACCAGCCCCAGAGTTGGGAGGACCCAGGATCGAATCCAGCCTCAGAAAATGAGCACCCACACACAAATAATGACTGGTTGTGGAACCTTGAGCAAGTTACTTAACCCTAATTGCTTTAAAAAAAATTAAAAATTAAAAAAAGGTAAAATGTCAGATATGTTGGTCTGGACATGCACATGCATATATATTCAGACCAGCATATCTGATATTTTGCCATATAAATAGATATATTACATATGTAATATTATATACACATAATACACACATATGTACATATACTTGGAAAACAGGGAAATATTGCCCATGGTAATAATGGGGGTGGGGGGAGGCAGGGAAAGCTGCTTATCATATAATTGTTAAATAAATTATTCTGTTGACAACAATCCTGACAACTCTTTATTACTAGTCACTAATAGAACAGGAATAATGACTGAAGGAAGCCCTTTACAATGATTTGATAAGGTAGTATACTTACTGCAATTTTTTTTTTGCTTACCAAAATAAAATCACAATAGCTTCATAAATAATCTGCTTTCTTCTCAGATGTGCTATAATTTCTTCAATGCCTCCAAGAAAGACAGTATTTTTCAGCTGTGGGGCAATGATAGGAAGATATGTGACTATTGTTATTCCAGGCAGAGAAAAGGTGCTAACTTTGTGTAAAGTAGAAATCTTTGGTACCAATGACAGCCAACAATTCACTCCTCCTCCAGGGAGTTGGCTTTCTATGAGTTCTAGTTTCCCAGAGGTAATCTTCGCTTCCAATCCTCGTCAGAATGCTTTGGGTGAGTACATTTCTTTGTGTAAGTGCATGGCAATAATGATCTACAAATGCCTTTTGAACCAGTTATAGATACAGATAACATAATTCAGGACAAATGGTTTGAGACTTGAAATGTCTCCTAATGCTGCTCCTCCCATATGAAACCATTTTCTATTTGCTTGCATTCTCCTGGATTCCATTTGTTTTTACTTCTTACCTCATGGCCTATTTCATCTTGTGCTCCTTCTTCAAATCTTTTCTTTGTTTTAGTTTTAGTTTTAGTTTTATTGATAACTTGTACCTTCACATTAATTTCTGGGTGGAACCCTACTCAGCAAACCTTCTCTTGTAACAAAGATTAATGAAAAATAATAATAATTCAACATAACCAATCAACACATCAACCATGCCTTTCCTGATAGTCCTCTTCATCTCCAATGAAAGGAGGAGGTGTATTTCCTCTTCTCTTCTTTGGGGCCGACTTTGGTCATTTTAATTGCACAGCATTGATTTTGTTGTTACTGTTGATTTGTTATCATACTTTCCATTTACATTGTTTTAGTCATCGTGTATACTGTTTTTCTGGTTCTTCACTCAGTTATGTAAGTCTCCTCATATAATTCAATAAATTACCTTTGAGTCTGTATTCTTCATACATGTTCATTCTTAATGTGTGATGAGATTAAATTACATGCATATGTTAGAATTTAGCAACTCTCCAATCAACTGTTGGCTATTTTGTTTTTGGTTCTTTGCTAATACAAAGGGCGCTGCTATGTATATCTTAGTGTATACAGATATTAGTAGGGAGCTGGCCCTGGAGTCAGAAGGACCTGAGTTTGGATCCGGCCTCAAACATTTAACACACACACAAACAAACAAACAAACAAACAAAACCTAGCCGTGTGATCTTGGGCAAGTTACTTAACCCCAATTGCCCTCCAAAAAGCAAAAAAAAAAAAAAAAGATATAGTAACTGTCATCAATTTCCTTGGAGTATATGACTAGGAATAGGACTTCTGGGTCAAAAGATATGAACATTTTAGTTACTTTGTCAACATAATTTCAAATCACTTTCCAGAGGAGTTGGATCATTCTTCAGCTCCAACAACTATAACAAAAACAAGAAAAAATAAGTGAAAGGCATAAACTTCAGCAAAAGGAGACAAACATCGCCTACCTCTCAGCATTGTTGTAAGACATGAATGAGAGAATATATCTATGTAGAGTGTTTTGTAAACCCGAAAGACCTGTGTAAATGCCAGATATTACCCACTCCAAGAATTTACTTTAAAAACTCTAGGTCATGAATAAACAAATCAATTGATACTACTCATAATCCCAGTAGCAACAAAATAGCAACACACAAAATAAGTCCATGGGGGCAGAACCAAGATGGTGGAGTAAAAGCAAAATAAGTTTATAAATACTATTATTGTTTTATGTTTGATCCAATCATTATTTCATTTATTGTGGAAAATTGTTGATGAAGAAAATCCCTCTACAAATTCACAGCAGTTCTGGCTCTATCACAGTCTTAGAGACTTATCCTGGCCACTAAGAAATTCAACTAAGACCAGAGTCAGGCTGCCAGTGCTTTCCTTCCCATAAGACTCTCTAATATTGATTATTTCTACCTTTTGTCCTCATAGCCAATTTTCTAAGTATTAGATGAAATTTCAGGACAATTTGCATTGGCATTTTTCTTCCTATTAGTGTTTTTTGTGATTGTTAACTTGCAACTTTTTTTGTTTTTTGCAACTTTTTTTGTTTTTTGTTTTTTGGAAGAGGAAAGGCAGGGCAATTGGGGTTAAGTGACTTGCCCAAGGTCACACAGCTAGTAAGTGTTAAGTGTTTGAGGCTGGATTTGAACTCAGGTCCTCCTGACTCCAGGGCTGGTGCTCTATTCACTGCACCACCTAGCCGCCCCGTTTGCAACTTTTTTGAGAACTGTTTATTCATATCCTTAGATAACTTATCTATTAAGGAATGGCTCTGTATTTTGTATAATAGTATTAATTTCCTACTAGATATCAAATCATTTTAAGAGATATGTGATACAGCGACTTTCTCAACTGACATTTTTCTCTGCTTAATCTAGCTGATTTTGTTTATGCAAAATCTTTTCAATTTATTTTTTTATATTTTGAAATCTCCTCTTAGCCATAGTAGTAAAAAAAAAAAAAACTAACACATCCAAATTCTTTAGGATTTGATCTTTTAGCTACATTTGCCCATTTGGAATTTACTGTTATATAAGATGGGGCAAGTAGGTGGTGCGGTAGATAGAGTGCCAGCCCTGAAGTCAAGAAGGCTCATCTTCCTGAGTTCAAATCTGGCCTCAAAACACTTCCTAGCTGTGTGACCCTGGGCAAGTCACTTAACCCCATGTGTTTCGGTTTGTTTGTTGTAAAATGAGCTGAAGAAGGAAATGGCAAACCACTCCAGTATCTTTGCCAAGAAAACCCCAAATGGGGTCATGAAGAGTTGGACACGATTGAAAACAACCAAACAACAAAATGGTGTGAGATGCTAGTCTACAACTATTTTTTGCAAACTGCTTTCCAGTTTCCTCAGCAGTTCTTATGGAATAGGAAGTCTTTCCCCAAATAGTTTGTATTCTTGAGGTTATGGAACTCTTGGTAACTGAGTGTTAGTATTTGTGCTTCTTGTTTATCCAGTTTATTCTGTTCTTCTCCTTTTTATTTTTTAAGCCAATGCCAAGAAATTCTGAAGATTGGGGTGGCTAGGTGGTGCAGTGAATAGAGCACCAGCCCCGGAGTCAGGAGGACCTGAGTTCAAATCCGGCCTCAGACACTTAACACAAAACTAGCCATGTGACCTTGGGCAAGTCACTATTGCCCTACCCTCCCCCCTCCAAAAAAAAAACAAAAAGTAAAAAAAAAAAGTACTGAAGATTACTGCTTTATAATATCGTTTGAGATTTATTTTCATTCATGCTTTTAAAATTATTTTTCTGCACATCCTACACCATTTTTTTCTCCAGAAGAATTCTATAATTATTTAATCTAGCTTTGCAGCATAACCTCTTAGTAGTTGGATTGGCATAGTGATAAATTAGGGAGTTCATTTAAGGAATAAAATCGTTTTTAATATGTTTGTATGACCTACCTGAGGCCAGTGAATATCCCTCCAATTTTTTAAGCCTGCCTTTATTTGTGTAAAAAGGTTTTTTTCATTATATTTATGTGTATGAGTATACTATGGAGATTGACAGATATGTTAAGTGGTTTTAGTTATTCTAACGAGCTTTATCTTCCAATCATTTCCTATTGCTTTTTCTTATGTTGTTATTTTTTCAGTCGTGACCCCATTTGGGGTTTTCTTGTCAAAGATACTGAAGTGGCTTGCCATTTCCTTCTCCAGCTCATTTTACAGATGAGGAAACTGAGGCAAACAGGGTTAAGTGACTTACCCAGGGTCACACAGCTAGTAAGTGTCTGAGGCCAGATTTGAACTCAGGAAGATGAGTCTTCCTGACTTCATACTTGGCACTGTATCCACTGCACCATCTGGTTGCCCCTTTTCTTATGACTAAAAAATAGCGAAGCAGCATGGCATAATGGATAGAAAAGAACCTTAAAGTCAAGAAGACTTCAATTCAAGTTCTGCTTTTGACACATAATGTCACTGTGACCCTGGATAAGTCACTTAATTTTTCAGTGCCATAAGTAGCTCTCTAAGACTATAAGTTGCAGAGCAGGTTCTTGTATGAATTGGTAGAGAGATTTCCTTAGCAGGCATTCCTTATATGAAGGAAATCACAAATTAGATCTCAACATAAAAATAATTGATGGTATTGGTGGAAGTATGCTACTACTTTACCGAACCTATTAATTATATCAATTTCTTTGCTGATTTCCGGTACATATAAATGTTCAGAAGTGGATGTTGTTCACTTTGCCTGATGTGACAGTACAACCAAGACTTCATTTCCAATTTCTTCTTCCACTTAAAATATTAAGCCTATTTTAATCTTTTAGAGTGTTTTAAATTAAAGGAAACTTCAAAAATTTCAATTGACTTCCTTTTCAACTGTTACTTCACTCCCATGCAAAAATTTACATTACAATTTTATACACTTTGTATGTACTTATTTATATATAGCTTAACTCCCCAGATAGAACATAAGCTCTTGGAGGAAAATAATTATTTCATTTCTATCTGTGTATTTGCAGCGTGTAGCACTGGGCCTGGCACACAGTACGAGCTTAATAAATAAATACTTACAGATCAGTTGACTGGCCAACAACATGAATTTGCAAGTTGATGCTACTATTCCAATCATTGTATCACTCCCTTCCTTTGCTTGTTTTTTTTTTTAAGGGAACATAAGTTTATTTCATACAATTTACAATTCATAGTAAACAGTTTTAGGAAAAGGATATTAAAATTAAAACCATCCACACATTTTGCCATAAAGTCTTCTAGAAACAATTTTCCCTCTTTGGACAAACTAGGAAGCTCCATAAGAGGCCCCCTGTCAGGCTCCTTTGGGTAAACTGCTTAGATACAATTTGTTGCTACTAAGTTTACAAATAAAAAGGAAAATAGTGGGAGTTTTTGAGGAGAGGGGAGTAAGGCAACATTAAGAGTTTTGTTTGGTTGTAGCAGAGGAAAAAGACACCTATTAGCCAATTTAGTGGATAAAGTCCCAGAAATAGTCTTTTAACCATGGAAAGACACGTGAAGAGTAACCGTTGTAATGTGGAGTATAAGTCTTTAGAACAGTATTTTTTATCGAATTTTGGTGGATGATGGATTTAAATTGGACACAAAGTGTGAAATTTGTCTCAGTCCCCAACAGAGTTGTTGCCTAAGGTTAGTTTGTAAGTCACTTATTTAAGAAGTGAATCATTTTTATTCCCTTGTGTAAAAGAGCTGACCTCCCTAACTCATTTGGCAACTGACTCACTCTGACATCACCTATCTTTCCTTTTCAGCTCAAATATCATTAAAGCAAAACCCAGTCTCCCAATCCAGCATCTTTAATTCCTCTGGGTCTCCTGAAAGAGCTGTGGATGGTTCTTCAGAAACTAACTTTGGTAGAGGCTCTTATATTCAAACACACCAAGAAACTGATCCCTGGTGGATGATAGATTTGAGATCCATACAATCTGTAGAATCTGTGGCAATCATCAACCGAAGAGATTGTTGCCATGAGCAGATAAACAGAGATGCAATTCTGGTTGGAGACTCATCTGATCATGGTGGCAAGGCAAATCCTAGGTAAGAATCCAAGCTATGAACTCTGAAAGGTAATAAGAAAATAAAGGATTTAGTTATCACTGTTCACCTCCATGGGACTTGAGGCTTTAATTACATGCAAACATTGGAGATGAGGCAATAATCTGTAAAAATTAATCATGCCGTCCTTTTTTTCTTCAGTTTCCTATCTCAAGACCAAGTACATCCCTATTTAAATTCTTCATTGTTTGTGAAACTAAATAATTGAAGCTGATTTTAGCATGGTGATCCCAGGTTTTGCTCCTTTATTTCCTCCACGTAACCAAATCAAATGTTCAAATCATCTTTAAATGGCAGTTGGTTAAGAGTTGACTGATCAAGTACATTTGTCCCCAAATTTTTTTTCTTAAACTCGCCAACAGAAGTTGTTTTACCTCCCTTTCCCCATGTGATTAACAGTCCTTCATGTTACCTCATCGGTTTCCTTGCTAAGTAATAGCTATTCATTCATTCAGTTGCTCAAGTGATATTGATCAAGTAAGTGTCTACTGTGTCTACATTCTGGTAGATACAAAAAAAGCAAAAGATAAGGTCCTGAGCAGCTCGTTGGTAAAATGACCACCTGGCCCCTCTCCCCCAGGCAACGGTCCTTCAGCTGTAAAAACTGGTGACCAAGCTCAGCTGTGCCCATAATTCACATAAACTGTACTAATAGTAATCTGATTTTACACGTCCCATAATTGCTTCCTCTACACTAGTATATGTTGAACTGAGGGCATAAGCAACCCGCATATCACCCCTACACATAAAAATACACATCAGTCTTATGTGTGGACATTCTAAACTATCTTAGAGTAAAGAGGTAGAGTCTCAGAATTAGCACTAAGTGCCCCCAAGAAGTTAACAGGTGAGAAGGGACTCTTTCCAGACTAACAAGAGAACCTACATTTCTCCCTTCTTTGGGGGTTCAGTGGATAGACTTCTGGGCCTAGATTCAGGAGGACCTGAGTTCAAATCTGACCTCAGACATTTAACACTTACTAGCCATGTGACCTTGGGTAAGTCACCCGGCCTTCCCCCCTCCAAAAAAAAAAAAATCAGACCAGAGAAATGCTACGAAAGAGTGGGGATTATTTGGTGACTTATTAGATAGGCTGAAACAAGGGCTGAGTAGAAGAGAGAAAGAGTAAGAAGAATCAAAGGTCACCCTCAATTTGTATGTGCTTGAAACACAACCATTTCTGAAACCTGGGGACAAATTTTCATGAAATCATCCTCAAATCATTGACCATATTGACAACAAAGCTGTGAAGTTAGATTTTTTTTAATTCTTGGGTAATCTTTTTTAAAAAGAAAAAATAGCAACATTGGTTTCAAGAATTGCTTTCAGGGGCGGCTAGGTGGCACAGTGAATAGAGCACTGGCCCTGGAGTCAGGAGGACCTGAGTTCAAATACGACCTCAGACACTTAACACAAAAATTAGCCATGTGACCTTGGGCAAGTCACTTTCCCAATTGCCCTCCAGTAAAGCAAAAAAAAAAAAAAAAGAATTGCTTTTAGATGGGATTATGGGTAGGAGGAGTAGATATATCGTTTCCCACTGAACTGCTGCTTAACCTATTTTAATTCTCTACACAAGTAGCTTCACAAATAATCTCTTTGCTATGCAGATGTGCTACGATTTTTAACTTGGGTCCTGGCAAGACAGAATCTTTCGACCGTGGGTCTTTGAGGGGAAGATGTGTGATCATCACCATTCCAGGAAGAGGAAAGTTACTGACCTTTTGTGAAGTGCAGGTCTTTACCAAAATGACAAAGCCATTATCTGGTATTCAGCTGTCATATCCTGATACCCCTTGTAAGTTGCCACCCACATCTAACAAAGACACATCAACCCCTTTGGGCAGTGGTACCTTAACAAGATCTGTTGGTAGAAAAAACATCAGACCTTGTGGTGAGTATATTTTCAACAAACCATTAACTAAATGTTATTTGGAAAGATTTTCCAAAAAATTATTCAAAGTCCAAGGCAAAGTTATTAATAACAAAAATGGAATGAAAACGGATGTCCTGCGATGCTTCTCTTCCTACTTTCCGTTTACGTGACTTAAATTTTCCCCCTTCTCTTCATCACTTTTGGCTTTTTCTTTCTTCCCATATAGTTTTTATGCTTTTCCCTTCCTTAGCTCCCACTATGTTAAATAGCTCTCTAAAGTTCTTCTTTGTCCTCTTCTATTTTTCGTTTTCTTCGCCAGTTTCTCAAGATACTGTATTCCCAATGTCCATTGTTGAAACTAAGTCAGGGATTGGGGTCTTTATTTCTAAACAGCCTACAGCCTTGTCTAAGAAATCCTAAACATTCCCTTCTTCCATTCAAGTAATTTTATCATGGTTGAGAGTTCCCTGTCAACCAGGACTCACACTTAATTGTCTTACTAAAAGGAAGAAATATATTAAGCTTAGTTAATATTAAGCTCTAAAAATACTGGTGCAGCTCTCTTGATTATATGCCAATCTATCTTATTCTCATACTATGATTTCAAAATTCACACACACACACACACACACACACACATTTCATGAAAAAAAATATATGGACTTTTCTAATGAAAATTTGAGAGAAAGAAGTATATAGTTTCCAGACTATTACCTTCTAGATTGTTTTTTTTCCTGCTAAGACAAGATGAAAGAAATATACAATTACTTGCCCAGGGTAGTTCAGGTATCAGAGGCAAGACTTGAATCCATGTTGTTCTGACTAGTAAGAGCCTTCTGTCTGTTATCACATACTATCTCTCTATATTTTGATTGGCATTGCATTAAATCTATAAGTGATTTGGAGCAGTATTAATATTTCACTTTATTTGCTTAGCTCAAACCAATCAAGAACAATGACTTTCCATTTGTTCAACTCTTCCTTGATATTTATCAAAAATCATTTTGAAGTTGTCTTTTTAAAGGTCTCTCGTATACTTTGATGAGTTAACGTCCATCTAAATAGCTGATATATTTTGATATTATTATGAATGACATTTTTCTTTATTAGTTTTCCTTGATTCTTGTTAGTAGTACATGAAAATACAGATTCTTTCTGTGGGTTTATCTTATATCTATTACTTTACCAAGGTCCTTTATTACTATTATTGGTTTTGCTGTGGTTGTTGACCATCTTAAGTGTTCTAGTATATAATTATTCCCAAGGCATATAGGTGGAATAGAGTACTGGTCAGTTCAAATCTTGTCTCAATCACTTATTAGCTGTGTGATCCTTAGGGGGCTAAAGTAACCTTAAATTACTTAATCTGCCTCAGTTTCCTCATCTGCAAAAGGAGGTTAATAATATCACCTACCTCACAGAGTTGTTGTAAGGATCAAATAAAATAATATATTACATATATGAACCTTAAGATGGGATATGCTAGTTATTACTATTATTGTTAATTAAATTCTCTACAAATATAAATTTTTTCACTCCTTTGTTGACATGGTTAATCCCTAAATTTCTCTTTCATGCCTTAATGCTATTAGTGACTTTCAAAAATTCTATCAATTTTAGTGGAGAAAGTATATCACTGTTTCTTACTTTTCAAATATTGGAGTCCTCTTAAACGTTTCTCCATCATATATAGTATTAGTTCATGGTTTTTAATATGTATGCTTTTTAATCATAGTAAAAAAATTTCTATATCTTAGTATTAGCACAAATGAATACTATATATTATCAGAGGCTTTCCCTACATTCAGTGGTATGATCATGTAGCTTTTCTTTTTTTCTGTTGCTATAATTCATTATATTGATTGTTTTCCTGACATTAAAGCATCCTTGCGTTCTAGGTAAATACCTTACTTAATTATAATAGATCAATGTCCTGCTATAATTGGATTAATATTTTAAAGTCAATGATCATTAATTTAATGTATTAATACAAAAATCCATATGAAAAACAAAATATATTAACATATTTTTCTATAGCTTTCTTTCTCAGTTTTGTCTCCATTCAATTAAAGGACCAATACCATATATGTTTTGCAGGAGGACCATCACCATCTTTCTCAATGTTTTGAAACAGTCTATAGAGTATAGGAGTTGCTTGAAGTTACCTGTCTGACTTCTCTTTCTGAGATTGATCTAGTTAAATTGTCCACTCTTTTTAAAATTTTTTTTAATTTTTTTAATTTTGTTAATTTGGGTGTTTTATTCATTTGTAGATAATCTATTTCTTTCAGCCTCTCAAATTATTAGCATGTGTATACAATGGAATTATACTCAGGCCATAAGGACCCTGGAGTGGCCTGTGTTATGGGTATTTGATTAGATAGATATGAGCTGGTCCAGAATGTCCCATTCCACAAGGAATACTGAAATTTCAACTTTGGGGAAGAGCAAGAGTGCAAACACCTGGGCTCACTCTTCCACTCTAAGAAGGATATATCTACTACACATCAGATATTTACAGTCTAGGAACATGAACATTTATAGGTTCATAATAAAATCCACTTTCTAAGATCACTTTTAAGGAGAGGGTAGCTATTAGCTTATACTCTCAGACAGACAGCTAGCTTCCCTTTCACTGAAAACTTATTATATGAAAGCCTGTCATGTCTAGCAAGCAAACATCTTTTTCCAAGAAAGCTGTAGAACAGAAATCAAGAAGTGATACATTTTAGGGCAAAGGATAGAACACACAAGAGTAAATAAATTCTTCAACTCAAGAGCAAAATAAAATTCCAGTTTACTCAAGAAAAGAACCATTTTGCCTTCTCTCAATTTCCGGGGTTCCAGTGTTGAGAATGAAGGGACATGTTGGGGAGGAGAGAGGGAGTCTTTCCATGTACACATACTTGTGGCTTTGGGGATTCCCATTAGCTCTTCAAAAGTTCCCACTTTCTCCCTAGCCTCATCTCATAACTTCATCTCCTGCTTTTCCAATTCTCTCTTCAGAGTCTCTCCCTCACCTTTGCTTTACACAAAATCCATAAGCCTAGAGGCCTCTCAGGCAATCATGAGCCACATTTCCCTTTTTATAGCACAGGACAATCCTTTAGAGAACCAACCAATTCTCCTAGGATGGGGTTATTACACATAACAATCTAGGATAAATTTATTTATACTCATGATCCCTCCCTTTTCATTTCTAATTTTGACAATTTGACATTGTTCTCTTTTTTATTAATCTTATTGTTGATCAAATTAGATTTTTTAAATTAACTCATTTCTACCATTACCTATGTCATCATTATAGCTCCACTGCTGTCACAAGGAATGAATGTTTTTCAGTCAAGTACCAGTAGTCTCTTTGGATCTCCGGAGAGAGCCATTGATGGATCTTTGGCAGGTGACTTCAGTGAGGGATCTTGTATTCAGACATTATCTGAGTATGAACCCTGGTGGATGGTAGACTTGGGTTCATCATATGCTGTGGCTTATGTTGCGATTACCAATAGAAAAGACTGTTGCCATGAACAGCTAAATGGAGCTATGATTCTTGTTGGAGATTCATCAGCCAATGGTGGCAAATTTAATCCCAGGTATGAATCCTTTGCTTGGGTTTATCAATAGATACATAGATAGATGGTTTGATAATTACATGCATCCATACTAGATAGATCCGTTCCCTGTGATCTGTGGTATTGTCTTTGAGGGAAAATTGAAATGGAGAATTGTAGCAAATGTGTGTATACATATATGTACACATACATATACATATACATATGATTTCAACCACATTTTTCCCTCAAAAATATGTTAATCTTCCAAATGAAAGCATCTACTGAAATCACGATAATCTTGTACTTTCACTCTCTACTTCATTTTGTGTGTATGTAAACACAATGAATGACTCCAAAAATCAAAAGCAGACAGACTAAATTCAGACACAGTTGTATCACAAATAAAACATAAGGAAGAATAAAGGGCTGACAACCCAAGGGCTGACACACCTGTTGTGTGTTCTTGGATGCATATAAGTGTTATATGTACCAGTACTTAAAAGTTACAAAAGAAATAGAAAACATCTCTTTCCCTGATGATTTAACAATCTGACCAAGAAGACAGTAAAAATGCAAACTAAAATTGAGGGAGCAAAAGCAATCACATTAACAATTAGACAGCAACATCAGTAGCATCAGGATAATTTTTATCTTTGTCATCACAACTCACATTTACATAGAATTATTGGGCTTATAAAGTTCTTTCCCCAAAACAGAAAAAGTAGGTCAGAAAACATTAGATCCATTTTATAGATGATGAAACTGAGGGTCATAGAGGTTATAACTTCCCCTTGGTTACATAACTTGCATCAAAGGCAAGAGTCTGACAATATATATTTAATGGTTGTTTGAATGATAGTAATGGTTAGAGCCTGTAGCAGTTCATCAAAGTAACCAGCCCTTGTAGGTGGTTTCAAAATATAATATTATCCATGTTTTATTGCATTTTTATTTATTCTGTTAATTATTTTCCAATTATATTTTAATCTAGTTCAGGCTGCACTCGAGAAATGTTGCTCCTGTGAGCTAAGTGTTGGACACCTCTGGCTTAGACAACTCACTAAGAAATACTTGAATGAAGGCATTTCCTCACCTTACACCAGTGATATCACAGGTCCAGTACGAGCAACTACATATACATTTTTTAAAAATTCTATTGGAACAACTACACATCTATATTAAAGAACACTATACAAGATGTCCCAAAAGTCTTAGCTCAATTTTAAGCATATTCAAGCTTATTATTTAAATGTAATAAACTTTAATGAAATATTTTTAAGCTATTAATACACCTAAGAAAATTATTTTTGTCATTAATGCTTATTGGTTGTCAGTGAGTCTAGCTCTGATTTTCCTCCCTTCCTCCCTGGGAATCTTTGTACCTACTATTTATGCCATGGGGCATAAACTCAGCATACCCTTTCAGGTGTCATTATCCAAATTAAAGGGTCGACCTTGCTATTCCCTCTGGCTCTCCTGCTCCTGTATTATCAGAGTGGGTCTGGTTTCAGTCACAGTTCCTTCACAAAAGGGAACTAAATAAGATGGATGGGAGTTTCTTCCAATCCTAGAAATAGTCATCAATCGTCTTCTTGCACCACTGGTTCAGCAATCTGGTGATACCATTACCTATATCAGTTAAATCTATAGGCAAAAGATAAAGTTCACACACTCCTAAGTCCTACATTTTGCCCGGTTTCCCTATGAATGATTGTCATCCTTGAATCAAAAGGGAAAGGTTTTTCCTTCCTTAAAAGGAAAAAGTTGCCTTCTTCCCTCCAGGTATCTATCACTGCTTTGCAAGTTGACAACTACTTAAAAAGAAGTCCTGATTTTTGGATACTGAGTGTCCTCTGGAAAAAAAAAAGATGTAGTTCTTTTAAAGGGTGTATATCCCCTTTCCAAATATGATAATAATTTTATATATGTGTGTATATACATATGTATGCATGTGTATATATACACATATATGCATTGTGTTGTACATATATGTGTACGTGTGTAAAGAAGTTTAAAGTAGAATGTAACAAGGCTTTAAAATGGTGTATAAAGTGATTTTTGAAGGCTTTATGCCTTCCATGGATGGGTTTTTAATAAAGGATCTTTCAATGCTTTAAAACCAAGAAATCCTGCCTAGTACCCTATCATATCATATCTGTGCAAACTTAGTCACCTCTGTCCATCCAAATGACCAACTTAGAACAACTTTAATATGGTGTCATATCCTATCGACACTGACTGAACAGCTGAAACAGAGGGTAGGTGGTGATTGGGAGAGTGGGGGGTGGGGGTGAGCATAGGGAGAGTCTGAGAAGAAAATGGCAAACCACCCCAGTATCTTTGCCAAGAAAATCGCAAATGGGGCCATGGAGAGTTGGACATGACTGAAACAATTAAACATAGGGGGATTCTGAGTAGTTAGAAAAAAAGAAGAGATTTTTGAAAGAGATAAAATAGCATGAGAAAATCAGGGAACATAGGATGGAGAAAAGTTGAAGAAAGTCAGTTTTCAAGAACTTTTGTATTTAGTGTCAGATAACCTAGGTTCACATCCTGGCTCAGCTACATCCCACTTACATAATTTTGGACAAGTCATTTAATCCCTCTAAGCTTCAATTTTGATGTCTGTAAAATGAAAATATTGGACTAGATAATCTCTAAGTTCTTTTCCACCTCTGAATTCTATGTTAATATTATGAGTCTCCAAGCAAGAGATGAATGGATGAAATGACAACTATATTGTTGTCAAATGGATGAAAAAGCCTAGAATAAGAGAAAAATGAACAGGTGGAGGAAATTAATGAGAGTGAAAGTAATTCTCATGGGGATGATATAGACCCAAAGAATTTATGGCAAGAAAATGGAAGCAAAAATAGCAACATGTTAAAGGTTATCTCACTTCAGAAAATACATTTAGAGCCATCAGAGTAGTCAAACTGACATCAATGTAATTCAGGCATCACTATAGCTCCATTTTGATTTATTACTGAATGGAAATATGATGGTGACATGAATTGGATATCATTAAGTTTAAAAAAAAAAAAAGGCCCTCCGACCTAAAGAAAATGTTTTAAAATAAGGAGTTGAAAATTTTGCCATCTTTTACTTATGTCATATTCAAGGTAATTTATTTGAGCAAACCAAAATCCTCCAAAATAACAATGTGTTTTCTGTTTAGATGTGCTACAATTTCTTCCTTGGATCTTGGAAGAACAGAGTCTTTCTTCTGTGGGTCAATGAATGGGAGATATGTGACTGTCACCATTCCAGGAAGAAAGAAATTTTTAACTTTCTGTGAAGTACAAGTCTTCGGCAAACTGGCTCCTTTTCCTCCTCATGTCTTGCCAAAAGCCCTAGATGACCTTCCCAGACCCATTGGTGAGTATAATACCATAGCACTTTAAGCTTTGCAAAGCAGTTTATATATCAGATAATTTGATCCTCACAACAAACTATGAGGGAAGTGGTAAGTTTTTATGTTCAAGTTTCTTATTGGATTCACTTTTGAAATTTCCCCCAAATTATTTTACAAAATACTAGAACACAATAATAGTAGATGAAGTTTATAAATTACAAAGCATTTATATGATTTGCAAAGCACTTTCTATATGTTATTTCATTCAAGCTCCACAACAACTCTACAAGGTAGTCACTATGGGTATTATCTATCACACCCATTTCACAAATGAGGAAACTGAGGCTTTTGGCTATTAGGTGACTCATTCAGGAACCTGAGTGTCAAAGTGAGAATTCAAACCCAGGTCTTTCCTGCCTCTAAATTCAGTAGTCCATTCACTATACCACACTGCCTTTCTATAAGTTTACAGTACTAGGTTTTATATTCCTTTCTTATTGTTTCAGGGTCCCTTCAATATCCCAAGTTCAGAAGGAGTTGTCCTTCAGAATCATAGTTAAGTAAATGTAGTTCAACCCTCTTGTAGTGGTCTTTCCCTATTGTTGATAGCCACAAAAATCTTTAGAAATCCTCAAAACTGTTATATGCTTGCTTCAGAAGGATAGAAACCCTCAGTCAAAAGAAACAGAAGTGGAAAGAAACCAAGAAAACCCCAAATGGGATCTTAAGGAGTCAGAAATGACTTGGAAAGAACTAAATAATTCAACAATCATTAAAAATGTTAATAATCCTTTCTTTGATTATGTGCTTAGTTAAATAATTCATGTAAAATAAGTTGGTCAATTGGCAACTAGTCTTTAGATGGATTTTCATGTTACAAGTTTTAAAAGAGCTAAGATAGGGGGCGGCTAAGTGGCGCAGTGAGTAGAGCATCGGTCCTGGAGTCAGAAGGACCTGAGTTCGGATCCGGCCTCAGACACTTAACGCACACACAAACAAAAACCTGGCCGTGTGACCTTGGGCAAGTTACTTAACCCCAATTGCCCTCCAAAAAGGCAAAAAAAAAAAAAAAAGAGCTAAGATATTATGATTTGTTTCAAACTTCAGTATGTATCAGGTTCCTTCTATTTCCCCACATTCTTTGTCTTTAAGAAAGCAATAGTACAGTTGTCGATAATATAGAAAGTTCCAGGAGTATAAAGAGTAGCATGACCATTTCATATATAAAAGAGAAATCAGGGATAAAAAAAAAAAGAAAGAAATTTCCTTAGGCCAAGATCTAAAATCTCTTCTGACTAAAATCTCCTGTAAAGTAAGCTTACCTTTTTCTAATAAGTTTTGTCAGATTAAATAACATACCTTCTAATTGTTTGGGAATATAGGTGTATGACTTCTCACTAATAAAGTTACATACAAAATGTGAATTAATTCCAACATGACCCAATATAGTTTAAAGTTTCCTCATCTTAAGTTTTAGAAGAACAATATTACATGTAAATGAAAAATATATTTATCTAACTTCTAGCTAGCTATAAAGGCTAGAAAAATTCAAAATGCAGTCACACTTTATCACTACATATTTCAGTAGTGTTTACTGCATTAATGATAAGAATTTTGGTCTCATTCCATAAGTCTATTTAGTTGCAAGGGACAATTTATTTCGGTAGGGTTGTTCTCACATTGAGACAGCAAATTATAGTTCAAGTCATAGTGTTTAAACTCTGAATAATATATGACAATAAATAGAGTCTAGTAGTCATGTAACTGAATTTTTTTCTTAAATATTTTTGAACATCTAACTCTGTTGTGGTTGAATAAAACATATAACAATGCAGATGTGCTAGGATAAAACTTTGGTGGATGCTAGTAGAGGAACCTGGGGAAGAAAGGAGAATGGGATGGAGCAATAGCTCTTTATCCTGAGGAAGTTAAAATACTACAGTTAGCCAAAGTATCTCTGGTGGAGGCAGAATGTAGGGGGCTCAAGGAATCTTAACTTCTCTGTAAAGGGGGAAATTGTTCAGACCAATTCATACTTATTACAAAATCCCATAAAGCCTTCGGTTAAAATCTGAAATATTAGAATCTAAAATCAGTTTTCTAAACACTATATTTTAGAAGATCATAAGTGTCCAGTGAAGCAGTTATTTTTCCTAATTTTTTTCTTTCTCATGCTGCTTATCAAATTTAAATTAACTGTCCACTTTCTGAGATTTTACGCACTTTAGGCAATCATTTTCCAAAGGGAGAGGATATTTCCCTAAATCAACTAATGTCAGAAATGATAGTGCAACAAGCCTTAAGGGTGCAAGGCTTTTTGTACATATCTTATTTGTGAAAGCTAAATTCTTAGGGCCAAAAAGCCTTTTATCCTTTAAAAGCTCTAAGAATTGGAGGAGGCATTTCTGGTATTTGCTTATCTCTTGAAGACTCACTCTAGATAAATCACTTCTATGCAATATTATGTTCTCCTAACCTGTCGTTTCACCTCCCACTTCCAAATTTATAGCTTAAACATTTGAAAATTTCCAAGTCCTATCTATAATTTACATTTTTCTTTAGGTAACATATTGCAAAGTTTAAAACAAATAAAACATACATTGGTTGTGTTAGTAAAAAAATTTTCAAAGAAGAACATATTAGAGAGAAATAAACAAGAAACAATAAAGGCATTCTTTCCTTCAGAGAGCTAAATCCATTCTGGTATTGAATAAAAACATTTAAATTCTTAATTCCCAATCTAACAACTCGTAGGAAAATCATTTTGGTCAATCATAATAGCATAACAATTATCAGATATTGTTCCCACTTCTTTAAAAACTGATTTCAGGGAGGCTAGGTGTCGCAGCGAATAGAGTCAGGAGGACCTGAGTTCAAATCCAGCCTCAGACACTTAACACTTACTAGCCGTGTAACCTTGGGCAAGTCTCTTAACCCCAATGGCCCTCCAAAAAAAAAAAAGCAAAAAACTGATTTCAACTATTCTTTTGTTTGGGTCAATTATTATATACTATTGTATGCAATATTATTATATATTTTATATTATTACATGCAATAAATGTTGAAAGGTGACAGGCTTTTCCTCCCATTTATCTATTTCCTTCTCTCACTCCAACTAGTCAGCTCAGAGCGAGGAAAGAAGGTAAAAACACTTCTCAAAATTGAGTGTAAACACTTACTGAAAACTTTTGCTCCTTCAAATTACTACAGCTAAGTCAAATGTTGTCTGCCAGTCTCACTAAATTGATTGCATCCATTTACAAGTACAGATACAAGACAACAAAACAGATGCTTTTGCCAGTAAATTCATTCACACAGAAAGCATTTCTTTCCTAGGATTTGTACTAGGTTTTGAGACTAACTTTTACACTTTTTTTTTTTTAAAGCAATTGGGGTTAAGTAACTTGCCCAAGGTTACACGGCTAGGTTTTTGTTTGTGCGGATTAAGTGTCGGAGGCCGGCTCCGAACTCAGGTCCTTCTGATTCCAGGGCCGGCGCTCTATTCACTGCGCCACCTAGCCGCCCCTTGAGACTAACTTTTCTCCCTGTTTCTAGGAAACATTTACTGTTTCAACTTACTGAAGGAATATTTTTTCCAGTTATTGTGAAGAAGTGAGTCTCAGTTGTTTAACTTGAGAGTTAAGAGAATCCATGTATTAATTTAGAGGGAAAAGAAAATTTCTCCCTTTCATATTTTCAAATTGAGTTTCAGTATGTTATTCTTTTTCTTAAGTACACTATCAAAGACAGCCTCCACTGTCATTCCCCAGGCCCCTGCCAAAGTGAGATCCTATCTTAGACTAAAGAATTACTTCATAGAAGAAGCTACAACTCCACCTGTGAAAAAGGGACTCCTGAGGTGGCTAGGTGGTACAGTGAATAGAGCACCAGCCCTGGAGTCAGGAGGACCTGAGTTCAAATCTAGCCTCAGACACTTAACACAAAAACTAGCCATGAGACCTTGGGCAAGTCACTTAACCCCAATTGCCCTCCAAAAAAGAAGAAAAAAGAAAAAGGGACTCCTGAAGAAATGAGACCTTGTCTCAGTCTGCAATTAGTTACTCCACCAAAGGGGATGTGGTCTGCCCTTCAAAAAAGAGAGTGCTAAAGTAAGAATTTCTCAATCTGCCAAGAACTAGAAAAAACAACAACAACAAACCAAAACAGAACAAGATTCCTCTCAAGAATTAATTAGTACAAGTGAATAGAGCGTCGGCCCTGGAATCAGAAGGACCTGAGTTCGGAGCCGGCCTCCGACACTTAATCTGCACAAACAAAAACCTAGCCGTGTAACCTTGGGCAAGTTACTTAACCCCAATTGCCCTAAAGGGGCGGCTAGGTGGCGCAGTGAGTAAGAGTGCCGGCCTCGGAGTTGGGATGACCCGAGATCAGATCCGGCCTCAGAAAATGAGCACCCACGCATAAATCAAATGACTAGCCGTGTAACCTTGAGCAAGTTACTTAACCCTAATTGCTTATTAAAAAAAAAAAAGAATTAATTAGTACAAACAGAAGGTGAAAAAATAAGATATGCAAGTTCTGACTTGTTGGGCAGGAGGAAACTTGACTGGGGCACCTATAAGCACCCTTCCTTTGAGACCACAAAAAAATTTTTTTTCAAAAGATTCTCTTTTACCTTCACGTTGGGTCCTGGGACTCAAAGGGAAATAGTCCTCCATCCTCCTTACTCAGATTCATGGGCTAGTCACATCAAAACTGTCATGGTAAAGCAACAACTTGTCCCTATTTTAAGCCAGATTAGTAGAAATTTTATTAAACAACCACAGAGAAACAGAATTGGAAAGTGGTCACAGGGAGACTCTTTATGAGAGTAGTCCCCATTAACTGGACTTGAAGAAGTCTTTTTAATATTACTTCAAGTACAGGAACAGGTAAGGAAATCTGCATTTCAGCCTTCACATAGAACTTTAGCATTATTAACCAAAAATGTGCCATCTTCCTAATAGCTTCACTGTCTTTATGTTTCTAAACCCAGCCAGGGATCAAGGACACATGTGACCCTCGTGAAGTTTGGATTCAGTCAAAGGGCTAAAATATACATTTTCCCGTAGAGATTTTGTTATACATGGTGGTTTGGTTCTAGTACTATAAATTATAGGACTGTATTAAGTATATTATGGGTTATCTGTTGGGCTGACCTGAAAACCGATACTATATATTACAGTGTTAATATGACAAAGAATATGTTTTAAGTTCCTAACAACTGTCTCATAAACAATAGACAATAGACAAAAATGTCATGCATAATTTAGTAACCATGCATGTGTGTATTCCTAAAGATACACATACATTATAAATATATACCTATCAGACATAGAAATGAAAAGGTATATCTTATTAAATCAATTTATTTTGGGGTTTATGGTATTTTTCTATGAGGAATTTTCTTTTTCATAATAAATAATAATGATTTTGAAATTTTATTATATATTTCAGGTGTCAGTAGAGCCTTAGGGAAAATTTCTTACCAGTCTAGTACTTTCCACCCCCTGGGCTCATCTGACAAAGCCACTGATGGGAATGAAGCTAGTGATTTCTACAAAAATTCTTGTACTCACACAGATGATGATTTTGAACCCTGGTGGATGGTAGACCTAATTTCAGAATTCATCGTGGATAATATTATGATCATCCCTAGAGGAGACCGTTGCACAAGAACGACTACAAAATATGAAATTAGGATTGGAGATTCAAAAGAGAATGGTGGCAAATCAAATCCCAGGTATCATTTCGCTATGCAAAGTAAATGAATGGTTTTTGTTTTCACTGTAACTTCTCAAGCAAAGTTTTATGCTATTCTCTCAGTACAATAAAGAGTTTTCCCAGGTACCAAAAAAAATATATGTGTATATATATATATATATATATATATATATATATATATGTGTGTGTGTGTGTGTGTGTGTGTGTGTGTGTGTGTGTGTATATATATATATATATATATATATATTAAAGCCTTCCTTCCCCATCCTCCTGATTCTCTCCTTGAGCCAATCTACCATGATCCTTCAGGAATGTTTCAACTTAGACCAAAATTCATTGTAAATTCAGATACAAAATATTTCCAATCGGGGGCGGCTAGGTGGCGCAGTGAGTAGAGCACCGGCCCTGGAGTCAGAAGGACCTGGAGTCAGAGGATCCTGCCTCAGACACTTAACACTCACAAACAAAAACCTAGCAGTGTGACCTTGGGCAAGTTACTTAACCCCAACTGCCCTCCAAAAAGCAAATATATATATATATTTCCAATGTATTTGTGTATTCTAGCCCCCTTGATGCTTCAAAGTCAGTTTTCCTTTGTGCTGATTTTCAGAGGCAGTGGCCAAACAACTTTCCTGGGCCCTCTGGCTATCTCAGATAATTTGAAAATAGCACATAGGTGATTATTCTTCTTTGTTTCTTCTCTTGGAATGAGACATTACCACCCCTCCCCCAATCTCACCCTCAAACAGTAAAGGTAGAATTTGAAGACTGATGTATATCAGAAAACCTCTCCTCTCCTTTTATGTTCTTCTGTATTAATTGTGTACAGTGTGCAAGACACTGTAGTATGAATTTCAAATAAAATAATATAAAAATGATAAAATCTCTGGCCTTGCAAAGCTTACATTTCTCTGGAGGGAGATATGCTATACATAGAGAAAAACAGATAAAGTATATTACTCAAGCTGTCAAATGGATTTGGGTAACTCCCTCCAACATTATTCTTGTATTCTCATTAATTTCGCCCCAGAAATTCCAAACAAAATACTGGGGGCCTTCTTCACTTTCTCCTAAAATCATGAGAAAACCAATGGAGCACCCATTGGTGCTTGGAACTCTGGTGATATTTCATTCTCATCATATGATTAACTCATCTTGTGTTTGTTTTTTACATCACTTCAACTTTTTAATCTATTTTTTTGTAATGTGTTACACAACCCTGTTAACCAACCATGGGTTTCTCCATTGTCCTTTGAGCGGTTTTTAGTTTCAATTTTTCAGAGATTTTACTGTTCCATGATTTGCAGTAATGCAACAATACCAGAAGCATATTGGTATTAAAAAGATGGGTCTTTGTTTCAGTGATAAGCTTGGGGGGTCATTAAAAGAAACTTGCAATTTCCCAAAGGTAAGCTAGCCTATTTTCCTCCTCCTGTACATTTCTGAGCCCAATTTGGGATCCATTTGTAGTTTCACAAACATACAAATACATAATTAATTATATTATGTAATATATAATGTGATCATTAAATATATTACATAATTACTATTTTATATATGTTATATATTTATATGTTATATATATTTTATATATGTTATATATTTTATGTTATATATGTTATATATTATGTGTGTATATATATTTTGACTGATTAAGTTTTTATTTATTTATGTTTTAGTTTTCAACAGTCACTTTTATAAGATTTTTAGTTCCAATATTTTTCTCTGTCCCTCCCTTTTTTTTTTTAATTAAACAAATGCTTTATTAACTTCTGGTTTACATCATTCATTTCCACCAGATTATGAGTTACATTTTTCCCCCATTTTTTCCCTACCCACCACCCCAGAATAGCAGTCCCACTAGATATCCCCTCATCCAATCTGCTCTCTCCCATATCTTCTCCCATACCCCCTTCAACTTTGCCATCAGGGCAAGGTGAATCTCTGAGCCCCACTGCCTGGACATCTTATGAAACATTTAATTTTAAAACTTTGATTTTCAGATCCATTCCCTTTCTCCCTTGTCACCCACTCCTTCTGAGAAGATAAGCAATTCAGTATGTGTTGTACATGTATAGCTATGCAAAACATTACCATAGTAGATATATTGTAAAAGACTGCTTATATTTCCCTCCCACCCGTCTCACCTCCCACTTGGTCCATTCCCTACTTTGATCTTGTCCCTCTTTGATAGTGGGTACTTCCAACTTCCCCTCCCCCCAGAATGCCCTCCCCTCCATCCTCCCCTGTCTCATTCCCCTTTCCCCTACTCAGGAGAGTGAGTGAAGGTAAGATATTCCATTTAGTATGTATGTGATTCTCTCCTTGAGCCAACTTCAATGAGAATATGCTTTTGCCTTTTTGCCTTCCTGTTCTTACCCTCCCCTGTAACTACTTCCCCTTGCCTCTTCTACATGAGATAGTTTACCCTACCCTGTCTCTCTCCATCTCCTCTTGCCACTTTCCTCTCTCACCTCTTGACTTCACCCCTTAAGAATCATCCCTTCCTTGGGGCGGCTAGGTGGCACAGCGAGCAGAGCACCAGCCCCGGAGCCAGAAGGACCCGAGCCCGGATCCGGCCCCAGACACCCAACACACAAACAAAAACCCAGCCGCGCGACCCTGGGCAAGTCACCCAACCCCAACTGCCCTGCAAAAAAAAAAAGAATCATCCCTTCCCATCAAATTCAACCTGTGTCCTCTATCCATGTATACCTGTGAACATATGCCATGTACCCTTCTTCAATTATTTTCATAAGGTTTCATCAAACACAGTTATTGTTTTTCCATGTAGGAATGTAAATAGTCCAACTTTGATAAGTTCCTTTTGATTTCTTTTCCTTGATTGCCTTCTCAAGCATCTCTTGCTTCTTGCATCTGAATGTCAAATTTTCTATTCAACTCTGGTTTTTTCCTCAAGAATGCTTGAAAGTCCTCTATTCCACTGAATGACCATATTTTCCCCTGAAACAAGATACTCAGTTTTGCTGGGTAGGTGACCCTTAGCTTCAATCCCAGCTCTTTTGCCCTCTGGAATATCATATTCCATGCTCTTCGATCCCTCAGTGTAGAAGCTGCCAGGTCCTGGGCTATTCTGATTGTGTTTCCACAATATTGAAATTGTTTCTTCCTGGCTGCTTGTAGTATTTTCTCCTTGATCTGGGGATTCTGGAACCTGGCTATAATATTCCTGGGAGTTTTATTTTTGGGATCTTTTTCAGGAGGTGATCAGTGGATTCTTTCAACCTCTATTTTGCCCTCTGGGTCTAAAACATCAGGGCAATTTTCCTTGAGAATTTCTTTAAGGATGATTTCTAGGTTCTTTCTTTGATCATGGCTTTCAGGTAGTCCAATAATTTTTAAATTATCTCTCCTGGATCTATTTTCCAGGTCAGTGGTTTTTCCCATGAGATATTTCACATTGCCTTCTATTCTTTCATTTGTTTGGATCTGTTTAATAGTATCTTGATTTCTCATAAAGTCACTAGCTTCCATTTGCTCCAGTCTAACTCTGAAGGAATGAATCTCCTCAGTGAGCTTTTGAGATTGTTTTTCCATCTGGCAAATTCGACTTTTTAAGGCATTCTTCTCCTCATTACCTTTCTGAGCCTCTTTAGCAAGAGCGATTAACCCCCAGACTGATTGCTGGATCTCCCTACAGTTTGCAGACCAGGAGCTAGAGCCACTACTGACACTGCAAAATGGCTTCTGTGCAGCTGTTTCTTCAGCAGCTTTTCGCCCCCAGGGGAGGAAGCCACGCGTTCCCCAAATACTGGTCCCAAAGTCCCTAGGGCACTAACCTCTCACTTTGTCCTAGGCATATCTGTGCTGATAATTCTGGAATCTCCACAATCGCTCGTGTTCTGGGGTCCCTCCAGCCGGCTGAAGGCCTGGCCACCCTGGGGCTAAAACCTCAAACCTGGGCTAGGCTCTGCAGGCTGCGCTGTTAGTTCCCAGCGCGCTGTGCTGCCTGCTCTCAGAGCACTGCGCTGGCCGCTCCCTGCAGGGCTGCTGGGCTGTCCTCAGCAGGAGGTTAGCTTCTCTGTGCCGTTCTGTGGGTGCTGTGGCTCCAGAAGTTGTTCAGAGTCCCCTTTCACATTGTTTGAAATTTGTGTGGGGCAGAGCACATTGGAAATGCTGTTTCTACTCCGCCATCTTGGCTCTGCTGTCCTGTGTATGTATTTATATGGAGGAGTCCTGTAGGTTATCCATTCAACTATATATCATAGTCTAGACCACTGGCATTCTTCATCTACTTGGTTTTTCCCATTTATACTTGGCCAAATCCTTTAGAATGATTATGGATCTCATTTAAAAGACTCTGCAGTGTTTTAGGACTTATGCATTAATCATAACGCCATCTATAAGTAGGAACACCTAGAGAATTTCATCATCTTTAAGGTATTCCTTTTTATATGGCACCTGTTTGGGATCTCCTCCATGACAGTGACAAACGCCTTCAATGAGCATTACTGTTTTATGCTTCCACATTAATTATAGGAGGGTCAATGTTATATTTTTCAAGGAATCTTGTATAATTTTGGTAAATGATAGAAGACACTTTATCAGAGGAGGGTATTTAAGGTGCTTTGCTCTATGGAATCAATACATTTTTTATGCAAGGGCACAGAGAGATCTCGAATTCTCTGTATATTTCAGCCAATTACATAAGAGTAAATATTTGGTCTCAGGGGCAGGTAGATGGTGCAGTGGGTAGAGTGCCAGCCTTACAGTCAAGAAGAACTGTGTTTGAATCCAACCTCAGACACGTGCTAGCCGTGTGACCCTAAGCAAGTCACTTAACCCTGTTTGCTTCAATTTCCTCATCTGTGAGCTGGAGAAGGAAATGGCAAACCACTCTAGTATCTTTGCCACAAAACCCCCAAATGGGGTCACATAGAGTCAGAAATGACTAATTAGGGGCGGCTAGGTGGCGCAGTGAATAGAGCGCCGGCCCTGGAATCAGAAGGACCTGAGTTCGGAGCCGGCCTCCGACACTTAATCCATACAAACAAAAACCTAGCCGTGTAACCTTGGGCAAGTTACTTAACCCCAATTGCCCTAAAGGGGAGGCTAGGTGGCGCAGTGAGTAAGAGCCCCGGCCTCGGAGTTTGGATGACCCGAGATAAGATCCGGCCTCAGAAAATGAGCACCCACGCATAAATAATGACTAGCCGTGTAACCTTGAGCAAGTTACTTAACCCCAATTGCTTTAAAAAAAAAAAGAAATGAGTAATTAACAATATGCACATACACATCCATACACACACACACACACACACACACACACACACATATACATGCACATATATATTTGTTCTACTATGGAATATCACTTATAGAAACCTGCCTGTTCCCTTCTAATAACTTCATCAATGATATAATTCATATGTAGATTATTTCAAAAACATTTTTTAAAAGATGGAAATGTAGGCATAAGGAGTCAGTAATTACTGATGTAGTACTAGGGCACTTCCTTCTCTCACATGGAACCCCAAGATAACTAACTCAGGTTCAAGCTACTCTGTGGACCCACATCCACTCAAAGCCATCATTCACGAGTCCCCGTTGATACATTCACTTTTTTCCTCTAGTTCAGAGAGGACACAATTAGTAAAAAGCAAAGACATCTTATGAGATTTAGACCAATGGTCTAGCCTATCAGAATCTTCCTGAATCCTTTCATCCAGCACATCAGCTATCCCTCACAGGTTTGTGTCAGCTGAAAATTTTAGAAGCGTGCCATCTATGCCTTTGTCTTAAGTCACTGATAAAAATGTCAAACAGCACAAAGTTGAACATAGACTCCCAAGGGCTAAGACTTTTTTCTAAGTTTGGAAAATCCATCTTCTCTCTTTGAGTCCAAACATTCAAACAATTCCATACCAGCAATTCCAGACCAACATAACTGTAGGCCATATTTCTCCATCTTATCAGCAGAGACATGAGAGATTTTTATCAAGTGTATAGCTAAAATCTAGATAAACAACATTCCCCTCATCTACCAGTTTAGGAATTCTGTCAAAAAAGGAAATAAACTTAGTCTGGCATGAGCTGGTTTGGGAGAAGTTATGCCAGCTCTTCATGATTAACTGTTCAGTTTTCTAAATGGGTCACTGTCCTTTTAATAGTATGTTCTAGCATTTTGTGGGGAATAAAATTCAAACTTTGTTAACCAAGACAGTATTTTTTATTGTTTAGCTGCATCCAACTCTTCATGCCCCCATTGAGGGTTTTCTTGGCAAAGATACTGGAGTGGTTTGGCATTCCTTCTCTAGCTCATTTTACAGATGAGACAAACAGGGTTAAGTGACTTGCCCAGAGTCACACAGGCTGGATTTAAACCCAGATCTTCTTGGCTCCAGGTCTAGCACTCTATCCATTGTGCCACCTAGCTGCCTGAGACAATAGTTATCCTTCTCCAATCCTACAGAAACTTTCCCATTCTCGACAGGTCTTCCAAAGATCACTGATAACTCAGCAATCATATCTCCCAGGTTTCTTTAGTACCCTGTGATGTGGTTCATCTAGACCCGGCAACTTTATCTTATCAAAGGCAGTTAGGTACTCTCTTATTGACTTCTCTTACCTATTTTTGTTCTATGCTTCCCAGTTCAAATATCACTTTTCTTGGCAAAAAAGGAAAATAGGAGTTGAATCTCTCTCCTCCCTCGCTCTATCTTTGATTAACATTGTCCCATATTCCCCAAGCAATAGCACTATTCCATCTCTGATCCTTCTTGCTTCCCAAATATTGCTTTAAAAAATAAAATAGGGGGCGGCTAGGTGGCGCAGTGAGTAAGAGCGTCGGCCTCGGAGTTGGGATGCCCTGAGATCGAATCCGGCCTCAGAAAACGAGCACCCACACATAAATAATGACTAGCCGTGTAACCTTGAGCAAGTTACTTAACCCCAATTGCTTAAAAAAATAATAAATCAAATCAAATAAAAAATTTTGTTGTCTTTAGCTTTACTCACCAGCCTCAGTTCAATCTAAGCATTAGCACTTTTTAGAGATTTTTAACTTCTCAGATAATATTGTCATGATTCCAAAATCACTAACATTTTCCCATAAGCTATCTACTTTGTGTGTGGACCTTCAAATAATTCCTATTTCAGAAAGATAATCTTATCCCTATATGGTCATTTTTAGGTGTGGAGACAAAGCCAGAATTAGTCTAGGGCAGAAATATATTTTTAAATGTGATGGAATGCAAGGGCGTTTTATAACTGTTACCATGCCAGAAGTGAAAGAGTTTCTCAGCCTTTGTGAAGTAGAGGTATTTGGTAAGCAAGTCATCAATTCTGGTAAGTATATTTAATGAGGAGGAGAGGGGAAGAGAGAGAGAATTGTAGAGAGGGAGAGGAGGAGAGAGAGTGTGTGAAAGAAGGGGAGGGAGAAGGGAAAATACAAAGAAATAGAGAGACTGGGAGAGGGGGAACAGGATGAAAGGAAAGGGGAAGGGGAAGGGCAGGGAGAGGAGGAGAGAAAATGTGTGTGAGGATGTGTTGAAGAACATAGTTGGAGGAATCATTGTCAAATGAAAGGGGAG
Organism: Gymnobelideus leadbeateri; assembly: GCA_011680675.1. Lineage (NCBI taxonomy): Eukaryota > Metazoa > Chordata > Mammalia > Diprotodontia > Petauridae > Gymnobelideus > Gymnobelideus leadbeateri. The sequence continues at coordinate 372,327 of WOXC01007789.1, read as the reverse complement.
AAACCTATCAAACTCTTATTATTGTACAAGATGGTGCTTTTATCATTAACTAAAATACTATAATTTTCAGACTGAAACCACCACGATTTTTCCCCCTTTTCATTTCTGATGAAGAAAATTTTATCAATTCCTCTGATTAAAACACAATTCCAAAGGAGCCACACAGGGGAAATCTCTTCCTTTTTCTTCCAGTGTCTATGTTTAAGAGTTTAACTATATCTCAAGAGCTGGTAACAGATGCTCAGCTTTAAACAATATGATTAGGAGGTAATCTTTTATCTCCATAAATTCCTAAAAATACATGTCACATAGCACAAAAGAGGTAGTTGTAACAGAATGTTTGAAAAAAAAGACTCATTATGTCATAATCACCAAACAATCCTTTGAAAAGAAATTCAAAATTATGAATCACCAGAAAAGGATCAATTTTTTTATGAAGAAATCATATCCATGGATTAGCAATGGCAGCATCATTGGAATAAGGGGATGGAGCTTCCCAAAGAAGACTCATTTGAATCTTCCTCTTGACCCAATTGTAAAAGTTTAATAACTTCAATATATCCGTGTAAGACAATGATCTGCATTATTGTTGTATGATGTTTCTTTAACATGTCCACACTTTAAATTTTATATTTTTCTTCATCCCAGATGATACATCCCAAAGGGTATCATTCAGTCTAGTTGGAGGAATACTCAGTAAATTAGTAAAAATACCAAATTATATTTGTTAAGTATTTAATATTTAAATAAACATAAGAATCTAAATTTGTTGTTGTTAATGCCAAAGAAACATACTTTCCCACCTATTTTAATCAATGGCCATAGATCATTGGTCACTAGAATAGTGTCTGAATGCTTGCCTTTTTAAGTAGTTAAAACATGTTCATCAGTGCTCTTTTAAAAAAAAGTAATAATAATTTGTAAATCTTTATTTCATAAATTATACAACTCAGATAAGGCCCTGAGGAGGGAAAAATAAGAATTGAGCAAAACATTGTTAAAAACTTCAAGCTCATGCTGAATGAAACTAAGCTGAAGAAACTGAGTTGTTTTTTGAGAAGACCTCAAGCAGATATCATTAACTATGTTCATGCATCTGAAGGGCTATCATGAGGAAGAGCTATTGCCTTAGTTCTGCTTAGCTCCAAAGGAAAGAATTAGAAGCAGTCAATCAAAGTTGGAAAAAATGTAAAATTAAGCTTGATGTCAGGGAAAACTCCCAAATAGTGAAGGGAAATTCTAAAAAGGGAAGAAACTATTTGAGAAAATAGCTAGTTCCCTCTATTTTAGGGTGTGTGTGTGTGTGTGTGTGTGTGCCTTTTTGGAGGTGAGAAGGCAGGGCAATTAGGGTTAAGTGGCTTGCCCAAGGGCACACAGTTAGTAAAGTGTGTCAAGTGTCTGAGGCTGGATTTGAACTCAGGTCCTCCTGACTCCAGGAACTGTGCTTGGGATCATGGTTCACCCTATAATCTATAAAGTCTTTTGCTATGTTAAAATTCTATTATTCTTAAAATTTGCTTACTTTTCTTTCCTCCTGCCTTCCAGACATCATTTTGCTTGATATTATGACTATAGGGTTTTAAGAACATGGGTTTCAAGGAAATGTATTTTTCTAAGGACACTTATTTAGATGGCCAATTTTTATTTCCGTTCATCTGTAGTTTAAACTCAATAAAATCTCTTTTTTAATACAATCAGTTGTTTAATTTTGCATTATAGAGAATATAGGCATTCCCCAATACTCACACATCACCCTTTTCTATGGGCAATCATGCCCCAAAGCTATTAAATCCTTCCTCAACCTTTGCTGGACTGTGATCATGCTATCATGCTCCCAAAGACTCAATATATTATTAATGCTAATTCACTATCTCCTCCCTAATAAAACAGCACTTATCATATTGTTATTAATATTAATAATATTAATATTATTGACTACCTCTCTCCTAAAGGGTATTTCTTAACCTACCCTGGGGCCCTTTTGCTCTCTCTCTTTCACTGCTCATGGATTAGTTAATTGCACATTAGACATTATTTTATGGGCAAACACATCCTCTTTACCTCACTTTGACTTTCCCTCTCATGCAACTTATGCTCCAATGGTCTCTACTTTTTGGTCTCTCACTCTTTCTCTGTGTCTTTCCATTTGTATCTTTCTCATTCCCTGGCTCTGTTTATATATCTAGCTCTTCCTCTCTCTTCCTCTGGATGTCTCTGTCTGACTTTCCCATTTTCAAAATCCTGTGTTATTTTCTCATCTTGTGGAAACAGATTCCAAGTTACTGAGTACAAGGCATAGTAGAAATGGCTTGGAATTTTTAACTAAAAGATCTCAACTTGAATCCCTCCCAGCTGTGTGACCTGATGACATTGGTCAAATGTCCAAGCCCCCTTTCTTCCAGTTGTCGCTCTGAATTATTTCAGGTTTTTTTTAATAACTACTTGAGCTGAACAGTTATAAATTCTTTTTTTTTTTTTTTGCTTTTTGGAGGGGGGAATGCAGAGTAACTGGGGTTAAGTGATTTGGCCAAGGTCACATAGCTAGTAACTGTTAAGTGTCTGAGGTCAGATTTGAACTCAGGTCCTCCTGATTCCAGGGCTGATGCTCTATTCACTGTGTCACTTAACCACTCCAACAGTTTTAAATTCTGCCATCTATGGAAACTTCTAGAAACTTTCTGTATTCTTTAGGGAGCTGAACAAGACAACTCTAATGTCCCTAAATCTTATGATCCCATAAACTCCCATACTGTAACTGCTATTATTTCCTGTGTATATCAGGTGTTCCACTTCCTGATATTTCTGGTAGTAATATGTGAAAGGATAAAAAAACATAGGAACCTAAAATGAAATGTTAGGGACACAAGGCCTATGCTATCAGTTTATCTCACAGGTAGTAATAATTAATGGCAAATATATCAGGCTGCAAAGAAAAATGAGAATCAAAACAAGTGCCTTGAGCATTCTTAAAGGCCTAATTGAAGCCAGTCGCATTTTAACTATGGCTATTATTGTATTTATTCTCCTAGACTACTATAATAAAGATAAAGATAATATTATATTAAATTAAATATATTAAATAAATTAAATATATTAAGTCATATTATAGTAAAGATAAAAATTCAATAGGGAGGGGAATGGTACAAACAGCTTTCTCAATCTCAGGAGAGCTAATTCCTCATTTTTCAGTTTGAGCACTTACACCTCTGGTTGGCAAAATATAAATCAAGGTGAGATTTATTATTTTACTCATTGTCTAGACTTAGGAAAGTAATAGAGGAAATATTAACAACAGATCAAATTAAAAGATGCACCTAATACCTATTTTTTGGAGAGCCAGTTGTTAGACTGCCAGAATACTCCTGCAGAGGTCACCTAGTCTTTCCTTCATTTTAGTCACAGAACTTCCATTCAGATGTTTATCAAATGTGCTGAGTAATATTCAAACTTCTTTTTGTATCATTATAAGTCCACCACCATCTACAGTCTCCACTCCACTTATAACTCATATTACTGACCTCCACACACTCTCCAGACAAATTGAATTACTCTCTGTCCCCTAAATAAATTGTCAATATGTCAGACTTTATGCCTTGCTGTCCTTAGCTTTCCTCACCAGTTCTATCTTTGGGTTTTAGTACTCCATACATCAATCTAAAATTTTCATGTCAAGCTTTTATACACCACCTCTGTTACCTATCCCTGCTTACTATGTCTGCATATCTTTATACAGTCCGAGTTGGTTGATGTGTGTCCAAGTCAGTCTCCTTAGACTTCTTTTTCTTCTCTCTCAAATTGTTGCTCTTTACCTTAACATTTTCATTATTGAGAACTTCTCATACTTTCTTGGACTGACTTCCTCTATAACAGTTTAGTCCCTGAAAGCCTACCTAGCCTTTCTCCAAACCTTTTGAAATCTGATTTCCCAAAATCCATGATACATGTTAGACTATTCTTTGCTGTGTCTATCACAAGTTCTAAGAAAGAGTGATCACTTCACCCCTAGGCCCCAGTACTTCTACCTCCAAAGAGTTCTTCCTTGTAATAAAAAAAAAACAATCCAGAAAAAAATCCTCCTGGACTCATTCCTCTTCCTTTCAAATGATGAAAGTATTAGTATCTCTACTTTTAGCTCAGAGAACAGAGTAGATATCCATATAATTTCAATCTCCTATTGCTACTGTATCATGCTTTTGTGCCAGACTTAAGGGCCATTTCCTTACCCATTTACTCTTTCTCTCCATCTGCTCTAGTCTGTGGTATACCCTCATAATGCTATTACTGCTGTGATGGGGGAATGAGGGGATACAAATACAAACAAAAAGAAAGTCAATCTGGGCCCTTAAGGAACATACATTCTGACTAGGGAAGACAACATACAAAAGGGAATTGAAAGGGTTGGGGCAGGAAGGGATGAAGTGGTGGAGATATCAGCATAAGGGAATCCTGGCAAAGACCACAGAATAAAGCAAAGCTAGTCTGGGCCCTTCCTCAAAATGGAGGCTTCAAGAAGAATTCACCAATAGGAGCAGGGAGCCACGGGGGCACATGAAGAAGACCACTGAAGCATGGTGGCCAAGTCTAGGGAAAGTCTTGGATTTCTTCACATATCTACTATATCTAGGAATATAGGAAGATTATATCTTCATAGACACTACTGCTCTTCTCTCCATCTTTTATGCACCCAAGCTTTTTTGAATAAGGCATAGCCCTCTAGAGTCATGTTACAACTATGTATCTTCCTCTGCCAAGTCTCAGTGTTAACTCTAAAAGCAAATTTGTCACCTTAGGTTAAGACCTGTGATTCATTATCTTACCCATATTTTGTGTATTCTCTCTTTTTTAAAAAAATTATATCATATGCACCTTAGTCGTATAAAGAAAAAATACAGTGTCCTCTTTAAATTATGTGCACTTAACACATTTTTTCAATAAATACTTCCCATTCATTCCCAATAACAATAATTCTAATAATAGTCCTGCCTCATTAAAGCAGTATATTGAAATATTTTAACAGAAAAAAGATGTAATTTATTTTCTTTCTTCTTCAGCAGTGTGGGTCAGTGCCTGAGTTGTAATTCAGAGCAACACCACCTGCACAGAAATCGATTCTATTGGCAACTAGGCGCTACAGAGGATAGAACAATTGAGTTACAGTCAGGGAGACCCAAGTTCAAATTTGACCTCAGACATTTACTAGCTGTGTGAGCTTGAGAAAGTCACCTAATCTCTCTCAGCCTCAATTTCCTCCTCTGTAAAATGGGAATAAATAATAATATCTACCTCCCAAAGTTATTGTAAGGAGAAAATGAGATAAAACATGTAGAGTGCTTTGCAAAAAACTCTACAGAAATGCTTGTTTTCATTCATCTGTCCCTCCCACTGCTCCTACCACCACAATTGAGTAAATAAAAAGGAAAATTCAAAAAATAAAGTCCTCAATACATAGGTGCAGAATCTGGCAAAAGAAATGCCCACATTGGCCATATCCAGAACGATGTTTTTCTGCATTTTAAGTTCATCACTTCTCTGCTGGAGATAAGTGGAGCATTTCCTCTTCATTTTTCCAGACTCATGGTTTACCTTTGCATGGATCAGAGTTCTAAAATCTTTCAAAGTTGTTTCTCCCTATAATATTATTAGCATATAAATTGTTCTCCTAGGTCTGCTCACTTAGCTCTGCATTGGTTCATAAAGGTCTTCCCACAGTTTCCTCTAAAACTACCCATTTCATTTCTTATGGAAAAATAATATTTCATTATTGACATAAAACACAATGTATTTAACTATTCCCCCAAAACAGAATATGTCCCAAATTTTCCATTTTGAGCTACCACAAAAAGAGCTGCTAAAATATTTTTGCATATATAGAAACTTTTCCTCTTTCTTTGATTTCTTTGGGGATATAAACCTGGTAGTAATACAGCTAGGTCAAAGGGTATGCACATTTTAGTAACTCTTTGGACATAGTTCCAAATTGCTTTCCATAATTTAGGCTTATCAAACACTATGCTACTGTGTTTATTTGCTTCTGTATGTTATATACATAATCTATTCCACTGATTGGCCTCTTTAAAAAAAAAAAACGAAATACAAAATCATTGTAATGATCACTGCTTTGAAGGACAGTTGTAAAGCTGGTAGTAAAAGACAGCCTTAATTCCCCCTTTTCTTTTTTCATTATTACCCTCAGGATTCTTGACCTTTTGTTCCCCCGTCAGAATTGTAGATGGAGGTGCTTGAACTGTCTTGAAAGAACAGAGACATTCTATGAGGTAGAAGGGAATGGGTACATTCCAAGCATGGGGGATGGCCAGCGTAAAGACTCAAAGATAAGGGATGGAGTATTATGTGTGAGGAACAGAGAGAAGGCCAGTTTGACTGGAATGCAGAATACAAGAGAGAAGATAACATCCAATAAATCTGGAAAGATTGGTTGGGGCCTCATCGTGAAGGATTTTCAGATCTAAATAGGGGAGTTTATATTTCATCCTAGAAGCAATGGAAACCCACTAGAGTTGATTAAGGATATCATATGGTCAGATCTTCATTTTCACTTTTCAGGGAGACCAACTAGGAGATTATTACTATAATCTAGGCAAGAAGTAAAGAGGGACTGAACTAAGTATGAACTATATGAGTGAAGGAATCAGGTGTGAAAGATGTGGAGGTAGAAATGGCAAGGTTTGGCAATTCCTTGGATGCTTGGAGTAAGGAATGACGAGGGTTTGAGAAGAACACTAGGATTATAAACATGGGATGCTGGAAGAATGATGAAAACTTTGACAAAATCAGGAAAGTTTGAAAGAGGAGTGTATTTGGGGGAAAAGACAATGTGTTCTGTTTTGGCCATCTTAAGTTTTGGATGTCTCCAAGACATGGAGTTTGAAATATCCAATAGACAGCTGGTTATGTAGGACTAAAGTTCAGGAAAGAGACTGGAGCTGGTTATGAATATCTGGTAGCCATCTGCGTAAAAAGAATAATGACCTAGCCCCACTCTACCTTTCCAGGCTTCTTGTACTTTGCTTCCTTCCACATATGCTTCTATTCAATGACACTGGCCTCCTTGCTAATCTCCACACAAGACAATCCATTTTCCAACTCTATACATCTTCATAGTCTGTCCCCCATGACTGGAATACTCTCCCTCCTTGCCTCTACATTCTGACTTCTCTGACTTCCTTCAAATCTCAGTTAAAATCTCAGCTTCTACAGAAAGCCTTTCCAGGCTCACCTTAATGTTAATGTTTTCCCTCTAAGATTACTTTCCATCTACCCTGTGTATATTTTGTATGTTCATAGTTGTTTGCATATTGTCTCTCTGCCCCATCCCCATTAGAAAGTGAGTTTCTTGAGGGCAGGTACTATTTTTTGCCTTTCCTTGTATGCCCAGGGTTTTGTGCAATACCTGCCATATTTTGTTGTTGTTCAGTCATTCAAGTTGTGTCTGACACTTTGTGATCCCATCTGGGGTTTTCTTGGCAAAGATACTCTAGTGGTTTGCCATTTCCTTTTCCAGCTCATTTTATAGATGAGGAAACAGAGGTAAACAGTGTTAAGTGACTTGCCCAGGGTCACACAGCTTATAAGTCTGAGACCAGACTTGAACTCACAGAGATGAGTCTTGCTGACTCTAGGCTGGGCATTCTATCCACTGCACCACGTAGTTGCCCCACCTGCCATAAAGTAAGTGTGTAATAGGGGCGGCTAGGTGGCGCAGTGAGTAGAGCGCCGGCCCTGGAGTCAGAAGGACCTGAGTTCGGATCCGGCCTCAGACACTTAACCCACACAAACAAAAACCTAGCCGTGTGACCTTGGGCAAGTTACTTAACCCCAATTGCCCTAAAAAAGGGGCGGCTAGGTGGCGCAGTGAGTAAGAGCACCGGCCTCGGAGTTGGGATGACCCAAGATCAAATCCGGCCTCAGAAAATGAGCACCCATACATAAATAATGACTAGCCGTGTAACCTTGAGCAAGTTACTTAACCCCAATTGCTTAAAAAAAAAAATAAATAAAAAATAAAAAAAAAAAGTAAGTGTGTAATAAATGCTTGTTGATTGACTAGGAAGAGAGTTTAGAGAGGGAATGGAACCCACAATTAGGGGTCGTGAGAGAGATGATGAACCAGAAAAGGAGATTGAGCAGGAGCAGCAGACAGAAAGAAGAATTAAGAGACAGTAATGTCATGAAAACCCAGAGAAGATACCAAATCCAGGAATGAACCAATGCAGCCAAGAGATCAAGAAAGATGAGAGAAGAGAAAAAGAACATCAGCTTTGGCAATTAGGAGACCATTGGTAACTTTGTCTTAAGTTTATAAATTCAGAATCTATGCTATGAAGAGTTGAAGAGTAAGAAGAAATGTGGAAGAAATGAGTACAGGTAGCTTTTTCTAGGAGTTGGGCTAATAAAGTGAGGGAAGATCTAGGTAGTGCTGTTTTGGAGCTAGCTCACACAGGCTCCTGAGAGAGCTGATTATTAAATATTCAGTGTGAGCATTTATACTTCTTAAATTAGCAATTGCTACAAATTAGAGCTTTATCTACTGTTTTTGTTGATTGTCTAGACTTAAGAAAATAATGGAGTAAACGTTAATGATGCAGAACAAACTTTAAAAGTGTATCCTGCTTACATTTTTTTTCAGAGAGCCAGTTGTTAAACATTTACCAGCATATCCCAGGGTATATGGTCAATGACTTGAGGGAATTCCAGAGTCTAATGTTTTTTTAAGGATGGAGGAGACTTTAGTCATGTTTGAAGTCAATAGGGAAGGAATCAACAGATGAAGGGGAGAGAAAAAAATAGAAAGTGAGTAGGAGAGAAATGTTTAAGGTTTCAATCCACTGAAGAATCAGTGAGAGAATGGGATCATGGCTAGTGTTTCATAAATACTTGTTAATTTAAAGAAAGATAAAGATACTACCTATTTTCCTAAGTTCTTCAGTTTCTTGACAAAGACTGTAATCTTCAGCAAATTCTAAATTTCTTCTGGCCCTGCTCATTTGAATCAGCAAGTCTTGTGAGGTACTCTGTAATATCTTGGGTACCTGCCTCTGAAGTATCAGACTTCCCTGTTGTTCCCAGGTCAAGGTAGAACAGTGTTAAGACACACCACCCTCGTAGTCACCAATCACCCACCACTAAGCTAATCAACTATTTCTCTGGACCTTACAAAATGATCTCTCATTTGATGGTACCTATGGATGCACACAATTTTTTTCTTGAAGCACAAGAAGTCTGTTGTTCATAGCATCTAACACTGAGAAGAGACTCAAATGTATTTTTTAGTTTCAAGTGTTGAATGATTCCTCCTTCCCTTTCTCTTATGTGTGGTATTTCAACAGAACAGGATTCTCCTCTGCCTCTTCAAATCCTTTTTCTTCTTTCTTTTCCCTTCTTCTACTTTTTTAAAGGAACACATAATTCTCCCTAGAAAAGTTTCCCTTCCAAACCCTTCACCTTCTCTTTTAAGAGGAACACTAGCATTCACATTTAGTGCACATTAATAGTCACCTAGCAGTGGAACAACATAAGCAGAAATAGACCCTGTTGCAAGTGAGATCATCAGCCTTGGTTATGCTTGCTAGCACCCCCTGAGAGCTGCAAACATTCGTGGAATTCCCTTTCACAGATGAGGAAAGCTCATGGTTCCCATAGGCCCACAGAGGTTAAGTGATTCACTTAAGTTTACCTAGGAAGATGACCCCTGAGTCCTGCGCCAGTACTCTTGCCTGGACAACCTGGCATAAAACTAGGCTCTGACTCAGGAAGGACTGAACTCAAACCCCAACTCAGATTTCATAGCTGTGTGATCCCAAACAAGTCACTCAACCTTGCCTGCTCTGTAAAATGAGGAGAATAGTAGTACTTCCCTCTCATAAGGCTGTTGAGAATCAAATGAGTGTTTATAGAGAGCATTATGTGATCTTAAAGAATTCTATAAATGCCCATACACCAAACTACCTCTCTTCCCAAGTCAGACAATATTTCAATATGCCAAAGACCCATAACTTCTTTGGAGGCATTAACTCCATCTGGAGGTTGAGCCTATTTATAATCTGTACTCTTAGCAAGTTGCCCAAGGTTCAGAGACATGGAATGATTCCACGGTAGTCACACAGGTGTAAGAGGTGGAATCTGAACCTACTTCTCCCTGACTTGAGATTCAGCCCTCTATCTAATATATAGTGCTGCCCCATGGTGGGATGATAGCTCCTGTTTATTAGTTGGACTTGGCTTCCTTGAAACTCAATATCATCCTTTACATGAGGTAGAAGCTATCCTACTAATAATGTGATTGGGAACCTGTAGCAGCAAGCACCCTATCTTACCCAGGGTGGTTGCTAACATAGGTTGTTAGATCTGCTTTACTAAAGGAAAGCAACTCAAAATGGGTTAACAACCTTACTTTAATCAAACATCAGAGAATGCAAACAGAAGTTACAAGCAAACAGAGAGACAAATCATCAGAAAGGGCTTCCAACTGTCTGACCATTATATGCATACCTAGTCAGTAAGCAGAAAGGGAAGCACCAACATCTGGGTTTTCAAAGCCAGGCTGGGCTCTACCGCTGCCCAGAGTCTCATATGGCTAAATCACACCACTTCCCAAAGTGAGCCCCACAGCAAAACTTCACATCAGGGTATGTATAGCCTTCTCTTAGGTCAGAGACCATCACAACCCTCTTGAATCACAGCCCAATCACAAAGTAACAAGGTGTGGGTGTTCCTGAAGAACAAGCCTCCACCACAGGCTCCAGGTGAGCACATTCAGCCTATTAGGGGGCAGAATATATTCTCAAATCAAGGAAGGTTCTCAGAATCACTTAAGCCTATCAAAGGGCCAAGGGGCAGGGAAGATCTTCAGATTCTCATTCCCATAACAGAACCATGGCAGTGAGCCCCATTGCACAGAGATAAATTTACCACACATGCCTAAGAAGACTAGAACATCTCTGCCACATAAAATAGTTTTCCCCTAACATATCAATGAAACCTTCCATGATTGAGAGAAACATTGATGTAGTAGCTTCCTGATCACCAGAGATATAAAAGCCCAATTAACGAATAGTCAGAGCTCCTCAGGTTTGACAGACTTCCCTACTGCCATGTAAGTCAAATACCCTTCTGATCAGGTATGCCCTCGTGGCAAATATGAAGGCAAAACAAGTTGCTTTAAACTGAAACATCACTGTATTTTTGCTGAATTTCTTTTCCATGCAATTGTTGAGTAAGCTTCCTTATATTAAGTGGCATATATGTGACTCATCTTCCAGTCCCAAGCCTGAACCATGAGACCAACCTGAGTCAGTTCTGGCCCCCCTAGATCATTATGGTAATATGCTTTATATCTCATTCCTAATCCTTCCTGATATTGATGTGACTAAACTTGAAGATTGTCTCCCTAGGTGACCTTGTTTGCTTCAAAATTTCAACTATGACCTTACAACTTAATAACTGAACTCAATTCAACCAACTTTAAACACCTATTATTTGCACAATAAAAGATACAAAGTTTACATAAAGTCCCTAACCTCCCAGAAAGTGTCATATGAATGACTACACAGTTTATAGTTCCAAATTTGATCTCTCCCCAAAGCTCCAGGTTTGGGGAGCTTTGCCTCCAGTTACCTAACGTGTATCTTCATTGGGCTATACCACATTTACTTCAAACTCAACATATCTAAAAATGAACCCTTCATCGCTCCCCCTCCCAAAAAAACCACCCAACTCCTCCTGACTTACCCATTTCTATAAATGGTACCATCAGTTCTCCTGGGCAAACAGGCTTAAAACTCAGAGCCATCCATAAATCCTCCTTTTCCATGAGCCTCCATATCTAATAAGTGATCAGGTCCTATCAATTTTTCCTTTATAAGCTTTCTTATACTTAATGCAATTTTATTCTGATTGGACCCCAGAAATAGATACTAGGCACACAGGGGGAAGAAGACAATGCCTTCTCCCTCTTTCCATTAATATTGTTAACTGACTGAACTTTCAATCAACTTGGAACCAGTGAGTGAATGTCTTAATTGGTGGTGATGCCTTCATTTTCTGGCCAGACGCTGACTTATAGCTAAACCGGAGATTAGGAGATAAAGCAAGCACACTGGAAAATGCTGGACTCTAATTCAATGCAAAAAAGTTTTAAATCCAAGTCTTAAAATTAAGTGTCCGCTATTGCTCTGAAGATGCTGAAACAATAAGAACTCAACTTTATCATTGTTATATGACCATCAGTTGATTCAAATAAGAACATGTGACATCGTCTTAGTCTTTCTTTAACAATAATTTTTTAAAACCTACCAGAAGCTGTTGGAAATGCCATCTGTGCAATCAGCTGAGAAAGAAACTATTATTCCCCTTTATTCTGCTTTGAAAAGAATGAGAAATAAAATTTACTTAAAATGCCTATGATAAAACCCCTCACATTGATGACATACATTATTTCTCAGATGTAACAGATACAGGAAGCTATTCCACCATTTATATGGTTTCCACAAAGCATTTTGATATACAGCAGCAAAGGAATGCATTCTGTGACTTCTGAGAAATCTTGGAGGATCCAGCTATACAGGACATAGTAGGCATATTATAATTTCCTTCCTTAATCATAATATCTTAAGTAATCATTAATTTTGATTTCTTTTTTTAGCTAACATCTTCATTTTCAAATTTTATTTTTGGGTCAATTTATCACATTAATTTGCAAATAACTTGAAAACTAGTTGATAGTCTAAGGTAATAATTTCCCATTATAATTCCACTACCAATTTAGTCACTTCATAATCTAACATAACCCTCCACATATTATAACAATTTCTGCTACTCAGAAGAGTCTTCCTTGATTTAGTTGCCTTCATCTTGCTAACTAAAAGGTAGTTAAACAGTTGTGGGGCAATAAAAAGAGCACTGACTTTTCAAGTTCAAAGACCAGAGTTTAACTCTCACCTCTCTCACTTACCCACTGTATGGCTTTGGGTAAATTATTTAACCTCTCTGAATTTCAGAAAATGCATGAGAAAAATGAATTCGATTATGCTAAAGTTTCACTATAAATACTCTCTAGCCCTGCCCAGTCTGAGAGAGAATTCCAGACTCTTACCTCCCTCTTCCCAAAGCTAATCTTAGAAAATCACAGGCAAGCTTTAAAGACATGGGGGCAGCTAGGTGGCACAGTGAATAGAGCACCAACTCTGGAGTCAGGATGTCCATATATATATATATATATATATATATTTATGTCACAGCTAGTAGGTGTTAAGTCTCTGAGGCTGGACACTTAACACTTACTAACTGTGTGACCTTGGGCAAATCATTTAACCCCAGTTGCCCTCCCTTCCTCCCTGCAAAAAGCATATATATATATATATATATATATATATATATATATATATATATATATATTTAAGGACATGTTTACCTCATGAGCTTGTGGGGATTCTCTTCCTTCAATGGAGATCAGTTAACTAATTATACCATGATGTCTAAACAGCATAAACTGAGAAATAAATGTAACTTGTTTACTCCTAGACCAACGGGGAAGTAATCCCTCCCTCTCCCTCTAAGAAGTTATGCTTAATCTTCATGTCAATAAGCAGGAAGGATAACAGAGGACATTTTAATTAATCAATCAGAAAATTGACTTTAAAAAAAACAAGTGCTTCTTTTTCTCAGAAAGTCTGGCTCAGCAGTTGAGAACAAGAGGAAAGAATATGTGAATGACTAATCTCTAAACCAATTTGCTAATAAACAGGTTTATTTTTCTCCCACCAAAAATGTCCACTCCCTCTACTAGACCAGATTTGAAAATCAGAGGATAATTAAGCTCCCTAGCTTGGTTTCAATTTTGTTTTTTGAAATTATAGAGGGCTTTGTACAGGTTCTTTAAAAAAGCTGTTTTGTATAGTGATTGCCACTAGAGGGCTCTTTAGGGTCACTTAAAAGCTGCTCACTAAAGGTAGCCCGAAGAGAGTAACTGAGCTGTCCAGATGCTGAATAACACTTGAGCTATTTCAGTTTGAGCAACATCTTAAGAGAAAGTACAACCTGTCCCACAACATTGGGATGGTGTTGGGGAAGAATAAAAAACTGTTGGAGGGTGAAAAGAATTTCTACCAAGAAACCTGGTAGGATTATAGACCTCTAACGTAGGACCTTTCAGCAATTATAGATTCTAAACAATATCCCAGCCCTTGATTTTCTAGCAAAAGAGAGACAACAGGGAAACAAGCTTAAATGGATTTGGAGGGTAGGAGAGGAAATGAAATTCATTATTAAGTGGGAAAATACTGAGCCACACTGCTAAAAAGCAAAAAAAAAAAAAAATACCCCAACTCCAAGCTTTCAAGGTTGACATGTTAACTAATGTCAAATTAAATTAATGTTAAATGATGCTAACTTAAACCACCTATGCACATTCCCAAAGATTTTCTTGTGGTTTCACACAGACTGGATCTGATTGAGGGGCTGAAGTCCAAAAACCTGTATTTTGACTCCCAACTCTGTGACTTATGACTTTAGGCAAGTCATTTAGCATCTCTAAACAGAAAATACATAAGAATTTAGCTAAATTAAGCCATATTTTTAACCACAAATATTCTATAGCCCTTCTTAGTATGAGACGATTCTGGGATCATATTGCCTAGAAAATCAAAATTTCCAAATCTCATCCATGAAATTTAGGTTCCAAGACATTGTTGATGAGCCCCTCTCTTGGGCTGAGTAGGAATACAAGCTTACTTCTACCCGGTGCTTCCACAGAATCTGTCAGTGCCTTAGAAAATGCCATTTATTGTGGAAAGTCTGCTCTTAGCCACTCTCTGCTTAGGCTATGTACAAGCACACTGTCGTGTGTTTCTACTACAAGTTTCCATCAACTATTCATACTGTTTATGAGGACAGTGATGCAGAAGTCAATTCCCTTTCCCTCCTTGCCACCACACTTAGGAAGTAAGGTCCAAGGGAAAAAGAGAAAAGAGAATTACTAGGATTTGTGTACAGACACACTCTCTGACTTACAACCCTAGACATAATTAAAATCCCAGTCTTTACAAATACAATCAACCACTGACTTTATGCATAGCCACAGCCTTAACCTCAGTTTCTCTATTAGTTTAATTATCACTGTAGTTTTTCTTCCTTCCCCTCCCTCACTCTTTGTCTACAAAGATTCCCCAGTACCTACCCACAATACTCTTTCTAGTTTCTAGATTTATTCAATAAACTTCATAAATGTGTTTTTATTTACATGTATCTGAGAGATTTGGGGGAGGGAGGGAGGTTACACTTTTAAAGTATTCAATCCCACCCAATTTCTCGCTGTTCCTAGATAGAAGTGTGGCTATTCAGATTATTTACTCTTTCTTTCCCCTCCCCTTTGCACACTTACTTGCTTAATATTAAATAAAAAATAAATATTTTAAATATATTAGCTTATATATAATAATTATCATTTATATTATTATATTTATTATATTATAACAATATGTAATTGTATATTCTATAGTATATAATTAATTACATTATATATTAAGTTAAAAATATTATTCTTAATTCTCTCCACTTATCTCTTTTTTCCTGTTGATAAGCATATGAATGCTTTTTATGTAGAGAGTCCACACCAAAGGGGACCCATATCTAGCAAAGAATCTGAGCCTCAGAACCCCAAAGATAGAAGGTCTCTGTTTTCAGGGACTAAGGAGATTGGGAGTTGAGTGCTTAATCCACATACATGGATTGCCCCCTTCCTTTCCATCTTTTATTGAGGCTACTGGGATATAAACCAGTGTTAATCTATTGTCTGGTTTGGAGAACCTAAATAAGCTATTTATCAGTGAGTCAATCAATAAGTAAATGTGATCAAGTACTTACTCTGTGCCAGACACTATACTATGATCCAGGGATACAACAGAAGAAAAGGAAACAGTTCCTTTCCCTAAAGGAGTTTGTATTCTAATGGGATAAACAACATGTACACGTATGTGTATGTATGTGCACTTATACACACACATGAGTATGTAACATCCCCCCCTTTGGTCTAACTCCCCAACTCTCAAGATGGCATTGGAGTACAGGCTAGGAGTTTGGGTTTGGGAATGAAATAAAATGAGATGCTTGTATATTATCAAGCATTAATAAAAGAAGCATTGAAAGGATAGTCAGCAAGAATACATCACATATCATCTTTTAAGTCAGGGTTTGTAAATTTGGAGAGAGGTTTACATCTATCTCTAGTTGCCAAATGTCCCCCTAGGATATGGGGCTGCCTCTCACTAAGATGTGACTATTGTACATATACAACCTATATCAGATTGCTTGCCATCTTGGGGAGGGGGGACAAAAGGGAGAAAAAATTGGAACTCAAAATCTTACAAAAAATTAATACTAAAAGTTATCTTTACATGTAATTGGAAGAAATAAGATACTCTTTACTATTTTTTAAAAAGATTGATGCTGTTGATCACAACAGATCCACATCTACTAGTCCTATTCCAATCACTGTCTCTTCTAAAACAGAAGGGGAAGAAGCAGGGCTCTTATTGGTCACTCCCTGGAGCCTAAAGTCCACTTCCCAAGGGAGACCTGATGCACACATGAGATGATATGAAAACAGCAGATAGGATTGCTTGGGAAGAGTGGAGAGTAGGAATTTTCCCAATGGCAACAGCACAGTTGCTGCTATGGTTGCCCAAGTCATGTTTAGGTTTTAACTACCCTGAGGGACTGACTCTGGCTCAGAAGGGAGAAGGTTGGGAGCTTGCATGACAGTGGAAGAAAGCAGAATGGAGTATCAGAGCAGGAGGTAGTGATAATGAGGTGAAGGATAAGTATGGTGTGTTGTTGACAGGCACAGGTGAACAGTCCTCTTGTGGAGGGTGGGATGCAGGGTTGAACCA
The DNA here is from genome assembly GCA_011680675.1 of Gymnobelideus leadbeateri. Classification (NCBI taxonomy): domain Eukaryota; kingdom Metazoa; phylum Chordata; class Mammalia; order Diprotodontia; family Petauridae; genus Gymnobelideus; species Gymnobelideus leadbeateri. The sequence goes on along the minus strand of WOXC01007789.1, from coordinate 355,423 downwards.
GCTCCTAGAAGCCTAAGCTGATGGTTACATTTTCAGTGTGAACATTTATAACTCAGAAGTCAGCAAAATCAGAGCTTGATTGATTGTTTTGTTAATTGTATAGAATTAAGAAAATGATGGAGCAAATGTTAATAATGCTGATTAAACTTAGAAGTGTGTTGTGAATACATTTTTTAGTTGTTCTCACCCCTGACTGGCTAATCACACACCCCATGGAGTCTTACCACTGGTCTAGAGGAAGTTGTGTTTATTTTAGTAACAAAAATGAGAAGAAAGAAGGAGGAAGTGAAATGAGACAGGATGAAGTAGTGTTTGTTGATACAACAAGGGGTACAAAAGAGCACGATGGAATAGGAAGGCAGAGTAAGATATAGACATCATCTATGATTTTTCCTCAGGGATTGATGACTTTGAATCCCAGGAACAATTAGAGCAGAAGCAAAGCTAGAAGCTTATTTATTAGACTCACATGGGACTGGAGGAAGAGATTGTTGGCCTAAGTCCCCCAACCTTTCAGACTCTAATGATAACAAAGTAAGGGTAGTGGCATCACTCTGCAGGACTGGCCCCTCTAAATACAGAAGAGCTAATGGTAGTGGGGGTGGGGGTAGGGATGAGGGGCGGCCCAGCAAGGAGACAAGCTGGTAGATATATCCAGGCATAAATCCCTTGAAGGACCCCACACTATTTTGCTGACATGGTCCATAATTCTGCTGTTCTTCCCGCTCCCACGGGCACATATCTAGCACAATGTGTACACCACTGATTTCTACAACAGGCATCAGTACAGGGAGACTACGAGGTGAGAGGAAACGGAGAACTAATTACCTGTTTTCACCAATAGAATTCTCCCAACCACCATTATTCTGCCTGGAATAATTAACAAATTCTTACCCTCTTCTAAGTGTCTCCATCTTTGTGATACAGAACTCTAGTTTTACTGAGACCACCCCCACACCCGTGTTGCCTTTTTTTTATCCCCACTGACTTCAATACCATTCCTACAATGTCCCACATTATAACTTCCTGAGTCTGACTTTAATATTTTTCATCCTTTTTAAATTTATATTTTGCCCATGTTTATAATGTAATAATGTTAGTAAGTATGCTAGTTTGCAGTAGTATAAATTATATAATTTACAAACAAACAAAAAATATAGACATATATTATATATTATATATATTATATATATATATTCAGGGCATATACTCAAAAATTTTTTACTGATGGGGTATGCTCTAGACAACTTGGCATCTCTGTCTATCCAGTACTGGGGGTTCCTCTCCTGTCCCCAATACACTAGGCAAAGAGGAAAAATAAGAAAAAGCATAGTCACAGTTCCTCACAACCATATCCAGACTTTCCCTTTGCCAATGTAATGGAGTCCTAGCCAATGAAGCCTCATTCTCAGAACACATGCAGTATATTCTGCCTGTTGCCAGGTCAAGTAGAAGAGGCTAAAAGACCCTGCTTTTAGAAAGGCATGGTGATGTATAATGGAAGCACCCTTCTCCCTGATTTGCAGCACGTGTAGACATTATGTAACTGGTTCCAGTCTGCTAACCTTTGGTGAAAACTAGATGCTGAACCGGAACTTGGGCGCATTCAAAATGTATTATCAACCAGAATGAGCCTCTTTCTCTTTCCTGCCTGGCTGTTTTTGAGTGAGTGAAGTGTATTATAAGCCTCTGGACAGGGACAGGCCTTGGGCTTTACTGCTCCAAGACCAAAATGTGGTCCATACATATGGGCCTCTGTTCTATGCCTCTGTATTTATTTTTTCCTGCTAATGACTCTCATTAGGTAGAGGAGTATTAGAGACAGTTAAGACCTTGAAAACTTCAAAATATATTCACACCTAGCTCCAGAAGTCCAGGAACTAGAGTTCAGACTAGAATTTCCTGAGGTCAAGAACAGGAGAAGCAGCTTCAAAGTTCTCTAAGAGTGATCTGCTTGACCCAGACCAGCAATGGACGAGATGCCAATTTGTCTTAAGTTATGCTGAATTCAGGTGGGATATCAGTAGGAGTTGGAAGAAACTGCTTTGAATTTGAACCTTCTCAAACCTATGCTTGAGCCAGAAACTGAGGCAGTATAGGAGAGAGCATGCCCTAGGTGTTGGGGGAAAAGTCAGTACTTCTTTTCTCACTCTCAGTCATCCACAGACAACTGAGGTAATTTTTTTTTAATTCGTTCAATAAAATAAGGCTTCCATATGCATTTGCCATGTGTCTGGTAGAAGTCCCACGTTCTCAGCTTTGGGTTTTGCTGGTAAATCTTTAACAACTAGTTCTCTGAAAAAAAATGTATTATGATACACTTTTAAATTTAGCCTGCATTATTAATGCTTTCTCTATCACTTTCTTAAGTCCATTCAGATAACCAACAAAAGAACAAATAAAACCCTGATTTGTAGTGTTTGCAGATTTCCATAGTGTAAACACTCACACTGAAAATTTAACAATCATCTCAGGCTGGTAGGAGTTGGATTCGGCCTGTCCCTACATCCCACTTCCATAAAAGAGCCAATACTGGTGAGAGACAGACAGAGTCAGAGGGGGACAGAGAGAGAGAGAGAGGGAAGGAGAGTCAGAGAGAAAGAGAGAGAAGGGTCAAAGGTTGTGAACTATTTGGCAAACTGTCTTAAATAATTTCAAATCCCAGTTCTTTTTTGAGGCTTCTGAGTCTCAAGGAAATTTGCATAGTGTGACCCCATTAACTCAGAATAAGGATGAGAAATGGAAAGAGAGACCAGTTCTTTTCCTATCCCAAAATGACGTGGGGGAGGTGAGAGGAAGGAAGCCACCTGAGTAGGAAGTATTCTGACTTAGCACAAGGAAGGGAAAAGGTAACTACAACCAGGTTGCCTTAGTTCACCCAGGAGTAAGAATGGAGAACCTTTGGTTGAAAATGTCTGTAGGGTCTGAGTAAAAGGAACAGAAATAGTTCAATTTCTCAGAAGTAGTCCAACCCGAGCTTGTTCAAGAACAGCAAAAAGAAGATAGAACAGCAGAGTGGCAAAACCTTGTTAGAAGCAAAAGATCACCAAACCAAGGGGTCAACTTTCTAAATCACTACAGATCCTTACATCCCCCTCTAGTGATCTTGTTCCAATCTGCAGCCAGATTTCCTCCAAAGCAGCAAACACCAATCCTTGCTCAGTCAATAAACATTTATTACAAACCTACTATGTGCTAGGCACTATGTAAACTGGTCAACAAGCATTTATTAAGTGCTTATTATGTGCCAGGCACTGTGATAAGCACTAAATATACAAAGAAAAGCAAGAAACAAATAAACAATTCATGTCCTCAAGGAGCTTACAATCTAATGGACCTTCTGACTTGACAGGTTCAAGGAGGAAACAAAGAAACTGAAAGAGGTATCAGAAAAGTTATAATTTTAGTGTAGAAAAAAGATATATAGTATGAAGAATAACTGTTGAAATACCTAGAAACTCTAAAGATAAAAAAAAAATCCAAAAACGAGCCAGTAGTAAAAATTCATGGCCTCAAATATCTAAACACAAAAGCACAGAGTGAAGGCAACAAGGAAGATGAACTAGAGAGTATAATGCAAAGAGCAAATTCAACCTCATGGCCATCACAACAACTTGTTAGCATGAGGTCTGTGGCTGAAATTTGGGTCTGAATGTGTATATACCTTATGCAAAAGAAAATCGGGAAGAAACAAACAACTCACAAGAGCTTTTGAATAAAGATCAATGGAGGCAAAAAGAGAAGCAATTTTGACACCAGAGTATATTTACAACCACCTGGACAGAGAGGTAATGGATAAGGTGTCTAAAAGTGATCATGATAGCAGTAGGGGAGATATATCAATTATCCAGGCCACTCTACTCAAAGCAGAGTAGTTAAAAACTTCTTGATATGCCTGAATGATAATATCATCCTTCAAAAGGTAGAGGAACCAACAAGGGAAATTCATTCTGGATCTGATTCTCATCAACAGGAGGTGGCTACTACCGTGTGTCAACACAGATTCAAGATTTGGGAAATACCAAAGACCAGCACAAGGAAACATGGAGCTCACAAAACAGTAAAGCTAGCCAACTTTATTGAGGAGTCATATTCACAAAATGAAAGGCTATTAAAATGATAGAAGTAAATCATTTGGGCCCCACTGGGGATCCAAAAGATTTGGGGTACCCTCTCCCCAAAATAATTGGGTTTTTTTCTTTTGCTTTTTGGAGGAGGAAAGGCAAGGCAATTGGGGTTAAGTGACTTGACTAAGGTCACACAGCTAGTGTCTGAGGTCAATTTGAACTCAGGTCCATCCTGACATCCAGGATGACTGTGCCACCAAATGTCACTTCCCTGCCAAGTGTTTTTGAGTTTCCCCTAGACTTTCTTAAGTGAATTAGGAGGATACTGCATTCCTTATACGTTGGAAATAATGAGAACATTGGAAGAAAGTGATTTTTTCCTCCTAAATTTTATAACAAAAATGTCAAAGACACATTCTAGAATTTAAAAGAGCAAAGGGTTTTTTTTTCTTTTCCTTCTTTGCATTTTTTAACTTTATTTTTAAAAACTTAATGAGAGCAAATTTCAAAGGTTTCAGAGGGTGGATAGACAGGATGATTAAAAATCTCAAGAACAAAATTCTGAAAACAGAGAAGAAATCCTAATGAGGAAAAATGGAAGTCATTAGCAAGCATTTATATTCTTTCTCTTCCACCTCCTCCCCCCCAATTAGGCAGGAAAAAAAATCTTGTAACAAATACACATAGTTAAGCAAGTCAAATTCCCACAATGGTCATATCCAATGGTCATATGGCTCATTTCTGCATCTTGAGTCCTCTTCTCTGTCAGAAAGTGAGCATCATTTTTCATCATTTATCCTCTGTAATCACAGTTGCTGATGGTGTTGATCAGAGACCTTAAGTCTTTCAAAGTTGTTAAAGTAGGAGTCATTTAAAAGAGCACAGTGTGTATGCACAGAATTAACTCACAAACCAATCTAGATGTGTTAAAAGATGTATACTAAGGACAGAAGTAAGAGCAGGTAGCAAAAAATAAACACAAAAGTATGATAGGGTTCTGCAAGAATAGTGTCAGGAAAAAAAAATAAATAAAATAAAATTTTAAAAGGGGGAGCAGGTAGATGGCGCAGTGAATAGAGCACCGGCCCTAGAGTCAGGAGGACCTGAGTTCAAATCCGGCCTCAGACACTTAACACAAAAACTAGCTGTGTCACCTTGGGCAAGTCACTTAACCCCAACTGCCCTCTAAAAAGCAAAAAAAAAAAAAAGGAATAGTGTCAGGAATGCTAAAGCTCTAAATAAGCTGGGACCATCAAGGAAAGCAAAGGAAAACATAAACGCTTCTAAGAGGTAGAGGTGAGGAGGGAGAGAATACCAGGTATAGGACAAGGCTCATGGAAAGGAAGGGGAAAGGAAAGCAAGCAAACCAGTTTGGCTAGAACACATGTGGTACGTGAAGGGAAGTAATGTATAACAAGTCTGTCCCATTAGAATGTTAACTCCTTGATGGAGAAAGGCCTAGAACACAGATTTAGGCTACACACACAATTGGGGGTAGTTCACCAATGAGGATTTTTAGGTGAGGACTGGCCAGACAGCCAAGAAATCCAAGAGGAGTGTTAGAAAAATCAAGAGGAGAACAATATCCAGAAAGAGGAGATGGTCAAGAGCCAAATGCTGAAGATTGGTCAGTATAAATAGCCAGTATTTATGTAGAATCTTTAAGTTTGCAAATCACTTTACAAATGTCTCTTTTTATCTCACAACAACCCTGGGAACAGGGGAAATTATTCCCGTTTTACAGATGAGGAAACTGAAGCAGAGGATAAGTGACTTGCCCAGAGTCACGGAGATAGTGTGTCTGAGGTTGATTTGAACTCACGTCTTCTTGATCCCAAGTCAAAACTCCCTCCACTGAACACAGAAATGCTGGGGATACAAAGGTCAAAGAGCAGTGGTCCCTGCCCTCACATTTACATTCTAATAGAGGAGATAACATATACACATATTAATATAACCTTTTATCAGCAGAAGGGCTAATGGGGAAGGTTGTTTATTCCCGGCTGGAAGGATAGACTGAAGAATTATGGGAGGCAGGAACTTTTGAGCTGCTCCAGCACAGGAACAGATACAAGACAGTGGTCAGAAATTGCAAGTGAAGGATTCTGCTACTCCAGAGTAAATATAACCATGGCAGCTGGCACTTTCTCTGGATCAGTGATCCGCTTAAGAGGGATGTTCCTGAACAGAATTTCTGTTTGCCTAAATCTACCTGCCTCACATTGGGATCTAGTGAATTTAGCCACTTTCTACCTCCTCCCACTAGGCTGCAAAGGCAAACAGTCAAGGGAGGCATCTTCTTTCTATCTCTTCTATTCCACCTAAACATTCATCAGTTGAGGTAAAGCTGAAAAATATCTTACCATTCTATTTCTCCCCTGGCTGACCATAAAGTGTGTTAAGTGTTTGCCTAGGACCACACTGTCAGTATGTGTCAGAGGCTGGTCTTGAACAGACATGTTCCTGGTGCCAAGGCTGCCTCTATACACACTGACTGTACTGACTCTCATTCTTTATACAAATTGTAAATTTGTTCTATGTGCCATTTTTTTACTGTTATTGTGCATTTGGTTTTTTAGTGATAGTTAATACACAGATATATTTATATCATATATGATTCATAAATAAAACAAATGAGTAGGGATAATAGAGAAAGCATCTGGTTTCATGAGTTTTACTTCCAGCTCAGGCCAAATCATTTTTGTTTCCTTTGCCCATCTCCAGGAGGGAATTTGTTCTTGTCCAAACCTATGATTTCACCATAGTAGCTAATTCCCCTATCCCAATGAAGATCAATAACTGTTCTGCAAATTGGTCCTATAGAATTGCCTGGAGTATGGACAGGTTATGTGACTTACCCTAGGTCACAAAGTTGTTATGTATCAGAAAACCAAGGTTGCCCTGATTTCAAGGCCAACCCTCAATACACCATGCCATGCTGCCTCTCAAACAGGGAGACTGATGCTAAAATAACAGCAGTATTAATTTATTATAAGTGAATTAGAAAGAGAAAATGTTTCAAAGCCACCCTCAAAGGATGCAGAATGATTTGCCACCATTAAAACTACTCATAGGTAGTCCAGTGGATAGACCATTGACCCTGGAGTCAGGAGGACCTGAGTTAAAATCCAACCTCAGATATTTACTAGCTGTGTAACTCTGGGCAAGTCACTGAACCCCGAATGTCTCCCCTACCCCCCAAAACAAAGACTACTCAGGTTCTAAAGACAACTCCAAGAATTCAAAAAGTATTTTAAGTACTGGTTGTAGACTCTCAAGGTTTGAAGAGAAAAACACTTACTTGGATTTTTATTATAGTTGTTTTAAAAAATGTGTATAATATACGTGTGTGTGTGTGTGTGTGTGTGTGTGTGTGTATCATTGGTGTGGTTGGTACCTTAGAAAAAGAATTAGATATCAGGAAAACTGGATTTTATTCCTAGAACAAATCACAATTTATCTAGGCTTCCAATTCATCATCTATAAAGTGAAAGAGGTCACCGTAGGTGAACTCTACAGATCTTAAAGCTCTAAAATCTATACTTAAATTTATAGTTATATCTTGCACCTTTCTGTAGAGAGTATAGAGAGTAGTAGTTGAGATGTGTTAAAAAATAATCCAGACTGTACTAAGAGAAACAAAGAATTATCCACAGGGGTGGCTAGGTGGTGCAGTAAATAGAGCACTGGCCCTGGAGTCAGGAGACCTGAGTTCAAATCCAGCCTCAGACACTTAACACAAAAACTAGCCATGTCACCTTGGGCAAGTCAATTAAACCCAATTGCCCTCAAAAAAAAAAAAAAAAAGGAAAAAAAAAATTATCCATAGCTGATAAAATCAAATATATGGGGCTTCAGAGACCAAAGCAAAGCATTATTGTTTTACATAAACCTAATCCCGATATCTGAAATGTACAGTGAGTTTCTTGAGAAATAAACACAATTCTGAAGTGCTCCCACATTATCAATCATAGGATTTAGAAAGATTTAACCAATGAATCAGTAGGGTAATCAATAAGGCAAATCAAAGCTGAAACAGACACCACCCTTTTCTATATTTTAATTACCATTATTGCACCAATACACCTTATGCTTTATATACATATATATCTTTTTTTTTCAGTTTTGCAGCAGTTCAAATACATAATATATTATCATCTCGGGGAATACAAAGTAAGAACAAGTGAAGGAAGATGAGAAAAGAGCCTCCCAATGGTTAACCACTAGTGATTCTCCATATTTTCCTTTAGTGTTTTCCATTTGAAACGAAAAAGGACCTTTCAGAGCTCAGCAAATGCAAAACTGCTTGATATACAGCACAGAAAAAAAAAAAAGACAAAAATAAACATGGACCAACAAGTCCATGGGAAGAACAAGAAAAGATTTCAAGGACAGAGAAGATAATACATATTTCCAGGTTGAACTCAAAGGCTCTTCATCCAGAATAAAAGAACAGACTGATGGCAAAAAAAAGGAATGATACTTATTTATCACAATATATCCTCCCCTCATCATAATTAGCTCCTTAACAGAAACAAATGAGAACGTCCTTTCCTATGGAAAAGGAAGCTCTCTTCACAGCATTGTGAGAAGGAAAGGGAAATGATGAAAAAAAACAAAAGCAAAAAACCCTCAGACTTTGTTCTGATATTCCTCTGAGCAAAGGTTATCACATTTTTCAAAACTTGTCAAACCGCTGTAGCTATGGTTCTCCTGAGCTTTCTTTGTAAATGGCAGGTACAGGCATAGCAGCACTCCTCACTTGAAGAGTACAGGAGTACAGGAGATGGGTTTCTCTGGTTAAAAGGGCCAGGCTTTATGGGAGATGGACAGAGAAGACATATATGGTCCCACCAAAAAATCCAGGTCAAACACCAGGTACCAAGGAAGGAAGGGCACATTATACCATCACCTGCAAGAGGACTAAAGCGCTCTGTACTTCCCCAATGCACAGATCCTGATTCCCTCAATTCTAGGTCACACAAATGGTAAAAGAAGGGGAAGTTCTTGCTTCAAAAGAAGCAACTAGATGGGACTATAGGAACCTAACACTTACCTAATGGACAACTTGGGAGAACAGCCACTCAAAAATCTTACCCTGGTCAGAGACATTGCCCTGGTGAAGAAACACAAAGTGATAGAGCAAATGGCACCAACACAACCCTCTTCTCAAAGGGAGAGACGTGTAAACATAGAAGAGGGCAATAGAGCTGCTCCCAGGACTGTCATTTCCCAACTGAGATTAGTAAGAAGAGAGAATGGCAGAAAGTGGGGAGCGAGAGCTTCACACATCTATCTACATAGCCTTGCACTCACCTTTCACCACTCATTTTGTAAACACACAGGCCTGAAACTAATCTCGGACAACTCTATCCCAACTCGATGCCCTGGGATAAAGAAGGTAATGCTGGGGTTAGTGTCTCCTTTCCTCCTAATATCTATTCCCAAAGAATTAAGTCCCTTCAATTGCGGAAACCAAATAGAGCTGCAAAAAGATTTACACTTACTTACTGTGTTACTTAAGAGAAAGGCCATTCAAGCCTATCCTGCCACAATGCCACCTAAGAAGGGCAATGGGCCACCAGATGGCCTTGGAGAAGGATAAGGAATTAAAAAGGGAGAGTTGAGCAACTGAGAATCTAGGTAAATTCCCCTTGAAATAGAGACCCTGGCCCTACAAGCACTGTATGCTCAGTCACAAGTGGGCTCACACCCACCTCTCAGCCTTGTTAGGCAGCAGGAGATGCTCCCTCAGTTGTACAGCATGTGATCAACAGTAGGGAGGTACATAAACCAGCTCTTGATTGCAATAGGAAAGCTTTTTAAAAGACTGTCCAGGAATTTCAGTTCTGGAGAAAGTGGAGTTTCCCAATTCCCCCCTCCAATTGGTGCCCTTGGATTCTCTTGGTCTTCAAGTTTATCCCCTGCTGCTCAGAACTGGACCCAGTTGGATGGCTGTGGTGTCTGGTTTGGAACAGAGCTGCATTCCAGGAGACAAGAAAAAGAAAGCCAGGAAAGTCACCTTAAGAAAAAAGCTGCCAATTGTTTACTCACAGCAATTCCCAAAAAATTTCAACTTGGAGTTCCATGGAAATCTAAAAAAACAATACAATGATCCCTTCTGTGAAAAAAACTAAAAAACCTATACTCACATACACCCAGATTCCTAAATCCACTATGCATAACATTCTCCTGATCCTCTCTAACCCTGAGAATCCCCATCTTTTCCAAAGGCATCTAACCTAAGGACAGCCAAATTAATCTTGTTTCCCTGCTTAGGACTTTCATATGACTACATATATTATACTCCAAAATTTCTGCTTATGAGTAAGCTTCTGCTCCATTATCATTACCTGGATGCAGTACTGAAGTCTCCCCATAGATCGGTCACTGCAGAAGCAGGAGCAGGCGCAGAAACAGAAGCAGGTGCTGGTGTCTTTGAGACAGGAACAGGAGAATCAAAGTCTAACAGGATATCTGAGCCCAGAACAGGAGGAGAAAGAGGAAAAAGCAAAAGACAGAATTATTAAAGTTGAAAAGAAATTGTAGAAATTGTCTAGTCCATTTCAATGTCCTCAAGAAGTCCAAGCACCCAAACCATCCTTTTTCTCCCTGACCTCCTACAGGAAAATAAGGAATCATCCTACATACTCCATTAATATCAAAAACTCAATCTATTTGGTACGTTAAAAATTTTTAAAGCACATACATCACAATAGGCCTGGGAGAACAATAAGGTAAGTATCATTATCCCATCTGTCAGATGAGGAAACCAGAGCTCTGAGAAGATACAGAGGTAATGCAGTAGAAGAGCTGAGATGAGAACTTGGGTCTCTGGACAATACTCTCACCACAGAAACCATAGTCCAGGAAACTCTCCCAGTACTAAGATTTTAAGCAAAGTTTCACTCCTTAGTTCAACATTCTCATTTAAAGAAACAAAGCAGTGGAGAAGGAAAGGAAAAGATCCTTTGACCCATAGTCACTTTCTAAAAGGGCCATGAAAAAGGATGAGAATATCAACAAAGCAAGACGTTTACTCTGATCCTCCAAATCATGAAATAAAATGATAATGGAACCAACTCTAAAGCCTCCTAGAATGTAACTGGAATCTGTCCTCTTATGACAGTTTACCTATTTACCTATTCAATGCCAATGAACCTGCTGGGTACCATGTTCCTCAACCCATTAAAAAGGCTCCGATTCCTTTGCTTCAGTGGAACTACCCTGGAAACCTGAAGCTGACAAGTTCTACTTCATAATGCCCATTTCCAAGAACAATTAAGTTCACAACCACATACCTAACTCCAAAGGCACACTAGTATGACTCAGATAAAACAGAAGAGGCCAGTTTTCAATGTGAAAGGTAAAGAGGGATTTACCTGCATCATTGCCACCTTGAATGGATTTCTGGATGGGAGGTGGGGTGACATGATTGGCGATGGGTACTGAAGATGAAGGTGGGGGAATAGTCACTTTGCCCCCAGGTGGAGGTGGCAGTAGGCTCAGGCCCCCAGCTCCTGAAGGTCGAGGCTTAGAGGTCCCTGCTTTCTTTGTTGTAATATTCTAAAAGAGAGAGGGTTGCACAAACATATGGAGACACAGGAAAGAAAAACAAGGGTATTGGTAGGGGTGGGCCAAAAGATTATATAAAAACTTACCCCAATACTCAACTTGATAGTCTGTCCTTCCTTAAAGCCTAGATCCAGCTTGGGGCGAGTGTCCATTTCCTGAGATTCTTTGGTAATCTCAGTCTCTTGCTTTACCCATCTTCAAGGGAAGAAAATGGTGGCTAAAGGGACAACAGAAGTAACTCCCCACCCACAGCTCACAAATAACCCTGACAGAGCTTTCTCTTTCTCATCAAAATTAAAGGTCAAATACTAGAAGGATAAGAATACAAACGCAAAACCTCAAACAAGCATTGCAAACCCAGATTACAGAAATAGGGATCAAGATTTAGAATGGATCTAAAGTCATGGGCAGCGAATGGAAAGGGAGTGTTCTAGATTCACAACAGGGTAATTAATGCAAAGAATTCAAGGTAGCAGAAGAAAAGAAAACAGAGAGCTACTCTCCCTGATTTAAGATGTAGGTCACACTCACTTGAAGTGATCTTGGAGAGAAACATTGAAGTCAAAGGCGTCACCGCGATCTGTGAAGCCGATACCAATGAAAGCACTACGTCCTGTAAGAAGGAGTGCAACGCTGAGGTCAGAATGTATCTTACAGGAGGAGACCCTGCTACACAGAAAGCAGTTAGCTAACTGCTAGACCCGTGTCAGCTGCCAATGCAAGGATCAAGTCCCTGGTTCAGATTTCTAATTTGCACTGGAAGCTACTCCACTAAAGTTCTACTCAAATGTCTCATCGTAACATGGAGATGACCTAACTAATAAGGTTTTTGAGGACCAGCTTTCTGGTTGACTGTATATCAATTTTTTTGACCAATGACCAACTATTTCAGATCCAAAGACTCATTGTCAGGTTTGAAGTATGCTGATCAATTTATTCAGTTAGAGTAGCTCTTGAAGAACATCCCTAAGTCACAGCAAGGTTGTAATTAGCACCAGTGGAGAGAGTACCCACACCAATTAAATTACTGATTATTTATCTAATAAAGACAGTCTTGTACCACAAAAGGTATTCCAGCAGGATAAGGTCACATCAAAACTCTACTCTCTGAATAGCAACAGATTCCTTCATTTGAACTGGGAAACTAGACTAAGTCTCCATCTTATCTACCCATAGTCCCAAGCACAGGAAGAGAATCCCCTTACATATGAATCAAAAAACCCAGCAAGATAACAAAATAAACTTCCTATCTATCCTCTACAAACTACATAAGCCTAATTCACATTTACTACTATTAAGTTCAGTCTAATGGTCCCTCTAACTCTACTAAATACATGTTCTGAAATAGAAATACATTCAGAGATTCTCACAAACACCAAACACACGGAGAAAAGGAGCTACAAGAGCTGTTCATTTTTCTTAGACATTCTGATTGGTTGATTCAAGCTTGAGGCTTGTCTTGGTCACTCTGTTCATTTCTATGACTTATCAAGATTCCACTACCCACCAACAGAAGAAACAATGAAACAAAGGATAATTTCCCTTTCAGTATCTCTAATGTAGGGAGCCAAGAAAGTTTGGGTGAGACAAACACAAAGATACCTGAGCCAAGACTGAAATTAGTAACTGGTTCTCCCTTAACCCTACCCAAACTCCAACGGAGGCTCCCTTACCGGTGCCATCTTGAATCCGGATCACAAAGTATCGACTAGAATCTGTCACTGTTTCCACAGCAATGCCAGGATATTGGTCCACTGGTGCCTGAGCAAATAGCTCTCCTATGGGATTAAAAAGGAGGAAGAAGGGAGAGGTATCTTGTTTGTTTGTTTGTCTGAATTTTGGGGGCTTGTTTTTTTTTGTTTGTTTGTTTTCACTATGGTTCTCAGTGTACTTTATTCTCCTGCTGTCTACAGCTGTGCAGCCCACACAGGGGAACAGAAATGGGTAGCACTGAGGAATGATTAGATTTCTCTTCCCATTCCCCCTGCTCCCCCACATCTTAAGTCCTATATCCCACCCTCCCCTAATTTTCAGGAATGGTTTGTAAGTAACATCACCCCCTCTAATTAAAGGGAAAAAAAGGCATTAAGAGCCAGGCCTCTTTCTAATCAGGGTTCAGGAGATTGTAAGTTCTTTTCATATATGGAGCTCGAGAGATATCTTTTGAGCAGAAGAAAAGTCTAGCATTCATACTTAAGATAGTTCACAATCTAGATTGCTTCCCTGAGCCTAAAACCTAAAGGAGCAACCCTGTAAAAGGACCGACTGACTATATTACCTGATACTTTGTCTTCAAGTTTGATGTAGGCAATCTTCCCTTTGGAAGTGATTCGGAGGCGCCCAGTCCAGTCAGGCTGATCCAGTTTCCAGTCAGATGCCCTAGGACAGGAAAAAGGGGAGCTCCAGGTCCACTGCATGTTCTTTTACATCTAACATTTCATTTCCACTCCATCCCTTTCTATTCTGTCTAACTCATTATTTAGTCAATAGCAATTACTTTACAGAGGGAAGCAATACAGAATAGTAGTGAACTTGGAGTAAAAAAGGTGTAGGTTCTATTACATTCTGAGATACTTATTAGCGATGTGACCCTGGGCTCTCTTTAAAGTATGAATAGTAACAGCACTTACCTTGTGAGAATCACTAGGTAATGTACATAAAGCCCTTTGAACACCTGAAAGCACTACTGAAATGCTAGCTGCTAGTATTATTGTTGTTATTTCTCCAAAGGGAAGCTCTTTCCTGGAAACCACAATTACTAGGTGTCTGAGTAAATGTAGAAGGCACAGCAGAAGCAACAACTAAGATCTGAAAGGGTCCTCAGAAGTCACCTTGTCCAACTCCAGCATTTTACAGATCAGAAAATTGAAGAAAGCCCAAAGAATGAAGTGATTGTCCTGGGTCACACAGCTAGTGAAGGCAGCATTTGAATCCAGGTCCTTAGAACTCTGAATCCATTGCATTTTCACTGCATTACACTGCCTCCCCAAAATAATTTCATCAGCTTAAAAACCTTCTCAAATAACTTGACAATAATAGTTTTATGTGCTTTATGTATTACAAAGTCCTTTTCCTACAACAACCTTGTAAATCTAGGAGTGCAATAAATATTATTTCCATTTATACATAAGGAAATGGAGGACTGGTTTGCCCAAGATCACATAGCTAGAGGGATTCAGAAACAAGATTTGAACATTCAATAAGTCAACAAATATCAACAACAAATATGAAGTGTCTTCTATGTGTGAGGCAATATGCTGACATTAAGGATACAAGGATTTTATGTCTCTCCCCAGGGAACTTAAATTTTATAAATGCACAGATATAAGGGAGGGTCAGATATAAATGGGTCAAACAAAAGCTCAAAACGTTCTAGGGATATCAGAGGAAACACTGAAGAAGAAAATACTAATAGTTCTGAGAAGGAAGACTCTTAAGGACAGTGTCTTGAACCTAGTAGGCACTTAATAAATGTTTACCAAAATTAAAACTGAAATTCTGAAAGATGGAATATTGGGGGGGGAGGGTTGAATTCCAGGTATTCAAGCTTGTTTAATTGTCTGGACATAGGACAAGGCAGGTTAAATTTGGGAAAAGGTTGGTAGTTCAGTTAGCCTGGAATAAAAGGTGCATGAGGGGAAGTTGTTATTGTTCAGTTTCGTCCAACTCTTAGTGACCCCATTGGGGGTTTTCTTGGCAAAGATACTGGAGTGGTTGGGCCCCTATGCTTTCCAGAAGCATCAGCATTGTAATGGCTACTTTGGGAGGTGCTAAAGCTGGTATATCAGCTCAATATGGGATGGGTGGAGACTGCAACTTCTGGCAAGAAAGATAAAAGTACCTAGTTCCTTCCCACCCTAGAGCAGGTCTGGAAACTGCCTCTAGTTTTCTCCCCTAGAGACTGCATTTAGGTCTTGCTCTCTTCTCCTCCCTCCATGGCCAGTTCTGTCCCCCACTCCATCCCTTTGACTATACATGTAAATAAACAGGGACTTCATTGACTTATCTCATCCTCAACTTCTCCAGTGATCTCCCTAAAGAGAAAAAAGGGCATCCTGAAAGCTGTGTAAGAAGATGAGGTGGTCAATAATGCCAACAGCTGCAGAGAGATCATGGAGGGTGAGGGCAAAGGAAAGGTCATGGAATTTAACAGTTAATAATTCATTGGTAATCTTAGAGAGAACATTTTCAGCTCATTTAAGAACATTCACTGGGGTCAAAAGCCAAATTGCAGGTGGCAAACAATCTGGCAAAGTAAATACAGATAATCATTGAAAGAGGCAATATAGAAAGAGATATTGAAAGAGACATATAGAAAGGTAACTTAAGGGGTGACAAAAGTTAAGGTTTCTTTAAAACAGGTTTTAAAGAAGGTTTGTAGGCATCAGGGAGAGTACCAGTCAATAGAGAAACTAAAGACGAGAAAGTGGAGGAATGCTTCCTGGAAAAATTTCTTAGAAGGCACAGAATATGGTAAACAAGTAAAGGGGTTAACCTTAGCAAAAAGAAAGGCTACTTCATCCTCTGAGACTGGAGCAAAGGAGCAGATGATGAAGTTTGTAATAAGGGAGATAGAAACTTACAAGGTCCAGTCTCCATTTTCTTTCAGTTAAGGAGACAAGGTCATCTGCTGAAAAAGAGGGGGTAGGGTAGCATTAGTGTCTTGAAGAGAAAGGAAAAGGTCTGGAACAGGAAATGTGAGGGCTTTAATACTAATGTTGATGTGTAACAGAGAGGTACCAATTCAGCTTAAATAACATTTATTCATTGTGGACCCATCTGATAGCTGTCTAACTCCCTCTAGCAGTGAATGTCAGCAGAAGAACAGAGAAGGTGGACAGATGGTGGGATGACAGAGATTTGGAGACTTGGCAGGATGCGTATGGAGAAAAAACAAGGAGTTACAAAAGTCAAGGTTGGAGTCCACTGTTGATCTGGTTCTCCATAGGATCCAATGCTATGAAAAGAAGAAAGGCTAGAACAGGGATAACTGACTGAAAGAACAAGGAGGAACAGAGATCATGATGAAAACAAAGAGCAGGTTTAAGAAGAAGGAGATAGAGATATATAAGTAAAGCAGACTGTATTCAAAAAAGGTAATTTCAGAGTTTAAGATAATAAAGATAACATTACAAAACAGTCTTGGATGATAGTAAAGTATAGGGTATACTGAATACCCCTGTGGAATGTTGAGATAAAGTAGAGATTTTGGTCATAGGAGTTCAAAAGGCTGATGAACTGGGAGGCCTTGATTGATGGAAAATCAGTGTAAATAGCGGAATCCTAAGGATAAGGGCAGAGTCTGGGGTACAAAATCGATCAATCAGCAAGTATCTTTTAAGCACTTATACGCTAGGCAGTAGGAAGTCTTACTTTCTCAGAATGGTGCCTTCCTTTTCAAAAAGCCTGGGAAGATTAATAGGATAGAAAAATGTATATCAGCCCATATGTCAGCCTGTTAATTCTAAGTTTTTCCCTACTCCTACTCCTCCTTTCAACCTCTTGAAGGATAGGAAAGCCCAACAAGCCTGTACAATGATGGCCTGAACAGTAAAGGCTAGTAAGGTAAATTATCATCAGATTCAGATGAAAAACTTCCTATTTGCTAAAACAATTTGGATAATTACTCAAACTCTTTTTGTGCAGATGATAGTGAATACATATATATTTGTCAAGTTTACCTTCTCCTTTGACATCCTAGAGCAAAATCATGCTCTTAACGTAAAATGGGTTCAATGAAATATTTTCCTCCTGTAATAAGGGAAAGCTATGGTTGGGAAAAGATTAAATAAAAGGTGAAATTCAGAAAAGTTAAATAAAGAGAAGAGTGACTAATGACAAAATCCCTCCTGTACAATGAAATGACTCTAATAAGCTAAATGCTGCAAGAACATAGAGTAGCAATAAGATAGCAGTACAATGAGAGGTAATGACAAATGGAAAGACAGTATTATTAAAGAACACTTTTAAAGCAGTGTAGGGAAAAGCAGTGTGGTTAACACAGGGAAAAGATAAAGAATGCAGATGAGTCAAGATGACAGTCAAGTCTTCAGGTAGAAGAAAAATAAGAACATAACACCTCCTCTTCTCTAGAAAAATCATAAACCATACCATGGTGGCCAATCTACCCTCACACACATTTATTATTTCCATTTTTTTCAACAAAAATAATTTAGATGGCTATTCATGTTCATATTAGATTCCTATGTCTATAAACAATTTAAGAAAGGTAGAGAGTCAGTTTTTGCCAACATTATATGAATCTCCTAGATCTCATCCAAGGTTTGTAGATTGTATTGATTAAGAGAGGTAACATGGTACAGTGAAAATGGAATCAGGGGTTTTCTAGGCTTTGATTTTTACTAGTTATGTGATCACAGGCAACCTTTCTGACCCTCAGTTTTCTCAAATGTAAAATGTAGATAATAGGGGGTAGCTAGGTGGATAGAGCACCAGCCCTTGTGTCAGGAGGACCTGAGCTCAAATCTAGCCTTGGACACTTGACACATTTACTAGCCATGTGACCTTGGGCAAGTCACTTAACCCCAACTGCCTTGCCTTTAACCCTCAAAAAAAAAAGAAAAACCTTGAAAGAATAGCCAGAGTAGTTACCTCATACAAAGAGAAAACTGATAATGAAGGAAGAAGAAATCAGGGCCAACAGAAAAGAAAAAGAGCATTTTTTTTTAATGAACAGTGGAAGAAGAAGAATTTTTGAGTACTAGAAAACAGAAAGGGGGAAGTACAGGATAGTGACTTTGGGATTCAGAAGACTAATGGCAAAGTTTGGGGGCTAGATAAGGATAATTAGGAAATGGGTGACAACATCAGAAAATGGGAAGAAATAAGGGAAAAGGAAGAATGATGAAAAAGTAACTTGGAGGAAGCAGGGAAGATGATGGGTATAATATGGAAGGGGAGTAGGGAATATAGTGAGTAGATTTCAATTTTATACTTGTAATTCCAGAGCCTAGGGCAGAGCAGGGCACATAGGTACTAAACAAATACTTGTTGATTTATTGAAAGCCCTGGAGTTACTGGGGAGTGGGAGGGGGGAGTGTTAAGGGGGAAAAACAGACTGAATGCAAAGGGCCTGAAAAATAATTAAAAAAAACAACAACAGATGGGATGGGTAACCAGTATTTCAGGGGTGGGGGCTGTTTTAACCTTGGAGCCTGTCACTTAGTGCCTGATAAATGCTTATTGATTGACTAAGGAACAAGACAGAAAGGGGAGTAAGAAAGGTATGAGGTGGGAGATGGCAATGATACTGAGGGAGAACCTCCCACCTACTGAGGGTGGGATGTGGAATGGTCAGAAGGAGAATACAGAGATAGGATGGGAGACAGTGCTACTCCTTGGTGGAGGGCGGGGGGGGTCCTCATAGCAATCTTCCTGGGGTGGGAGGGTGAATCCGCGAGTGGGATGGGGGGTCCCAGAGGTAGGACGGGAAAGGCCAGTGGGTATTGGGGAGGAAAGTGGTCCCCAACAAGAACCATCTGAACTGGTGGAATGGCTTGGTTAATAGCTCTTCAGTTTGCACAGTGCTTTACAAAGGCTATGTCATTTGAGATCGCGCAGAAACAGGGCATGACTAGGGACCAGCTGACAGGTGTCCCTTCCACTGACGGCCCTGGGCCTCTGGGGTCTAACTGGAGGCAGGGGGGGAGTCTAAAGGTGGAAGGGAAACAGCCATCCTACCGGGGGGAGGGGTCCGGAGGCGGGAGAGGCTCCGACAATGGAGAGGGGTGGGTCCAGGTGGGATATGACAGCCCGGAGGGAGGGGGAATGAGGGGAGGTGGCCAAAGGTGAGACGGGCTATGACAAAGCAGGTCGAATCTGGAGGTGGGATGGAGGTGGGGGGCGGCGACCAAAGGGGGGTGACAGATGACAGCGAGGGAAGGGGAGTCCAGAAGAGGGACGGCAGGGACCGCGAGGGGGGGTCGGGAGGGGGCAGTCCTCAGGGGGAGCCCGGGGCAGTGAAGGGGACAGAAGGGTGACAACTCGGAGAAGTGGACGCCGCGGTAGGGAACGTCAGGCGCGGGCGGGGCTGCACTACCTGTATCCGCGGTTGGAGGTGCGCGGCGGGATGCGGTAGACGCTGATCTCGGGCTTCACGCACAGGATGGACTCGTACTCCGCCTCAGCCGCCATCTTGGATCCGCTCTCCTAGTCTTCGGGAGAAGGGAGTACAGAGACCTGAGAAGGGGCGGGGACAGGGGCGGGGGGCAGAGGGACGGGGAATGACGTCACCGAACGACGTCAGGCTGCACCACTTCCGTGCCGTGACGGCTGAGGTTCCCGAGAGCACGTACCGACTCAGGTGTCGCAAAGCGGGGCCGCTATTTTGAAGCCTGCAAGGGTGATGCTGCCAGTTCTCGGCGGCCATCTTGGACACTGGCAAATCCGCCTTTCCGCTTCGCTGCGGACATCCATGGAAACGGCTTCCAAACGGAGGGGCCATATTGCTTTTTGGCCAACGGGCCTCTCTTCTGTGCCGAAATAGCCATCTTGAAAATTGGCAGGCTCCATGCCCGAGCTCTGCTGGTACTCAGTCACGTCCAACTCTCCGTGACCCCATTTAGAGTTTTCTTGGCAAAGATACTGATTTGCCATTTCCTTTTCCAGCTCCTATGAGGAAATGGAGGCAGAGTTGTGACTAGCGACTTGCCCAGGGTCACACAGCTAGAAAGTGCCTGAAGCCAGATGATTCCGAGCCCAGAGCTCTATCCACAGTGACACCCAGCTACCCTGTGGTTCACACCTCGTCTCTTCCCTTAGACTGTGCGCTCGCAGAGGGCAGGGACTGTTTTCAGCCTCTTTGTAACTCCAGGGCTTAGGTAGCAGGTGATTGACAAACGCTGGCTGACTTGGCTATTCAGGGATAGGGAGGAAATCTTGTAGGAGCCAGGGCTAGAGCTGAGACTTTTAGGAAGAAAAGAGACAGCTTAAAGAGGAAGTAAGAGCTGTGAGCAGCCTGGGCGAAGGCGAGGTCATTTCACCGGAATGCAGAAGGAGAGAAGAGGAGGGTTACGAAATCAATCCGAGAAGACGATCTGGGCCGCGGAAGGCTTTAAATGCCGCATGGTGGGGTCTGGAGGCGATAGGGAAGTGCCGCGCATTCCAGAGTGGAGGGAGCATTGCTGAACTTGACCTTGAGCGAGATTGCTTCCCCGGCCTTGCATGGAGGCTGGAGTAGAGAAGGGACATGCTGAAATGCGCAAAACCGAAGTGCCGAGGTCCCCACAGGCGCTGCGGGTTGTGGTCGGACATGAGGACTGTAGGAGGGGAAGCTGGCGTTATGGACCCGAGTGACCCTCACCAGGAGCCGGGAAGTCTGAAGCTGGGGCGAGTTTAGGAGAGAAGACACATCGTGCGTTTGCAACACCGTGGGATAGCTAAGTGAAGATGCACGAGTGTGGTGGACACGAGAAGGGAGACGAGGGCCGGGCGTGGGAGCATGCGCACAGCCCGGCGCCACTCTGGGCTCACCTGCACTGGCACATTGGGTCACCAAAGGGCAGCTATCCCCAGCTTCCTAGGAGTAAGCCTTAGGGTCACTGGAGAACCTAACAGTGTGGTTCCAGAGCCCCCACCCAGTGTACTTCGTTATCCAACAACCGTTAGAGCTCTAATAGCTTTGAGAGAAGGGATGTTTGCTAACGTGACATAAGGAAAATGTTAACAAAACATTCCTCTCCGAATTCCGGAGACTCACTCTCCCCTTAGACAAACAAGGGCCCTAGAGAGAATGGACTTAAGTGAGGCACGTGAGTAGAGTGCACGTAGACTTGAAGAGTGCTCAAGAGTTCTACTGGTCTTGGAAGCCCTTCATTCTTTTGTGAAGTCCTGAGGAAGTCCCCCTTAAGTAGGCCTACTTTGCCCAAGCAAATGGATATTAATAAGGTAGTCTTAGGATATTGTTAGTTTACCTTGGGAAATTTACCAAGTTGGGTTCTCCTGAGCGGTAGGGAAACCAAGACTCAAAGCTGGGGCATCACATTCAAAATCTCTAACAGCCCTTCCTTTGCCCTCAAGGGATGAGGTCATAGAACTGATGCTACAGGTGTGTTAGTCTGGCCCCAAGGGTGACAAGGAGCAGACTATTCTGGGTGCTCTATCTAGGCAAACCACCAGGGGCCACTACTAGGACACATGTAATTATGGGAAGTCCAAAATCCTCTGGACTCTTAGAAACTTGAAAGGTTCTCCTCTGGCCAAGGCTGAAAACGAGACCTCTCCTTCTCTCTTGCTGCCCAAGTCATTCTTCCTCAAGGGTTTCGCTGGAATGTCACATTTGCTTAAATCCCTTGAAAAGTCCCAGTTCTAAACTAACGATATTTTGAAGATGTCCTCTGGGGTATGACAAAGTTTCCTCAGTCATATTTCACATTTGACTGCCACACCAGTTCCAAGGATTTTGGATACTTAGTCTAAATTAACACTAATGTCTATAATTGAGATTGATTATTGATTGAGACTTCTTTTTGCCTGTTTAAAGGGTCATTCATTCATTCAACAATTAAGCTTCTACTATATGCCACACATTGTGCTAAATGCTGAGGATATAAAAAGAGGCAAAACACAGTCCCTGCCCTCAAGCAACTCACAATCTAATGAGGAAGACAACATGGAAAAAGCAACTACATACAAACAATGCAAGATAAATTGGAGATGATAAACAGAAGGAAGGTACTAGCATTAACAGGGATAAGGAAAGGCTTTCTGTAGAAGGCAGGATGTAAGGTAGGACTTGATGGAAGCCAGGGGGCCAGGAGCAGGGATGAGGAGAGAGAGCATCCCAGTCCTGGCAAACAGAAATGGCCAGAGTCTAGAGATGGAACATCAAGCAAGAAGGATAGTGTCACTGAATCAAATAGTGTGGAGGGGGGCGGGGAATGAAGGAGGAAGTAATGTATAAGAGTACTGGAGAGGTAGGAAGGGGCCAAGTTAGGAAGGGCTTTGGATGCCAGAGAATTCAGGGCATCTTATCATTTACTTTAAGTAGAATGAAGTAGCTTGATCAATTTACTCGGCTAAGGCCCTACACTTGCACCCCTCCATCCACAGTTACCCCTCTCACTCTGACTGTCCTGCTGCTATAGGGGAAGTGATGTCATGCAGCAATATAACAGAGATACCATGGACTAAAGGTCTAATGGTGAGGGAGATGAGAAGAATACCAGAGTAGAATGGGGAAAGGCTTCACTTTCTAAGAATGCTTGCTAAATTTTGTGGGAAACAATGATTTATTATATTGTTTGGAAAAATTATTATGTTGTTTAAATTCTTCTTTTATGTGATTAGAGGTTGTCTGCAACCCAGAAAGTTTCCTGTCCCCAGTAACTCTCTAGGAATACTGGAAATGACTACAAGGTATTTTGGATTCCCCCAGGCCCTGGAACTACCCAAAGCACTTTTGTTTTGGGTTACCACAACTAGGAGTTGTTTAGGGTACACCTAAGCTTATGTTCTGAGTTCCTTTCATGTGATTTATGTGTGAATTGGGTGTGGAAACCTTTCCAAAATCCTATATAATGTAAACCTTCTAAAACTCAGGGAGGAAGTCACACATCCTCTCTCTCTCTCTCTCTCTCTCTCTCTCTCTCTCTCTCTCTCTCTCTCTCTCTTTCTCTTTCTCTTTCTCTCTCTTCCGCCCCCCCCCCCAAATGACCTAATAATTTTTTTTCTAAAACTCTTTCAGGTTTGGGTGTTCTTGTGAATTACAATCTATATCCACTACTTCAAAAATTATGGGTTAGCCATAATGAGAAATAAACAGTTGGAGGTCCCTCTCATTTGCAGAATACGAAACAGAAAGAAACTAACAGTTTCGATTCTTCCTGCATCCTAGGTTATTCTCATGTGCTGAGTCTCATGTGCTGAGGAGTAGGAGGCCAGGTCCTAGGTTCATAGCTTCTGAACATTCATCTAATGACTTGCCCCTACTAGATGAGTAAGGCAAACAGTAGTTGCAAACTGTGCCATATTACTTTTATATTCCTTTGCCTATTTGGAAAGAGCATTGCTATGGAGGCTAAGCAAATTAAGCTGTGCATTTCCTAGGACTGCCAGGATACTTTGTAGGCTGTGTATTAGCTGAGTTTGGAAAAGGGTGCCCACTCACACTTCATCAGAAGGTGTTTTATTATGTACCGTGTTACTACTGTTACTGATTCTATGCCAAGAATAAAATACTAAAGAGTATCTAAGCATTTCTTACCTGACTGTATTCCTTTGCCCTTCTCCACCATGTCCCTAGGAACCTCATCATCCTACAAGATAGCTATAGACCTTGGTAGTCACATCTCATCAGTACCCTCTGCCTCAGGGCCCCTCTGATTCAAAGTACACTGAAGAGCTCCTCCCAAAACCTCCATTTAAGTAAATCCCCCACAACAGCTATCTTTTCATTTCTCACCCAACTGCACTCCTTTGGATTTCTCCATCCTGCCAACCCCACAGTGCGTTCCCTAAGTACCTTCCCCACTCCCTCCCTCAACCTCTCCTTTTCAGCTTCCTTTTGTGTGTTGTCTATCCCCATTAGATTGTAATCTCCTTGAAAGTAGGAACAGTTGGGTGGCTAGGTGGCGCAGTGAGTAGAGTGCTGGCCCTGGAGTCAGAAAGACCTGAGTTTGGATCTGGCCTCAGACATTTAACACAAACAAACAAAAAAAAAACAAAAAAGGGGCGGCTAGGTGGCGCAGTGAGTAAGAGCGCCGGCCTCGGAGTTTGGATGACCCGAGATCAGATCCGGCCTCAGAAAATGAGCACCCACGCATAAATCAAATGACTAGCTGTGTAACCTTGAGCAAGTTACTTAACCCCAATTGCTTAAAAAAAAAAAAAACCTAGCCGTGTGACCTTGGGCAAGTTACTTAACCCCAAATGCCCTCCAAAAAGCAAAAAAAAAAAAGGATTTTGAAAACCAAATAAGAGAAGTGGAGGAAAAATTGGGAAGAGAAATGAGAATGATGCAAGAAAATTATGAAATGAGAGCCAACAACCTGACTGAAGAAAATAACAGCTTAAAAAATAGACCAAATCAGATGGCAAAAGAGGCTCAAAAAAGGCAATGAGGAGAATAATCCTTTAAAAAGCCGAATTTGCCAGATGGAAAAAGAATCTCAAAAGTTCACTGAAGAGAATCATTCCTTCAGAATTAGATTGGAGAAAATGGAAGCTAGTGACTTTATGAGAAATCAAGATACCATTAAACAGATCCAAACAAATAAAAAAATAGGAGGGAAAATATCTCATTGGAAAAACCACTGATCTGGAAAATAGGTCCAAGAGAGATAATTTTAAAATTATTGGACTACCTGAAAGTCATGATCAAAAAAAGGACATAGAAATCATCCTTCAAGAAATTGTGAAGGAAAATTGCCTTGATGTTTTAAAACCAAAGGGCAAAATAGAAGTTGAAAGAGTCTACAGATCACCTTCTGAAAAAGATCCCAAAAAGAAAACTCCTAGGAATATTATAGCCAGGTTCTGAAATTCCAAGATCAAGGAATAAATATTACAAGCAGCCAGGAAGAAACAATTTGAATATTATGGAAACACAATCAGGATAACACAGGATCTGGCAGCTTCTACACTGAGGGATCTAAGGGCTTGGAATATGATATGCTGGAAATCAAAGGAGCTGGGATTAAAACCAAGAATCATCTACCCAGCAAAACTGAGTATCTTGTTTCAGGAGAAAATGTGGTCATTCAATGGAATAGAGGACTTTCAAGCACTCTTGACAAAAAAAAAAACAAAACAAAAAAACAATTGAATAGAAAATTTGACATTCAGAGATAAGAAGCAAGAGAAGCATAAAAAGGTAAACAGGGAAAAGAAATCATAAGGAACTTATTAGAGTTGAACTACTTATATTCCTACATGGAAAAATGATCATTGTAACTTATGAAACTTTTCTCAGTATGAGAATAGTTGAAGGGAATAGAAATGTATATATATACCACCCTGTTCTGTTCCTGCTGACCAAACAGGGTCCCCACACCCTTTACCCAGAACATGACTCTAGCCTATCCCCCTTCACCCTGTACCGTCCACCCTGTTCTTGGAGGGATACCCTTGTACCCTTGCACCAGCTTCCCATATTAGCCCTGAGCTATAGATCTAACCAATAGCAATTCTTGGCTTCTGTGCATCATTGCTTATGCTAGTAACCTTCCCCAATTGTGGTTTTGTGGTTTTAGCCTTTATAAGCACTGTGTGTACCCCAATTCAGGGCTGCCTGATTTGAGTGTATACTCCAGGCAGTCACAAGCTTCATCAATAAATCCACATCTAAATTTACCTTGAACCCAGGTCTCAGCTCGCTCTCTGCACAACACATGTAAATATTTCTATGAGCTGATACAGAGTAAAATTACTAGAATCAGGTAAACAATTCCATAATAGCTACAATGATGTAAATGGAAGAAAGAACTATAAAACCTCTCCATGTCCCAGTTGAAGCTACCATGCCTTCTGCTTTGAGGCCATCATCCTCTTCTTCTTCCCACTAGGAATTTGAATTCTATGCTTGAAGTCCCTGGCTCTGATAGGTGAGCTTTCCCCTTATCTTGCTAAGGATCCAGACCTCCAATCTATTTAAACACCATTAGTACACCATGCTGCTGTAAGTGTCTCACCCTTTTCAATACCTCTTTATGTGCTGTTTCACTCAACAGAGTGTAAGCTACTTAAGGAGAGAGGGTATCATGCTTACTTGTATTTTTATCTCTATTGCTTACCACTAGGCCTGGCACATAAGTGATTAATTAATTTTTTATCATTCTATCATCTAGCTAGCTAGCTAACTATTAAATGAAACTAAGTCTTGTGTAATTATACTGAGC
The DNA here is from genome assembly GCA_011680675.1 of Gymnobelideus leadbeateri. Lineage (NCBI taxonomy): Eukaryota > Metazoa > Chordata > Mammalia > Diprotodontia > Petauridae > Gymnobelideus > Gymnobelideus leadbeateri. The sequence continues at coordinate 328,926 of WOXC01007789.1, read as the reverse complement.
AAACTTAGCCTGGAAGAAGTGAGAAAATGTACCTTCCTCCTTTCTTTGATGAAGTGGAGATCCCCTAGCATATAACTTAACATATAAAGTCAGACATAGCATGTTGATTGGCTTTGCTGAAGCCAACTATTTCTTGTTTTGTTTTTTAATCTTTGTTACAAGAGAAGGTCTGATGAACTGAAGGCTGGGCAGGAGTGGGAGGGAAGGAGATGTACATTTTTAGATAAATATACATCTGCTGGCTATTAGGCATTTTCAGAGCCCTGTAATACTTGGGAGGTTTGGCAAAAGGGCAAAGACAGAAAGGTCCCAAATATATCAAAATATTTATAGCAGCACTTTTGTGGTAGCAAAAAACTAGAAACAAAGTGAGTGTCCATCAAATGGAGAATAGTTATTGATATAATGTAATGTTATTGCATTATTCTATAAAAGCAAATGTCTTTAAGTGTTTGCATAAATTATAACATTTTAGCCTCACAACAAATATGTGAGGTAGGAATTTTACAAAATAGAAAGGAAACAAAGCAGATCTGCAGAACTTTCAATAAAAGACCACAGAGATATCTTCCTCCAGTACTAAGAAGTGAAGCATTGGAACTATCTACCAGAATAAGGGCTGTGAGGATGACCAGGATGGGAACATAGATGAACCATCTAATGCCCATAGAACTACTCCAGCAAATACCTGAAGTTTGCTCCATATTCATAATGATTAAAAATCCAATGAAAAATTATAATAAGTCACTTCTTCTACCCAAGAATTGCACCAAAAGTCAGCCAGAATCCCACAGACAAAGAGAAAGGGGGCTGCCAGCAAAGCTGGTGCCAGCACAAGCAAAAAAGATGGCAGATGGGCCAAAAACAAATAAAGCCTACAAATCTCTTCACCCAAAGAAAAAAAGGGCAGAAGGACCACTGAGAAAGAACCAGGAAGATTAGAAAACCCCAGGATGGTGATCTTCAATGCCCCAAAGAGCACTAGGGAGCAGAGCTGTATGACAACTTGAGTAAGAACAACCCAAGTACAGTGTCTCTGAGTTCCCTTTTATTTTGTCTTGGGACATCAGAGAGAACATAGAAAATCTAGTGCTTTGAACTTCAGAAGTCTAATAGGTCTTAACCTGGAGAGGTAGAGAACAATTAAGAAACCAGGACATCAAGCAGTATCAAAAATTATTGAAAATCTAGAAATAAAGAAAAAGAGTAACTTTCAAGTTCAAAGGAAAAAAAAAACATTTTCCATAAGGAGTACATGAATACCTAGAAGAAATGAAACATAAGATGAACAATGAAATAAAAGCTCTGGAGAAAAGAATTGGAAGTAGAATAAACAAATTAGAAATGAAAATAGTAAAACTAATCCAAGTAGCAGACTCCCTGAAAACCAGACTAGACCAAATAGAAATCAATTACTCTGAGGCAAAAAGAAATATTAGAACAAAATTAAAAGAAATAGAAGAAAATGTAGGTCAAAACAAGTCAAGGAGAGATAAAAAAAACCACTGGGCTTTCTGAAAACTATGATTTTTAAAAATCTGGACAGTATTTCAAGAAATCATAAATGAAAACTGCACAAATCTATTAGAATCAAAGTACAAAGAGAAAATAGAAAGATTTCATCACTCTTCCTGAAAGAAACCCCCAAAGGAAAAGTTCCAGGAATGTCAAGAGTTTTCACATCCAAGAAAAAAAAAAACACTACAAAGATCTGTTGTTGTTTGTCCTTCATTTTTGAAGAGGACCAATGATGTTATAGGGTAATGTCTTAACTTGCATGTGAATTAGATTTAAGTGAGGCAGAGTTGGAAAAAAGTCATTAGCTTCACCCTCTCTTCCAGAGTCATCAAAGTCCTATAGCAAGACACAAGTCAAAGCAACCAGCAATGGCCCAGGATGCAATGAATGTCTTAGCATCTTTAATGTCTGACCAGGCTTTAAGCACTCCATAGCACCTGCTTCAGCCACCTTCATAGCCACTGGAACATTGTTCTCATCCACCCATTCTGCCAGGGGAAGTCTTCACATGCTTGTAATAGCCTTTCCCTAACTTACCAATGGGTTTGAGACCTGTCAATTACCCTCAACCTGGTTTAGCTCATCTGCCCAAGATGATTTTACTGGGGTGTGGCCACTCCACGGGCTACAGCTTCTTGGAGCCACAGGTGAGAATTGGGTGGCAAATGGATGCCAAAGGTGAATGAGGAGCCCTGAAAAGGGCTTGGCAAGCCCTCATACCAGAGGTGCTAGTCCTCCCTGAACACCTCATACATATAGAAAGGAGTTCAAGGACCAAGAATAACATGAATATAACAAAAGATAACTGGCAGCTTCTAGTGTTAACAAGGGGAGAGTTTTGAGTCCAAAGGCAAAAAGATATAGACTTACAATAAAGAATAATTTATCCTGCAAAGTTGGCCATAATCCTAAAGGAAAGGAAATGGATCTTTAATAGAAGAGAGATTTTTCTGATGAAAAGACCAGGGCTAAGTAGAAACTTTGAGATGCACAAGAGTCCTAGAAATCTAAGTTTATTTGAGCGACTGTAAAGGGTTATATGATGGTATGGTGGTAGAAAGAGAAGAAACAAGAATCTCTTCAAAATCTTAATGTTTTCCAAGAGTATTAATGGAGTTTAAAAGACACACACAGATTCTAAAGATGAGTTGATTCAGTTCTGAGTTTTTTAAGAAGGGGAAGAAAAGGAAGATAAAAGTAATATATTAGTGTGTAGAAAAGAGGAAGAGACGGAACTATTTATCATAATTGAGGTACATGAGAGGAAGAACAGACAAACGTCAAGGAAGGGGTGGAGTGGAGTGAATAGACATCAAATGAACCTCACTCCTATCTGAACTAAAGTAAATTTGAATTTAATAATAAATCCTTACAAAAAGGATTTGTTCTGTAAAAGTTGGACTCAGTCAAAAGGCTGCACCCAAGGACCTAGAAGGCTACATGTAGCCTTGAGGCTGCAGGTTCCCCACCCCTGAATTCTAGGCAGTAACTATATCGGGGTGTCCAGAAGAGAATAAGACTTTTCCCTCACCCTAAGTGATACTTGTGACTTTAGGCCCAGGAGGCATCCTTCCACAAGGGGCTTTGATTATGGGTTTACATGGTTTAGATTCAAACTGGAGGGACATGATTCCAAATCAAGTAGAGTCATGTTTCTTTTGGCCTCTCTGGCTCCTTGCCTCTACCTCAGAGTAATTTCAAGGGAGTCTTTAAAAAAATCTTAGGTATGGCTTATGTCTGGAGGCTACCCAAAACAGATTGAAAGATTACCTTCTAGTAAAAGTGCTCAAGGACCAACATAGGTATTGGTTAAAAGACAACGTTCACACCTCCACCACAGACAACGTTTAAAACACAAAAACTCATTTAGTATTCATTAACAATCCCAAAACACAAACATAACTCATCACACACATTATACTCCCCCCAAAAATAAAGACAACTTTGTGGTAATGTTGAAATAAATATTCGCTTCATCTCAGACCTGCAATTTGAGCAATTTACAAGGTCTAAATCTCCTAGCCAGTCAGGGCATAGCTCACCTTTAAGCTATAGCATATTCCTGGTGACAGAGCTACTTCAACTCTGAGTAGTGGGGCCATTTTGGAAATCTTCTAGGAAGCTCACCCCCAACTCAGAAACTTAACCTCCAAACTTAGGAGGTTTCTACATGGCTATATTTTCAAAGTTGTCCTACTCACTTCTTTCTCCTTCCTTCTGTTCACGTCTGTAGGTTTGAAAACAATGCTTGAATGACATTCTTTTCTTTTTCTTGATTTGGAGAATTTTTCATATGACTTTGATTTTTTTCTTTGAAGACTATTTATTCATATTCCTTGATCATTTATCTTTTGGGGAATGGATCTTATTCTTCTATATTTGAATCCGTTTTTTAGAATTATATTAGATATCAGTGCTTTAGAAAAGGAATATGCTGCAAAGATTTTTAAAAGTTAACTGTTTCCATTCAAATTTAAATATCTTGATTTTGTTTACACAAAAACTTTTTAATCTTTTTAATAATTTTAATCAAAATTGTCCAGTTTATTTTCTGTGATTCTCTTATCCCTTGTTTGCACAATCTATAGTTGTGAAAGATATATCTTTCCCTGTTCCTCTAATTTGTTAATGGTATAACCTTTTATATCTAAGTCATTTATCCATTTGGAGTCAATCTTGGCATAGGGTTTGAGGTATTAGTCTCAATCTGTGTCTGGCAGACTGGTTCCCAATTTTCTCAATAATTTTTGTCAAACAGTGAGCCCTCAGTAGTTAAAGCCTTTGTGTTCATTAAACACAATTTATGTTAATTTGTTAATTTGCTTCTGTATGTTGAGTACCTAATCTGTCCCACTGATGAAGTATTTCTATTTTTTTTAATTGTACTAAACAGTTTGAATTATTGCTGCATTGTGATATAATTGGAGATCTAGTGATGCCTGACTTCCTTTCTTACAACTTTTTTTTTTAATTTCCCTTAAGATTCTTGACTTTTTGTTTTTCCAGATTCCTTTTTTTTCTAACTCTAAAAGTAAGCCTTTAGAATTTTGATTGGCATGGTACTCAATAAGTAAATTTGATTTAGATAGTATTGTCATTTTTATTATGCTGGCATGGTCTAATTATGTGTAGTGAGTGTTTTTCCAGTTATTTAAGCCTGTCTTTATTTCTGTAAAAGGTGCTTTATAGCTATATTCATAAGTTCCTATGTATGTTTTGGTAATTAGGCTCCCAAATATCTTATTCTAATGCTTTATTATATTTTTATTTTGTTAAATATTTTCCAATTATGTTTTTGATTTTATTATTTTTGACATTCATTTTTTTTATTTTGAGTTCCAAATTCTCTTCCCTCCAGCCCCTCCCTTACCCATTTAGAAGCCAGACAATATAACATTAATTATACATGCACTTTCATACTTTATAGACTAATTTTGTGTGATTCTTGGTTCTTGAATTCTTTCTGGCTATTCACAGTATTGTTTCTTTAACCTGGAAGATCTGGATTCAAGCAATAAAATTTGTGCAAGTTTTCATTTTTGGGTTTCATTTAGGAAGTGACTAGTAAATTATTTGCATTTTCACTTTGCCCTCTCATTCTAATAAGTCTGAGTAGTCTTCATCTAGGATTTCTTGAAATATAACAGTCACTTTTTAAAACTTATTCATGATTTTGGGTTGTCTGATGATTCTTGGATTATTTATCTTTGTTCTGTTTCTAGGTCAGTTGGTTTTAACCTTAAATTTTCTTCTAATTAAATATATTTCTGTTTAGTCCATTCTAATTTTCAGGGAGTCTATGATTGAGTAAGATTTTTATGCCCTCCAGACTAAGCTTCTCATCCCCTTTCCAATTCTTTCTTTTGGTTCTCCTATTTCATTTATATTATTTTTATCTCTTGTTTCATCTCTTCCAAGACTTCTAAAGGACTTTGTGACCAAACCATACATTTATCTAAGGCTCTGCCCATAGTCACTGTGGAGCTCTGAAAGTTTGTAGTAGGCTGATATGAATCATCCTGGATGGCCTCGAATAGTTCAGTGCTTTGTACCTAGGGATACAGTTAAGCCTGGGATCTGCCAGCACTTTACACACAGCAGACACCAGTGGAAGAGAGAGCCAGTGGCAAGAATAGTATTCTATGACATATGTGTGTATACAGTTTCCAATTCTTTGCCATCACAAAAAAGTGCTGCCATAAATATTTTTGTACAACCTTAGAGTATATTTGCTTAAGACCAATCCCTCCCTTAACTGCCTTTCTTCTAATTCCCCCCTTTTCCTTCCCAATCAACCAATCAACATTTATTAAGTATCTTTTATGTTCCAGGCATTATGCTAAGCACTGAGGATACAAAAAGAGGCAAAAGGCAATCCCTGCCCACAAGGAGTTTACAATCTAATGGGGAAGGCAACATGCAAACAAATATATACAAAACAATTTATATACAGGATATACAGGAAATTTTTAACAGAGAGAAGGCACTAGAATTAAGAGGAATTGGGAAAGGCTTCCTGTAGAAGGTAGGAACTTAGTTGGGATTTAGAAAAAGCCAGAAAATCAGGAGGACCTGAGTTCAAATCTTAACACACACAGAAAAAAAAACTAGCCACATGACCTTGGGCAAGTCACTTAATCCCAATTGCCCCTCCAAAAAAAAAGGAAAAAAAAAAACAGAAGAAGCCAAGGAAGCCGGTAGTCAGAGTGGAGGAGGAAGGGCATTCCAAACACAGGAGCCAAGAGATGGAGTATCTTGTTCCTGGAATAGCCAGGAGGTCAGTGTCACAGGATCAAAGTATATGGTGAGAACTAACATGTATGAATACTAGAGAAATAGGACTTTGAATGCCAAATAGAGCATTTTGTATTAGATCCTGGAAGCAAGAAGGAGACACTGGAGTTTATTGACTGGGGGTGGGGAGGTGGGGTTGACATGGTCAGACCTGAGCTTTAGGAAAATCACTTTGGTAGCTGCATTGAGACTGGACTGGAGTAAGGAAAGACTTGAAGTAGGCAGACCCACCAGCAGGCCATTGTAATACTCGAGGCATGAAGTGGTGGGAGCCGGCATTCTATAGAGTGGTGGCAATGTTAGAGGATAAAAAGAGGCATATTCAAGAGATGTTGAAAAGATGAAATCAACAGGCCTTGGCAACATTTGTGATGTGTGTGAGAGTAAGTTGAAGATGTGAATCTGAGGGACTGGGAGGATAGTGTTGCCCTCTACTGTAATAGGGAATGGAGGTTAAGGATTTAGGGGGAAAGAGAATGGCTTCTGCTTTGTACACATTCAGTTTAAGAGGCCTACTGAACATCTGGTATGAGATGTCTGAAAAGCAATTGGATATGTGAGATTGGATGACAGTAGAGAGGTTGGGGGAGGATAGGTAGACAAGAATCATCAGCATAGGGTTGTAATTAAATTTATGGGAGCTGATGAGAAGTAGTATAGAGTGAGAAGAGGGCTCAGGACGGAACTCTGAAGGACACATGGTTAGAGGACATGATCTGGATGAAGAGACTGAGGAGGAGCAGTCTGATAGGCAGGAGAAGAACCAGAGAAAGTGGTGTCTGAAAACCCAGAGGGAAGAGAATTCTGAGGAGGAGCTCATAATCAACAATGTCAAAGGTTGTAGAGAAGTCAAGGGAAAGAGAACTGGGGAAAAGGCATTGGATTTAACAACAAAGAGATCATTGGTAACTTGGTGACCTTCTCTTTGTCTCCTATTTCCCCATTTAGTAATTCTGTACTGAACTCTGTGTGTCTATCCTTCCTTCCTAGGACCAGTTCAGGTGAGTGTGAGGTTTGTATTGACAAAGTCAGAGTAGGGAGAGCTGGTTCAGTTTTGAAAGAATTCAATCAGACCTTCTCTTTAGCCAAAGGGAGCTTTATTGACATAAAAGTATACAGGCCTGAGACTTAGCAAAGAGCTAAACAAAGGTATTGATATAGGAAAAGGACCAGACTTATATACATATACATAGTCTATAGGATGATAATGTAATTTTAGGGTTTCTAATGGGGCTTGGAGATTTAGGGACCTGATAGGTAAAACCAGGGTGAGGAAGGTGGTTGCTTGCAAGATAATCAAAGGTTGTCATGACACAGGATGGGGAACACAGGATAAGGGGAACAAAAGCAATTATTTTGGTACAGGTTGCATGGTATATCGAGATAAGGGGAAGGGGCACTAAGGCACCATCAAGTTACAGCTTGGGCTAAGAATGAGCCTTAAACCCCCTCATGGGGCCTGGGAAAGTCATCATTACTATTAATACTTAGGGCACCTTTGTAGCCATATCATTTTCCCACTCAACCACTAGGCAAGAGAATTCTTTTGGGGGAAAAGGGATGAAGGTCATCCTCTTTAGTAGTTGCTTCTTGCTGCACAGGGGCAAAGATTCCATTTCAGGAGCCCAGAATTGGGGGGAGGGCATGGGGTTGCAGAATGAGGTGCCAGCTGAATCCAGGGTAGAGAGACAAACCACTCAGGAACACCAAGGGTAAGGGTTGGCATCCTAAGAGCTGAAAGTGAAATTTCTACAGGTGAGAAGACACAAAGCAAACCAGGAGGTTAAGCAAGCATGGATTAATAATGGGGTCAGAATGGGGGAAAGAAGGAGGAACCACTCCCCCCAGGAGGAGGTAGGGGGAGATGCCAGTCTGGAGTGGATATCTTGCATCCAAGAAACTGCCTGTAATATTTTTTGAGTGCTCAAAGGATAAGTTCCATGTAGGGTCATGATGGTGACACACCCAGCAATCACGTACTCTGCCTTGCCCCACAGATTGTCCTATTTGAATTAAGGCATTAGACTTCCAGTCCTGAGGAAACAGGCCTAACTCTAGGCACTGGCTGGGAATCAGGAATCTGTGAGCTAGAAACAGTAGTTCAAGATGGGGCCCAAAACACAGCATAGCCAGAAAGCACACAGGCAGGTCCCCACAGTGAGGGGCTTCAATACATAGTCTCCTCTGATCACTTTTCTGGGAGGTCACACCCTTATCTCGCATCTCACATCCTACCTCCTACTTGTTTCATCTTCCTCAGCACTCCTATCTGCCTCACCATCCATCCAAATGCTTTTGGGAGAGGGACAAAGGCTGCCAGAGTGAGGGTGGGGAGGGGAGTAAAATGAGACTGAAGCAGCATCCAGGGGATGAGGAGAGTGTGTAACAGGTATTCTTGCTGCATGACCATCTCAGGTGGACGGCTGATAGTCTAGGAGACATAAATCTGACAGACAAGTTCAATATGCAGGACCCAAATAGAGAATAAGGAAAACAAAGAAAGGAACCAAGAGCCTTATGGTGCTATTATTTACTTTTGACATACATGATTATCTGATCTTGTTATTTTCTCAAAAGGTTGATTCTAGTTTCTTTAGGAGGATCAGATGCTATTGAGGATCCAACTCCATATATGTAAATACAGGTAACAACACTTTGCAGGTAGAAACTTTCTACCCTTGAGTTCAATAGTTATACAGATTAATTTACTTGTAAGAGACTGACTTTTACTCCAATTATCATAAAAAGGCTTGGGAGGATTAATTAGTAATTAATTCCAAAACAGTGCTTATCAATAAGTTGCTTATAATAAAACATGTTTGTACCACAGAACACACAGTATAAACAGGTATTATTTCCACAAAAGTAACAAACTTTGAATGAAGTTGACTTTTCCATTAATACAAAAGTATTCCATAGGTTACCTCCCTTTAAGAAATTTGCACTGAAATTCTTTTCCTCAAACAGAAGATGCTCCTGATCTAGTTTAAGTAATTAATAGAATAACAGCTAGGTCCCTCAATCTCTCAATACTCAATTATTATGACATCACTTTGAAACATTTAAGGACCTTATTCATACAGACTAGTGACAGGCAGATGACTAGACCAAATACCCATTTACCAAGTTCTTTAATATATAAAAAGGAATATAATCTGAGGCTGAATGGTTCAGATCTTAAATACACACTTTATTATAGTAGGTCAGATGTGTCTCAGTCTTAGTCTATGGGATAATGATTCAACATTTTGTTTATACTATTTCACAAACTTATTTTCCCTTTGTTTAATTATTCCTGTATTATTCAGAAATAATGTTCTATTCCAGGGATTTAATCTCTCACATGGCTATGCAATTTTACCCAACTGGGGCATAGAATAACCACACATTCAGGATTGAAAAACGGCAAAATTTCACATAATGTGTCCTGTGCTCACATATTTTCACTACCACTTGCTTTAATTACAGAAATTTGCCATAAAAGGAAAGCAAGGACTTGCTTAGATAAAATGTCACAGTTTCCCAAACATGCACTATCAATTCCACCTCATAGCCAGACTCAGGAATAGTCAGGTGATAAACATTCCTTTTTCAAAGGAACACAATGGGGAAACTGAGCCAGGATCCCATCCTAAGCTGAGGCTAGGATTGTCCTCTCAACCTTTCCAGAAACAGACCAAATATAAGAGCAAGTTACACCTGTAACAGTCACATTCTCTCTCAGTAACTTGTGGCATTTTTCTCCAAAGGTGGATTATTGACTATTGACTATTGATAGATTTTTATGATCCATCAGAAAACTCAAAATAAAATCCATCATAGTCCCAAGAGCATTTGCCTCAGATGGCAAGTATCACTAATCAAGAATTTTACCAGGACTCACATCTCAAAATTTAAACTTGTCCTCATGCAAAAGCCAATCATTAGATATTAGATAATCATAGAATCATCTATGCTTGCAAATTCTCAGCATGCCAAGTTCCTTATTTAGGAACTCCATAACCCAAACAAGGTCTTTGGCAATCTTATAAAATTAGGAGGATGGAGAGGGACCCCTGAGAGGGAGCTGTCTTTTCCAAGCCATAGAGCTGCTATGGGCTGTGCTTTTGACTAGCCCTGAGGACTGCTCTGAATGAGCAGAATCCTCCTTCCCCTACAATACACACACAGAGCAATCAATCACCAGCTTTAGGTTTTAGCATTAAAACATAACCAACAATCTTATAATTTTCATAAGCGATAGTCAAAAGAAGGATGAACTGTCTTACTCAATGCAGACGACTGCTGGTTTCTTACCTCACAGGAGGTAATTCCAGGCTTTTGGCTGCAGGGCTCAGGGCCATTACCAGCCCTTACTGTAGCTGATGCATCTTCCCCCCGCCTTCCTTTTGCCAGGTGGGGGAAGATGAGTCTGCAGGTGGGGAGAAGGGTGAAACTCTCTTTTCCTAATCTGATCTGGGATGAGAGGAGTTAATACAAAAACTCCAGGGCTGTTTACAGTTGTACTGAGATACCCTCTGGAATCAAGGGGGAGGAAGTGAAGGAAAGGGAGTGATGGGGCTTGTCAGGAGGTGTTTCAAAACTCCTTAAAGATCAGTTGCAAACCATTTTTAGCTGTTCAAACTTTTCACTTCTATGCCCATCCTTAAAATTTAGAGTGGAACATTGAACTTTTTAGATTGACAGTCACAAGACTAATGCCCTTTCTTAGGATACCTGAAGCACGAACTAAGACTGTTTTTCTGAAAGCATCTATTTAAGGCTACAACAGATCTAGGCGTGAAACTTAGAAAATTCACAGCAGGTTTTAATATAATTGTTATCAGTACCAAATTATTGGGACAAATTTGCTTGCAAATGAAAATTTAGTAGGCCTTTAAAATCACACAAAAAGATTTTGCAAAACATATCTTTGTAAAAAGGATTTCCCTTTCTAAAACAAAAAAGTTTACAATTTATCCTGATGTTAAAGGAAATAATCACTAAAATTTCATAAAATAAATTAGATGGAAACCTTAAAGATTGGAATTGATGAAAACCAATTTGGTATAAAATATCTTTTAAGCATCACAAATCCCAAAGTGCCACAAAACTAAAATTCTCAATCACAAATTCCTAAATACCAAAAGATGTTTACCTTGGGGAGAAAGTTCAGGGGTTTTTTCCCCCTAAGGCATGAACATTCCCAATTAAACTAGCCTTATCCCAATAACAAAGCTTTTCAGGCCTTTAAGAACTTAGTAGAAATTCCCTGCTACACAGAAGACTTAACACAGGGTTGAGCAAATCAAATCTGGATTCATAATCACTAGTGGTAACATTTTAATGTCTAAGTCCCAAAACTCTTAGCACTTTAAAGAAAAGACTAGAAAATGCATATAAAGTTTTAAGTTAATGACACAGGGTACAGAGACCTAGACACCAGGGTGCAGGGACCCCCAATGAAAACCAGGCACAGAGGCCCTGAAACCGGGGTGCAGGGACCCCAAATAAGACCAGGCACAGAGGCCCACCTCCCTACCTCCCCGAAGTCCCACAAGGGAGGGAAAGGAACAATGCAGGGTAAAGCAGGGTGCGGGGGAACAACACAGGGTAAAAAGTTCACTCAAGCAGAGCAAGGTGCCTTTTCTTTTAAGTTTTGGAGACCAAATTTCTTCCTAAGCTTGTTTTGTTTAGAAATCCCCTTCACAAATCAGTTTTCTAGATCATTTTGAGGGCAAGCTGTGTTACAGTGTTACTAGGCACTTTTCCTTAAGATCTCCTCCCCAAATTTCCCTCCTAGCAGCCTCCTAGCAACCTCTCGCCACTTGTCCCAGCATTCCAGGACAGGAGGGAGAAAACAAATGTGACTGACCCAGAGCAAGGGTGTGCGCTTATACAAGGGTTCACAGTCCGACCGACCACCCAGAAGTCAGTGGAATTTCAGATGCCGCTGGCAGTGTCTGGGCACTCCAAGGGTCTTGTTGCTAGGGAGGCAGTGGGAGCAGAAAGTCTGGGGAAGAGAACAAAGAAAAGGCTGCTTACCTGTTATCCCAGTGGCTAGGAGAAGATCCTCAGAGTCCAAATAATATTTGGACTCCCGGGTTTCAGCACCAAAATGACGAAGTCAGAGTAGAGAGAGCTAGTTCAGTTTTGAAAGAATTCGATCAGACCTTATCTTTAGCCAAAGGGAGCTTTATTGGTAAAAGTATACAGGCCTGAGGCTTAGCAAAGAGCTAAACAAAGGCATTGATATAGGAAAAGGACCAGACTTATATACACAGAAAGTTACATAGCCTATAGGATGATGATGTAATTTTAGGGTTTCTAATGGGGCTTGGAGATTTAGGGACCTGATAGGTACAAACAGGGTGAGGAAGGTGGTTGCTTGCAAGATAAGCAAAGGTTGTCATGACACAGGAGGGGGAAGATGAATGACACAGGTTAGGGACCACAGGATAAGGGGAACAAAAGCAATTCTTTTGGTACAGGTTGCATGGTATATCAAGATAAGGGGAAGGGTTACTAAGGCACCCTCAAGGATGGGCTAAGAATGAGCCTCAGACCCCCTGAGGGGGCACGACAAAGTAATCATTACTATTAACCCTTAGGGCACCTTTGCGTCCGCATCAGTATCAACTGCTCCCTTCACCCCTTCCTCCTTTTTTGTAGACTTCTATTTGCAGACCCGTATTACGTGAGAGAATTTTCCTCAACCTTCCTTTCCTTCCCTCCAGAGTGTATTCCTCTTCCTCTCCTCATCTGTTCTTCTTTTAAGATCATCAAACATAACAAAACCACTCCCAGGACCACTCTTTAATTAGACTTCTATAACCCTTGATGTTAATAGGGTTCTGAGTGGAACATTATTTACGCAAATTAGTATGTAAACTGTTTAGTTGTTTAGTCACTTATGATTGTTTATTTGTGCTAACATTTTTGTGTTTCTCTTGAATACCTGTGTTTGCAACTAAACATTTCTGCACCTCTGGTCTTTTTATAAAGAATAGTTAGAAGTCATGTATTTTATTAAAAGTCAAATTTTTCTCCATAGAATTACACTCAGTTTAGCTAGACAGGTTATTCTTGGCTTGTAAACATGTATTCTTTGCATCCTGGAATATGATGACATTCTAAGCTCTCAATTGTTTTATTGTGGTGACTGATAAATCATGTGTGACTTTGACTGTGGTTCCTCAGTACTTGAATTCTTTCTTTCTAGTTGCTTGTAATAATTTTTCTTTGACCTGGAAAATCTAGATTTTGACTGTAGTGTTCCTGAGAGTTTTCATTTTGGAGTTTCTTTCAGGAGATCACAAGTGGATTGTAGCTGTTCTATGTTCCAAAAGAACTCACCTTTTGGTAAGGAAAATATTATCAATACCAAAATTCTTTTCCATTAGGCCATTTCATTGGCTTTGAGTCAATTGTGTCCTCTGGCTGACTAGTTTTAAAAGTAAATGCATTGGTACCTTGGAGCTATGGTTTTGAGTGGGTATGGAGCTACAGAGTACTTTGAACCTGGAGTACCTTGTCTAGAGGGGTTCCCCATAGAGGTTGGGGTGCTACATTTCTCTAGGTGCTTTATCCCAGAGGAATTAAAAGAAAAAACTGGCAATTATTTTGCCAATCTTCATAATATTCCATTTGGTCTAAAGAAGCAAAACACTACTTAGGTACACCAATGAACTTATGCAATGTGTTCAGAAAACTAAGCTGGAATCAGAAATCTTTTATTCCCTCCAGTCTAACCAAAAAGAATTCTGTGAGTCTGAATACAAAAACTTTATTATATGTATGTGTGCTTCACTAAAGAATCCCCCTGGAATATAGGCACCACACATATGTAAAATTCATATCTGATAAGATTTCTTCGTTTTTTTAGAACCACACCTAATTCTTCCTCTAACAACTCCCCCTCTTCTTCCACCTCTCTTATCTGAGCAAAATTGCAAAATTTGGAGATTACTCATTTTGACCCTTCCTGTTAGATTATACCACAAAGCAACAGCTAAGGAGCCAGAGATGACTCCTTTAAACACACACACACACACACACACACACACACACACACACACACAATATTGTTCGCTAGGGGAAAAAAAAACAGTTGCTAAATGCACCAAATATATACTCTCTGGTGAGAGCCAGAGAGGGATGTGGCAAGGACTTCTAGATTTAGACTGAATCCTGCTCGCAACTACAGACAAGCTATTGTCCTTGGGTAAGCAACTTAAATTCACTTGTTTGGGTCTTTCCATTTCCTTACGTCTTTCTTTCCATCTCCGTCTCTCCTTCCCTTTGTCTTCTTGATTCCCATCATGACCAATCAGTTTCTTCCATGAACTCCTGCGGTGTCCTTTTTCCTTAATTAGTTTGTCCTGGGGAACTCTGTCTCTCTTATGTCTTATGCCTTTCTCCAGCAAGACTACTTCTCTCTCATGTTCAAGTTTTCATTGCTCCCATTTCATTACTCTTCATTTCTCCCAACTCCTTGATAGTCTATAGTCTTCCTTTAGACATTACCCCTCTTGTTAGATCTCTTTTTTTATCTTCTGTTCTTTTTCCCATTGCCTATTTTCTCTCTCATTCAATCAGTACATAACTTACACTATTTTTTCTCACCACTGCTTCTTCCAAACAATGGAAAAATTGGGTTTTAGGCTTCTATTTATTTTTAAGTTACCAGGCTAAAAAATAAAATTTAAATGTTCAAAATTACTAAATTTTTCAAAGGGACTTTACCATAAGAACATTTTCTTGCCCCTTCTCTCTATCCACCAAAATAAAATATAGATGTGTACAAATGAATTGGGTCTGATGTTTAAAAACTTGTTTTTAATTTTAATTTTTTAATTTAAATATTTTTTATTTTAAATTTTAATTTTTTTAATTTTTAATTTTAATTTTAATCCTGGTCCTTAAAAAATTTCTTTTCTGTAAGGAACATATATTATTTAAGACAGTATGTATTCCATATCACTGAGTCTTCTGAGTTACTACCTTGCTTCTTCTCCAATCCTTATCATTCCACTTTGAATAAAGTCAGGTAGTTGCTTTCCCTTCTTTTCCTTTCCTCCCCCACCATTCACAAAATTCTGAACTCAACACACATAGACTAAAATATGCATTACCATATACACAGTAGAACAGAGAGAAGGTCATACACAAACCTACAAGTCTCTATTATATAGCCCTCACTTTCCTTAAAAGTAGTATAATAAATTAAGGATGTTACTTTCAAAGCTATCCTTCTTATCTATGATTCCTGCTGGTCTTCCTGAACAAATTGCCTAATGTCTCCCTATACCTGAAACAAAAATGTTAATAGCTGAGGTATTGAAGGAATTAATAACCCTTCACTGGCAGGGTTAATCCTCTCTTTTTCAGTTCTCTGGGTTCCTAGTGCCCTAGTCCCTCATCTATAGAATAAGGGGAAATCAAACTAGCGATCTCCTGAGATCCCTTCCAGTTCCTAGATCCTAATATCCTTTCTGCTCTTATGTTTCTAATGTACTATATTTCTTTAATTCTTTGTTGAACTATGAGTACATGTATTTTAGGGTGGAAGAAACATTGGTGAGACTCAGAGCTGAGTTAGTAGAACCATGAGACAGAATTAGAGATTCAATAATCAGAGTTGGAAAGGATATTTCTTTATGCCACTCATAGGATCATAGATTTTAAGTGAAAGGGACCTTTCGTGTTTCTTTGTCAGTGAACTTCTTGACTCAGTATGGTCCATCCAGTTTACTAATGATCAAATGCCCTGGTGTTATCATTTACCAATTCAGCAGAAATTTTTTCAATTTACAAAAATATCTTTGGAACATCTAAAAAAGGGGGAAATGTTGACAAACTAGATTAAAATAAGGAACTAAAAAAAAAGAGAAGAAAGGAGCAAAGGGAAACTTGACAAGACAGCATCTTGAAACTTGGTGAGGCAGCATTAAGGCTATGAAAATGAACTTATGTTGTAACTCAAGGAGCTTTGGGGAGCCAAAAAGAAAAAAAGAGTTTTTTAATTTAAAAAAATCTGAAGCATTTATTTAACAAATCCTGAGAACTACTACATGTATAATATCATGCCAGAACTATGGAAATACAAAGGTGAATGGCATGGTTATTAAGGGTTGAGGAGGGAGGTACAAAAATAACTATAAGACTAAACAATATGTGATTAGTGCCAGAGAGGCAGTATGAAATAGGGGAAAGAATGCTAGTTTGGAGGTCCAAGGATTTGGAATCAAATTCCAACTCTGCTTGTTACTGCCTGTGTGACTTTGAGAAAGTCATTTCATCTCTCTAAGCCTTGGTTTCCTCAACTGGAAAATAAAAGGGTTGAGCTAGCCGATCATGAATTTCCCTTTCCGAAAATCTGTGATCCTATGAGGGGCATAAAGAAGTAAAGGAGGTTGAAGTAGGAAACTATCTCTTCTAGATGAAGGATAGCTTCATGGAGGGGTTGGCATTTGATGCATTATTCAAAAAACTAGTAATAATTACAACAGCTGATTTTTCTTTAATGTTTTCAAAATACTTTGCACATGATATTTCATTTGCTCCTCATGATAATTCTGTGGGATATATAATCTGTATAATATTGTCCCTATTCTATAGATGAGATGGAATAACTAAGAATCAGAGAGATTAAGTGACTTGCCCAAAGCTACACAGCTGTTAAGTAGGAGAGTCTGGACTCAAACCTAATCCTTCTGATTAAACATCCACTGACTCTTTCCACTAAACCACAACTGCCTCCTTCAAATTAGAATAAGGGGGATAGCTAGAAAGCACAAGAGAAAGATACAAGTAGAGCTATAGACAGAAAAAGAGATCTAGTTATAAATATGAATATAGATAATAGAAAGAGATATATGGAGATAGAGATAAAGGTAGAGATATAGATACATAAAATATAGATATACACAGATACATAAACATATATATACATATGTAGATATATGCATAGATATAGGTATAGTATAGATAAATATACAAATATATTTAAATATATGTGTCTATGTGTAATATATCATATGTCATAATATATCATATATAAACATACATATACATAGATATACACAATGAATAATGATTCATCTAATGTGTCCAGATAGTAGAAAAAGTCTGGAAAAGTAGGTTGTAGTCAAATTGTGGTGTATCTTAAATATCAAAAGGAGCTTGAACTTCATCCATCAGGTACTGGGGAGTTACCAAAGTCTTTCCGAGGGAGGAAATGATGTGTTCAAAAGCACTGTGGGAAGACTAATTTGACATTAGTGTTCAGGGTAGTTAACTAGACAAAAGTGTGCTAAAGCCAACTCCAACTATCTTGTTAGAGCTGACTTAAATTTTACATGTGAGTATTTATACATCAGAAACAGGCATACATTACAAATCTGGACTGAATTTGTTGTTTTACTGATTGTCTAGATATTAGAAAGTGATGGAAAAATGTTAACATTGCATATTAAACAGTGTATTGTTTGTACTTTTTCTCAGATAACTGATTGTTAAACATTTACCAATACACCCCTGTTTATAGTGGAGGGAAGCAATACTCAAAGAATAGTTAGAAGGTTATAATGGTGGCCATGGCTTGAGCTAGGTTGATAGTCTTGGAAATGGAAAGAAATGTGGCAAATGAAAATAAATAGGGCTTTTAGAGTGATTGGATATGGATTGTTAAAGAAGGGAAAAATCATAGAAGTTATTTCAAAGTCTAAAATCTAACTGATTAGAAAAATGGTAGTGATGTTAAGAGAAAAGTTAAGAGTATGAGTCAATTTGAGATGGAATATGAGTTTGTTTTAAATGTGTTGAGTTTGAGGTGCCAACAAGATACAGTAGTGGCAATATTCAATAAGTAGTTGTAAAGGCAAGATTGAACCTTGGTTCAGAGGTCAGCACTGAAGATATCTATTCAATAATCAACTAAATAATGATGTATAATATACAGGATCATATAACATCAGGGCAGAATAGCATATAGAAAGAGAACAAGCTGAAAGCAGAACCTTGGAGAATGTCCAACAATGGGGTAAGGAAAGAACCAAGACATGCCAAGGTAACAGAAGCCAAATTTGGGAGTTTAAAGAGGACAGGATGGGCAACAGTGTCACATCCTGTTAAAATGACAAGAATTGAGGGGGAAATGATCAGATTTGTTGACCAGGAGGTCAAGAGTGACCAGTGAAAAAGCAATTTCAATATAGTAGTGAGGAAGAAACCAGACTTCAGGGGGTTAAAGCACGAAAGGCTGGTGAAGAAGCAGATGTCAGGAGGATAGAATACTCTTGAGAAATCTGATATTATAAAGAAAGAGATAGGACTTTAGAGTGTTGCAACATGAAGAAAAATGTTCTCATATAGTGGGCCTTGGAGAATGTTTATAGAGAGTAGGGAAGGGATACAATGAAGAAAGCTTGAAGATGCAGAAGAGAGGGGGCCTTCCAAAGAAGGTTACTACATTTCAATTGATGGAGATTTTTTCAAAAGTAATTTAAAATACCTGAGGGATTATTTAAATGTTACTCTACAGAGGTACAAAATAAACTTATGAGATCCTGTCAGGTCTCTGGTTCTATTTATGGTGAGACGAGAATAATTCACCAAACAACTAAACTCAATAAATATTTATTTAATGCCTACTGTGTTCAAGGCATTACATTAAATCTTAGGGGTACAAAGTCAGAAACAAAACTGGCCTGGCTCTCAAGGTACTTACAATGGGAGGAAGGAAGAAGGTGAATTTAAGGGAGAGTTGGAAGAAGGACTCTGATGTTGCATATGGGTAGGTATGATTCAAGATAGGGAGTGATAGAGGTGGCAGAGGAAGGATCCAGAATGAAGAGTGAGAAAACACTTTCAATTATAGGAAGCAGAGAAGGCTATACAAAGGCTATATATCTGAACTGAGCCTTTAAAGGTCATTAGAATTATGAGAAACATAAATGAAGTAAGGGTCCGTTCCAGGCATAGGATTTGGTCTATATAAATATGTAGATATGGGAAGTGGCATACTGAGTTAAAAAAAATAACTAGTAGTATAATGTGGTTGTAATGTGAAATGAAAGAATCAAATGATATGAAATTAGTTTGGAAAAGTAGGTTGAAACCATACTGGGAAGCATCTTAAGTGCTAGGCCAAGGAGTTCTTATTTTCTGGATAGGGAGTAACATGGTCAGATCTGTGATTAGATTATTTTGGCAATATGTATGAAGGGCTAGAGAGGAAAGAGGCTAGAAACAGGGAGATTGATTGGTAAAAAGACTATTGCAATAGTCTAATGAGACCTCATTGCCATGTATGTAGTAAGCGTTTTCTTGTTATTGTTGTTGTCGAGTCATGTCTGACTCTTTGTGACCTTGTGGACCATACTGGGCATGGGGTTTTCTTGGTAAAGATGCTAGAGTGGTTTGCCATTTCCTTCTAAAGTGGCTTAAGGGAAACAGAGGCTAAGTGATTTGCCCAGGGTCATACAGTTAGTAAGTGTCCAAGGTTGAATTTGAATTCAGGGCTTCCCAACTCCAGGCCCAGCACTCTGTTCACTGAATCATCTAGCTGTACCCCGACCCACCCCAAGCAAGTTTTTAACATATGCTTATTGGAAGTGGAGCCAAGATGGCAGAGTAAAGGCAGAGACTTGTCTGAGATCTCTCCCAAACTCTTCCAACTACCTTTTAAAAATTACTCCAGAAGGTGGCGAGGTGGCGCAGTGAATAGAGCACTGGCCCTGAGTCAGGAGGACCTGAGTTCAAATCCAGTCTCAGACACTTAACACATAAAACTAGCTGTGTGACCTTGGGCAAGTTATTTAACCCCAATTGCCCTGCCTTCCCCCTCCAAAAAAAGCCAAAAAAAAAAAATTACTCCAAACAATTTCTAGAGCAGCAGAAACCACAAAAAGACAGAATAAAACAAATTTCCAGACCAAGACAAGTTGGAAGATCAGCAGGAAAGGCATGTTGTACCAGAGTGACATAGGAGCTCAGTCCAGTACAGATCATACCAGCACAGCCCCACTGCAGCAAGTCAAAATAGGCCTTGGTAGTGACTGAATCATCAGTGGCAGTGGCTACTTCCAGAGCTCTCAGCCCACAGATGATAAGGGAGTTAAAAAACTGGTCAGAAGGAGATTCCAGGGGTCTTTTTGCTAGCATTGAGGCAAGACTCAGTTGCTTTGCCCATACTCAGATCTAAGTCCTGGGTGGCAGTCCCAGGGTGAGGAGGAGTACTAGCAAAGCAGAGTTTACAGCCACTGTAGAGTGGGGACCTCCTCACAGTTCTAGGGCAGAAAAGAGTACTTGTGGTCTCTAACATATCAGAGCATGGGCCAGGGGAGGAGTAAACACCTCTCCTTAGATCATACCACCATAGAATAACTGAAAACTTACAGGTCCCTAGAAATATCTTTGAAAATAACTGCATAAACCCCCTGAAACGTGGGACAGTGCATTCTCCACCTTGGAAGCAGAGACCTACTTTAACAAAGACTTAAAAGTCAGCTAATAGGCTGGGGAAATGAGCAAACAACAGGAAAAAAACGACTATAGAAAGTTATTATGGTGACAAAGGGGATCAAAACACACTCAGAAGAAGATAATAAAGTTGAAGCTCATACATCCAAAGCCTCCAAGAAAGCTATGAATTGGTCTCAGGTGGTGGAAGAGCTCCAAAAGGATTTTGAAAAGCAAGTAAGAGAGGTAGAGGAAAAATTGGGAAGAGAAATGAGAATGATGCAAGAAAATCATGAAAAATGAGTCAACAGATTGGTAAAAGATACACATTAAAAAAATACTGAAGGAAATAACACCTTAAAAAAAAACAGACTAATCCAAATGGTAAAAGAGGCCCAAAAAGCCAATGAGGAGAAGAATGCCTTAAATAGAAAAATTGGAAAAGGAAGTCCAAAAACTCACTGAAGAAAATAATTCCTTGGAAATTAGAATGGAGCAAACGGAAGTAAATGACTTAATGAGAAATCAAGAAATGATAAAACAAAACCAAAAGAATGAAAAAATAGAAGACAATGTGAAATATCTCACTGGAAAAACAATTGACCTGGAAAATAGATCCAGGAGAGATTGTTTAAAACATATTGAACTCCCTGAAAACCATGATAAAAAAAAAAAGCCTAGACATCATCTTTCAAGAAATTATAAAAAGGGGCGGCTAGGTGGCACAGTGAGTAGAGTGCTGGCCCTGAAGTCAGAAGGACCTGAGTTCAGATCCAGCCTCAGACACTTAATGCACACACAAACAAAAACCTAGCCGTGTGACCTTGGGCAAGTTACTTAACCCCAATAGCCCTCCAAAAAGCAAAAAAAAAAAAAAAGAATTATTAAAAAAAAAAGAAATTATTAAAAAAATGCCCATATATTCTAAAACCATAAGGTAAAGTAGATAATGAAAGAATCCACCGGTCACCTCCCAAAAGAGGTCCCAAAAGGAAAACTGCTATGAATATTGTAGCCAAATCCCAGACTTCCTAGGTCAAAGAGAGAATATTGCAAGCATTATGGAAACATAGTCAGGATAACACAAGATTTAGCAACTTCTACATTAAGAAATTGGAAGGCTTGGAATATGATATTCCAGAGGGCAAAGGAGTCAGGATTACAACCAAGAATCACCTACCCAGCAAAACTGAATATAATCCTTCAGGGGTAAAAATGGATCTTCAATGAAATAGAGGATCTGGGACTTGGATTTGTGTACAGACTAGGATCTGAAATAGAGGATGTTAGAGGATTCTTGATGAAAAGAACAGAACTGAATAGAAAATTTGATTTTGGGGGCAGAGCCAAGATGGCAGAGTAAAACTAGGACTTCTGCACAGCTCCAGCTCCTGCAACTGCCAATACATGTAAAAAAAATGACAACAAATTTTAGAGCTACAGAACCCACAAAGTGACAGAGAGAAACAAAGCTCCCGCTGAAGGCAGCCCGGCAGGCCAACAGGAAGGATCTATTGCACCAGGCTGAGAACTGAGCGTAGTCCCTCTTGAGACACACGGTTCTGGCTCCAGGGCAGCCCCAACTAGCAGTGGCCAGAGCAGACTTCAGAAGAGTGAATCACCAGCAGCAGTGGCAGTTTTCAGACTTCTCAACCCATAAACACCAAAAAGAAAATAAAAGATCTGTCAGGAACTCTGTTGGAACTGGGTGGAGAAGAGCATAGTCTGGCCCCTGCCCCCAGGGCAAGAAGTGGTGGAGGCACAAAGGCTGTAGTTGCTGCCATGTGGCTGCCTCCAGAGCTCCTGGCCTACAGATGTAGGGGGACCAAGTGACCATTCAGAGGGTAATCCCTTTTGTTTTAACCTGCTTGGATCTGGATCATGGTCTTGGGTGGTCATCCTGAGGTGTGTGGCCAGTGAGCCAGAGATTGTAGGGGCTGCAGAGAGGGCAACCTCCTAATAGCTTCAGCAGCTGCAAAAACCAAGTGATTTGGGCATAGCTCTCTTCAATCTGGAAATAGAGTTCTACTGTAGCAAAGAGCTCAAAAGTCAAGTAATTGGCTGGCAATATGAGCAAGCAGAGGAAGCACAAACAGACCATAGAATCCTTTTTTGGGGGACAAAAAGGATCAAAGCACAGAATGGGAGGAAGACAATGAAGTCAGAACTCCTGCATCAAAAGCCTCCAAGAAAGATTTCCAAGAAAAATATAAACAGGTTACAGGCCATGCAGGAGCTCAAGAAGGATTTTGAAAGTCAAGTAAGAGAAGTGGAGGAAAAATTGGGAAGAGAATTGAGAATGATGCAAGAAAATCATGAAAAGAGAATCAATAGCTTGCTAAAGGAGACCCAAAAAAATACTGAAGAAAATTTGATTTTGAAATACAAGATTCAAGAGAAGCATGAAAAGGTAACCAGAAAAGGGAAATAAGGGACTTAATAAGTTTAAACTGTTTACATTCCTACATGGGAAGAGAATATTTGGGATCATCCACAAATGACAGCTATTGTCAGCAATACAATGATCCAAGACAACAGTGAAGGACTTGTGATGAAAAATGCTACCCATACCTAGAGAAAGAACTGATGGTATCTGAATACAGATTGAAGCATACTTTTTTAACTTTATTTTTCTTGAGGTTTTTTTTTTCTTGTCTATGTTTTCTTTCACAACATGATTATTATGAATGTTTTGCATGACTACAGGAAAAAACATGTGTTTATTGAATTGAATCAAAGTAAAAGGTGATGAGGACCTGATGTAGGGTGAAGACATTGTGAGTGGAAAGAGTGGTAAGAGATGTCATGAAGGTAGAATCATTTGATTGGGATTGATATAAGGGATTAAAAAAAGACAAAATAACAAAATTAATCCATATGGTTATGTAACACTTGTTGCCCATATGGGACATCCTACCTCTTATCTTTATGCCTTTATACAAGTGTTCCCCCATGCCTGGAAGGTGCTTTCCTCATCTCTGTGTCTTAAAACCCCTACCTCTCATTGAGGTCTAGTTCAATCATAATTCACCTCCTATAAGGGGTCTTTCCTATTTTCCTCAATTATTAATAATTCCTATCTACCCCCAACCATGCAAATTATTTTGAATTTGTGTATGTTGTTTCTCTCCAAGATGATGCAAGTTCCTTGAGAACAGGTAGTTTCCTTTTTCTTTTTATCCCCAGCTCCCAGTATAATGCCTAGCCTATAAGAAGCACTTGAATGCTTGGTGGATTGACATGAATTGAATGTCCAGTAGTCATTTGGAGACAGATGATTATATCCAGGAGATTCAATCCACTAATTTGATACAATTCAAGAAATATTTGTCCCTACTAAGTGTAAGACACTAAGAAGACTTACTGGCCCCAAAGAATTTACTTTCTAATCATGCACACAAATAAATAAATATGAAACATATATTGTAGTGTGCAAAATAACTGGGACAAAGTAAAAATAATTAAATGTAATGACTTGTACAATAAACCTCATAAAGTTTTACATATTTAAAAAACTGAATATGCAATAAGTTCTCCTTTTGTTGCAGTTACTTGTTTTGTAAAATTTGACATTGAGTTCACAAGATTTTGACACATATCTGTTAAATCTTTACCATAAAACAACATATCAAATTATAGATTAAGTATAGTTTTAATCCACTTTTAAAAATCTAGCCTTGATTATGACCCACATGTTTTCTTTTTCTTTTTTTATTCTTCACTTAACACACACAAAAGGAAGATTTCTATCTACAAAATAGAATAGAAAAGAAGATTACATAGGAAACTATAAATACTTATTACATAGTTTGCTTTTTTAAAGCATACAACAAATTCAACATTTTTTTCTCAATAGATTTTGTTAATATCTTTTGTTTTCATTGCTTTGATTTCCTATTTTTTCCTTCTGCCTCCTAGAGAACCATCTCTTATAATAAAGAATTTCTAAAAAGAAAAGAAAAAAGTAGAAGATAAAAAAGCTTATACATTGAAATATTTGATAGATTGCATATCATATGCAACAGTTCACATTTGAGAACCTCACCCCATTTTGAAAAGGAATAGAGGAGAATCTATCTTGTCTTTGGGGCCAAATTTATTCTTTATAATTCTACAACATTCATCTTTTATTGTTTTTATTTTTGTGCGGTTTTTGTTGTTTTGTGGTTGTCATTCATACTATTATAGTTACTATGTATATTATTTTCTGGCTCTGCTTACTTAACTTTGAATCAGTTCAGTAAGCCTTTTCATGCTTCTCTGTATTTATCATGTCACAAAATTAAACCACATCAAAATTGCTTATCCTATTCTTCTGCTGAGGTACATTTTCAATAGTAAAAAAAATATAGTCATTGATGAAATCTTCATTTTTTTATGCCTTAGCAATATTCAATTACATTATGTACCACAATTGATTTAACCATTTCCATTCAATGATGCAAATGTCAACATTTTCTTTTCTTTTCTTTTCTTTTTTAAGCAATTGGGGCTAATTAACTTGCTCAAGGTTACACGGCTAGTTATTTTTATGTGGGGTGCTAATTTTCTAAGGCCAAAACATTTTATTTTCAGAGCTGTCCTGCTTACCTTTTTCATTCTGACATCTTTCTGTACTCCTCTGTGTATTTCCTCTCATATACATAAAGGATCCTCTTTTCTTTTAACGACACTTATTAGCCTCCTTCCTCCCACCATCAATCCCCAGCCCAATTGAAAAAAAAAAAAGAAAAAGAAAAAGAAAAATGAGTTCTTGCAAAAAATAGCATAGTTGAGCAAAATAAATCTACACATTGATCATGTTTTTAAAAATGTGGGTCCCATTCTATACTTTGAATCCATCATCCTTCTGTCAGAAGATAGGGTAGCTTGCTTCATTATCAGTTCTCTGGGATTTTAGTCCATCATAGGTTTTCAGTGGTGTTTAAGTCAAATAAGTTCTCAGACTGTTGAAGCAGAATTAGCTCTATCTCTTATATAAATTTCTTAACTTTTCATGAGGTAAGGTATAGTGTAAGTTTGTGCTGCAATATTCTATCCAGAACAGTTCTGCTTCTCAGGATATCAATATGTTTATCAGAGTTTATCATTCCTTCAATGGAGATAGGACATCTGGAGCCAATGAAAATCTTAAAATTTCCAAAATATTTTGGGAGGATATTTTAGAACCCGAAGAAGATACTCAGATCTTATAGGTTCAACTGAACTAATTATACTAATGATTATTGGCATAATCTTGAATGAAAAAAATAGTTTCATTAGTAAAAATTACCTTTATCCAGTTGTCAATAATCCAGTATTTGTATTATCTTCTCCAAAACAGTTTTAAAAAAAGAAAAAACTGGTCTTTGTACTCTTCTTGCAACTTCAATAAATCTATGTTCCATACTGTGGAAGAATCAGTAACAGTCCCTCTGGCTACCAAGTCTCTCTAGAGGCCTTTGCTTATTTTTGAAGGACTAATTAGGTTATTTTTGCAGCAAGAGTTGATCAAGTATTGGTATTGTTTTGGATTGTCAACCTCACTGTCTGTTGAGCTTCAATTAAATTAGTCCTTTTCCACTGTGGGCTTGATTGGTACTTGAAACACTTGACTTCTCTATATCAATAGCCACCTCAATGCCCCTAATGGTCAGTGAAATGTGCTCTTGATAAGCTATAACTTTTGCATGTTTCCTAAGAGTAATGTCTATTCTTTTAAGTTATGTAATTAAAAACAAAACAAAACAAAAGAACAATGAAACATTGTGGCACAAAACCCTTTACTCAACTGACAAAAAAACTTACCAAAGGCAAAGAAACCAGCTCAAACTAATTTCACCTAGTCAAGATCAAATATTCTGGGGCTGATAGCTGGTACAATGAATAGAGCACCAGCCCTGGAGTCAGGAGGACCTGAGTTCAAATCCAGCCTCAGACACTTAATACTTACTAGCCATGTGACCTTGAACAAATCACTTAACCCCCATTGCCCAGCCTTCCCCCTCCTAAAAAAAAAAAAAAGCACAAAAATCAGACATTCTGAGCTAGCCTATTATCAGTAGAAGCATGACCATGACAAGACAGACCACTGCTGTCACAAAATTAAACCATATCAAAACTGCTTACCCCATTCTTCTGCTAAGGTACATTTTCCATCGTAAAAGAAAAGCTATTTGGTCATTGTTGAAATCTTCATTTATAATGAGATTTTAAGATCATCCTATGTATTATAATAAATAGATGATTTTAAGATTCTTAAAAATATGATTTGCTTGCTTTTCCTAAAATAAAAATTGCCCTCCTATCCCCCTCTAAATTACTTATCTCAAGTAATTTGCATTCCACTGTAAAATTTTATTTGAGGAGGGACAGGGTGTTAGTAACTGGAGAATCAAGAAACACTTCACAAGGAGATGGTACCTGAGTTGTTCTTTGAAGGTAGGTAGGAACTCCAAGAGGCAGAAGTGAGAAAAAACAAGCCTTTCAGACAAGGGAGACCATTTGTGCAAAGGCACAAAGTAAAGAGATGAAATGTCAAGCATGAGGAATTTATATTTTCACTAAGGTAATGAGAAGTCATTGAGGAATTTTGAGTAAAAGGGCAACAGGGTCGAATACATGTTTTAGAAACATCAGTTTTGTAGCTGTATGAAGGAAGAGGTGATGAGAGTCTGGACTAAGATGGTTGTGGTGTAAATAGAGAGAAAGTAATGGATGAGAGCAATGTTAAAGATGTAGAATACATAAAAATTGACAACTGATGAGATATCAGTATTGAGGAAAAGGGAAGAGTCAAGGATAACTTCAAAGTTATAAACATGGGTAATTGGAAGAAAGATAATGTTGTCAACAAAAATGGAGGGGAAACAGGTTTGGGGGGAAATATAATGAATTCCGTTTTGAACATGTTGAATTTGAAATGCCTATGGGACATCCACTTGGAGATGTGTAGAAAGCAATTGCTAATATAGGACTGAAATTTAGGAGCACAGTTGGGGTTAGACACATAGATTTCAGAGTCATTACATAGAAGTAAGCATTGAACACATGAGGGCTGATAAAATGACCAAAGGAGACCATGCATCTAGAGAAAATAGAGAAAGGGACCCAAAATAGAGCCTTGAAGGACTTATACACTTAGTGAGCTGGAAGATATATAGAAATAGATATATAGATATGGAAGATAATATAGCAGAGGAGCAGTTAGGTAGGAGGATCAAGAGAGCAGTTTCATAGAAGCTGAAATAGAAGAATATGTCCTGGAGAAGTTACTAGTGAATTGAGAAGTAAGAATTAAGGAAATGGGATCAATGAGTATAGACAAAGCTTTCTTAGGAATTTGGATTTGAAAGAGAGAAGAGAACTGGGATGATAGTTTGAGGGGTTGGCAGTGTCAACTGAAGATTTTTTTAAGGATGGAAGAGATGTGAAACAGAGAAAGAATCAGTAACCAAGTACAGACTGAAGATGAGAAAAAGATAAAATGACCAAAGGGTTAAACTTCCAAGAGTAAAAGGGAAAGATGAAATCATGGTCATAAGTGAAAGGAATGAGGCTTCATTAGAGCCTTGAGCAAAGGAGAGGAGAATGGAGAATGATGAAGAAGTATTTTGAGGTGTGGTTTCCAGTAAAGTAGAAGTGAAGTCTTCTGCTATGAGGGAGCCAAGAGGAAGTGGTACAGGAGGTCTGAAAAGAAACAAGTTTTACAATACCTGGTGTGGAGATTATGATAGCCAATCAGTAAAGAATAAAAAGATCGTCATGTAACAGTGAGTGCCAGTTGCAATTAAATGACAAATTTATAGTGAACCCCACTTATTCTCCAGGAAGAATTGGTAGCTTATGCATAGGGAGGAAGAAGTTGGATGTTGAATTCTGGAAGAGTGGCAATAGGACAGGGAGGAAGGAATTCAGTTCTGGTTGGTTGTGTATAGTTGAAGTATCCAACATCTTGGTCAAGGCTATAAAGGAAAAAAAAAGAAGCCACAGTATGGGTAAATGGATTGGATGGGAGAACAGAGAAGATTGGATGCATTGGAGATCATGGTGAGGATGAAGAGGTTTAAGAGAAGTGATGAATAGTCAATGATGGAAGGATAGGAGGCTGTATTCAGAAAAATTTCAGAGTTCTTTATTGAGAAGGTAAAAAAAATTGGGATAATGAGCTATCATTAGCCTACCAATGTCAAGGGATGGTTTGCTGTGAAACTTTAGGAGAACTGAATATTAGACAATAGGGATTGGATTGAGAGGAAGACTGTATTCCTCCTGAAAGATGGAAGATTAAGATTGGATGTATCGATTTAGGAATGATAACTGAACCTCTAGAAGAAAATTATCTCACCAAGAGAGAAAGCATAGAGAAGATAGTCCACCAATAAATGATTTGTAAAAGACAAGAAGTCTGGATAAGAGCAAGAAGTCTGTGAGGGGGTATGACTAGAATTTGCATTTCCTATGCTTCTTTTGCAGAATCTGCAGGATGCCTCCAACTCTAACCAATACCAGTTCATCTGATTTGATTCTCCAGCCCTTGAGGGAACCCCAAGTGATTATTTCCATAGCCATCTTCAGCCTCACTTTCTTGCTGGGATTGCCAGGCAATGGGCTGGTATTCTGGGTCACTGGACTGAAGATGAAGCATACAGTGAACACAGTATGGTTCCTCCATCTCACCGTGGCTGATCTCCTCTGCTGCCTCTCTGTGCCCTTCTCCCTTATTCACATAGTCCTCCAGGGACATTGGCCCTACGGCTGGCTCTTGTGCAAACTCATCCCTTCCATCATCGTACTCAATATGTTTGCCAGTGTCTTGCTACTGACAGCCATTAGTCTTGATCGTTGTGTTGTAGTGCTCCAACCAATATGGTGCCAAAATCATCGAACTGTGCGGATGGCCTTCACCTTCTGTGTAGGCATCTGGGTCCTGGCTTTTGCAATGTGCATGCCTGTGTTTTTGTACCGGGAAACCTTTACTGAGAACAACTATACTATATGTACCTACAACTTTGAGGAGTACAATTCACAAGATTATATTTACTATAATCCGAGCTTTGTAAAAGAAAGTTCACTTGAGAACCCTTCTACATCTGAGTTGATTGGGACAATGGAAGGTCTCTTATATCCTTCATCTTCCAGGAGAGATACTTATCCCTGGTCTTCTACCACCACTAATACACCTAGAACTTCTAATGTTTTCTTCTCTACTAAAGTTACTGGAAGTCATTCTGGAGGTACATTCACTGTGGATTCAGTTAACTCATATAGTCATCACCCCTTTTCTGAGTTGTCAGAACGCCCAGAGAAACTTCCTCATTCTGAATTACCAAAGATTCCTATTGTTTTACCTGACTTTAGCAACAATGATTCCAGTACTGATGCACTGAGAAAATCTGATATCCTAGCCTATGAAAATGCAGGAGCTTTGCCCAGGGCTTCTAGCAATCCTTTAGATATATCTGAAGTGACGGTAAATTATTTGGATTTTTTTGATCATTATGATTTCATTGAGAACAAACTGCCAACAACCTTGGTGGCAATCACAATCACAAGATTGGTGGTAGGTTTCCTTCTGCCCTTCATCATCATGGTGATCTGTTACACCCTCATCATTTTTCGTTTAAACAGAGGTCATTTTGCTAAATCTAAGAGCAAAACCCTGAAAGTGGCTATAGTGATAGTAGTCACCTTTTTTGTCTGCTGGACTCCATATCATATTATTGGGGTCCTGTCATTGTATGCATCTCCAAATACTCCACTTGGGAAGGCAGTGATGGCATTGGACAACCTCTCCATTGCACTGGCATCTGCCAATAGCTGCCTTAATCCCCTGCTCTATGCCTTCATGGGGAAGGATTTCAGGCAAAAAGCGAAACAGTCCATACAGGGCATTCTGGAGGCTGCCTTCAGTGAAGATCTCGTCCAATCTTCTAGTTATCCCCAGAACAAAACCTCAGTGACTCAAGACATTGTCAGCACAGCTGTGTGAGATGTGGTAGGGACACCCCACAGCCCCAGTAAGGGTATATCCTAGGGCATGTTTCAGAGTGGAAGGTTTCATGGTGTCTAGATTTGGAATAAAATTGGATGGTTAGAGGGAACCATGAGAAATCATTCTAGGTGCTAGGAGCAATATTCTAAGGACCCAACCCATAGAAGTTAGTTTAGTTTTGAAATTTAATTGACTTGGGGAACTCAGGTTTTAGCTATTGAGGGAGCTTCCTCAATAACTACTCAAGAAATTCCTGAATACAAAAACATCCAGAACATAAGGACCTGGAGTCTCTCTTTTAGATTTCTGCCCAAAGATCAGCAGCATTACTAACAACAGCACAGCAGAACTATGCTTACATGAGTCAAAGCTGTATCCTGGATGAGTATCCCTTCCCTGCTCCAAATGTCCTTCCCCTGCTACAGCAACTTCTGTAAGCTGCAAGTGCCTTGTCTCCTTCCAACAATGAACCTGAGATACCTGACCAACATGGTCAGACCTGATCTATAATAATCCCTATGTTTGTACAGGATTGCATGACATTGGACAAGTCAATTAAGCTCCCAGTTTCCTCATCTGTAAAGGTATTGTATTAGAAGATTTCACCTCGAACTCTAAAATGCTGGTAGATATGGAACTTAAGTTTATTTAATGTATAAGAACTAGAGTTAAAGGTTTATTGACAAGAGATGGTGAAGGATAAGATCTATTGGCCAGATGAGAATCTGATTTTTTAAAATCTATTTCTTTTTTTGCTTTTTGGGGGAGCAATTGGGGTTAAGTGACTTGCCCAAGGTCATATGGCTAGTTTTTGTGCTGAATGCCTGAAGCTGGATTTGAACCCAGGTCCTCCTGAGTCCAGGGCTGATGCTCTATTTACTGCACCACCTAGCCGCCCCATTAAAAATCTATTTTAATGTTAACTACTCTTGTCATTTTTTTAGCTTTTACAAAAGCTTTTTTATCTTTCAAAGAGAAAGCAAGAACAAAAGTACAAACATCCCTCCCTCCTACACTTTGGGGACACACTCTCACCACACCACTTCACTCTGAGAGCATAGAGTCAGCATAATTTCTTTTCTTGGTACAGTCTCTACATAACATTAATCCCACCAAGGAGGGATTATATATCCAAAGGAAGCATGACACCTTTGGGCAAAGGAACCCAGATGAGCCCAGCTACTCCTGTGTTAGATCCAAAATGTCATTCTAAAAGGCTGGAATGTTGGTCACTCTTTGCTCCTCCAAACATTGGATGCTGGGTTGGCTGCAAGTTCGGGTTTAGACGAAAATTACTAGACTCCTGGAGGCTACAATCTCTTGCCATTCCAAAGTCCTTCATTCTAAACTAAATCCTCTCCCTGCTACCACTTAATGTCATTTATTCTGCTCTAGTGAAAATGAACCGTTGTATTCATGTCTTATATAAAAAAATGTGAAAAAAGAAATTTTTGGAAGTCCTTGAAGATAAAGTGTGATGTATAGAATACAACAGGGCAGAGTATAGTTCATATGCCCTATGAGGGCCTGTCTAGAGTTTAGCCAATTAATAAAATGGCAAAT
Source organism: Gymnobelideus leadbeateri (assembly GCA_011680675.1). Taxonomy (NCBI): domain Eukaryota; kingdom Metazoa; phylum Chordata; class Mammalia; order Diprotodontia; family Petauridae; genus Gymnobelideus; species Gymnobelideus leadbeateri. The sequence goes on along the minus strand of WOXC01007789.1, from coordinate 296,636 downwards.
ATTTATTGAGTACCTATTGTGTATAAAGAGCATTATATATTTGCAAATAATATTCTTTAAATATTATTTTATTAAACTGAAAATGTTTTATTGATGTCTTTTGCCTTTATATTGAAGTCATTTCAATTTCCAACACTCAAAATTGAATATTCCTTTATGTCAAAGAAAAACAATTGATATGGTGACTATATCTGACAGTATTCTGTCCAATAGTCCCCTGCCTTTCTATTTCAAGGTGAGGGGAGTTATGTTTAATTATCAGTTATCCAGGATTTTTACTGGGTTTTCAACTATTCAAAATTCCACCTCCTTTTACTGGTTCTGCTTGTTTTGATCTGCATCAATTTATATAGGGTGTCCGGAAAGTCTTCATGTAGTTTTAAGCTACTAAAGCTCAAGTATACTAAACTTAAGTATTTTTGCTGTTGCTGATGGTCCTTTGCTTTTCGAAGACCAATGACATCATGAGAGGAGGACTTGCTTGGTAATTGGATTTAAGTGAGGCAGAATTATTTGAAGTCATCAGCCTTACTCTGTCTTCTAGAGTCACTTACGTCCAGTGACAGGACAGAGGTCAAGATGATTGATGATGGTCCAGGATGCAGTAGATGACTTTGGCATCTTTGATGTCAGACCAACCTTTAAGTGCTTCAGCCACCATCGTGGCCATTGGAACAAATTATTCTCATCTGTCCATTTTGCCAGGGGAAGTCTTCATATGCTTTGGGAAAGCCTTCCCCTAACTTACTAAAGGGTTTGAGGCCTGCCAGTTACCCTCGATCTGGGTTAGCCTGTGTGCTTAGACAGGATGTGGCCACTGTGCATGCTATAGCTTCTTAACCATACTAAGACATTTGGGATACCCTATACATATCTTCCTATTTTTTCCTGTATTTGTTAAGTGCCCATTGTGTGCCATTACAGTGATAGGTGCACACTCACAAAGGAAATAGACTCTGTCCATCAGATTCATATATTACAGTTTTTTTCTAATCATTCTCCAATTTAACTTAGGCACAATTTCCAGGTTATGTGTGTGTTTTGCTACCATAGGAGAGTGCTACTATGAATATATTAGTATAGATTGGATTTTCTTCAGTCTTTGACATCCTTGGAGCATGGACCCAGTAGTAAGATTTCTGGGTTGAAGGGTCCTTTGTCTTGTATACTTCCACATTGATGCCTCTTCTCACAGCCCTCTAACAGACTATTATTAGTGGTCTTAAGCAGGTTTTTACATGGTCCTTCATAGTTTGCAAATCTTTTGAAAACTCCTTTGCTCACTTATGGAACTAAACAAACTCAAAGTGAATTTCCTAGAGTTATATTTATCCTATGTACTCTCTGGATATGGTAGAGAATCTGGAAAAGACCATGGATGTGAAACCACTTAGATGTTTTACTGTTATTATGTATGATTAATTTGTCAATTCTACGCCAAGAGTAAAAGCACTTTATGCAGTTGAGCATGTGTGTCTGATTTTGTGAGCAGTCAACTTCATTATGCTAACATCACATGACTAAGACTCCCTGTGATATATATGTAGTTCAAGGAGCCCACATTCAACATATATATAGTCAGGAAAGCTGACTTCTGATTGGGTAAAATGCTAATTTGCATACCTGTCGAGATCACTGCCTTGTCATGGAAGTGGGGCTTAAAACTATGAGCTATGCAGGGTTACCCAAGATGGACAGGTCAGAGTGGGGAGTTCTGACAAAATGTAAACCACTGAAGAAGGAAATGGCAAAACACTCTAATATCTTTGCCAAGAAAACCCCATGGACAGTATAAAAATGCTAAAAGATATGACACTGGAAGAGGAGTCCCTCAGGTCAAAAGGTGTCCAACACATTCAATGAACATGAGCTTGGACAGACTTGGGAGACATAAAGGCCTGGCATGCTAGGATCCACAGGTCACAAAGAGTCAGATAAAACTGAACAAGAAAATAAACTGAGGTTGTCACAAAGAGAAGCAGCACTAAAGGACAGAAGGCTATTGACTCCAAACTACAGAGTTTAGTACTTGCAGCTACTGAGGTTCATGTCCATAACCTCCAGGAGTGTAGACTTCCCCTGTACAAAGTCCTTATTGATGAACAGGATCAGGTGAGTGGCTAGCAGGGACAACCAGTGGTAAAAATAAGTTGTGGTTTGGATAATCCACCTTCCCCTTCTTCTTTCACTTGTATACCAATTAGCATATTTCTGATGTATCCTTCAAATCCTTTGTCCCCTGCTTCTAAACCTTCCATATTGACTCATATGCCTAAAATAGTTTCAAATTTCACATTCCCCCATGGCATTCCTGCCCATACTCAGAATTTGCTTTTCCCAAGAAACTCATCTGAAATGGAGAAAGAGGAGAAATAGCAAAAATTCTGCCTTCCACTTCAAAATTAATCAACACGCCTAGGCATACTATTAAGCTTTTTAAAAAATGATATATAATTGATTTTTTCAAAAGTTTAATAATGCAAATGTTTTTAAGTGTCAGGATTCCCATAAATGTCTTCTACACATGTTTTCTATGCCAAAATTAACATAAATGACCATAACTTTTAAGTTTTATACAGAGCCTAGCCAATCAAATTTACTAATAAGAAATTATTAGTGTATTAACTCCCAGGATCCTACTGTGTGGCAGCTAGATGGTGCAGTGAATAGAGCACCAGCCCTGGAGTCAGGAAGACCTGAGTTCAAATCCAGCCTCAGTTACTAGCTGTATGGCCCTGAGCAAGTCTCTTAACCCTGTTTGCCTCAGTTTCCCATCTGCAATATAAGCCAGAAAAGAAAATGCAAGCCACTCCAATATTTTTGCCAAAAAAAAAAACCCCAAATGGGGTCACACAGACACAGCTAAAACAACTCAACAGCAACAACGACATTCTACTGTGCCCCTCAGGAAATCCATTTCTATCTACTTTTCAACCAACTACATAACTTTCCCTCCCTCCTTCCTACCATTGTACTCCACCATTATCTGACCCTTCACCAATTTCCTATTTCCCTCTAGACATTTATTTCATAGTTGGAAAAAAAAAACAACAAGAAACCTTTGAGTACCTACTATGTATAAGACACAGAGATGCAAAGATGGATGAGAAATTGCCAATATCATACATACATAAGACATGTTCCAATCCTCTTGCCAGATATCTAAGAATTCATTTGAATTCAATAAGCATTTAGTGAGTACCTATTATGTTCCAGGAACAGGGAATAAAGACTAAAAAAAGCCCTTGCCTTCTAAGAGCTTATATTCTTCTGAGGGAAAAAATAACAGAAAATTATATGTTATGAAACCCATTTGGATAGTGAAGGTAAAGGGACTTGGACAATTCCATCAATGGTTCGTGTTTTAGGTTTTGCATAGGGATGCTGCAGAATTTTAGCTGTAGCTCTATCATTTGCATTTTTGTTGGGAGTTTCTTAGATGACAAAACATCTTCAGGGCTATCTTTTTTGGTGTCTTTTGTATGAACATTGGTCTGAATAATTTATTGTTTCTTGTAAGACTTAGGAGCCCAGAAGACAATGCAGAAGTGAATTTGATGGGATCCTCTTCCAAGTTCTGATTGTCTTTAGGAAGGTATTTTTTTGAAGGAAACCTCTGAGGGAGTACTCTATCCAAGGAACCTTTGAAAGCCTCTACTTTTCTGGAATCCAACTGCTCCAGTCCTGTTTCAAACATGTTCTAGAATAGAAGCCAGGTGTACCCAGTGCCACACACCAAAGAGACGGTAGACTACCTATGCAAAATTTCACAGTGGCTAATGGAACAGTGAAAAAGTAGAGGGCGTGTCCACTTAGTTCTGACATTTTGGTAGGCCGTCAAGCCTACAAGAAATTTCTGCTCCAATCTCAAACCTTCCTTCCTGTCTTTCCTCATACTCTCCCCAAGGACTGAAGATGAATTCAAGCAAATGTGTTTCACCAAACAAAAGTCTGACACTGGCACAAGAAGGGTCAACGTTCTTATTTGTTTGTTTGTTTTATTAAGAAAGCATGCAAAAAAAAATTGTGAGGCCAACTCCTCCCCCATCCCTTTCCAGCCCACATTGATGCAAAGCATCATGAGTGTCATGAGGGAATCACCTAACCAGATACATGGGGGTTAAAGGGAGATAGGCAAGGAAGGGTGGATCTACACCAATTACTTGCTCCCCTGCTCCCTCCTTACCACTTTCCAGTCCCCTCTTCCATATTTTTTTCTGCCACCTGTGAGCTCCTGCTATCACACATCACTCAATACAATGACAACTACACTTCACATTCAGCAAACAGTCCTCTTCAGCACACGTTGGAGTTTTGAACCAACAAAGGAGTAGTATTTTCTCCATTTCACTAGGGGCTGGGGAAGGTGGGGTGGGGCTGAGGTACAGAAAGAGACTTGTTCTATGCAACTGAATAGGGCTGAAATTGGCAGAGGGGATCTGGGAACCCAGAAGATGTAACACCCAAATTCCTGTTGTGATCAATAGGTCCCATTCCCTCTGACTGCTCAGAGTCCTGAAGTATGCCTATTTTCTGAAATATGATTTGCTATCAAGGTGGAACATTTGCTTGTGCAAATAAATCCATTCTTATAAATGCTGCATTTATCTAAAAGGGGAAAGGGATTAACAGGGAGAGAGGCTGTGATCAGCAATAGGGACTCCTCACTGAGATCTGTGTAGGAGATGCTAAGTACAAAAAAGAGGAGGCCCCCTTCCTTGGATCCCTGAAATGGAGTTAAAAGACAGACACTATGCCCCACTTGTTCGAGAGGTTATCCCTCCAGAATGAGAAACATTATGCCAGATGCAACTTAGTTTTACTGCCTTGGTCCTCCACCCCATTTTCTTCTGACAAATGCTTCTTCCCAGAGACTAGTTCTTCCTGTCCCTATACCTCAATCTCATTTTATTTCTATTGTGAAACAACGCACACCCAACTGACGTCCTTTCTAAGGAAGAAGGGTTAAAAAGCAAAGAGTCAAAACAGATGTCTTGGAAATCCTGAGAACAGGGAACAGGAATGGAAGGCCCCACATGCGAGTTTCAGGAAGTGGAAAAGGGCCTCACCCTATTTCCACCCATTCCTACTTAAAAGTGAAAATATATGGGGTTGAAGTGTATGTCAGTGAATTTGCTCTTCTCTCTGAAGTACAGAATTAAACACTCAACAGAGGCGTTTCACTGAGCATAAAGAGAGCGCTAAGCTAGTCAATATATGCTGACTTCCAATTGTTAAAGGACATAAGCTATCACTAAACACTGTTCTCTTTTGCCATCTTCACTGTGTTCCTCTCTTAGGCCTCTGCACTCTTCAAAAACCCAATGGGAAAAGCCCCAACCCCAAGAGACAAACATTTGCCTCTGCAACTAAAATGGCCGGGAATTCCCCACTTGTACTTCCAATGATACCTTCTCTCCTCTCAGCCCAAACCCTTGTATCCCGATGCCATCTGTTTGATTCTGCTGATACTTACAGTACTCTGAGGAGGTCAAAGGGATGACTGGCCAGAGGGAAGATCGGTATGAAAAACTGACCTTTGGACAAAAAATTAAATTTGTTGGGTGGGAGGTGGACATAGAAAGATGGCCACTTCCATTTATAAATGAGATGTGTGCATTTAAAGAGGTGATTTGAAATGGGAAAAAAAAAGGTAAAACAGAAACTCTCTCCTAGAAAGTGAGTTAGGGTTGATTATATTCACTCCCCTCAAGAGCAGGGGTTGAGTTCATTAGTTAAAATCAATCCTAATTCCTGGTGTTGTGGGCTGGGGGGCCACGATAGTGGTTGACTTTAACCGCAGTGCAATCCAATTCCAGGCACACTCAGATCACCACCTCTCTACAAGTCTCACAAACACTCTGGATTTCGCTTGCCTAATCAAAACCTACTTATCTCCTGAGATCTTGCCTTCCTATTTTCAGTCACCAATCACTACCTACCTCACCTTTTACCTGTCCTGCTTCTTATTCACTGGGATTTTAAGCCCTGGTCTTACTGGGCACCAGTGGTAGGAGGAGCAAGAACTATTTCAGGATGGGGGAAGAAATAGCACCACCTCATAGACTCCTTTGGGATCAATGATGCCAGCATAGCCCTTTAGGCCCATCCATTTACTCTCTCTAGCCCTGAACTGAGGTTTGATAGGGGCAGTAACCAATCCAGAGTTAACAGGTGAAATTAGCACTGAATCTCCGAGATGTGGAAGTTTGAGTGCCTGCTGCTCCCTGGTTGTTACAGCCCTGCCACCCAACCTGGGGGTGGCAATGGTCCATGGCACCAGGGGCCGGAGGTTGGGGCCAGCAAAGTAATCAATAATATTATTAGTAATAACAACAATATAATAATAACAATAATAATAAAAGAATGGGGAGAAAGACAGGGAAGGCAGGGTTATCTTCGGCAGCATCTTGCAGTGGCTTCTCTGGCAAAGAGAAAAAAAGAAAAAGAGGAAATAGATATATATCTATATATCTATATATCTATGTACAGACTTGGGAAGGGAAACTGGACTGGGGCTATTTCTAGATTCTTTGCCAGGGTTCACCACCACTGGCCCTGGGTTCTTTAGTCTGTGATATACTAAGTAATCAAGTCCCAGTCAAAATCATCAGGGATCTCCTCATTGGAACCAGGAGGTGGGACAGGTGGCCGGGGTACCAGATGGTGTGCTGTCAGGAAAGAAAGGAAGAGGTTAAAGTCATAAGTCCCTTTAGCTGGCATAATAAACACCTGTAGAGAAGGCCTTGTAACTAACTAGCACAAACTGCTGTATTTGCTAGTTATTTATTATTATTTTGGGGTATTCTAAGGTGGTAAAATTCAGTCAGCTCAGTTATCCACATGTGAATTAACCACTATGTATATTACTCAGAGCAACATGGGGTTTTCTCTCCTTTTGAAGTTGCTTAAAGCAGTGCTGAGCTGACCAGGAGGGGAAGAAGTCAAAGAATGGGTAAGAGAGACCAGACCTTGGCACAAAGGCATTGTCAATGGGTACCAGCATTTGTTTCTGACTATTCTCTGAACATTTTCTAAAGCCTAACATAAATCGTTTTAGATTATCTGTTGTTTTCATATTACCCATTCTTTATTCCCTTTTCATTCATTAAAAAGAGAACTAACTCTAAATGAAATGTCTGGTTTGTTTTTTAAGCATACAATTCTCTCTTTTGTAGGCAAATGGTCTCTCCTCCTAAAAAGGCCTGGACGACATTCTTGGTTCTCTACAAGCATATCACAAACCTCTCTTGCACCACATCAGGTGGGGTACTGAAAGGTCCTCTGAAGGCTATTAGAAAAAAGCAACAAGAAGAAAAGGAAGACACCGGCCAAAGAATGAGATTCCTCTTAGGCCTGGTGATCAAGTGAGCTAACAGCAACTTACCTGGACGGTTATATCCTGGAGAGTCCTGGGTAGGGAGTGGGTACATGGGTGATGGGCCAGAGTAGAGGTGGGGTGCTTGTGGGTGTCCATAAGAATTCACTGAAAGAGACAAATGAGATCATATTCAGATTTGGGCAGAGCTACTGACCTCACTGGACTTATGTGGCCATGATATCTCCCTTTCTTGAATGAATGAATGAAAAATCATTCATTAAGCACTTACTGTATACTGGACACTATGGATACCAATAGAAAACAGAGACTAGTTGCTACCCTAAGGAGCTTATATTCTTTTTTTTTTTTTTTTGCTTTTTGGAGGCCAGTTGGGGTTAAGTAACTTGCCCAAGGTCACACGGCTAGGTTTTTGTTTGTGTGTGCGTCAAGTGTCTGAGGCCAGATCCGAACTCAGATCCTTCTGACTTCAGGGCCGGCGCTCTACTCACTGCGACACCTAGCCGCCCCAGGAGCTTATATTCTAATGGACAGAGAAGAGAAGCTTGGCTTTAAGGAGTCAATGTTGGAGGTCCAGTAGGAGGAAATGCTGGGGATGGAAGGAGCAAGGGGCAAAATTCAGTGAAGTCAGATGTGGGATAGCACACAACTTCACAATGAATAATTACTACAATCATGATCCCAGAGTCACTTACAGGTTAGTAAGCATATCCATAAATAAAGCATATCCATAAACTAAATTTCCCTGGAAATCTTTAAAAGAATAGCAGGCTTTAGGCACCATTCAGCCTGAGATCAGAGGTGTGGGACGATCCTAGCCAATCCAAGAATTCTATGGGAAATAAGGCTAGGGAAAGGAGGTTTGATCTGAGGAGTCAAAGAGATGGTGAAAACAATGAGATAGGGTAGCCAAATGATAGGTTCTTTCCAGAAGCAATGGTAGGGGCAGAAAGTGGGAGCAGGGGGTGGGACATGGGAGCACAGCAGCAAGGCCGGCAAACAGTGTGAATGAAGCACAGTTGTGGGCATGAGGCTTTCACCAATCAGGATAGCACACAAGCAGCTTCTCCAGAAGCTACCAGCTCTCATTTACTGGAGAAGGGTAAAAAGGAGACCTAAATTCTAGGAGTATGAAGTACTAAAAGCATTAGGGGGAGGCTACATATAGGAATCATATTAAGAGCCCACTGCCTTGTTTCCTTCATTTAAGAATCATGAATTACTCAGGACTGCCAAGGCACTTGATCCCCTTTGGGGAAAAGGGTACATAGAACAGGTTCAGAAGACTGAAAAGTGAAAAATGGGGATGTGCCCTGAGCCATCTCCTCTTCTGCCTCAAATAGTTTTGTTCTCCAGACCAGACTGAGGTCTTGGAAGGGATCTCAGAGGTCATCAATTCAGTTCCTCCATCTTACAAGGAAAATGAAGCCTGGGGAGATGAGGGGATTTCCCAAGGTCACACAAGTGGTAAGCAGCAGTGCCAGGCTCTGAACACAAGTGTTGATTCCCAATCCAGGCTTCTTTCCACCAGACAAGCAGGAATTCTCTGTTACTATCCCTCTGCCACATCTACAAGCACAAGTGTCTGAACACTAGGAGATCCCCAGTGTGTCCTTTCACCACTCCTGCCTGTCCATCCACCTCCCCACTCCCTACCTTGTTCAGCCACCCAGCCTCTGCCTGCCCTTAGCATTCTGGCTCTCCCTGTTACCTTGGTTTATTGCCGACTCCTGCTTGCCGCTGGTCAGAGCACAGGTGTCAGCAATTCTAGCGGGAGGTGGTGGCTGATGGGGACCCCCTGGGTGGGGCAGCTGACCAGTCTGGGTAAGGAATTGGTTGAGGGAGTCACAGAGATTGGCAATGTGGTGCTGGTCCAAGCTCCAGTTTTTTCTTTCTGCCTGCCGGAGGCTCTCCATTAGTTCTGCAAAACAAGGAAGGCATATGACCTCTGACCCTCAGAGATAACCCCTGTCCTCCCTATTATTTCTATGTTTTACAGATCCCAGTACCAGTCCTAGGCTTTCCTCATTCTCAGGTACACCTCCCTAATTACTACTTTTCACTTTTTTTCCTCTTTACACCACAGATAAAATGCTAAATGCATATACATCATCATTATCAAAAAGTAATTAACAGCAATAATGATACACTGCATTTACATTCATTTTCATGATCTCACTCTATCCTCACAACAGTACGATGAGGTCATATGAGATACCTACTATTATTTTAATTATATGGGTGAAATTTGGGCAAGTCACTTAACTCTAATTGCCCTGCCTTCCCCCCTCCAAAAAACAAACAAACAAAAAAACCAATTATATGGGTGAAAACAAGAAGGCCAGAGAGGTCAAAGGATCACAGGATCATAGCTCCAGATCTGGAAGAGACTTCAGAGGTTCCTTTATCCAACCCCACTCCTTCGACAGATCAGAACACAGAAGCCTGACAAGGTGAAGAGACTTGTCCATGATCGTTCATCCATATAGTCAGGAGTGAATCTAAGACAAAGACTCAGGCCCTCTGACTACTGGTCAGAAGGAATCTGACCATTTCTATTCTACCAAATGGCGGTGATGACAGCCTGCTTTAACGTTATAGTAACTACAATCAATCCGCAGGCATTTATTAAGAGTTTACTGTGTGCCAGGCACTGTACTTAGTGCTGAGTTTACAAAGAAAATACCGAAACATTATCTGTCTTAAATTCTATTAGGATAGACAGAATATATGTGTGTGTGTGTGTGTGTGTGTGCGCACGCGCGCACGCGCACATGCACAAAATACAGCCAAAATGGGGGGGGGGGAGGGGCTACAGGGAAGACTAGCAGCTAGAAGAAACAGGAAAGATCTCATGTAGGAAATTATACCTGAGTCTTGAAGAACACTTTGATTCTAAGAGTGTAACAGTCCAAGACAGAATTAAAGAGGGCCTGAACTCAAATGTTTTTAGGGAGAAAGAGAAGGAAATGAGAACACGAGATGCAATGGAAGTAGGCATGGCAAGATTTGGAAACTGAGTAGATATTGAGGAAAGATGATGATGACTCTGAGGTTTCAGACTGGGAGGATTAGAAGGATGGTGGCATCTTCTCAGGTTTCTCCCTGTGGCCACTAACCTGAAAAATGGGACTGCTCAATGCTGGACCAGTTAAGCCGATTAACCATCTTGAAGCTTTCTTTCAGGGAGTCAATGTTGGAGCACCAGTCAGGGGGAAATGCTGGGGATAGAAAGAACAATGGAAAAAATTTGGTGAAGTGAGATGTGGGACACCACACAACTTCAAGAGGACTAATTACTACGATCATGATTCCAGAGTCACTTACAGGTTATTAAGCATATCCATAAATGAAGTCATGGAATCTCCTTCCCTGGAAATCTTTAAGAAAAGGCTTTAGGCACCATTTAGCCTGAAATCAGAAGTGTTCTAAAATACCGAACAATAAGCTCTAAGGAGTGTCTTCCCCTTTATCATACAGGACCTCATGGCATACTGGATTTGGTGGGTACAGAAAAGAAGCTACCAAAAAAACTCTCATAAAGCAGGGGCTCTTAATCTGGGGTAAACAAGCCCTGGGTCTGTAGTTAGATTTCAGAGGAGTAATATATTTTTGTTTTCATTAATCTCTAATTGAAATATAGCATTTTCTTTCATTATGAATTAAAGACAAAATGAACAAAATATTATTCTGAGAAGGGGTCCCATAGGCTTCACCATACTGTCCAAGAGGTCCAAGACACAAAGCCCAACTTTAAAGGGACCCAGATTCAATTTTCTAACAAATAATAAAAGCTCATTTATATAAGGCTTTAAGGTTTGTAAAGTGCTTTACATACAATATCACATTTGATTCTAACAACCCTGTGAAGTATATGCAGTAAGGCAGTATTAGCTCCATTTTAGAGATAAGTTAACTGACATTCAGAGGCTGACTCACCCTGAGGCACCCAGCTACTCCCAGTCCCACAGATTAGGAGTATCCCAAGGCCAAACCACTTTAAGAGGCATTCCCCCAACCTTACTTTCCTCTTGGGCTCTCCCTATTGTTCTTACTCACCAAAGCCGGTATTATTGATAGAAGCCTGGGACGGTGCCTGCTGCTGGGGCGGTGGTGGAGGCTGCTGGGGTGGATGTGGGTGGGGGTGGTGTTGATGTGGATGATAGCCCACATGCTGCAGTGGGGGCGGATGCATGGCCATCACAGAGGGCGTCCCATAGCTGTCAGCCCCGGGCTGCTTCCCTCCTGGTGGGGGGCAGCCCTCTGGGCTGGGAGTATGCAGTGAAGGGGCACCCCCTACAGACGAAGGGCCCTGTGCCGCTGGTTGCTGCTGAGATTGCTGGGGTGGCTGCTGCTGTTGCTGGGGTGGCTGTGGTGGCTGCTGGTACATGTAGTAGTTGTGATTGGAAGGCTGCATATCACCCAGGAGACTGGAGAAACCTGCAAGGTAGGAAGAAATAAGGGACTCAGGCAACCTGAGCAAGGTAGGTTGAGGTTTGGATGGGAGATGCTTACAGAAACCCCAAAGCAAGAAGGGAGAGTTTGCCCTAGGCAAGCCAGCATCCCTAGAAGAGACCTTGTAACCTCCCGCGGTATGGCACGGACCTCGAGTTGGGACTAAGGTACACGGCCAATGTGGCCACAGCTAAATTTTACCCAACAAACGTTGGGCATGAACCTGATAACCAACTGAATTCTACAAACACTTCACTGTGCTAGGTGCCTGTAACACAAAGATAAAAATAAAAGTCTCTTCTCTCGAGGAGCTTCCTTTCTTAAAAAAAAAAAAATAGTGTAACCAGAGGCATCAGCAAAGTCCCAGATTGGACCAAACCATATCATCTCAAATCAGCTTGGGCTCAAAAGCTCAAAAGGAACTAATCTGGAGATAAATCAAGAAATGAATAAAAATCAACACTACTGGACCCCCTGGGTTTTCTATGCCATGCGTGACCCCTCTCTCTTCATCATTCTGTCCCTTCTATAACTGTACCTCCGTTAACTGCCATGGGAGCTGTATGAACACTCTTAGAGGGAGATACTGGGTAGGGAAGGGGAATTAGGGATTATTTTAGCAATCTGATCAAAATTAAATCAGAATCAATATCCTGTAAGATAATTCAACTGGTGCCTTGGCCTATTCTGAGCTGTTGTATGCCTTTGTATGTTACTCTTCTCATCACCCCATATGCAAATAGAAAGTAAAATCCTCAAGCAGATGCCATCACACCCACAGACATGAAAATTCCTTGATCCTTGAGAAGACCATCTACAAGAGATGCTTCCACTTTCTCTCCTCTCACTCTCTCCTTAATTCACTACCGTCAGCTTCCTGACCTCGTCATTCAACTAAAACTGTCCTCTCCAAAGTCACCAATGATCTCTTAATTTCCAAATCCAATGGGCCCTTCTCAGTCCTCATCCTTCTTAACCTCTGTAATGGAAATGCAGATTTAAAAGATCTTCCCTGCCCCTAGGCCCTTTGATTGGCTTAAGAGACTTTGATTGGCTTTAAGAGACTCTGAAAACCTTCCTTGATTTGAAAATATGCTCTGCCTCCTAATAGGCTGAATGTGGTCACATGGAGCCTGTGGTGGGAGGCTTGGTTTTCAGGAATGATTACACCTTGATGCTGTGTGATTGGGCAGTGGATCAAAAGGGTGGTTACATTCTTTGAGCCTGGAGAAGGCTATATAAACTCTGATGAGGGGCTTTGCTTTGGGGCTCACCTTGAGAAGTGTTGTGTGACTTGACCAGGTGAGACTCTGGGAAGCCGTTGTTGAGAGCCCCCCGGCTTTGAAAACCCAGATGTTGATGCTTCCCTCTCTGGTAACTGTGATTTGGTATGGATGTAATGGTTGGACAATTTGGAAGCCTGTCTGTTTGATCTGTAAGTTCTGTAACTCTGAAGTTCAGGGTGCTGACCTTTTTCCCCTGAACTAGGTAATGTGTGTTTGTTTGATTAAAGTAAGCTTGTTAACCCATTTTGAGTTGCTTTCCTTCTGAAAAGCAGATCTAAGAACCTGTGTTGGCAGTTACCCTGGGGATATTGGGGTGCTTGCCGCTACAACCTCTCTGTATCCTCTGACTTTCTCTTTAATCCTTTCTTCTCCCTAGGTTCTGTGACACTTCTCTCTCCAAGCTCTCTTACTACTTATCTGACTGCTCCTATCCGTCTCCTTTGCTGGATCTTCATCCAGGTTACTCCCACTTACCATGGGTGTCCCACAGGACTCTGTCCTGGGGCCTTTCTCTTCTCTCTATATACTATTTCAGTAGGGGACCTTATCAGCTCCTCCAGAGTCAATTGTCACCTTCAGGCTGACGACTCTCAAATCTACTTAATCAGCCCTTAGCTCTCTGCCCTAATGTCTCCAACTGCCTAAGAAACATCTTTAATCAGATGCCCTATAGACATCTTAAACTCAGCGTTCCCAAAACAGAACTCATTTTCTTTTCTCCCAAACATCTTTATTACTGTTCAGGGTACCACTATCCTCTCAGTCCTCCAGACTCACAATTCAACCCTTCACTCTCTCTCTTCCCCTGTCCCCATCTCCAATCTAATGCCAAGGCTTGTCAGAGTCACTTTTGCAGCATCTCTAGCATATGTCCCCTTCTCTCTTCTCACACTGCCACCACCTGGTGCAGGCCCCCATCACTTCATGCCTGGACTCTTGCAATTGCCCCATGGTGCCATGGTCAGCCTGCCATGAATCTCTCCATTCAGTTACCAAAGCACAGGTTACACTACAGCACAGGTCCAACCAAGTCACCCTGGCCTTACTCAAGACTACCGTGGCTCTCCATTGCCTCCAGGCTCCAATAAATAATTCTAGTTGGTGCTCAAAACTCTTTATAACTTAGCCTCCGGTTAACTTCCCAGGCTTCCTATACTTTATGTCTCCTCATGTACTCTTCAAACCTCCTCGATGCTTCTCAAAGAGGTTATTCCATCTCTCCAGCTCCAGGTATTGTCTCTAGAAGTTCCCTATGCCTGAAAGGCTGTCCCTTCTCATCCCCCCTGCCTCCCTTCCCTGGTTTTCTTCAAGTACCGGCTTAAATCCTGCCTTCTACAGGAAGACTTTCATTATCCCTCTTAATTCTAGTGCCTCTTCGCTGTTGATTATTTCTGATTTATCCTGGATATATAACTTGTTTGTATATAGCTATTTACATGTTCTAACACCCATTAGATTGGGAGATCCTTGAAGGCAGGGACTATGTATGTTTTGCCTTTCTTTGTATCTCCAAGACTTAGCACAATGCCTGGCATGTATAATAGATGCTTATTAAATGTTATTGACTTTAGTCAATTTATTGACATAATTTTACCTTCAAGTCCCTCCTGTTTTCTTTCTTTTTTTTTTTGTCTTTTTGGAAGGGGGCAGGCAGGGCAATTGAGGTTAAGTGATTTGCCCAAGGTCACACAACTAGTAAGTGTTAAGTATCTGAGGCCAGATTTGAACTCAGGTCCTCCTGACTCCAGGGCCAGTGCTCTATTCACTGTGTGAATAATTGCCCCCAAGTTTCTCCTACAAAAATGAAATGTACAGAAAATTATGCCTGACTCCAAAGATGCCTCAAAGTCTTTATTCAAAATTTAAACCATTATCAGAAGGCATCAGAGCCTGGGAGATGGTATTGTACCATACCAGTGACAACACTGTCCTCTAGTGGCTGTCTCCTAAATGACTAGCAGGAGTTAGCCTGTGACTGACCAGATTATATTCACCTCCAATTCAATATTCGAGGACAATATCCTGATAGGAGTCAGTATTCATATACTGAATAATCTCAGTCCTGGAAAACTGAAAAAGAATTCTCAGTAAAGTGGTGTACGTTATTAATGCACTGTGGGTGGAGCTGTGAATTGGTCTAGCCACTCTGGAAAGCAATTTGGAACTATGCCCAGAAAATTACAAAACTAAACATATTCTTAGACCTAGAGATATCACGATCAAAGAAAGAGGAAAAGGACCCACTAGCACCCAAATATTTATAGCCAGTCTTTTTGTAGTGACAAAAAAAAAAACCCAGGCACTAAGGGAATGACTAGAGAATGAATGAATAAATTATGGAATATAAATGTAATGAAATACTATTGTGCCATAAGAAATGATGAAAAGGATGGTTTCAGAGAAACATGGGAGGATTTGTTCGAACTGACGCAGAGCAAAGTGAGGAAAATAAAATCAGCAGAGGTGGTCTACAGATGTGGAATGTCATGCACATGTTCAGACGTGGTGGCTTTGCTTAAATATTTAGGTTTGGTTTGGTTTGGTTTATAAGGGTCAGAGAGGAAAGGAAGGGGGAATGATTGTGGTGCTTTTAAAAAGTCACCAATAAGATGATTTTTAAAGAAAGTTATTTATCAGAATGAAGCTAGAACCGTGTTCTAAACATCTTCCTCTTGTCAGGCCCTTCTGATAAGTTTCTATTTGCTCCAGAAGCAAAGAAGAAGAGAGAGAAGAGACATCCTTTCACCCCAAAGGACAAATACTCATTATATATACACACATGCTCCTTATATATACATGACTCCCATTCTAACCAATGACTCACCATGTGGGGAAGAGGAAGAGGACGATTTCTCTAGCATGGACTTGTAGAGGTTTCGAAAGGACCAACTGAGATCCTGAAAGTTTATCTCCGAGTAGGAAAATTTGAAGTCATGATTGGTATTATACAATGGAGGCGGTCCGTCAGCCCCATCTCGTCCTGGACCACCAGCTGCAACTACTGCACCATCCACGGGTCCTGAACCCTGCAACCAGAGGTCAGTGCCCTAGCTGAAAAACCAGTGTAGTCTTTCTCAGTCAATTACCTGAGAGGACCTACCTGTCTTCTTTATCCTTTTTCTCCCTTAGTTATTCCTCTTTCTCCTCCTTCTTGGTTCCTTTCTCCTATGTTCTCCCCATCCTCTCTTTTTTCTTTATGACCCTCTTTTATCATGCTCCTAAGGCTCTTTTCCTTCATTCTCACAAACTTTTCTTGTCTTCCTCTCTGTTCTACAATTCTACATTCCTTTTATGGTTTAACCTCCCTTCTCTACCATCTTTTCTCCTATTTTCCTTTACTTCCTTTCCCATCATTTTTATTTTTCTCTTTTTCTTAATCTCTTTGCCTCCTTCCTTTCCTCTTGCTCCCTCCGCTTTGTCCCTTCCATCTCTACTCTATCCCCACCTGTGCTACCTACCTGATTGAAGCTGGTGATGGGTGTGGTGCTCTGCAGAGACATCTGAGTATTTCCTTCAGGAGACAATGAGGCTTCTCCACTCCCTGGGACACCTCCTCGTGGGCTCTTACTTGCTTCCTGTTCTGGGGAGTCCTGTGACAGCTGTAAGAATGAATAAGAAGTTGGAAAAGTGTCAGAAAAGTACAGAAAAAACATGTCCCCAATACCCTTGGTTTCACTGTCTATCTACAGTCAGTCTCTGTCCAACTTAGTTAAAAAAAAAAAAAGGTGAGAAGTGGTTGAAGAGACAAGGAATGGTCTTTCACTGTGGGGTTAGAACTTACTTCATCATCTGGAGGGTGCCGCCTCTTACGAGAGATGTCAGGACAGGTGTCAATTGTCCAGTAAGAGCCCTGAAAGCATATTCCATACCAAAAGATAAAAGAATGATTAGCTTGGGGTAGGCAAATTAGTTTTGAAGGAGGAGGGAAGGGACATGTTTCCAATACACATGGTACCAACGTGAAGCAAATAGCCTAGGAAAATCAAGTCATCTCTCCAAGGTACTATTCAATGTTAAGGAGAAGAACTTGAACAGGGAATATTAAGTATGTCAAATATGGGCTGGAGGCAGGATGCTGTTACTCCAAGGGTCCAATTTATAAGCTCAATGTGGGCTAGTAAAAGTACTAGGAGTAGAATAAGTTGGAAATAGTACAAAAGGCTTTAAAATTTTTTTACCTAGTTCTTCTCCTTGTGTGTTCTCAGGCAAATCCCTACTTTTCTCAGGGACTCAAGAATCCCTACTTATAAAATGAGTAAAATAATGTACTCTTCCTTCGATAAAATTAAGTTATCATTTTAGAAAGTTTTCAACACAGAATCATAGAATTATTGGCCATAAAGGGTCTCTAAATGCCGACAAAGCCAAATCAGTCCAAATAGAGGAGTACCAATGTTGACACCATTCTAGAAATGGTTTCCACAGCCCCCTTAATCACCAATTCCAGAGGGACCTGATAAGAAGTTCCTATACTGAAAAAATAAAGGTGCTAGTCTGACTGACATTATTTCCTCTTGTGGGGCATTAAAATATAAAGAATGCCTTAGTTACCAACCATCTTCTACCCCTTACCTAACAGGTTTTAACAACAACTCACCTTCCCAGGGTCATCCCGAGGTCTCGGCAC
Source organism: Gymnobelideus leadbeateri (assembly GCA_011680675.1). NCBI lineage: Eukaryota > Metazoa > Chordata > Mammalia > Diprotodontia > Petauridae > Gymnobelideus > Gymnobelideus leadbeateri. The sequence goes on along the minus strand of WOXC01007789.1, from coordinate 278,929 downwards.
CTTCCGGAAACATTTATTGAGAGAAAGATTGTGACGAATTGAGTTCTAGGGACACAGAGAGAAAAATCAGGCTTCAGGATTCCATGAGGCAGGAGACTGTTTCTTAAGACACAAAGGGATAGGCTAAGGGGCCCAAGCACAGAATAGAACAGAATAAGGTAAAGGTAAAAAAAAACAAAACAAAACAAACAAACAAACAAAAAAAAAACCTAAAGGAATAGTTACCCTGAAAGGTTAACAGATTTGTTTTATTTGACTGTCCTTATTTGTTACAAAGGAGGACTCCATAGAGGAGGTGAGAAAGTCAGAGGAAAGTGATAGATGTTTAAAAAAAAAAGAACATCAGGGGAGGCTAGGTGGCACAGTGAATAGAGCAATGGCCCTGGAGTCAGGAGGACCTGTAATCAAATGCAGCCTCACACACTTGACACACTTATTAGCCATGTGACTTTGGGCAAGTCACTTAATCCCAATTGCCCTCCAAAAAGAAAAAAAAGAGCATAATTAAAACTATATAGACAAATAAAAACATGACAGTAGAACTTAAATTAATGAATGTACCAAGCCATCTTGTCTCCAGACTTTTGATGAGGAGGCATACCACCCTCCTCTCTGGAGAGAAGAGATGGGCTGGAGAGAAGAGAAAGAGGGACAGACTGTCTGTTAGACATGACCACTGTGTTTGTTTGGTTTGGTTAATGGTTATTATTTGTTATGAGAGAGTGTTCCATGATATAGGGGTTGTGGGAAATTAATAGCAATTTTTTAAAAGAATCAATAAAGACTAAAACGATGAAGAATTTTGGAACAAAGATAGAAGTCAAGATATAAGATAGGATTAGAGCCAATTTAATTGTGTTATTAAAAGTTATCTGTCAGATGGCAGCAGCAACTGGGCCAGGAGAACTCCTATTAGAGTTAAATTTATGACAATAAGGACATAGAGAGGAAACATAATCAAATACTTTTGAAAAGTGTTTCAACAACGAAGGATTAATTAATAGGGAAACAGGAACCTACCCATTTTGTCCTCTCAAAAGCAACTGAAAGGATACTTAGATATGAATCCAAAAACTGGTCTCTAGAGTGTATGTCCAAAGAAAAAGAAAGTTCCACATCTGATTTTTGGCTTATATTTTCAGAAGACAATTGCTAACTAAGAAATAAAGAAAGAACTCCCAGACAAGGTGGCTGCCCTAACAAGCAATAAAGCCCACCAGCCTCCATGTATTACCAAAGGTATGCTGGTAAATATTTAAAACAAGCTCTCTGAAAATGCATTATTAACATAACTTCTATCACTTACCTAAGAATAGACAATCAACAAACCAATAAGTCAAGCCCCAATTCATAGTACTTGCCAATTTCCAAGGAGCAAATGTTCATATAGAAATTTTAACAGGGTTAAAAAAAATAAAAAAGATTGGGGCAACTAGGTGCCCTGGAGTCAGGAGGATCTGAGTTCAAATCTGGCCTCAGATACTTAACACAAAACTAGCCATGTGACCTTGGGCAAGTCACTTAACCCCAACTGCCCTACTTTCCCCTCTCCAAAAAAAAAAAGATCTTTAATAGAATAGAGGATTTGGAAGCATTCCTGATGAAAAGACCAAAGTTGAGCAGAAGCTATGAAATGGACAAAAGTCCACAGAAACTTCAAAAGGTAAATTTAGTAATTAGAAGGAGCTATATGATGGAATAGTGCTGACTAAAATTAATAAGGGGGTGAAGAAACATGTCCCCCTTCAGAATTTTAATATCTTCAAAGGGTTTTAATGAAGTTAAATAAGAAAAACAAAGGCATGGAAATGGATTAAATCTGTTCTGATTGTTTAAAATGGGGAAAGAGAAGGAAGGATAAAAGAAATACCAAGGTGTAGAAAGGAGGAAGAATAGGGCAGAATTTTCAATTTCTCATAATTGAGAAGAAGAGTTTCCAAATATGAAGGAAGAAGCAGCAGGGACTGGGCATCAGCTGACCCTCATATTATGTGAAAGAAACAAAAGAGGGTTGAACACACATATATCAAACTCAATAGGGAAAAAAAATCAGGAATGTGTGTGTTGGGGGTAGAAGAGTTTTAAGAAGGAAGACAATACCAAGGAATTAATAGCTATAAACAAAACAAATTCCCTGATTCTGAAGTGGGGAATAAAAGGGTAAAGAAAAAAATAATATAAGGGGGCACCTTACATTGCATCTTCGATAACTGGGTACCAGATGAATAAATCATGATATAGAAATGTAAGGGAACATTAATGACCAGTAAGAAATGACACAAGACAATTTCAGAGAATCCTAGGTAGTTATGAACCAATACAGATTATTTAAGAACCACAATATTACAAAGAAAAATAAATTTAAAAGACCTAAGAACTATGATCATTGCAATAACTAATCATATCTCCAGAGGATGGATTTTACCCACTTAAGCGGGTACAGAGAAATGAAGGTGTAGAAAGAGACATTTTTGGACATGGGCACTGTGTAGATTTGTTTTGCTTAATTTTTTAATTTGTTACAAGAGTTTTGTTTTTCCCCTCATATCTTTCTCTTGGGACATTAGAACAATTTCCTAAATGCACAGGAGAAAATCCAGAAGGAAGCAGAGAAAATCAGGATAGCTTTAAAAGTAACATGTAAGGGGTGGCTAGGTGGCGCAGTGAATAGAGCACCAGCCCTGGAATCAGAAGGACCTGAGTTCAGATCCAGCCTCCGACATTTAATCCACACAAACAAAAACCTAGCCGTGTAACCTTGGGCAAGTTACTTAACCCCAATTGCCCTAAAGGGGTGGCTAGGTGGCGCAGTGAGTAAGAGCGCTGGCCTTGGAGTTGGGATGACCCGAGATCAGATCCGGCCTCAGAAAATGAGCACCCACGCATAAATAATGACTAGCATAAATAATGACTAGCCGTGTAACCTTGAGCAAGTTACTTAACCCCAATTGCTTAAAAAAAAAAAAATAACATGTAGAATTTGTTATTTACTTTTTTTTAAAGCAAGAAGTATGAAATGGAAACCAGTGGTTTCATTAGAGAATCCTCTTTTTATGATCTGCTGTGTGTATGGAAATGTTCTTTTTTTGGTGTTTAAGTTCAAAACAAATAAATAGTATATCTTTCGGGGGCAGCTAGGTGGCGCAGTGAGTGGAGCGCCGGCCCTGGAGTCAGAAGGACCTGAGCTTGGATCCGGCCTCAGACACTTAACACACACAAACAAAAACCTAGCCTTGTGACCTTGGGGAAGTTATTTAACCCCAAGTGCCCTCCAAAAAGCAAAAAAACAAAACAAAACAACAAAAAAAATAGTATATCTTTCTTCCTCCACTAAAATATAAGCTTCTGGAGGGCAGATTGCCTCTCATCTTTTTTTTTTTGTATCTTCAGTGCTTTATACTTAATAACTGCTTAAAAACTTTTTGAAATTAAAAAGTGAAGGAACTATATATATATATATATATACATATACATATACATATACATATACATATACATATACATATACACATACACATACATATACATATATTCAGTCTCCATTCAACAACCGACAAATAAGTTATTTTTCAAAAGATTAGTGAGAACAAAGGGTCTTTTCCTTGCCAAAAGAGGTAGGCCAGCCATGCTTTCTCACCTCTATCTAAACAATTTAGTCGCTTTTAACTTGTTTGAAAAATAAGCTGCTACCATTGGGGATAATTTCATTACTGTCTGTTTTCTTTAATTGACATATTTCTCAAGATACATTTACCAAGGGGTGGTTAGGTGGCGCAGTGAGTAGAGCATCGGCCCTGGAGTCAGAAGGACCTGAGTTCGGAGCCGGCCTCAGACACTTAACACACACAAACAAAAAACCTAGCCGTGTGACCTTGGGCAAGTTACTTGACCCCAATTGCCCTCCAAAAAAAAAATATATACATTTACCAATTGGCAAATATATCATAAGACTAGGAATATTCAATGTTGAAGAGACTACAGACAGATAGAAACACTAATGCACTGTTGGCAGAGCTGTAAATTGATCTGAGCATTCTGGAATCTGAACAATTTGGAATTATGGTAAAAGGCAACTAAAATATCCATAACCTTTGACCCAAAGATCCCAAGGTAGTCTATGATAAAAAGATAGGTCTTATATTCCAGAATGTTTACAGGGACACTTCTTTATAGTAGCAAAAAACTGGAAATAAACTATATGTCTAAACCTGAGAAAGGAGACAAAAAGCTGTGGTTCATGAATATAATGTAATATTATGTGCTGTAAAAAATAATCAATATAATGAATAGAGAGAAGGAAAGTAAGTCATATGAATGAATACAAAGTGACATAAACAGGACCCATAAAACAACATACACAATAATTACAATGATGTAAATGGAAAGAATGGTAACAATAAAACTATCAAATCTTAATCCTGTGAAATTATCATGGCCAAGCTTGACCCCAACAAATGAATATGAGAAGGTACCTTCCTGTTTCTTTGTAGAGGTGGGGAACTACAGGTATAGGACACTGCAAATAATGCCAAACTTATATATTAGTAAGTTTTGCTGAACTTTCCCCCCCTTTTTATGCTTTGTTATAAAGAAGGGTTCTGGAGAGATATAATTGGAAATGTGTGATATAATGGGAAATGTATGTGACTTAACAACAGAAGATATCAGTAAAAATGTGTTTTTAAGGGGCAGCTAGGTGGCACAGTGAGTAGTGCGTCGGCCCTGGAGTCAGAAGGACCTGAGTTCAGATCCGACCTCAGACACTTAACGCACACACAAATAAAAACCTAGCCGTGTGACCTTGGGCAAGTTACTTAACCCCAATTGCCCACCAAAAACCAAAATAAATGTGTTTTTAAAAAGGCAGAATGGCCATGTGAAACAGAGACACAGAAATTTGATAGAACTCCTGTCCTGAGACATAAGACGAAAAACGTGGTCCATATGGGGAGAGGAGATTGGGATAGCAGGGAAGGTCGTAATAGCCTGGAAACTTTGTCTAGGATTCTGCCATCAGAGGAATTTGCCTGGCACGCCCTGTAGAAGTAATTTTACTATGATCAAGTTACCTGAAAATAAGGCAGGAGATAAGAGCAAAATATATTTTTCAAAAGACCCTCTCTCCCTGTGCTAGAATAGAATGAATCAGAGCTAGATAAGAAAGAGATGGGGCAGAAAGCATGGTTGTTGACAACAAAAGCATGAGCAGTTACGGGGCCAGTCCTACCTTCCAGCCAATGCCAGCATTCTTGTAGTATGGGAAATTATCACAGATCCAGCGGTAAATCTCACTGAGGGTCATCTTCTTGGCTGGGGAGGAGTTGATGGCATAGGTGATAAGTGTGGCGTAGCTGTATCGAGGCTTGCCGTCCTGGTGAACAGCGGCTTCATCCTTGCTCAGGGTAGCGTTGGGATCCGTGGGTGAACCAGGTGGGCATTTGCGGCTACCTCCAGGGGGCCCCGCTTGGGAGGCTCCCCCTAGCTTCTCAATGGTGGCCCGAAGGGTCAGCTGGGGAAGCCAGTCTATGGAGGTGAGGCTACTCTCCAGGTCAGAAGCCATGGTGCTACCAGGTTCTGCAGAAGAGTACACGGGGAGAGAATGGGATGAATGAGTATAATGTATATAGAACAATGTATATAGTGTCTGGTATATCACAGGTACTTAAATGCTCACTGAATGATTAATTAAAATAGTGTCTAGCTCCTGAGGAGCACATTCTAATTCTAACTCCTTAAAGGATTTTCATTCTGCCACCTGTCATTTCCTTAAATTACTTCTCTTGTGAACAACTCCTAATCCTCTCATCTCATTCCCATAAGCCCCAATATTCTACCCATCTGACCATGATCTAAAAAGATCACGGCAACTCTTTCTCATTCTCCATCCTACCCTGAGACAAGGTAGATGGAACTCTTTCCTTAGGCAGGAGCTAAACTGTTCTCTAAACTGAGAACAACTGCCCAGTCCCTCAATTCTGCAAGGTCCCTTTACACTCTCAAAAATTACTGAGGGCCCCAGGAAGCTTTGGTCTATGTGGGCTATATTTATTGATATCTACCATATTAGAAACTAAAAATGATTAATTTAAAAAATATTTATATACTCATTCAAAATAATAATGCTATTACACATTAACATAAATAACATTTTAATGAAAAATAACAGCATTTTCCAAAACAAAAGAAAAATCAGTTAGAAAAGTGGAATTGTTTTACATATTTCTGCAAATCTCTTTACTGTTTAGCTTAATAGAAGACAAAACGGATTCTCCTGTCTTCTGGATTCAGCCTATTGTGATGTGTCCTTTTGGTTGAAATACATAAAAAGATAATCTGGCCTCACAGATATGTAGTTGGGAAGAAGGGATTATTTTAGTGCATGAATGTCTTAGTTTATAATAAAAATCATTTTGAGCTCACAAATCCCCTGTAAGGGTCTTGACTTAGGGAACTTCAGGGGTCCAGAGACCACCCTTTCAGAACTGGGGTTTTACAATATAGCAAAATTTAAAACCTGTATATAAATAGCCAATGGTGAGGGAAAGTTAATTGGGCCCCCAAAATCATTTGGTTTAGATCTAGAATACAAAAGCCCTCATTTTGCAAATGAGGAAACTGAGGCCTGGAAAGGTTTGCCCAAATGTAAGCAAATAATAAATTGCAAAGCTAGGACTCAAATTCAAGATCTATAATGCTTAGAATTAATTACATGGGGACCCTGACTCAGTCTGTATATGTGTGTATGTGTGTGTCAGTGTTTGTGTATGTATGTATGTGTGTATAGACACATACATACATACAGATTGAGACCCTATGGCCACATTCAGTGTGCATAGGGACCTTTAAGAGGTATTACAAGGATCCACCTTATTCTAATCCAGTTAACATGTATGCTGAGACTTACTGGACACACCATACATGCACAGAGAGAACACACTACACACCCATAAATTTGAGATACTAGGTGTGCAAGTGTGTGCACACACATATTCACACACACATAATCACACGATGTACTATGTATGCCACACTACAGAGGTTACAGCTATAAGAAATTACCAATAAAGCAATCCCATACAGAGCACACAGCCACCCTCCTAGACACCTTCAGCAGTTTCCCCAGAACAAACACGCCCACACACTCATGCCTGTGCACACAAGGAAGAAGCCATGGGAGGCACCTCCCACCACTCGGGCGTGATGGTTCCCCGAGCCAGGGAGACACCCAGCTGCGTGTGCACCGGTAACAATCAGACAGGCTGCCTAAAAATAGCCCCTCTGGAGTGATGAGCTGAACTCCTTTTCTCCCTCCCTCTGTCGTTCTCTCCAGCCAGGCACGCACCCTGCTAAACCCCCATATAGACTCCTATCATTGCCAGGCCACCCATGCCTGGTTTGCAAACCCTCCTGCCACCCACACAGCCCGGGCACTCTTGAGGGCAGGGAGGTGGCTCCTTGAGGGTGAAGCCTCAGTGATGGAAAATTAAGAAAGCTGGGTGACACCTGTGGAGTGGTATCTGGATGGGGCTGATAGAAATCCCCCAGTGGCACTCCCCTTGAGGTGAGGAGAGCATCAGCCCCCTCAAGATTTGCCACCTAACAGGTTTATGCCTGTTCACCCTAAGTTCTAGCTGGTACAACCTCTTCCCTGGGCACCCCTGCTGAGAATCCTCAGTCACTCCTCAGGAAAAGCCTGAGCTGGAATGTCTCCAGGGTCACTCTGGGCTAAGCCACATTCATGAATGTGATCTCTCCTCCTTGTCCAGACACACATATTCCTACACAGACTCTGCTGCTAACGATTCCAATCTACCTTAAACCTAAGCCACCTATTAAAAAATGACCATTCCTCCCCTCTAAGAAATGTCCCCATTTTCCCCCAGGGCTCAGGAATCCCCACAACTTTTTGCCCTTTTCCACCAAGGGTGTATCCCACCAGAGCCTTCTGTGCATGTACGTACATGCACCCAGTCCTGACATCCACACGAACAAACACACCCATCCTTCAATGCAAAGTGAAAGCCCAGCTCCCCAGAGCTGAAGGAAACACCTTAGTGCCTTAGGGTTATAAGCAGCCAGGATGCCAATGCAACCCAAGAGCTGACTGACAGGAGGAAAAAAAAATGACATGTTTATAAATAGCACCAGGAAGAGGTTTCTCCACTATGCTCTGACCCTGGATCTAGAAGCCCTACACCACAGAAATGTACAGGGTGAGGCACAAACAGGTCTTCCAGCACCTCACCAAACCAAACCAAATCAGAAAGCTGCCATGTCTAGGAGGGAGTGGGGCAGCTGTGACAGCCATCACAGATGGAGCCAAAGCAAGGCCTCTAGTCAGGCGAAGCAAAACACCATCCTTGGAGGGGTGGGAGAAGAAGGAGAATGGAGAACTAACTCCATTCTCAAGAGGTCAGGCTCCCAGATTCTCCCACTGGGTGCTTTGGGAGGTGAATATCTACTACCAAAATGTATTTCTGATCTCTGTGGAGGAGCTCGAGGAAATAGCATACAGAAAGCCCTAGAGAATTACATTCTTAAAACTGTTCTATCCTTGAGCAGGAGGTGAGGGTGAATTCAGTGTGGTGGGGAACTTTTCCTTCAGCATTGCATGTTTATGCCATAGCAAGGATATAGTGATCATGGGTTCCCCTGGAGGAAGAGCTCCCCTGGTCCAGGCTGGGTCAGGCCCTTCCCTAGCCTAGAGCAAAGGTCCCCTGAACCACATCTGGCGGCAGTGGGATCCTCCATCCCCATTCTCCTTTAACCCATCTTATTTTCTTTACTCCCCTCTTTACTTTCCATAAAAGGGACTCCCAAACATGCTGCCTCAATTCTATTCCCAATGCTGCCATCAACTCCCTAAATATACCTAACCAACCCTCAGTTCAAAACAATGATGACTTCTTCACTAAAAAGATCCAGACTATAATCCCTACCAACAATTCATCCTTTCTTCCACTGAAATAAGTAATTAAACCTTATTGTTCTCATATCTATCATATGCCTCATGCTCCCCCAAAAAATGGCATGAGGCTAATCATCAGGTTATTATTAGAAGGAAAAAAAATAGAAGATGTTTCCATCTCATCATTCCCTGCCCCCCTCTCTCCCCTCTACAAGTCCAGACCTTTCTTTCTTCCGGGGGGATTCATGCTACTACATTGCCACAGAACCTGACAAGGACACATCCTTGTCTTTTTGGACTAAGAGACCAAGAAGTAACACTTATCAGGAGCTGGGAAAAGGTCACCATAGGACAGCCATGCTACCTATCTCTGACAGAGAAGTGATGGCAGCAAGATGAAAAAGAAGACATATGTTAGTTGAACACGCCATCAGAGGAATCAGTTTTGCTTGACTATGCATATTTGTTACAAGGGTTTTGTTTTTTTCTTTTTTTCCTCAATATGGAGGAAGTACAGAGAAAATAATGTATTTTTGTTTCTTGAAAAAAACTGATTTTTTTTAAAGGGGCAGGTTTCCCTATATAAATATGCTTTCTTTGAGTGGTAAGTGTAGGGGGTAGGAGAGAAATGATTTCTCCCTTTCATAAATACTAGATAAGATTGCTAAATAAACACACACTTAGCCCAACAGATTGACTCATAATATTTTTACTACTAAGGTATTTCTTCCTGGACCTATAACTTCAAAGTATAGGAAGCTCTAAGTATAGAAACTCCTTTTACCAATACAGATAAACTGTGGCCAAATGCAGTCTTAGAGTATTGCCTGAGGCACCGACAGGTTAAGTGACCCATGTTAGTCATTCAACCTGAATGTGTCAGAGGCCAGCCTTAAACTCAGGTCTTCCTGACTCTAAGGTCAGCTTTCTCTCATTTGTAAAGCTCTTAGCACATAGTAGGTGTTTAATAAATGCTCGTCCCCTTCTACCACTCTGGGCTGACTTACAAATGTTTTCTCTCCAGTCCTGTGATTTCACTGGTGTAGAGAGCCAGCTCCCAGTGAGGAATTTCTCCCACCCACCAGTGCAGATCAGCACCTTCTTGCAAATGACATTCTTAGGTTAAGGGACTTGCCCAGGGTCACAGCCTGTGTCACAGGAGGCCCTTTCTGAGTCATAATCAGCTCTTTACCCACTACCCCAACACTGCCTCCCTAATAAAAGTACATTCCTAATCACTCACATTTCTATGTCCCTTTATGGTCCGTAAACTGATTTCTGCTTCCACTCCTGTGTGTTTATTACACTGATTTTTCAGAAAAAAGACTCAGAGGGGCAGGAACTTGCCCTAGATCTATCTGCTCTTAAATGTCAGAGCTAGGATTCAGCCTCAGGCCTCAACTCCAAATTCAAAGCTTTTTACACTACAACCAGGCCACCTCTCTGTACATACATACTTAGGCAAGATGTATATTGTCAGAAGCAGCTGGTCTGCAATCTGGAAGACGAGTTAAAATACTCAGACACTTACTATCCATGTGACCACAGGCTCTCTTTGCCTCAGTTTCCTTAACTATTAAATGGAAATAATAACAGTACCTACCTACCTCCCAAGGCTGTTGTGAGATATTCAAGAAAATGAGATATTCAAGAAAAGCACCTAGCAGAGTGTCTGGTAGATAGCAGGTACTATATAAATGCTTATTCTCTCCTCTCCTTTATGCTCTCCCTTGTCATAAGAGCATAGATAGGGCTTGGAAGACCATCTAACCTAAGCCACCAACATCCTACTAATTTTACAGATGAGAAATGGAGGCCTAGGCAGCTTAAGTGATCATGTTGTGATCACAAGATACAGAATTTAAAACCGGGTCCTCTGACTCCAGAGTTCATGATCTTTCCACTGTACCAAGGCAGACACTGAATAGGTCATAAAAGTTCCCAGAGCATAGTATTTTCTTCCACTCGATTTGAGATAACCTCTTTGGGAGACCAGGAATATTTCTTATCAGATCACAGGGCTAACCCACTGAACAGCACCAATTTGGAAAGGAAGGATGGATAGAGAGATGGAAGGAAGGAGGGAAGGAAGGATGGAAGGAAGGAGGGAAGGAAAACAGGGACAAGATAAAATATAAAACTTAAAACTTGCTCAGTTCAGCTTGCTTGCCAAGTCCTTAGTGTTCATCCTAGTTTTCTTTCAGAGATAGAATTACTCTACCTCTGACCAGGTCTAGGAGCTTATTTAAGGATGAGCATCCACATGAATGCCCTGATGCTCAAAGTTGTAGGAACTTATAAACTTGAACCTAGAGCATGTGTTCAAATCCCAGAATTTCCACTTACTACTACCTATGTGACCTTAGGCAATCTACTTAACCACTCACAGTCAGTTTCCTCATTTGTAAAATAAGGGAGTTGCATTAGATCAATCAATCTTTAAATCTATAGTCCTTTGCCAAACTCATCTTCTACCTCACCCCATTTAGGGGTCAGATAGAAAGGTAGCATTTTACGTTGGGCTGTGATCAAGCTCCCCCATATAGCTGGGTGCTGGAATAATTTTTATTCCTGACCAGATGGTCAGGTGCTTTGGGAGAAGAAGGTGCCTGAGCAAAGCTGGATCTTGCCAGAATATAAAGTTCTTGGGGTGAAGGCTCAAATATCTCTGGATAACCTCCAAACCTAGAGAGCCTTCTCCCATCACTCCCAAAGTTCCAAGGATATTGAACCCAACCTGGAGTACTCTGATATTTATGATTATTGCTCTACAACAATTCAATGATGTCAGGCTTCAAAAAGCATTCCCCATCCCCACCCTACTCTGTGTATATCTACATCTCACCAGGACTCATAAGGATCCACCCCATGTACAGCCCCCACTAGAAACATGATTCTAGGTACCCTGGTATTTGCAACTCTATGTTCAATCTCACCCACACATATACACTCCAAACATAGATATTTATACTCTCAAATCTGCTACACAATATCCTATTCCTCTTTGGGAAAAATCCTGCCCCTAGGCCTAGCAAGCACCAATCCATCAGACCTGATCCAGTCTGTCCCACCAAATATGTGCTATATGCTACTTCTGAGTGAGGAAGCAATTTCAGGGGGCTTAGGCAGCCCATCCTGGGGTTGGGCTAGAGGTGGAGAAGCAGGAGGAAAAGTAAGAACCCAAGCCTAGTTACTCTTCCACACCCAGCTATGCTGTGGGATGGGTGGGAATGAATAAAGTAGAGGGCAAAGGCTAGAATACTTCAGAAAAAGATAAGGTGCCTGACAGGCTTGGAGTCATCCACCTAACTCACTGACTCTGAGGTTAAAAGGAAAAAAAAGAGAGGGGTTAACAAATCTCGAGAAGGGATAGTTTTGCTGGAGACAGTCTAAGGGTTAACAGGAGGGAGTCCCCAGCCCCCTGCTACTTTGGAGAAATGTCTTCTCACTGCAACTTGACTTCCCTCAACATTCTAAGAAAGGTCTGTGTACAAGCTGGGGAGCATTCACCCCAGGCCATGAACTAGAAAGAATTTATTGAGGCTTTTTGGGAATGGAACCTTAATCTAAGACATTTCTTAGAGTTTGTGATCTCTTTGATGGAAAGATTCTTTTTAAGGGACTTAGTGCTGACTATACATATCCCTTTCCGGTTAAATAATACTTGCTCTTACCTGAAGTACAGTCATATTAGGACTGAAGCCTGATGCACAGTAGTATAGGAGAGGTAAAGGTGTTTCTCTAAGGAGGGACTTCAGCTCAGGTGCTTTGGTTCTCCTGAAGTCTTTGCAGGCTATTGAATTCCAGGTCTCCCATACTTCTTTCAGGTTTAATGGAGACCCAGGCCCCCTCCTCTATCAGCTTTGTGTCTTTAGGCAAGTCACATAACCTCTCTTGTGCTGACTCTTCATCTATAAAATCAGGGGACTGGACGAGATGACCTCTAAGATCCCAACTCCTATGAGAGGAAAATGACCCCATCTAGTGATAGAGATGCAGAGGAGGAGGGCTTTCTGCCCCTACCTTCACAGTCACTGAGAGATGCACACATGGATGGAGCATCTCAGATGCTCATCCTCTGCCCAGGCCAGGGGGAGGAGGGAGTCCCTCCAGCTCTGCAAGCTTCCTTAACCTGAGCAGCTCTGATGGGACTCATGGCCAGTGTCAAATCTTAAAGCAACTGGCAACACAGTATAGTGCAAAGATGGCCAGATTTGCAGTCAGAAGACTTGGGTTAAAATCCCAATTCCACTATTTAATACCTGTGAGATCCCAGGCAAATCCCTTCACTCACTGCACTCCTGTTTCTTCATTTGTAAAATGAAGGGGCTGAGTGAGATAAGGTCTGAGGGCTCTTCTAGTTCAACATCCCATGATGATCATCCCATGATGCTATTACACAAAATAAAACCTCCAAACACACAAGGGACCAGAGGGAAAGTTAAAACTTCATGTGACTACCAGCCTTCCAAGCTTGGGGCCACCTACTCTTTGGGTCTAAGAGCTAGACATCAGGAAGCAGAGTTCCAGGATCTATCCAAGTGTGCCAGCCCTGGGCCTGTTAGGCCTAGCACAGAGCTGGGCATGGAAGGCACTTACGAAGTGCTTGGTGAATGAAAGCCAAATCAATCCAGTTGTAGGGCTTGGGGGGGAAGGTGGGCTGAGGATGATAAACACTGATGAAGCACTTTTCTGATGCCCCCCCACCCCACTGCTTCTCAGCATGCTCAGCAAGATCTCCTTGGAGATGAGGAGGGAATTCCACCTCTCCCCAAACTCCAGGGAACCCATTTTCCAGAGTCGTGGCAATAGGATCCATTCTCCACAAGCTGCGGAAGCTCCACCTCCCAGGATCCATTTGTCATCTCTAGGAGATCCATTCTCCAAGTATTCATTCCTCTGATCGCACTGCAACTCCCTGGCCCAGAAAGATCCACTTCCTAGACGTCAAAACCAAATTCTGGACCTCCACCCCCCTGATCTACTTAGTTCATAAAAGGAGTCAGAGAAGGAAAAGGGGGAGGGAGGAGACGTTGACCACAGACATCATTACTCACCTGCCTCAGAGGTTCTCCTGGCAAAGGAAGGGAGCCAGCTGGCACTGGAGTTTGGGGCTGAAGGGGTGTCTCTCTTTAGGGGCAGGCCAAGGGCCCCATCCTCAGTAGCTCTTCGTGGGCTTTGCCGAGTTCCCCAAGCTGGGGTGGCGAGGTGAGTCCCCCGGGAAGGAGGAGCAGCAGCAGGAGGAGAAGGAGGTCCTACCTGCGGGAGGTGGTAGACCCCCCACGCCTTGGCAGTAATCCTGGGCAGAAGGGGAGGAGCCTCACCCAACCTGGGGTTGTCTCCTCCCCTTTGGGAGAGTCCCCCTCCCCTCAAAACGGACTCTTTCAGGGGCGAGGGGCTTCTTCTGCCTGCTGGAGAATTAGGGGGAGAGGCGCTGCCGGGTTCCACTTTCTAGGTCCTAGGAAGAAGCCCGCGGACGGGGTTTGGGGATGTCGCTGCCCTTCGCCCCTGCCCTGCGGTGTCCTCTCAGCCCCTGGGTCCGGGCACTCTTCTCGGCTCTCGCCAGAGGAGAGCGGGCACGAGGGGGAGGGCGCCTTTCTCCTTTCCCCCTCTGCCCAGAAAGTCTGGAACTAAGAAGTGAGTGTGTCTACGCAGGAGGGTGGGAAGGAGGGTGCCCCCGCTTTCCGGGGTGGGACGCGCTCCCCCGGGGCACGGCCCGGGCTCGAGGGGTCTCCGGTCCAGCGGAGGCAGGCCGGGCGCCCCGGGCGCGGCGTCTCGCCTCTCTTCGCGCTCCGCGGGAGCTGCCCGGCTGGCCGGGCAGGGAGGCCGCGGCTCCGGGCTCGGGCTGGGGCTCAGCGCGGGGGAGTAGCGGCGGCAACCCGGCCGCCTCGTCCCCCGGGGCCCGCGGGGCTGCCCGCGCCTCCACCCCGGACGCCACGCTACCCGGACTCCGCGCGAGCGGAGGAGCTGGCGAACATACGCGCGGTCCCCGGGCTCGGCTCGGGCTCCGGCTGCGCTCCGCTGCAGGCCCCGGCTCCTCCCCGGCCTCCGCGCGGTTCCTCGCCCCCCTCCCCTCGTGTCCCCGCCCCCCGGCCCAGCCCGGCAGTCACGGCCGGCGTCTCCCCGCCCGGGTTAAGGAGGCTCGGGGAGCTGCGGGGGCTCCCACCTCCCCCTGGCCCGGGCGGCCGCCGAGGGCTCTTTCCCTCCGGCAAGATAATCGCCACCTCCTCCCACCCATCCCGAAGGGACGAGCTGCCGGGCCGGGGATCGTCCGAGATGCTCCATGCACTTAGGGAAGGAGGCTGGAGTCTAAGTGTCGGAAGCCTGCGGGTCCTGCTTGTGACCTTGGGCAAATCGCAGCCTCTCCTATCCTCGTTTGTAAAGGGAGAGACTACTCCCCCACCAGACTATGACACTCAAGAGAGTCAACATATATATGCATCCCAAAGTCCTTTACGGACTATTAAAATTAAGTCAACAAGCTTTTTTAAACGCCTATTTTTTGCCAGGCACTGTTCGAAGCGCTGGGGATACAAATAAAGACGAACATCCTGACCTCAAGGCGCCCACAGTCTAATAGGGAGGATAAGGAGCAAATAACGATGTACAAACAACGCGGTGTACAGGATAAACTGAGGGTGATCCCAGGGGGACGCCGCTTGCATTGAAAGGGATAGGAAAAGCCGTCTTGCAGAAGGTGGGATTCTTAACACCATAGAAAAGCTGGGTGCTAGAACTCTCCAGCAGCTCATTTTACAATCCCTTAACAATTTCACGACTTCCTGACCCTTTACAGGACAAGCTTGTATTTCCTTCAGCTCCCTCTTCAGGCCCTCTTTTCCCCTAGATTCATATTAACACCAATGTATAATCTTTTTTCCCCTTTTTTGGCTTCTCTATCCCTACTCCCCCTTCAACCTCCTTTCCCATTGGAAAAAGATTAACAAAGCCTTTGTTACAAATATGGATAGTCAAAACATATTCCCACAAAACTGCCCCTTATTCTGCATCTTGGGTCCGTTGTCTCTCTCTGAAGAGGTGCGTTGCAGGCTCCATCATATTATTCCTCTGGAACCGTGGTTGGTCATTACACTGGTCAGTTTTCAGGTCTTTCAAGGTTGTTTTTCTTTATCGCATTGTAATTGTATAAATTGTATTTAGGCATCTTTTCATACAAGTTGCCACTGCACAAGCTTACACCCTCCTTGGACATCTCGCACCTACCCTCTCTAGTTTGACTCTCCCCCCTCCTCATAAAACCCTCTCCCACATCCATTTCACAAATACTGTGAGGACAATAAAACACTAGTCATAAAGCATAAAAGCCGATTTATCATATATATGTTAAATATATATATATATGAGGTATATACACTTCGCTTGTTTGAATATATTCATATGCTGTATCTCTTATTTGATTGTGAGTAACTTGAGAGTAGGAACTATCTTTTGCCTTTCTTTGTAACTTAGCACAGTGCTTGGCACGAAGCTGACGTTTAAATAATTGTTTCTTGATTGATTGAAGCCCTCAGAGGCAGATAAGCCATATAGCAGGGTTATTAAATTTATCTCTGGCTAATTAAGTCCTTTTCTCATTTTTTTCATTTACCCTCTAAATACCATTGTGATTCCTTTAAGTCATCTCTAGGGGACTAACTAAAGTTTGGGGGCAAAGACTGGTCTGGAGATGATGCCGGAGGAGGATAATGGAAGGTATCATAGGGCTGCGAGATTGGGAAATTACTTCAATCAGTACTGGGGCAAAGCACAAAGTTGGAAAAGCAGAGACTGTAGAGAAAGTGGCATTAGGCTTGCTTTGAGGTCCAGAGTCACAACTGTCCTGCTCCACCTTAAGATGGTTCAGTCACTCCCCAGCAACCAGCTCCTCCCTCTTCCCCCCCTCCACCCCTGCAGCTTGGACTCAGGAACCTGTGTATGGGAGGAGAGTCGCAGAAAGAGACGCGCAGAAAGGGGAGATTGACACAGAGCTGGGGGGGCGGGGAATCAAAAAAGGGCTCTCCTAGGCTGGGTGGCCAAAGACGGGGAGTGAGGGCATACCACTCACTGGCTGGCCTCTTTCCTGGAAGCTGGAAATGACAGGGGAGACGGGGAGTCGGGTAAAGGACCCAACTTGGCGTGGGGTGGAAGAAGAAGGAGAAAATAGCTGCGACCCTCGAAGTAAATTCCACGCTTCGACCGCCAGGCTTTAATTGGAAGTTCAACCAATTGTAATCTTCCTCAAATCCATTCCAAAAGAGGGGTCAAGCTTCTCTTCCCCGCCCCTAGTGCTCTTTGTCTCTCTCTGATTGGTTAGACTCTGAGTAGGTTTGGCACAAATTCGCTTTCGAATTGGCTAATATAACAGTCTGTCATGAGGTCTGAGACATGCAAAGGAGAGGTGGCTGCATGGGCAGGAAATGGTAAAGAAGTTGGCCCCGCCCCTTGGTCTACTGATTGGTTAAAGTTGGGGATGACGTAATAAAAAGCATAAACAAAGCACTGTAGAGATGAGGCTCTCATTGGTTTCCCACTTCTCGCCGGGTTAGGTTTTGGATTGGGAGGCGGGACGAGGAGAACCCAGTTATTTTACTGAAGAACGGAAGGGAAAGAGAACCCGGAAATAGGAAGAGATGGGCATGCGAGAAGGCAGAAAGTATAACTAACTAGTGGAGCCCACCAGGGTACCACCCTCATCCAAATTCATCGTCTTGTGTGTGATTTGTTAACCCATTAAAATCAGCATACTTCCTGGTGACCCGGAATATAAGCAATACTTCCTTATGATTCTCATCTCTTCCCAACACACCTGTTAACACATGACCTCATGCCTCCTAAGAGGGAAAGAAGGAGGGAGTCAGGGAAGAAAAAAACACGTCTCTCCCTGGAGATGACAGAAGACTGGAGCACAGAGAAGCTCAAGGACTAATCCCTGGCTCACACAGCATCATCCTGCCCAATGAAGGTTTCCAGGTGGTTTTCCCATCACTTTAAATGTAGCAAATGGAGTGGAAGGAAGATGGGGAGCTTACTGTATATGGCACCAGGGTAGCAGGATATCTACAAAATAATTTGACCTAATAAAAAAATAAATATGCCAAACTCTTGGATATGTTTTCAAATCTAAACTTTTCCACCTGTGGCAAAAGTTTACCTAATTGCCTTCTCTTTTGCTCCTTATACCTTTCTTGAAAGTTTAATATTTTTGTAATGTACTCTTAAGTCTGCTATTTTATTTTTTAAGTTGTAGTTACTGTATTTTCTAGTATTATAATATTGTAGTATTACATCACTCTACTAAGTTAGAAACTACAGGATGGCAGGACTTGTTTGTGTCTTACCTAAATTTTGTGTCTCCATACCTTGCACTATGCTCTGCATATAATAGATAATAAATGTTGAATTATATGGGATAGCAGAACTCTGTGTGTAATATAAGTAGTGTATTTCTGAGAAGACAGGATATATGGGGTGATAGGATAACAGATTTTGCAGATATATGCCCCTTTGCAACACTGCAGACAAATAAATAGCTGTTCTTTCTTTACCAGCAATCTGTCTCTAATAGTTCAACTCAACAATTTCTTATGACAGAGCCAAGATAGTGGAGTGAAGGCAGGGACTCATGTGAGCTCCTCCAAATAACTTTAAAATAATGCATCCAGATGAATTCTAGAGTGGCAGAACTGACAAAAGGAAGGAATGAAACAACTTTCCAGCCCAAGACAATTTAGAAGGTCTACAGAAAAGGTCTGTCTCACTTGAGTGAGAGTTGAGCAAAGTCTAGCACAGGCAGCAAGCCATCAGCAGGCTGGGCACTGAAAAGCCAGCTTACTGAATCAGCAGCAGTGACTTCCAAGGATTTTTAACCCACCCACAGTAAGGGGACTGGACATCTGGTCAGAAGGAAATTTAGAGGGGACACTTAACCAGCACTAAGTGCAGGACTCTGTTGCATTACCCATATGGGGATACAGGTTGTAGGCCCAGTTTGTAGTTCCAGGTTGAGGATCAGCACTAGCACACTAGAGCTCAAAGCCACAGGGGAGTGGGACACTGATCACACAGTTCCAGGTCAGAAAAGAGTGCTTGTGGGCACTCACAGACCAGGAGAACAGTGACCAAATCTTTCTTTAGATCATACCACCTTGGAATAACAGAAAACTTACAGGTCCCCAGAATTAGCTCTAAAATCATCAGCACAAAAAATCTAAAGGTTGGAACAATGTTCCTCCTACCAAGGAACAGAGTCCTACTTTAACATAAAGTTAAAAGACAAGACATAGGCTGGGAAAATAAGCAAACAACAAAATAAAAAAAGAACCTGACCGTGGAAAATTACTATAATGAGGGGGAAGATCAAAATACAAAGTCAGAAGAGAACAAAAATGTCAAAATGGCTACATACAAAGTTTCAAAGAAAAAGGTGAATTGGTGTCAGTCCCTCCCCCCTCAAAAAAAAAGAGAATGCCTACAAGAGCTCAAAAAGGATTTTAAAAATCAAATAATACCCAGAGTCGGGGAGGATACTTAACACACACACACACACACACACACACACACACACACACACACACAAAAACTGGCCGTGTAACGTTGGGCAAATTACTTAACCCCAGTTGCTTTTTTTTTAAAAATCAAATAATATAGGTAGAGGAAAAATTAGGGAAAGCAATAATGCAAAAGAATCATGTTATGCAACAGAATCATGAAAAAAGTCAACAGCTTGGTAAAGGAAGCAAAAAAAAAATTGAGGGGCAGCTAGGTGGCGCAGTGAGTAAAGCGTTGGCCTGTAGTCAGAAGGACCTGAGTTCGGATCCGGCCTCAGACACTTAACACACACACAAATAAAAACTTATCCCTGTGACCTGGGGCAAGTTACTTAACCCCAATTGCCCTCCAAAAAGAAAAAAAAACCGTGTTGGCCAAATGGAAAAGGAGGTACAAAAGCTCTCTGAAGAAAATAATTCCTTAAAAATTAGAATTGGGAGAGTGCAAACTAATGATTCCACAAGACATCAAGAAACAATAAAACAAAATCAAAGGAATGAAAAAATAGAAGAAAATGTAAAATATCTCATTGGAAAAACAACTGACAGGGAAAATAGATGGGACAGATCATTTAAGAATTATTGTACTAACTCTACAATTGTACTAACTGAAAGCCATCATCAAAAAAATTATTCAGAAGAAAACTGCCCTAATGTCCTAAAATCATGAGGTAAAATAGAAATTGAAAGAATTCACTATTCATCTCCTGAAAGTGATCCTGATATGAAAACTCCCAGGAATATTACAGCCAAATTCCAAAGCTCTCAGGTCAAGGAGAAAATACTGCAAGCAGCCAGAAAGGAAAAAAATCAAATATTGTGGAGCCACAGTCAGAATAACAAAGGATTTAGTAGCTTCTGCATTAAAGATTGGAAGGCTTAGAATATGATATTCTGGATGGAAAAGGAGCTAGTATTACAACCAAAAATCACCTATGAAGTAAAACTGAGTATACTCCATCAAGGGGAAAAAATGGATATTTAACAAATTAGAGGACTTTCAAGCATTACTGATGAAAAGACCAGAGATGAACAGAAAATTTCATTTTTAAATACAAGATTCAAGAGAAGCATAAAAATGTAGACAGGAAAAAGAAATCATAAGGGACTCAGTAAAGTCAAACTGTTTACATTCCTACATAGGAACATGATACTTATAACTCTAAAAACTTTAACAATATTAGGGCAGTTTAAAAGAGTATATACAAAGACAGAGGACATGGGATGTGAGTTGACTATGATGGAATGATATCCAAAAAAAGAAAAGGGGTGAGAAAGAGGAATGCACTGAGAAAAGGAGGAAGGGAAAGGTAGAATGGGGTATATTATACTTCAATTATATATTGAAATAGAGAGGAACACACACATGCATATATATGTATATAATTACATAAAAGAAGCTCAAAAAAACGTTTACAATAAAGGGGAAGACGGGGTTGATCCCCAGTGTTTGAAACTTACTCTCATCAGAATTGGCTGAAAAAGGGAATTACACACTCACTTATTTGGGTATAGACATGTATCTTACCCTACAGGGAAAAGTAGAGGTAGAAGAAAAGGGGGTTGGGAGAGGATGATAGATGGGAGGGCAGATTGGGAGAGGGAGTGGTCAGAAGAAAAACATTTTTGAGGAACAAGTGAAAGGAGGGAGAGAGAGATAAACAGGGAAAGAAGAATGGAAGGAAATACACAGTAATCATAACTGTGAATGTGAATGGGATGAACTCACCCATAAAACAGAAGCAGATAGAATGGATTATAAAACAATGCAACAATATGTTGTTTACAAGAAACACACTTGAAGAGAGTTTCCTTTTGAAAAGCAGATCTAAGAACCTGTGTTGGCAGTCACCCTGGGGATATTGGGGTGCTTGCTGCTACAGACATACAATAAGGGACTGGGCTGGAGTAGAAGTAGCAAAAGCAGGGATAGCAATTACATCTCAAACAAAGCAAAAGCAAAAATCTAGTTAAAAGAGAAAATCAGGGAAATTATATCTTGCCAAAATTTAGTAAACAATGAAGTAATACCAATACTAAACATATGCACCAAATGGGTACAGCATCCAAATTCTCAAAGGAAAAGTTAAATGAGTTGCAGTAGGAAATGAAGAGCAAAACTATACTAGTAGGAGATCTCAACTTTCCCCTCCCAGAACTAGATAAATCTAACCACAAAATGAGAAGGAAATTAAGGAGGTGAATAGAATTTTAGCAACGTTAAATATGATAGACCTCTGTGGAAAACTAAATGGGAAAAGAAAGGAATATACCTTTTCTCAATGGTATATGACACCTATACAAAAATTGATCATGTATTAGGACATAAAAAACTCACAACCAAATGCAGAAAAGCTAAAAAGTAATGGTAAATGAACCCTTTTAAGATCATAATGCAATAAAAATTACATTCAATAGAGGGCTATGGAAAGACAGATTAAAAATTATAATTGGAAACTAATCCTAAAAAATGAAGGGGATCAAAGAACAAATCATAGAAACAATAATTTCATTAAAAAGAATGACAACAGTGAGACAGCATCCCAAAATTTGTGAGATGAAGCCAAAGCAGTACTTACAGGAAAATTTACATCTCTAAACACTTATATCAATAAAATAGAGAAAGAGCAGATCAATGAATTGGGTATGCAGGTTAAAAAAAATAGAAAAAGCTTTTCCACCTGCTCCGCCGTATTCCAGTGAGTTGCCAAAATGACGAATACAAAAGGAAAAAGGAGAGGAAAATGATACATGTTTTCTAGGCCCTTTCGAAAACATGGTGTCGTCCCTTTGGCTACATATATTCGAATATACAAGAAAGGTGATATTGTAGATATCAAGGGTATGGGCAGAGTTCAGCAAGGAATGCCCCACAAATGTTACCATGGCAAGACTGGATGGGTCTATAATGTTACTCAGCATGCTGTAGGCATTGTTGTAAACAAACAGATTAAGGGCAAGATTCTAGCCAAAAGAATTAATATGAGTATCGAGCATATTAAGCATTCCAAGAGCAGAGATAGCTTCCTGAAGTGGGTAAAGGAAAATGATCAGAAGAAGAAGGAAGCCAAAGAAAAAGGCACTTGGGTTCAACTGAAACACAAGCCTGCTCCACCCAGAGAAGCACACTTTGTGAGAAACAATGGCAAGGAACCTGAGCTGTTAGAACCAATCCCCTATGAATTCATGGCATAAGTGACTTAAAAAAAAAAATCTTGGATTATGAAAAAAAAATAGAAAAAGAACAAATTAAAAATCCCCAATTAAACACCAAATTGGAAATTCTAAACATCAAAGGAGATATTAACAAAATTAAAAGAAAACCTTTGAGCTAATAAATGAAACTAGGAGTTGGTTTTATGAAGAAGAAAAAAAAACAATAAAATAAACCGTTGATAAAGATTATTTTAAAAAAAGAAAGAAAGAAAAACAAATTTCCAGGATCAAAAAATGAAAAGGGTGAATTCACCACCAATGCAGAGGAAATTAAAGCAATTATTAGGAGCTAGTTTGCCTAATTATATGTCAATAAATCTGAGAGTCCAAGTAAAGTGGATGAATATTTACCCAAAAAAAAATTGCTCAGATTAACAGAAAAGGAAATAGAGTACCTAAATAAGTCTATCTTTAAAAAAGAAATTGAAGAAGCTATCAATTCCCTAAGAAAAAATTCCCAGGACCAGATGGATTCATTTTCCAATACTATATAAACTATTTGGGAAAATGGGCAAAGAAGGAGTTTTACCAAATTCCTTTACAGCACAAATATAGTGCTAATACCTAAACCTCGAAGAGTAAAAACAAAGAAAAAAAACTATAGACCAGTTTCCCTAATAGTGATGCAAAAAGAAAGAAAGAAAAAAGAGAGAGAGAGAAAGAGAAAATACTAGCAAGGATTTTACAGCAACATATCACAAAAATCATACACTATGATCAAGCAGGATTTCTATCGGGAATGTGGAACTGGTTCAATATTAGGAAAACTATCAGCATAATCAGTCATATTGATAACAAAAAACAACAGAATTCAGATTATCTCGAGGGCTGAGCCAAGATGTTGGAGTAGAAACAGCATTTCCAAGGTGCTCTCTCCCACAACACTTCAAAAGCATGTAAAAGGGGACTCTGAACAACTTCTGGAGCTCCAGCACCCCCAGAACTACACAGAGAAGCTAACCTCCCACTGAGGACAGCCCAGCAGCCCTGCAGGGAGTGGCCAGAGCAGTGCTCTGGGAGCCGAGCCCAGGCCCTAGTGAGCCTTGGTATTACCCCCAGGTTGGCTGGGCCAGCAGACAGCTGGAGGGACCCCAGAACACCAGCAGCTGTGGAAATTCCAGAATTATCAACACAGAGATACCTAGGACAAAGTGAGAGGTTAGTGCCCTATGGACTTTGGGACCATTATTTGGGGAACACTTCAGGTTTCTTCCTCTGGGGGTGAGAAGTGGCTGAGGAGACACGGCACAGACGCCATTTCGAAGCTCCAGTTGCAGCTTCAGCTCCTGGTCTGGGAACTGTAGGGAGATCCAGCAATGAGTCTTGGGGAGTAATCGCTCTTGCTTTAACCTCCCTGGATCTGGAATGTAGTCTGGGGTGGAGGTCTTGGGGTGGGTATCCAGCTTGCCAGAGCGTGTGGAGGCTTCACAGAGGCCACCCAACTAATACCTCCGGAAGTTGTGAAGACCCCAACTTTTGGGATGGAACCTCCCTGTCTGGTGGCAGAGTCCTACTGTGGCAACAAGCCCAAAAGTCAAGTAATTAAGTGGCAACATGCCTAGGCAAAGGAAACAAAATAAACAGAAAAATGCAACATTAGACTTCTATTTTGGGGGCAAAGAGGATCAAAGCTTGGAATAGGAGGAGAACTGTGAGGTCAGAAATCCTGCACCAAAAGCCCCAAATGAAAATATGAGTAGGTTGCAGGCCATAGAGGACCTTAAGAAGGATTTTAAAAATCAAATAAGAGAAGTGGAGGAAAAATTGGGAAGAGAAATAAGAAGGATGCAGGAAAAGTATGAGATGAGAGTCAACAGCCTGACTGAGGAAAACAACACCTTAAAAAATAGACTTACTCAAATGGCAAAGGAGGCTCAAAAGGGCAATGAGGAGAAGAATGCCTTAAAAAGCTGAATTTGCCAGATGGAAAAAGAATCTCAAAAACTCACTGAGGAGATTCATTCCTTCAGAGTTAGACTACAGCAAATGGAAGCTAATGACTTTATGAGAAATCAAGATGCTGTTAAGCAGATCCAAACAAATGAAAGAATAGAAGGCAATGTGAAATATCTCACGGGAAAAATCACTGACCTGGAAAATAGATCCAGGAGAGACAATTTAAAAATTATTGGACTACCTGAAAGTCATGATCAAAGAAAGAACCTAGAAATCACCCTTCAAGAAATTCTCAAGGAAAATTGCCCTGATGTTTTAGATCCAGAGGGCAAAATAGAGGTTGAAAGAATCCACAGATCACCTCCTGAAAAAGATCCCCAAAAGAAAACTCCCAGGAATATTATAGCCAGGTTCCAGAATCCCCAGATCAAAAAAAAAAAAAAAAAGAATCCCCAGATCAAGGAGAAAATACTACAAGCAGCCTAGGAGAAACAATGTCAATATTGTGGAAACACAATCAGAATAGCCCAGGACCTGGCAGCTTCTACACTGAGGGATCGAAGGGCATGGAATATGATATTCCAGAGGGCAAAAGAACTGGGAATGAACCCAAGGGTCACCTACCCAGCAAAACTGAGTATCTTCTTTCAGGGGAAAATATGGTCATTCAGTGGAATAGAGGACTTTCAAGCATTCTTGAGGAAAAAACCAGAGTTGAATAGAAAATTTGACATCCAGACACAAGAAGCAAGAGATGCCTGAGAAGGTAATCAGGGAAAAGAAATCAAAAGGAACTTATCAAAGTTGAACTATTTACATTCCTATATGGAAAAACAATAACTGTGACTGATGAAACCTCTCTCAGTATGAAAATAATGGAAGAAGGGTGTATGGTCATTTGAATATATATGTGAATGTGTGTATATATGTTTACAGTTATACATGGATAGAGGGCATAGGTTGAATTTGTTGGGAAGGGATGATACTTAAGGGGTGAAATTATGAGGTGAGAGAGGAAAGTGGCAAGAGGAGATGGGGAGAGACAGGGTAGGGTAAACTATCTCATGTAGAAGAAGCAAGGGGAAGTGGCTGCAAGGGAGGGGAAGAATAGGAAGGCAAAAAGGCAAAACCACATTCTCACTGAATTTGGTTCAGGGAGAGAATGACATACATACTAAATGGGATATCTCAACCTGCAGCAGAATAGGGGGAAGGAGGATAAGAGGAGGGATGATGGATGGGAGGACATTCTTGGGGGGAGGGGAGGTTGGAAATACCCACTATAGAAGAGGGACAGGATCAAGTAGGGAATGGACCAGGTGGGGGGTGGGATGGGTGGGAGGGAATTATAAGCAGCCTTGTACAATATATCTACTATAGTAATGTTTTGCATAGCTAGACATGTACAACATATACTGAATTACTTATCTTCCCAGAGGGAATGGGTGACAAGGGAGGAAGGGAATGGATCTGAAATTCGAGATTTAAAAAAAAAAAAAGAAATTCTCAAGGAAAATTGCCCTGATGTTTTAGAACCAGAGGGTAAAATAGAGGTTGAAAGAATCCACCAATCACCACCTGAAAAAGATCCCCAAAAGAAAACTCTTAGGAATATTATAGCCAGGTTTCAGAATTCCCAGATCAAGGAGAAAATACTACAAGCAGCCAGGAAGAAACAATTTCAATATTGTGGAAACACAATCAGAATAGCACATGACCTGGCAGCTTCTACACTGAGGGATCGAAGGGAATGGAATATGATATTCCACAGGGCAAAAGACCTGGGATTAAAACCAAGAATCTCATACCCAGCTAAACTGAGTATTTTGTTTCAGGGGAAAATATGGTCATTCAGTGGAATAGAGGATTTTCAAGCATTCTTGAGGAAAAAACCAGAGTTGAATAGAAAATTTGACATCCAGACCCAAGAAGCAAGAGATGCCTGAGAAGGTAATCAGGGAAAAGAAATCAAAAGGAACTTATCAAAGTTGACCTATTTACATGGAGAAACAATAACTGTGACCGATGAAACCTTTCTCATTATGAAAATAATTGAAGAAGGGTATATGGGCATATGAATACATATGTGAATGTGTGTATATATGTTTACAGGTATACATGGATAGAGGGCACAGATTGAATTTGGTGGGAAGGGATGATACTTAAGGGGTGAAATTATGAGGTGAGAAATGAAAGTGGCAGGAGGAGATGGAGAGAGACAGGGTAGGGTAAACATGTAGAAGCAAGGGGAAGTGGTTGCAGGGGAGGGGAGGAACAGGAAGGCCAAAAGGCAAAATCATATTCTCATTGAATTTGGCTCAGGGAGAGAATGACATACATACTAAATGGGATATCTCACCCTGCAGGAGAGTAGGGGGAAAGGGGATGAGATCGGGGATGATGGAGGGGAGGGCATTCTAGGGGGAGGGGATATCTTGGATGAGGGGATATCTTGTGGGACTGCTATTCTGGGGTGGTGGGTAGGGGAAAAATGGGGAAAAAATTGTAACTCAAAATCTGGCAGAAATGAATGATGTAAACCAGACGTTAATAAAGCATTTAAAAAAAAAGAATTCAGATTATCTCAATTATCTCAGATGCAGAAAAAAAACTTTTGACAAAATATAACACTCATTCTTCCTACACACACACACACACACACACACACACGCACGCACGCACGCACGCACGCACGCACGCACGCACACACACACACACACATAGGAATAAATGGAACTTTCCTTAAAATGATAAGTAATATTTATCTAAAACCATCAGCAAACATTTTCTGTAATGGGGAAAAGTTTGAAGCCTTCCCGGTAAGATCAGGAGTGAAACAAAGATGCCCATTATCACCATTCAATATTGTACTAGAAATGCTAGCTATAGCAATAAGAGAAGAGAAAAATTGAAAGAACCAAAATAGGCAATGAGAAAATAAAAGTAGCACTCTTTGCAGATGATAGGATGGTATACTTGGAGAATCCTAAAGAATCAATTTAAAAACTAGTTGAAATAATGATCAGCATTTCTATATATTGCCAACAAAGTCTAGCAGCAAGAGATGAAGAAAGTCAATTTAGAATAATTATAGACAATATAAAAATACTTGGGAGTCTACCTGCCTAGAGAAACCCAGGAACTAGATGAACACAATTATAAAACAAATTTTTCACATAAAGTCAGATCTGAACAAATGGGACAATATCAATCCTCATGGGTAGGCCAAGCCAATATAAAAAAAAAAAGAACTCACTATTTGACAAAAA
Organism: Gymnobelideus leadbeateri; assembly: GCA_011680675.1. NCBI lineage: Eukaryota > Metazoa > Chordata > Mammalia > Diprotodontia > Petauridae > Gymnobelideus > Gymnobelideus leadbeateri. The sequence goes on along the minus strand of WOXC01007789.1, from coordinate 251,093 downwards.
TTGCTGGGAAAATTTGAAAGCAGTTTGGTAGAAACTAAATACAGACCAACATCTCACACCATATACCAAGCAAGATAAGGTCAAAATAGGTACATGATTTAGATATAAAAAGTGATACCATAAGCAAATTAGGGGAGTATGGAATACTTGTCAGATCTATGGACAAGAGAAGAATTTATGACTAAAGGAAAAAAGATCATTATGAGAAATAAAATGGATAATTCTGATTACATTAAATTAAAGAGTTTTTGCACAAATAAAACCAATTCAGCCAAGATTAGGAGGAAAGCAGAAAATGGGGGGAGAAATTTTACAGGTATATTTGATAAAGGCCTCATTTCTCAAAGACATAGAGAATTGAGTCAAAATTTATAAGAATTCAAGTCGGGGCGGCTAGGTGGCGCAGTGAGTAGAGCTTCGGCCCTGGAGTCAGAAGGACCTGAGTTCGGATCCGGCCTCAGACATTTAACGCACACACAAACAAAAACCTAGCCATGTGACCTTGGGCAAGTTACTTAACCCCAATTGCCCTCCAAAAACAAAACAAAACAAGAATTCAAGTCAATATCTAATTGATAAATGGTTGAAGAATATGAACAGGCAGTTTTCAGATGAAAAAAGCAAAGCTATCTATAGTCATATGGAAAAAAATGCTCTTAATCATTATTGATTAGAGAAATGCAAATTAAACCAACTCTGAAGTACCACCTCATACCCATCCAATTGTCTAACATGACAGAAAAAGAAAATGACAAATATTGAAGATCAAAAAAAGGGGGAGGAGTGGCTAGGTGGGCCCCGGAGTCAGGATGACTCAGGATCGGTTCTGGCCTCAGTACTTAGCACCCACACATAAATAACTAGCCGTGTAACCTTGAGCAAGTTGCTTAAGCCCAATTGCTTTAAAAAAAAAAAAAAGACCTATATGTACAACAATATTTATCACAGCTCTTTTTGTGGTGGCAAAGAATTGGAAATCAAGGGAATGCCTATCAGTTGGGGAATGTCTGAACAAAATGTGTGTAGTGCTAATGCAATATTTACAGCACCAACCATGACTATAAATATTCCCACATGACTCTTGATCACAAAATATAGCAGCCTTCCACATAGAAAATAGAAGTGAAACATTTATTCAGATACCAGAAAACCAAATCCCAGCACCAGGAAATTGAATCCATCATAGCAACATAGAAGTTAATGCACCACAACATAGCAGAGAGCCATGCCATCCTTTAGCCTTCCCACAAACCAGCACAAGCCTAACTGTCCCAGCAGGTGACCAAAAAAACAACATTTACTCAGTATCCTATGTATCTCCTTGCCTGAGCATCTTCTGTCTTCCCACTGTTTCTCTGGCTCTGACTCCCAGTTTCCGGTGGGCTCTACTCCACCCTTCAGCAAACTCCTCCCACCACAGGCTCTATGTGATTACATTCAGCCTATTAGGGGGCAGAATTTATTTTCAAAGCAAGGAAGGTCTTCAAATTTCCACAGGCTTATTAAGGGACAGGGAAGATCTTCAAATTACCATTACCATTACATTGTGGTGTATAAATGTAATGGAATAACTATTGTGCTGAAAGAAATGATGAGTATCTAAATCGTTATTGATTAGAGAAATGCAAATCAAAACAACTCTGACATACCACATCACACCTATCAGATTGGCTTACATGACAAAACAGGAAAATGATAAATGCTGGAGAAGATGTGGAAGAAATTGGAACACTAATTCATTGTTGGTGGAGTTGTGAACTGATCCATCCATTCTGGAGAGCAATTTGGAACTATGCCCAAAGGGCTATAAAAATGGGTATACCTTTTGACCCAGCAATACCACCTCTAGGTCTGTATCCCAAAGAGATCATAAAATGGAAAAAGGACCCACATGTACAAAAATATTTATAGCAGCTCTTTTTGTGGTGGCCAAGAACTGGAAATTGAGAGGATGCCAATCAATTGGGGAATGGATGAAAAAGTTGTGGTATATGAATGTAATGGTATACTATTATGCTATAAGAAATCGGTGGCACTGTGAATAAAGGAGCAGTCCTGGAGTCAGGAGGACCTGAATTCAAATCTGGCCTCAGATATTTAACACTTACTAGCCATGTGACCTTGGGCAAGTCACTTAACCCCAACTACCCAGCCTTCCCCCCTCCAAAAAAAAGGCAAAAAAAAAAAAAGACTAACTTGAATGACAAAAAACCAATGAGGAGAAGAAAAATTAATGTTTATAATTATCTTTACATGTAATTGGAAAAAAATAACATACTATTGACATTTTTTTTAAAAATGCTCTAAATCACTATTGATTAGAGAAATGTAAATTAAACCAACTCTGAAGTACTATCTCACTCCTATCAGATTTTCTAATATGACAAAAGAAAAATGACAAATTTTGGAGATTAAATAAAAGGAAAAGGACCTATATGTACAACAATATTTATAGCATTTTGTTTTGTTTTGTTTTGTTTTTGTGGTGGCAAAGAATTAGAAATCAAGGGGATGTTCATCAATTAGAGAATGGCTGAAGAAGTTGTGGTCTATGATTGTGATGGAATATCATTATGCTTTAAGAAGTGATGAGCAGGGGGTAGCTAGGTGACACAGTGAACACAGCACCAGCCCTGGAGTCAGAAGGACCTGAGTTCGGATCCGGCCTCAGACACTTAACGCACACACACACACAAAAAAAAACAAAAAACCTAGCCGTGTGACCTTGGGCAAGTTACTTAACCCCAATTCCCCTCCAAAAAGCAAAAAAAAAAAAAAAAATCTGGAAAACTTACATGAACTAGTGTTTGCATCAGTGAAGTGAGAGGAACCAGAACATTGTACACAATAACAGCAATATTGTATTATGGAAGATTGTGAATGACTTAACTATTCTCAGAAATACAAAGATCCAAGATGATTCTGAAGGATTTAATGATGAAAAATGCTATCCACCTTCAGAGAAAGAACTAATGGAGTCTGAATGTAGATTAAAGCATACTATTTTTTGCTTTATTTTGTTCATGGCTTGGTGGGGTTTTTTGGGGGGGGAGGGATAGTCTATGTCTTCTCTCACAACATGATAATATGGAAATGTTTTCCATGACTACAAATGTATAACCTATATCAAATTGCCTGAATTCTCAATGAGGGATGAGGAGAAGGGATAAGAGAAATAATTTGAAACTCAAAATTAAAAAAAAAACATTAAAAATTGTTTTTATATGTAATCAGAGAATTTTTTAAGCTAAACACTTATTAAGAACCTGTTGGGTACAGAACATTGTGCTACAAATGGTGATAGGGTATGGGAGGGATACAGCATTTGAATAAGATATTTTACAAGTTTAGTTTAATAAACAGATAAAAACACATACACAAAATTATAATGTGGGATCCTTTGATATTAGGACCTGGGGTTTTATCAGTGTGGATAGTGACTGGTAATGTAAAATTTCAACTTCTCTATGACTTAGTAAATGGTTTTCAGAAGTTACTATACCAAAAAAAAAAATCCATCAGCTTGCAATTTATCTGGTGATGAACTCTATAAATTTAATTAAACTGGTTCCCAATACTGTACTTATATTACAATCTATGCCTATTGTGTTTCTATAAATGTTGAAGAGGATTTTCTTTTCTCTTTCTCCAGAAGAAGGTAGAAAGCATGAATGGGAATATTGAGCAGTTTGGGGTTTGGGAGGGGGAGAGTTTTTGTTTTTTGTTTTTTTTGGTATACTAAACAAGAAAACATGAAAAGTAATTTGCAGCAAGAGGAGTTTCGATGAAATAATATGAATTTTCATGTGGCTGTTAGATCATATAAGACACCAATTGTAGAATATGCTCCTTCTTCGAAGTTTATGAAGATTAAAATAGGCCTTTTGGATTAGGCCACATATGACCAGATGTCAGTAATTCTTTCATATTTTTTCTAATTCTAGAGTGGTGTGAGATCTCAGAAATTTTCAAATTAGTATTAGAAGTATCCTACTCCTGCCCAAGATTAAATTCTTCTATAGATACCTTTTTTTTTTTTTTTTTTAGCCAAAAGAACCTTTTGTTAGGATCTTCCAGAATGGAAAACCAGGAGGATTGGTCTGGGGTTGAGAAGAGGCCATGAATGACTGATTATAGTGAAACTCCTATTCTGACCTTTCATCATCCTTGTGGCTATAGCATGGTAGAGTACATAAGAAAGCAGGGAGACAAGGTAACTTGCATATTGCTGCTTCTAGGTAAAACTGTAGGATTGTGGCTCATATTCATATAACTTTATAAGTATTATTTCACTTGATCTTCATATCAATCCTGTGTTAGGTGCTATTGTCCCTATTTTACAGATAACAAAACTAAAGCTAAGGCTTCTGAATCAGAATTTGAACCCAAGTCTTCTCTACAAATCTAGTTCTATTTCCATTATAATACCCTGCATCACTGGACCATAAGGTACAGGGAGAAGGTAAAAACGGTTAGGAATTTTAAGGGTACTATATTTAATTAATTGAACAAGAGTAGATTTTTACCTATATTAATATTAAAGAATGCAAACAAATAAGAAAATTACACTAATACAGATTATATTTGAGTCATTTATTCCTATGCTTTTGCTAACAGGGTGTCTGAAACCTACCCTGCACCCCTTCTCCACCTTATACTAACAAAACTAGAAAATCTGCCAGCTCAGTGGAAATAGTGTTGATTGTCTGTCCTTAGAAAATTCTGAAGCCTAGCCACAAGTCTAAAATTTTGTTCTCAATCACTGATTCCAGGGTTCCCTTACTTCAAAGGAAGTGAAGGGAGTACAATAAAATACAAACTCCTTTATTGGGCATTTTAAAACCCTTTACAATCTGGCTCAAGCCTATTTTTCTGGACTGACTACACATTATCCCCCCTAGTTACTATACTCTAGCCAAACGAGTCTACTTGTTATTCCCTAGTACAGGACACTCTGTCTCTTCTCTGAAGCCTTTGTGCAGACTATGCCTAAATTCCTGGAATGATCTTACTGTTCATCTCTAGCTAGTGGAATCCCTTTCTCTACCTTCAAGGCTCAGCTTAAATGCTCCCAGGTCCTATAAGAGAATTTTCTTGAATCTCCCAATTGTTAGTGTCTACCAATAAAATCACTGTGTATTTATTTTGTAGCTATTTTAATTTATCTGTGATCATGTATTCTCCAGTAATATCCTCCTCGAAACAAGGGCTGTCTCAGTTTTCGATTTGTATCCCTTTAATGTTTGTTAGTGATAGTAGTGATAATAAATTGATTAGTCAAACATATAGCCTAAGCTATGGGAGCCTCATGTCCTGGAGCTAAGATAACTTTTCCCTAGCAAAACAAGGATAATCATAGGGTTCTTTTGTCTGGGAAGCTTCAGCAGGTACCTACAACACCTTAGACAGCACTAGATTGCATTTGGCATTTATGGAAAAGAGAATATCAGGGAAAGTGGAATGAAAGGCCTTGGAGCAAACACACTGGAGTCTTAGAGCATCTTCTCTTTGCATAGTCAATGTATTTCTATATTTCCATGGATTCCCTCTCCCCATATCCTTCCTAACTAATGGTTTCTGAGCAAGAAACAGCATCATGGTGATGGCTAGAGAGCAGGAAATTGTTGAAATGGACATATTATCAAGCATGGAAACTGTTGACAAAAAATTCAACAAATGCCAAAGTATGCTTTGTTTTGTATGTTATCCCTTATGATGCAGCTTATGATAGAAAGAGCACTGAGCTTTAAATCAAAAGACCTGTGTCTGAGTCTGGGTCCTTTGACTTGGCACTTTTCTTCTCAATTATTAACCTGCAAAATGGGTACTCTTCTGCTATCTACCTCATATCACTACTTGGTATTTCCTCATCCATAATCACCTCCACCCTACCCCTCCTGTGTCCCAGTCCAGCTCTGCCAAGTCTGCTCCTTCCATGGGGCCCTCTGCCACTCTTATTTTATCTTTAAGGAATTTCCCTTAGAACTTGTCCTCTCATGCTATTTCCATCTTCTGGTACACATGGAGACCTAACTATATCCAGAAGATACTCCCTGACCATCATTGATTCCACATTTTCTGCATCTCTTCCAATACATGCTGGTCCTAGATGGGAGTTGGCACACTCCTTGCTCCTTGCTGCCACTTCTAGACTCTTCCTCTGCCACTATTTTTCAGCAATTTCTCCTCCTTTGAGGTTCACTCTACTGAAGTATATCACCCAATCCAGATCTTTGTGGCAAGCCCAGGTTATTCTCTCTCTGGTGTTCTTCCCCATCCCAAATCCTATCCTTTTACTAGGGAACATCATCATATATGTTTATATTATTACATATGCATTATCAACAATCAAACACTTTGACTTTGGCTTCCTTGTTCCTCAGTCTCAACTCCCATAACTTACTGTTTTCACTGCACTAGTGCCACACTAAGGGACCCTCACACACCCACCCACAGATTCTCTAATGCCATGACTGGGAATCTTGACTTTTTTTTTATCCAACTATAACCTATCAACTAGTCAATCAATAAACATTTATTAAGTGTCTATTAGATGCCAGGCACTGTAATAAGCCCTGAGGATACAAAAAGATGCAAAAGACAATCTCTGTTCTCAAGTAGCACCCAATCAAATGGATAAGACAACAATCAAACAAACATGTACAAACAGGTTATATACAGGATAAATAGGAAACAAGGGTTGGGAAAGGTTTCCTGCAGGAGATAGAATTTTAGCATGGAATTAAAGAAAGCCAGGAAAGTCAGGAGGTGCATGAGGAGGGAGAGCATTGCAACATTGGGAATGTCCAGAGAAAATGTTCAAATCTGAGAGATAGTGTGCCTTATTTGTGGAACAATGACGAGGCCAGTGTCACTAGATCTGAGAGTATGTGTTGAGGAGTAGAAATTAGGTTATGAAGGGCTTTGAATTCCAAATTTGGTTTTTACTTTGATCCTGATGGTGATAGTGAGCCACTGGAGTTTATTGAATAGGGGAGTGACAGGAATATCACTTTGGTGGCTGAATGGAAGATGGGTTGGAGTGGGGATAGATGAGGCAGTCAAACTCACCAGCAAACATGAGGTGGTAGAAGTACCAGAGGAGAGAAGTATTTGAGAGATGTTGGTAACAGATATGGGGGGCACAGGGGATGAGAGATCGTAGGAGTTGAAGATTACAACCCTCAGCTGTGGGCCTGGGAGGCTGGAGGATGGTGGTGCCCTCAACAGTAGTAGGAAAGTTTGGAAAGGAGAAGGATTTGGGGAGAGAAATAATAAATTCCTTTTTGGACATTTTGAGTTTCAGATGGCTAGAGGACCTCCAGTTAGAAATGTACAGTAGGCTAGGGAGGTCAGCAGAGAGGTTACTACTAAATAAATAGAACTGAGAATCATCAGACTAGACCTCTCTAGTTTCTATTCACTTGCTGTTAAATGACACTCCATCTCCCTTCTCTGGACATTTTCATTCTCTTTCCTCTGTGCATGGAAATTTCTCTCTCCTCATTTCCATCTCCTGGCTTCCTGTCTAAGATTCTACCTTCTACAAGAAATCTTTCTCAATCCCTCTTAATGTTAGTTCCTTCCCTCTGAAATAACTTCCAACTTATGCTGTATATATCATTTGTACATTGTTGTTTACATGTTGTCTCCCTCATTAGACTCTGAACTCCTTGAGATCAAGGGCTGTTTTTCACCTTTCTTCATATCCCCAGCACTTAGCACAGTGCTTTCCACACAGTCACTGCTTAATAAATGCTTGATGACTAACTTGACATATCCAAAATGGGAGTCATTATTTTTTCCCAAAACTCTATCATTCTTCTAGATTCCCCTATTTCTATTGAGAATACCACCATCCTTCCAGTCTCTCAGATTCACCACCTCATTCACACTCACCCTAAATATAAAATTAGTGGCCAAGTTTTTTGTTGTTATTATTGGGGTTTTTGGGGGGGAGGGAGGTTGGCGTAGTTTTTTGTTTGTCCATTCATCCTCCACAGAATCTCATTCTTTCTCTTCACTCATGTAAAAACTGCCCTAATTCAGGCTCTCCTAACCAACATTTTCCCTGGACTATTGCAATAGCTTTCTTCTACAATTGGTGTCCACAAATCCAGTCTCTATGCCTTTTTACAGCCTGAAATATACTCCCTCCTCACCCAGAACTTTTAGAATGTTTGGCTCCCTTCGAAACTCAACATGAATTCTTTCTTCTGCATGAATCCTTTACTGACTCCCTGATTCCTAATACCCCTCCTCCTTTGCACTCAGTGATACCACTATATAAACCTATACCCCAAAGAGGAAAAAAAATAGAAAGGAAAATCTAAAAGTATTTATAACAGCTTTTTGTATGCGCAAACAACTGGAACTGAAGTGGGTGCTTGTCTGTTAGAGAATGCTGAACAATTACAGCATGTGAATGTAATTTTGCTGTAGGAAATGACTTGAAAGGGACAGTTTCAGAAAAACCCAGGAAGACTTCATTGAACTGATGTAGAATGAAGTAAATGAAGTTATACTATAGCAACGTTGAAAAGAGGGATGATTTTGAAAGCCATGGTTTTTCATTGGACCAAGCATAATTCCAGATGACCGTCGGTGAAGTCTTGACAGAGAGGTGGTAGACTGAGGTTACAAAATAAGACATTTTTTTTTGGACATCGTCAATATAGGAATTTGTTTTGCTTGACTCTGTTACAAGGTTTTGTTCTTTTAATAAGGTCCCTTCCAGGCCAAGATCCCATGATGTTAAAGTCTAGTACAGTGGAAAGCACACTGGCTTTGAAGTCAGAGGACTTGGATCCTCAAATGAAGAACCTGTGGGAACCTTGGACAAGACTCTCCAGCTCTCTCCCGGCCTCCACAAAGACATTTATTTCTCCATCTTTAAAAAAAAGGAGGGCTTGGGTCTAGTGGCCAGGGGCGGGGAACCAGCGCCTCAAGGCTGCTCCTAAGAAAGCCCCTAGGTAGGATGGACCCTTCCAACCCCAAATTCAAACCCGGATTCTAAGTACGCTCCTATAATGCTTCTGGCCAAATCGTTTAAGGCTGTGTTTAAGAAATAAAACAAAATTCCCAAACCCCGAAGTCAGCCGCAGTTTGGGACCCGCCTGGAGAAGCCCAATTACGAGCCTTCACCACTGAGGCGCAGGAGTGGTGGGGGCGTGGACACTCGAGGGCTCGAGCCCTGGAGCGGGCCTTTTTCAGGAGCCCGAGGGGAAAAGCCGTTGGCCTCCCGGGCGGTGGGCAGAGGAGCGTGGGGGCAGCCCCGGCTCTCCTCCTCCACGAGTTCCCCTCGTCCTCTTCCTCCCCAGAGGCTGTCCCAGCGACTCAGGGGCGGGCTAGCGGGCGGGAGATCTCTGGGAGCCGGTCGGGCAGCTCTGGAAAGGGACATGGGAGGAGACCCTCACGAGGCGGGCGAGAATGGGGGGCTCCAAGAACGTTGACAGGCCCAGCATCGCCCGGGGCTGAGCTTGGACTGGGAACTGAAGCCAAGTGCGCTTAGGCGGGCCAGCTCCGCGCCGAGTAAGTGACCAAGGGGTGGGGCGGAGTGGGGCGGAGTGGGACGGGGTGGGGCGGGGCGGGGCGGGGAGCTGCCCAGCCGGGCAGGGACGGGGAGGACGCTGCAGGACGGGGCGGGATCAGGCGGGGCGGGGCTGGAGTTGGGGAGTACGGGACCCAGTGGGTCGGGATGGGGCTGGGGAGGACGGGACTAGAGGGGAATGGGATTGGGGATAGAGATGGGGATGTTAGAGGCAGTTCTGACCTGGGGGCGAGCAGGTGAACGGATAAAATTTAAAAGGAAGCAAGATAACGGATAATTCGAACTAGGTTCCGCCCGGCTCGGAGCTGCAGGGCCATGGGCTGGAAGACCCTTACGGCCCCCCGGGCCAGGTTTGGTCTGGTTTCTCGGGGTTGGCAGCTAGTTAGTGCCCGGCTTCGACTCCGGGGCAAGGAAGGAAAGGACCCTCCCCACCCCTGGTGATTCCACCTTCTCCTCCAGGAGGAAACCATTGAAAGGATTCGTTCAAGGTCACGTAGCTTGCGAGTGACCCACCCTGGAGCAGAATTTCCCGCTCCAGAATCCCCTGTCCAGTGAGCTTGAGCCCACATCCTACCCCTCCCCATGCCCTAAGTGTCCTCCAAAGAGGACTCACCCCATCAGAACTCTTACCAGGTGACCCCAGAAGACAAGGTCAGGGTCTAGGGCTTTGTGGTGAGTTCATGGAGTCTAATAACAGTAAGGAAGCTGAGGAGGAGGACCTCGAGGAAAGGAAAGAAGGAAAGGTGGGCTTCTCAGGTGGACCTCAAACAAAGAAATGACAGAGAGGAACCCCGGGAACAGATGTAGTCTGATCTCCCCTAGATGTCAAAATCCATTCCCTTGATCATCATCCAATGACTTATAGAATGCTAGAACTGGAAGGATCTTAGAGGCCATCCATCTACTTCAGGCTTCTCCCCTCTTATTTTTTGCAGAGGAGGAAATTGAAGCCCAGAGAGGTTTCTAAAGTCACACACTGAATTAATAGCAGAATCAAAACTAAAATTCAGGCCTTTGGCCTGTGTGTGAGAAGGTACACTGTTTTTTAGTGAAGACTTTCAGCTCCATAGGGTGCTCTGTGACCCATCTCCAACTACCCTTTTGATTGTTTATGTTTATAATCAGTAGTAGTTATTATTTTTAAGAATGATAAGGTATATTACCAGACAGACCTCAGAAAATAATAGTAAATGAAGGAGATCATTTTTAACTGCCTTTTTTTTGGATCTTAGAATCATATTCTCAGAGTTGTAAAGGACCTCCAAGGTCCCAGTCTAGTATAATAACCCTTACCTGAATAAGAATATTCTTTGCAACATACTCAAAGAATAATCATTCATACTGCTTTTCCTTAAAAATCTTCAAGATCAATGGGAGCCCACACCCTTGGAGACAGCCCATTTTACACAGGAGCAATTCTAATTGTTAGGAAGTTTTAACTTATATCAAGCCTAAATTTGCCTCTTGGCAACTTCCTCCCATTTTTTTAGTTCTGTCCTCTAGGGCCAAACATCTGGCTCAAAACTTTTGTAAGACAGCTTTTCAAACTCTTGGGAACAGAGACAGAATTGTCCCCATCAAGACCCTTCTCCAGTGTAAATAGCCTTAGTTTCTTCAGATGATTCTCCTATGACAAGAAATTGAGGCTGTTCAACAGCCTACTTGCCCACTTTTGGATGCCATCCAGCTTATCAATGTCTTTTATAAAATGTGGCACCAAGTAGCAAACACAATGCTCCTGATGTTGCCTGATCAGGGAAGAGTATAGCAGGACTGTATTCCACAATATGGAGAGCTCCTCCTGGCCAGGGATAATCTTTTGCCTCATGCTGTGTCTCCAGAGCTTAGCACAGTACTTGGCACATACTAGGTGCTTAACAAATATTTATGACTATGACTTCCCTAATGCCTCTCAATGCAGCCTAAGATTGCATTTGTTTTGTTTTGTTTTTTTACTGTAATTTTTTTTTTTTGCTCTTTGGTGGGCAATTGGGATTAAGTGACTTGCCCAAGTCACACAGCTAGTTTTGTGTGTGTGTGTGTGTGTGTGTGTGTGTGTGTGTGTGTGTTAAGTGTCTAAGGCTGGATTTGAACTCAGGTCCTCCTGACCCCAGGGCCAGTGCTCTATTCACTGCGCCACCTAGCAGCCCCTTTTAGTATTGACTCGCAGAGCTTTCAGTCTATTATAACGCCTAGATCCTTATCAGAAAAATTTACTGTTTGGCCATGCCTCCCATAGCTTGTGTTTCTGAAATAGATTTTTTTGAATACAAGTGTAAAGCTTGACATTAGCCCTATTAATTTTACAACAAAATTTTTAAATGTTATTTTTTTACAACACACACATTTCCAAATATTTCTGTCATAGTCTTCCCTTATTACAATAAATGAATGAATAAGGGAGGGAAAAAAACTGTGTATTTACTATGTGCCAGAAACTGAGCTAAGAACTGGGTGTACAAATGCAAAAGATATCTAGACCAGGGGCAGCTAGGTGGCGCAGTGAATAGAGCACTGGCCCTGGAGTCAGGAGGACCTGAGTTCAAATCCTACCTCAGACACTTAACACTAGTCATGTGATCTTGGGCAAGTCACTTATTGCTCTGCCTTCCCCCCTCAAAAAAATAAAAAAAGAGTGAAGACTTGACTGTCATAAATTATAAAAAATAAAAATAAATTTTAAAATATATCTAGGCCAATTGTAGAGATGAGGGGTGACCAGAAAGGATGAAGTCACAGGGATGATGAATGATAAAGTGATTGACATACCCTTACATAAAAGCAGTGGCAGTGTTCTGATTCAGAAAGGTGAGTACATATACATTAGAGCTGGCAAGAAGATGCTGGGGTCAAGTATAGGTATGTGTCTGGAGTCAGCTAGATATGGTGAACTCTCCCCAATCACCCTGGCCCTAGATTGGGAGCTAGGGGGTCTATTTGAGAGTCTGGAGACAAAGCAGCATGGTGGTGTAAGAAGGGAGTTTCATATCTCTAAATCTTAATAAATGTAACTAACAAAATGCTCTGAGCTCTGATTACCTTTGTCAGGTAAAAAAATGCCTCTTTGATTAAGTTACAGAATCAATCAACTAAAGCCATAAACTAGATAAGAATACCTGCTAAGGCTTCTATTCAATCAAAGGTATAAATTAGGTATAAATAAGTCCTTAATAAATTTGTGAGACAAAAGTACTGGGATTGATTAAAAATTGGTGATACCACACAGGAAAAGTCTTACATTTGGTTAAAAAGAATCAGTCAATCTTTGGAGATTAAATGAAACAACAGGCCAGTTCAGAATCCAGTACTCCAATGCCGGGCCAGCCTAGTTGTAGAGCAGTTCCATCCAAGCTCCTGAGAAGGAATTGCTTGGGAAGGTTTCTTGGGTCAGGGAGAGAATGGGTCTCTCCTCCCCTCCCCTTGACCAGAGGATGGATGATCTTAGAAACTTGAAAAGGCCAAAAATTTTGGACCGTATTAGTCTAGTTTGCAGTGTTCCAGTGACAGAAGCAAGAAGCCAAGCAATAGCCAGCACACCAAGCTATAGCAACATTAGGACCCTGCAAGATCACTAATCCTCCCCAGAGACAGCTCCATCCTCCAAAAGGGAGCTTCATAAGAGAAAAAGAATTATAGAAACCACATGCAGTCTAAGTGTGAGCTACTTAAAGGATGCTGTGACCTCTATGGGGGCCTGGCCCACCAATGGTTTTTTAAATTTTTATTTTCAATTCACAGAACAAAACAAGCATTTCTGTATTACGGTACAATAAGAATCTGGGAAACTAGTCTTAGAGAAGCTATATGTTATACTATGTTATAGTGGCATTGCAGGAAAATGGTGGTAGAACTTTGTATATCTGAACAAATCCAGGTCTAAATCTTCTGGCCATCAAAGGATAGGTGGCTTACCATCCTATTAAGAATCGTCTTCTCTATCAAGTTATAGGGCAAATATAGGAAATACCTCCTGCTTCTAGTACCAGGACCTCTCAGTGACTTTAGACCTCTTGAGCTCACAAGATATCCACTAGGGCTAGAAACATCCATCCTCAAAAATCACTGTTTGGACCCCTCTGCTCAGGGAAAGAAACACAAAGCAGAAAATATAAGTAGGGACCTGAAATGCCATCTCAGGCTCACCTAGGCAATCACATGTATTCACTGTTAAAGAAATGAGTTCATCAAAAAGAACTGACCTACCATCTACATAGATGAGAGCAAGGAAAGAGGCATGTTTAATGAAACTAATATGGATCATTGGCTTTAATCAGAGTTCAGCAGACTTTTAGTGTTATTTTAATTTGCACAATGATAATTATTGTATATATTGTTATCCTGGTTCTACTTTCTTTGCGTTGTATCAGTTCATGCAAGTCTTCCAATGCTTCTCATTTTTCTTCCTTTTAAGATCATCATAACATAACAAAACCACTCCCAGGCCTTATTCAAGCTCTTTTGTGCCTTTTGGTGAATTAGAGTTCTGAAGAGACAACTTGTATCATCTGCCCCATTAGAAGGTATGCACTTTGTCCTTATAGAATTGCTCCTAATTGCTTGCTCATATTTATCTTTTTACATTTCTTATTCATGTTTTGACATTTCAGAGTTTCTATTTAGCTCTGATCTTTTCATCAAAAATGCTTGCAAATCCTCTGTTTCATTAAATGTCCATTTTCCCCCTGTAGATTTATACTTAGTTTTGCCAGGTAAGTGGGTTTTTTTGGTTATAAGCCTTTTGCAACATCATATTACCAGCTCTGTACCTTTATAGTATTAGCTAACAAGTCTTGTGCAGTCTTGCCTGTGATTCCTTGTCATCTGAATTCTTTCTGATTGCTTGCAATACTTTTTCTTTGATCTGGAAGTTCTTGACTGACATCCTCGGAGTTTTTATTTGGTTTTTCTTTCCAGACGTGGTCCATGGATTTTTCCCTCTGGTTCCAATAGATCTGTCAGTAAGTCAGTAAATATTCATTAAGCACTTATTATGTGCCAAACACTATGTTAAGCACTGAGGAGACACAAGAGTCCTGGTCTCAGGAAGCTCACATTTGAATGGAGGAAACAATGTGCAAACAACTTTATAAATAAGCTATGTTCAAGAAAAATCAGAAGGAAGTCCCTGGAATTACCTTAATTAAGGATAGGGAAAAGACTTTCTGCAAAAGGCCCTAGAAAAGATGACTGAGAAGAAACAGCTAGATGAGTGAATTGGGAGAAAGTGGTGTTACGGAAACCTAGAAAGGAGAGACATCAAGGAGAAGAGAGTGACAGTATCAGAGGTCAAGAAGGATGATGATTGAGAAAAGGCCATTAGATTTGGCAGTTAAGAGATTACTAGTGACTTTGGAGAAAGAAGTTTCACTTGAACCATGAAGTCAGAAGCCAGATGGCAGACTTAAGAGAGAAAGAAAAAAGGAAGTAAAGGCAACTGTTGAAGATGTTCTTCTCATGGAGCCCAGCCACAGAAGAGATGGAGCATTGGAACATTCAAGAAAGGGTTTTTTTCAGGATTGGACACGAGCATGATTGTGGGCAATCAGGAAGCACAGAGTGGGCAGGGAGAGATTGAAGATAAGAGAGACAGCGGGGATCATAGAAGGGGCAATTTGCTGCGGAAGAGGGAAAGGAATGGGACCATTTGTGCATGTATAGGGGTTTGCCTTGGTAAGGAGAAGAGCAACCTTCTTATGTGAGATAGGGTGAAGGAGGAGATAGTGGCAGAACATATCTGAGTGCTGTAAGATGAGGAGGAAGGAGGAAGATGGGGCTCTTGACATATGGCCTCAATTTTTTCATTAAACCGTGAGGCAAATTTTTCAGCAGAGATTGTGTGTGTGTGTGTGTTGGGGAGGGGAAGACAGGAGCAACAGACCATCTGAAAAGGGATGAAAAGATGTGGAAAAGCTGC
Organism: Gymnobelideus leadbeateri; assembly: GCA_011680675.1. Taxonomy (NCBI): domain Eukaryota; kingdom Metazoa; phylum Chordata; class Mammalia; order Diprotodontia; family Petauridae; genus Gymnobelideus; species Gymnobelideus leadbeateri. Next base: position 235,629 of record WOXC01007789.1, on the reverse strand, counting down.
TGTGGTAAATGGGATAGAGAAGTGATGTATTTGTGAGTGTGGTGAGGTGAAGGGTATGATCATCTTTGTGTGTGGCTGACATGGGGAGAAGTAGGTCATGGGAAATGAGTAATCTGAGGAGGCTTGAGGTTGGGATGTTTGAGAGAATACCAGTATGTATTGCAGAAGCCCTGCTAGCAGGAGTTGAGTGAGAGAGAAAAACTGTGAGCCACGAAGTGAACTCATTAAAGAAAAAGCCATCGTTCTGGAGGTTGGTAGACAACAGCCACCAGAATTGTGATTGGGTGGTAGATGTGGGTCGAGTGTACCTCAAAGGAGGAAAGGTTCCTGAGTGACAGGGAAAATTGGGAAGTGGAAATGGGGACCAAGGAATATTCCAACTTCCCCACCTCAACCCATGAGTTGGGGAGAATGAGTGAAAGTATAGCCAGTGCTGGAAAGGGAGGCCAGGAAAGTTAGGTCATCAGGAGGAGCTGGAAAGGAAAGGCTTCAAGGTGAAAACAATTTTGTTGCCTATGGAGTAGGCATTCCAGAGGGTGCACAATGGAAAGAGTAGCTAGGTTTAGGGACATTGAGGGAAGGAATTGGATTGAGATGGGAATAAGGGATCAGACAGGGGATGAGGAGTGGGATTTAAATGATGCTGAAGAATTTCAGAATCCCTGGAATGGGGAGGGGATGGAGCAAGGAAGCTTAATAATCACTGAGCAATGAATTCTGGTAGATTTCCTCATCCACAGGGGTTTGACCTCAGGGTAGAGTTCTCTCAGGGTCAGGCAGTTTAAGTGAGTGGACAGATGTTGGAAGCTGAAGGAATGCTATTCTTCTTCTTCCCCCAAGGCAGGAGACCAAGATGAAGACTTTGTAGAATGGCCTTCCTCCTCTTCCCAAAAATGGAGGAGCCTGGTGTTTGATGGAAGGGTGTTTCTCTTCCTGGGGGTGTCAGAGAACCAGGCAGGAGACCTCGATTGTTGAAATCCAGGCAGTTTTCTTTCATAATTTCTTGAATATGATATCCAGACCTTCTTTATGGTGATGTCTTTCAGATATTTCAATGACTTTTAAATTACCTCTCTTGGATCTATTTTTCAGGTCATTTATTTTTTGTATGAGAAACTTCACATTTTCTTATATTTTTTCAGGCTCTTCATTCTAATATTTCTTGTCTTTATATAGTTAATTTCTGCTTGGTTCATTCTAATTTTCAAGAATACTCTTATGTGAGTAAAATTGAGTAGTCTTATACTAAGCTGTTAATTCTCCTTCCAAGTCTTTTTACTAAAACTGGTTTCTTTTCATTTTTTTCTCTATTTCATTTGTAATGTCATTTTTAAAGTCTTGCTTCTTTTTCTAGTAATTCTAGTTGATATTGTGACTGAGTTGTGTTTTCCTTTGAGGCTTTTCTTGTAGATAGTTTAGTTATTCTCTTCTATGTTTGTGTCTTGGGCATTCCTGATACCATAGCTCTTTATTGTAGAAGTCTTTTGTTGTTGTTGATGATGATGATGATGATTCATTCTTCCAGCCTTATTTCCCTATCCAGTATTTTACATTAGAGCCAGGCTCTGGACATTTCTGGAGGGAATTGCTGGTCCTTATTTCAGCTGTACACACACACACACACACACACACACACACACACACACACACATTCTTCTCTGGGGTTCTTTCACAGCTTTCTCTAGGCTTTTGGATTATGTGTTTTTTGAGGATCTCAGGGCAGCTTAGGCTGGAAACTTGCAACCTTTCACACACTGACCAGTTTGATCCAGGGTGAAGTCTGATTGTTTCCCTCCTGATCTGAGTTTTGCAGGCTTTGACTCTGGTTTGGGTCACTATGACATAACAGGCTTGTTATGTTAGACTTCTACTGACTGCATCCCTTCTCTATCAGTCAGCTGGAAAGCTCTGCTGGTTCAGAGCAGCAGCAGAACCCATGCTCTTCCTTGATCTGAGTTCCTTGCCCTAGTTACCCAATTGTAGGCCTCAGACAGGACTAGGGACTGAATCCATGACTCTACTCTGGGGTCAGGGCCAAAAAGCCACTTCTCACTTCTGTTCACTTCTGTCTAGTCACAACCTCAAACCAGGTCTAAACTGGATCTGCAACTTCTCCTAGCCCTAGAACATAGCCCCATTTAGTTAGGACTCCAGTGGAGCAACCCAGCTGGGGTGAACAAGCAGTACTCTGGTTCCTGTTGGCTGACATGCTCCTTGCAAGGTACACAGGGTCAGTCCCTGCTGCTTGTAATACACACCTGTAAGTCAGTCACTCAATACACAGTTATTACTATCTTCCAGGCACTGTGCTAAGTGCTGGGGATACAAAGAAAGATAAAAAGCAACCCCAATGCCAGAGAAGCTCACAATCTAATGGAAATCTGCAGAACTTCAAGCATGCGAAAAACTATAAATAAACAAGCTTTGTACAGGATAAATGTGAAATAATGAACAGAGGTAAGGCACTAGAATGAAGAGGGATCAGGAAAGGCTTCCCATAGAAGATGGAATTTTAGCTGAGACTTAAAGGAAGTCAGAGAGATGATGGCTCATCTCAGAAAGCAGAAATGAAGAGGGAAAACATTCCAGGTATAGGGAACAACCAGTGAAAATGGAGAGTCTAGTTGGAAGTACAGCCTGGAAGAGAGTAGGGATCTATAATAGGGCTCTGAGGTCAGAGGGATACAGTGGCTGGTTGGTTCCTGTTTCTGTTCCTTGGCCTGGAAAGAGGACTATGTGTTTTCTACTTGGATTTCCTGATCACTGCTAGGTCTGATTTACTTAAATTTCTATTAGAGCAATTGAGAGAGGAGAGCTGGGCTGTTCTTACTCCTACTCTACATTTTGGCTGGCATCTTCCATGTTTCTCTGAATTCCTCATAATTACCATTTCTTGGAGATTTAATAATATTCTACTACATTCATATGGTACAATTTCAATCTGTTCTTTATCCAAATCATTGACAAAAATATTAAATAGCATATAGGCAATTAAAGATCACTGTGTTGTTTCACCAGAGATCTCGTTAATCAAACTATTAATGATCCCTATTTTGAGTCAGACCCTTCAACCAGTTCTGAATCCTTCTTACTTTTGCCTACCCCACATTTTTCCATCCCCTCCACAAAAATAGAATGAAATATTTTGTCAAATGCTTTCTCCAAAATCTAGAAGTGAAAAAAATCTAGGAAAATTAAATCTATAGTAGTCCTTTCATCTACCAAACCAATAACCTTGTTTAAAAAAAGAAAAGAAAATGAGTCATTCATTCTGGCATGACCATATTGCCTCTTTGTGATCACCAACTTTTTCTAGATATTCACCAACCATGACTCTATTAACAAGTTCTACCTAGAATTGAAGCCCATTCAAAGTCTTGCCTAGAATTTGCACAGACCATGTCTCTTCCCTAGTACAACATTTGCCCTTTTCCATTCCTGTGATACCTCTCCCATTTTACATGGTCTTTCAGAGTTCAATGACAATACTTCAGCAATCACATCTACCAGTCCTTCCTTCCCTGGGGATGTAGTTCATCTGGTTCTGGTGACATGAACACATAAAGCACAAAAGGTGCTCTTGCTATCTCTCTATTTATCATGAATGTCAAGTCCTAATTAGACTTTTTTGTTCTGTCTTCTTCAGTGTCCTTGACAAAGAAACAAGAGGTAAACTAAGCGATTTGTGCATTCCCTCTGTCCTCTAACATTGTCATAACTATCCCAGTCACAGTACCTGTGATACATTTTGTATGCCACGATTGTGATGTTTCACAAACTCTTCATTGATTTCTAGGTAATCTATTGCATACTCTGATGACAATATCTGTTATCATAAATATTCTGTTTCTATCTACATTGATCCTAAATTCTTTATACTTTGCTTCCTTCCCCCTCTGCCCTCCCCCAACTACTCCTCCATTTCTTCATGTAGCAGCTGGGGCAGCCCCATTTTACACTTGGGATGCCCAGAAAAGGTACTCTGAAGTGCATACTCTTAAGAGTCCATATCCACACAAAACCATAGTGCATGAGTGCCTATCAATGTGTTTACTTTTGCACAAGTCAGAAAACACAAGTAGTTCAAAGCAAAGATATTTAATGAAATAACATAATAAGTAGCAGTAGACTATTTCCCCCCAAACTGCTCCCCAAATACACATATTATTAGGAAGAATGCACATATCTAGGGAACATTTGTGAAGGGCACACACGTAATAAACACATTCCCAAGGCACATCATAACTGTCGGTGCTTCAGGCCCTCCGAATCATCTGCTGACGTGGTCTTGAAGCTCTTGCTGAGTGTGGCATGTAGGCTGTACCAGGTGTTACTCACCAGTCTTGTGGTTATGTGTCTGATTTTTTTTGCTCCCAAGCTTCCTCCCTGCTCTCCTCTTCTGGTCTTCATCTCTTCAAGGCCCCCGATGGCCATTTTAGCTCATTTCTGACAGTGGGCAGTGATTCCGAAGCCTTTGAAGGATGAACTATCGATGCTTTAGTCATTAGCAAGGCTGTGAGTCCCCCACGTTCGTTAAGAGTCAAACTCTAGGAAGAGGATACTTAATTGAACCTAACTAACTCTTAAACTCTGTGTCTGGGCTAAGAGGTGATTCTTTGTCCCAGACAACTGATTTAAGGTTTTAAATTGATAAGGCCTTCTCTGGCTTGGCATACAAATTAATTTGAGTAAAAAAAATAGTGCTAAATAGAGGAGGCAAAGTAGTTATTCTCCATTCACTTGGCAGTGGTGCCTGCCTTCATTATATAGAAGTGATCAACTACAAACCTCCAAGACTTTGAGTTTCCTTATGCTTATGCAAAGATATCTTCTTATAATTCTGCTCCAGCCCCCACCCAAATTTTTAACATCTGATTCCTAGTCATGAGTATTTTCCCAGCCAAGTGTCAGTGATTCCCCTGAGGTGACATTTGCCTTTTTTAATTAGGATCTCTAGTAGACATTGCATATTACTTATAGTTTGGACATTTATATAAAGGCAACACTCCAGATCAGGGTACAGAGGGATTATCCCCCTCCCCCCTTTCTCCATTCTAGAAACTATACTTCTGCTAATATAGCCCAAGACTGGGTTGGTTTTACTACCTGCCATATCAAAAAATAAATTAATTCATACTGAACTTGGGCGACATTAACAGAAATATATTTAGAATGATGAAAGTCCCAGTTCCACTGTCCTCCATACTAGAATAGTGCCTAAACACAAATACACAAAGTATGAGTAACAAGACCAAAATAACCCCAACAATCAGTCCCTGTTCACAATAAGCTTACACATCCTACCAGAACCTATACAAATTCATTAAGAACAGGTCATGACAAACTGGGGGTTTCTTTTGGTCTTTCTATCCAGAAGGGCCTAGCAGGGTGTTTTGCATGTAATAAAAACTTAATAAATGTTTGTAAAACTGAATTAAATTGACTAGCAATCCTTACTTCCTTTCCTACATACTCACAAACCATTTCTTTCATTCGTCCTAGTATTTCTTTTAAACAAATTGAGTCAAACACACCAACCTACAGTCTGTAAAATAGAACTTCCCCCTTTTAAAAATTGGAGCATTTGTCTGTCTTAATTACTGTGGTGCCTTCTTCCCCTCTTTTTCACCCTAGTTCTCCCAGATCCTTCAGAGATCACTCACAGTTTCAATCTCAAGTTCTTTTAGTGTCCTACTATGTCATTTATCTGGGCTAGGTGACTAGGGAGGCAGTTAGGTATTTTCATTAACTTTTCACCAGGTCACGTAATATAGTAGGAAGAGGACTGGAAAACAGAGGTTCTTAAACTAGGGTTCACAAACCGGAGTCTGTGTGGTTGGATGGGAAAAAAATTGTCTTATTTTGACTAACCTTTGGTTTCCTTTATTATCCTATGTACTTTATCTTATGCATTTAAAAATATTATTCTGAAAAAGGGTGCACAGGCTTCACCAGTCTTCTAAAGGAGTCCCATGACACACAACAAAGATAAAGAACTAGTTACAGTCACTGGGTTTCAATCTCAGCTCTGACACTTAGTAGATGTATGACCCTAAGGACATCACTATACATACCTCCCTCAGCTTCAGTTTGTAAAGAGGAATAATATTTATCTTACCTACCTAGAAGGGTTACTGTAAAGAAAGTATTTTGTAAATCTTAAAACTTTCCCCAAATGTAAGTTATTATTATAATTCTGGCTTTCATTCTGTTAACCATTCCACAGCTTCACTAAGTCTTTCTTGAGATTTGCATATTTCTTGAGAATTGCATATACTTTTCAAAGTTCATACATACTGTGGTTTTAAATAAGAGTAGCTTAACATTTTATGTTTTGTTATTTTTCTTTTTTAAAAATCTTAAATTGGTGCTTTTTATTTTTATACATAGAAATTTCTCAACCACTCCCCACTCAATAAAATCCTTCCTTGTAACAGAGATAATAAGTTAATTAAAATAACCATCAGAATGGTATAGAAAGGAATGAAATGGAAAAACATTAATTAAGTTTGGTCTGTGCCAACCAAGTACTGATCTAAATACTAGGAATACAAATAAAAAATGGAGACAGCCTCTGCTCTCAAGTAGCTCATATTCTAATTAAGACAGTGCATAAAAGGTTTTAGTTTCATGGCTGATGTAAAGGCCTGGTGACAAAGTAGCAGGCAGAGGTCAAGGGCCCAAAGGCCTTGGGGAGGAATGGCGGAGCAGATGATCCCAGACCAAGAGGTCAGCAGATCTCACTGGAATACCTCCAGTAGAAGTGGAAATGGGAGGTGAAAGGTCAGCAGCTAGCTGAAAGTTGGCACTGGTGCCTAGAAAGAACTAGGCAATAGGTTCCTGAAGACTGGTTTAAGGAAAGGGAAGGTCTCTTCTGTATCTGATATTGTTTGGAACATTCTGTACTTATAGCCCACTACTTCTCAACCAAGGGAAGTGTATACCACTATTGTTCCTCTGGAACCAAGTTCCCTGCATTTAATCTGAATTCTAAGTCTTTTGATTTTGTTTTTATTTGCATTGTTGTGGTCATCATATATATTATTTTCTTGGTTATAATTTCTTTGATCTATATCATTTCATGTAAACCTTCCCATATTTTTCTATGGATTCATCATATTAATCATTTCTTATAGATTCATATATTACATTCATATGCTGCAGGCTAACAGGTTGGCATCCACTTTATTTCCAGTCTTTTTTCTTCCATAAGAAGTGATGCTATTAATAATTTGATATCTATAAGACCTTTCTATTCCTTACTTCCTTGATATATATGCCAAGTAGTGGGATCACTGTATCAGAGGGAATGAAGTGTTCAATTTTCTTGAATAATTCCAAATTATCTCCCAGCATGGTTAAATCAATTCATAGTTCCACCAGTGATGAGTTATTATACTTGGTTTTTCTCCAGGTCATTCAAACATTAATCTTCTTATTCTTGCCAATTTAGTTATGAAGTAAAACATCAAAGATTGTTGTAATTTGCTTTATCATAGTAGTAACAGAGTATTTTTCATATGATTGTTGGTCATTTGCATTTCTTCTGTTCAAAACTTGTAGTGGCTATTGGTTTTATTTGTATATTTATATCAATCTCTATATATCTTCCACACTATACTAGACTTTTATCAGAGATATTTGGTGCAAATGTTCTTTTAATAAAATTTTATCTTTTTAAAAATGTTTTTACACCAGTCATTTCCAGATGCTCCCTCTTCCCCAATCCAGAGAACCTTGTCTTGCAACAAAGAAAAAGTTAAACAAAACAAACTGATATAACAATTGCATCTATTCCAGTCACCCCATCTCTCCAGTTAAAAGATGGAGGTTATTTCCTCATCTGCTCTCTAAGGCTAAGATTGCTCATTAAAATTATACATGGTTTTTATTTTCTTTCTTGATGATAATCCAGTCTTTGATGGACCCCTTTTGGACTTTTTTCACTATACCTTAAGGGAACAGTATATGGTGTCTAATGTGATCTCAGACATTAAAAGGAAGGAATAGGGGTGGCTAGGTGGCTCAGTGAATAGAGCACCTGCCCTGGAGTCAGGAGGATCTGAGTTCAAATTCCACCTCAGACACTTAGCACTCAACTAGCTATGTGACCTTGGGCAAGTCACTTAACCCCAATTGCCCTGCCTTCTCCACTCCAAGAAGCAAAAAAAAAAAAAAAAAAAAGGAAGGAATACTGATGTTCAAAACCAGGGAGCTGATTGTCCTTCCCTGTTGATATAACATCTGGAGTATTGTGTTCAGTTCTGGGGACCACATGTCAGGAAGGACATTGAGAAACTGGAATGCATCCAGAGGAAGGCAACTAGTATGGGGAAGGGCTTGAGATTATGTCAAATGAAGGAATTTGGGACCTTTAGCCCAGAAAAGAGTTGGGAAAACAGAAGCAAAACTTTCCAAACTATTAGAGTTATCTCCAAATAAAATGGACTCCCTTGGGAAGAGGTAGTTTATATTCCTTAGAATAAATGCTAGACTAAAGAACATTTATCCAGGTGTTTTACAAGTGATTCTAGTCCAGCTATAGACTAGATCTATTAGATCACATCTGAAATCCATTTTAATTCCCGTTGTCTGTGATTCTTAAGAAACCTTTCTTATTGTATTATTGAGAGTTTAAAGCCCATCTTCTTAAGAATATAGTTTAAATATTAGCTAAATGCATTAATTTGCATTTACCCACATCCATGCTTAATTTCCATTCATTTATTCATTCATTCAATATTTATTAAGCTCCCATTAGTTGTAGTATAGCAATGAACATGATTTTGGACATTCTTGAGGATATAGTGAAGGACAGCCTGGTGTGTTGTGATCCGTGAGGTCAGTAACAGTTGCACATGACTGACTGACAATAACAAAAGTTCTAGTATATCATGCCTTCTCAAATAGTTATAAGAGATTCTCCTGATGTTTATCAACATCAGCTTGATATCCTACAAACCCCCCAAAATGAAAGGTTAATTGTAAACTGGAAGACGTTATTGTGTCCTGCTTCCTCAGATCATTTAAAAGGGAGAGAGAAGCATCACAGGATCATTTAAGCTTACTACTTGGCTTTTCTCAAACTGATTTCAATTTTGTTTTTGTCTCAACATAGGGAGATATGCTTATATTCGTGGTACTCTGTCCCTAGGATTCCTCTCCACAGTGACCTTGTGGAAAAATTAAACTTAAATTTTAAAGAAATAAAAGTGAACAGAGAACATGTGGGGATGAATCTAACTAAGCTCTTCTGGAGAGCAGGAGAGAAAGGAATTACTCAGTAGAATTACTTGGTAGGAAAGAGAACTGACAATTTGGGCCAGCCAGGAGTTAGACTCCTTCTAAAATGGAGAATGGAATCTTATAGGTGAAAACATATGAAGGAACTGGGATAAATATGATAAAGAGTTTATCTTACCATGAAACAAAAGAGCTCACACTACAAAGGAAGAGATCATCTCCCTCTTCTCTCACCCCTCCCAACCAGTTTATTCTTATAAATATTCAGATGCTAGAAGGCCTGAAGTCAAGAACAAAGTAGCTCCCTTCCAAAAGAACGAATTATTATGCTTTTCCTCTAGCAGAATTCTATGTTGAAATTTGGAGACAGACCAGATTCTTTTCAACTAGGGATATTAAGGAAGGTTTCATGGAAGAAGTGATTTTGGAGCCCTACTTTGAAGGTTGGGTAGAATGTTATAGAATGGAAGAGCAAGGAATAGTATGAAGTTTGGCAATAACCTCTTGTGCTTGTATCTATCTGTGTCAGGATATGCCATACATTTGGTATCCCCACTCATCCATCCTCAAGGGCTGGGTTACCAAAAGGCTGAGTGAAAGTTATTTGTAGGTACTTCCTACCAATTATTCACAAATAGGCCACCAGGTGGCAATGTATACCAAATGTCCATGCACCCTAGGAAAAGGGGCCATGGCTAGAAAACAGGCTTTTTTTCTTGATTTTAAGGAGAACCACATCACCATAACTAAGAAAAAGACATAAGTAAAATTGAGTTGAGGAGGATAAGGTAGGAGCTATTGCATTGCAATGAGACCTGAACACATATGCTGAAAACAGCCTGTAAAGATGGAGGTAAGAGTCATTCAGGGAGCTCTGGAAGTCAGGGTTGGGTGAATTAAAGGGACAGAAGAAGCAGGATAAGGGGAAGTCCACAAACAGGGTTTGAAACAAGGGCCTAAATGGAAAGGAAGAGGTATTCAGGAAAATCAGAGAGTAGGCAGTGATGAATACAGACTTGAGTATGTACCTATACCTAATGTGAACATCCTATGTAAACTAGCAATGGGGGGACGTGAGAAGAGAGGAGGCACATGTTTAGGCAGTGCTGGCATCCATGCTCAGGGGAATATGGTGGCATAGGTAAAGACCAAGATCTTAAAACTCCAGTAGGGAGGAAAATGTCCACTGGAAAAAAACACAAAGGTTTTTCCAGGTTACAGAGTTTCAGGTGACTCTGAAGGGGACAGAGATGAGCAGACATGTAGAGGGATGGCTCATCCTGACAGCTAGCAAAATCATGTTTTGGGGGAGAGAGTACAGACAATGGTTTCTCAAGTCTTCTATGAAAAGAAATGCCATTAAACAAATGCAGACCCAAACAATGAAAAAGTTCACACAGTCCGCCAACTGAGAAACCACCAGGAACATTCCAGCTACTTAAACAGTGAGTGGCCGGGAAGGCTGTTGTCTGTATAATTAGTTCTTAATTTACTCAGCTAATCAGAAGGAGTTATGTAGTATATACAAAACATCTGATAATCCAAAATTATTTAAATTAGGTTTAGGGGTATATTTTATGTTAGTTTAACATATTTGCCTGTATTATGTTTAGGTTAATTATAAAATTAGACTCTGTTCCTTGAGTACAAAACCAGTTAACATCAGTGAAAGGTGGTTCAGAAGGGTTCTGCAAAGAAAACAGCAACCAGTCTGAGACTCATATTTTATCATAAATGAGCCATACAAGGATAATTGAAATGTGACTAGACTGCTATAGGAATAGAGCAATGGTTTCCTTTTTTACTCAACAGCATGTTACAAAGACAGTTGTTGCAGGGGCATCATTTCATTCACCTCCTCACATCCATCCATTTGGAGAAGGCAGCCCTCAGATACAAGATAAACTTCCCTGGGCAAAAGTACCTTGCCTCTATCATGGCCAGGTTGTTATTTCAGGCAAGGCCTACAGTCCCAAAAGAGAGGTGTACATGGACCATCTGGATTCTGGAGAAATGTGAATCAGTCCTGTATATAAAGCAAAGTGCTTTGTAAAGCAAGAGAGCTGAGTTCTGGCATAGACAGGCACAGAAACAATCCTGTTTTCCTTTTTTCTCAGAACCCAGATGGTGCATGCACATGTCCCTTTTGGTACCATAGGCCTTCTCTGGAATAACATCCTAGCCTTGCCAAGAACAGGGATGCTTTTGCCCAGTGAGGTTTATCCGGTATTTGAGAAGAGGGCTTCCTTTACTTATTATCTGAAAATACAGCTGTCTTTTAGGGATTAATGGTGGGGATGGAATGGAATAAGGATTCAATAACAGCACCACATCAAACTGTAAAATGCTATCATGTTGAAGAAAGTCATTTGTGGCCCGCTCATTAAACAGATTCTCTTTCATTTAAAACTTCTTTCTACTTTTATTAAATGTTTTATTGATGCCCTGCCCTTTTAAGCTTTACTCCCATTTCCCAATGACTCATCCATCCTAGAAGTTCTTTTAATAATTAGTTCAGGGCAAAGAGCAAGAGTGACTACAGTAGAGAACAAACCAGAACCCTGGCACAGAAATTTCTGAACAGCTTAGGAATTTCCCATTGTTTCTAAAGTGAGGAAGGATTTTGGAAAGTCTATCCTGAACTGGAATTCTAAATTCCTGATAGATTTTTTAGCTTTGGTAAGGAGTATGAGAAGAGGGAGAACAGCCAATGGCATATGATTTTTCTATGCTCCATCCTAAGAAGAAACCACTTCTCCCCATGGGATAGCCACAGACATAAACATAATTCCCAGCCTTCACTATCTTTCTCACTGAGAGGGCCTTTGTGTTCCAGGAAAAATTGGAAGCAAAAGGGTTAGGGAGACTTCTTGATGCTGTTCACTCACTCAAATGATAATACAGCAAAAATCCCAGGAAGCTATAGGATTCCCTGGAACCCAGACCTAATGAGTTCCACCCAGATTTACCTAGGAGCCTTTGACTCTCAATCTTCATTTCGGCAAATATATCTTCTATCTAATAATTAGTCAAGGGAATTTGGAAGGGATAGTATGAGTGACAGTAGCAGTAGTGGAGGAAATCTTAGAATCATATCAGCCTTTTAAAGCTGGAAGGGAGAGCAGAGATCATGTTTTTGATTCTTGTTCATAACTCTGGACCCAAGTGAAAAGGTAGATCTTTTTTTTTTTTTTTTTTTTTTTGAAGCAATTGGGGTTAAGTAACTTGCTCAAGGTAACAGGGCTAGTCATTACTTATGCGTGGGTGCTCATTTTCTGAGGCCGGATCTGATCTCGGGTCATCCAAACTCCGAGGCCCGCGCTCTTACTCACAGCGCCACCTAGCCGCCCCTTTAGGGCAATTGGGGTTAAGTAACTTGCCCAAGGTTACACGGCTAGGTTTTTTGTTTGTGCGGATTAGGTGTCAGAGGCCGGCTCCGAACTCAGGTCCTTCTGATTCCAGGGCCGGCGCTCTATTCACTGCGCCACCTAGCCGCCCCTGAAAAGGTAGATCTTCAGTGCAAAGAATGTAACAATGGCCAGATTCCAATCTTTGCCACTGTACCCCTCTTCCTTCTTAAATGCTAGACCCAGAGACCTTGTCTTATCTAAATGTAATACTCTTTTTGTCATTAGGCAAAAATGCCTTTGGCTCCAAAGTGGTAGCCATGTAGAAGAACAATTGTAAGCAAAGCAAACATTGACTGTGCCATACAAGGGAGTGATAAAATTAGAGATAGGCTTAGGTAAATAGTTGGGTATTTTGACTTGCCTCAGACTTCTTAGGTTCTAATTGTAGGCTAAAGAGGGAAAATAAAATGTAGACTCTTCAAGAAGTTAGTGGAATTCAAGGAAAATGCTTTGTAAACCTTAAATATAAATGTAAATTATTATTGATTATTTTTTTAAAAAGGAAAATACTAGGTTGGCCTAACACTCCTTTCTCTGACAAATGCATGCTATTTGCAGAGGCTAATACATAGGCCTGGAGGCCTGGAATAACTGGAATATCCTGCCATTGTTTTGCTAGTAGATCTATAATTCAGGTCTCCAAGAGAAAATCTGCATAGTACATCATGGTCATTTTTAACAGGTAGTCTTGCCTAGGTTCTCTGCTTCCTCTAATTTATACTTCACAAAACTGACAAAATAAATTGGCTGGAGTGCTTGAAAGCACGAAGTGCTTTCTTTACAAAAATTCTGTACTTTTTTTTTAACAGTTGAGGAAACGGAAGGTTAAAGAGTTTAAATAACTTAAATTGTGAACTCCATGAGGCCAAAAGCTGTCTTTTTTTTTTGCTTTTTTTTTTTTTGGAGGGGGGAAGGTAGGGCAATCGGGGTTAAGTGACTTGCCCAAGGTCACACTGCTATTTTTTTGTGTTTAGTGTCTGAGGCAGGATTTGAACTCTGGCCTCCTTCCAGGGCCAGTGCTCTATTCATTGTGCCATCCAGCTGCTCCAAGAACTGACTTTTTATCCCCAGACTTTTAGTAAAGTGTCTGGCACATAGCAGGTACTTAATAAATGCTTATTGACTGATTGACTTAACCAGTCACATAAGGAAGTATCAGAACTGAAACTTAAGCCCTGGTTTTCTGACTCAAAAAATAGTCTTCTTACTGCACCACAGTGTGCAATCTTTCATGTACATCCTTAAAAAGTTAAACCCACTTAGATTTCCTGACCTAACTCACAAGTTAGTCATAAGCAAATCAAGTTAGAGAAGGTCATTATTAGTCAATAACTTCCAGATGTGATAGTGGTTGTCAGATAAAGATACAGAATTCTGTAACGATACAGGGCTCTGCTCAATATATGGGCTATGACAAGTCAAACCCCCCCCGATATATGTTATTATCTCCTCTAATGAGAAAGTAAGGATAGTCTTTCTACCTAGCAGTTATACTTTGGTTTGGTTTGGTTTTTGTTTTCACTTAATAGTATTTTATTGTTTTCCAGTTGCATGCAAAGATAGATTTCAACATTCACTATTACAAGATTTTGATTTTTTAAGTTCCCTTTCCTCCCCAAGACAGCAAGCCTGCTCTTGTCTTGGACCTAGTCCATACCTATGCATTTACCTGTTCTCTTTCTTTCTCTTGTCTCCTATCTCTGTCTCTGTCTCTATGTCTATATCTATGTCGGTCTATATGTAGATAAATATAGATACAGGTAGATATGTGTGTATATACATACTATACACATGTATGTGTGTATCCTTTTCTATTTATCTGGTCAGTGATTCTTATCTGTCTTATATCTGGACTCTACACATGTTATCCTCTCACACCTCCTTTTCTGTCTTCTGCCCTGTCTCTGGTTCTTGCTCTGCCTAAGTCCACATCTATTTCTCTGCTTTTGTGAGTCTCTGTTACTGTGTGTTACTCTTTATGCCTCTTTACTGTGTGTTTCTCCACCAGCTTGTTTGCTCTATGATGACATTATCTCCATGGCAACCTCTCCTCTGGGGAAGAATGAGGGAGGGTGTTGAGCAGAAGAATAAGCAAGAGAGGCCGTGTAGGTAAGACAGTGAGAAAGCCATGCAAAATGGAAGGTGAACTTTGGGGCTGACTCCTGGCATATAATTCAGGTCGGACTTAGAGATTCCATTTAGTTTGCCCCACACCTCTAAAGAACCCAGAATGGGGGATCCAAATTAAATTTGCAATATAAGCTTCTAAGCAAATCACAACTCGTACCTCTTCTCTACCATCCTTCTCTGTGTCTTCCTCACAAAGTCAATGCTCATTAGGCACGGACACATATCCTGTGATCTGAGTCAGTTTTTCCTCCTTCTTAGGCTTTGTGAATCCGGTGACTATAAGGTCTCAGGAGTTTTCAGAGTAAAGAATATTTGCATAGAAACTACAGTCATCTTCCCATTATAGTGAGTATTAGGCTATAATCTATTTAATTCTAGGAATCAAATCTTGACAAGGAAAAAATATTTTTTAAAAAACCTAAGAGGCAGTTAGGTGTCACAGTGAATAGAGTACCGGCCCTGAAGTCAGGAAGACCTGAGTTCAAATTCAGCCTTAGACACTTGATCGTATTAGCTGTGTGACTTTGAGCAAGTCACTTAACCCCAATTGCCCTGCCTGCCCCCCTCCAAAAAAAAAAGACATAGAGAAAATCAGAAAAGGCTGCAGATGAGGGCAACTGGAAATAGCTGGGAAAAACTGTAAAATGGGAATAATGAATAAAGGTATTGAGATTGTTTAAACTGTACTAGGAAAGGCTGTCACATAACTTTTCCTTTTTTCTTTTTTAGTAAATTCATTTATTTTTAACTTTTTTTTTAAATTTTGAGTTCAAAATTTTCTCCCTCCATTCTGCCTTTCTGCTACCCAGTGAGAAGGCAAGCAGTGTGATATGAATTATGCATGTGAAATTATGGAACATAACTTTTCAAGATGAATAGTTTAAATTACATTGATTGTAGCACCCAAGAGGATGGCTACTACCTCTTCAATGGGTACCCTGTGGGTACCCACTTCTAAAACTATAGTTTACAGCATCTCATCAGTGTGCAGCCATGATTATCAGTCAGCCATCATCTCAATTAACTAAAAGTAAAGGCATTATTCAGATGGCATAGCAAGATCATAAGGAGTTGGAAAATATCCTCTTTACAACCTGGGGCACACTCCCACAAATACACATGGCATCTATGGAAAGAGTGGGCACAGACTTAAGTCACAAGACACACATGTGATCAAGACAACTGCCATTGTTTGAGACTTCACCTCCCCTGATAGCAGTGAGAGAGCAAAGGGTCAGCCTTTACTTCTGACACTTCCTGATTCAGGAGTGGGTTCCATCCCTGAGAAATTTCACCCTAGTTGATGATGACTAGCCAATACATTTCCCAAGTCTTCATCTCTGCATGCCCTAACCTAGGAACGACCATTTACCTACTAATCACTAGCAACTCCAAGTCTTGAGGTTCTTGGGTTGCTTTTTGTTTTTTGTTTTTAAACTCTAATGTTCTCCAGTTGGTATTTATGCACAAGTGGCTGGGGAAAAAGCAATGTGTGCCTTAGGTAGGTCCTCTAAAGCAAAAAGCTCTATACATCTGACACAGTTCAGGTCCAAGTACTTCCAGATTAGGGCCTATCTTTTTACTTTGTCTCTGTAATTTGCCCCTTAGAGTTGGCACCTTTTCTTATCTGAAAAGGACAGATGGTCTAAAACTGAAATATAGAGACTGTTGTATAAGCTTGCTGTTTCATTTTGGACTGGACAAAACCCTTATGCATGAGAGATCTAGGTTAGCTATAAATAACCTCTTCCTGACCGTGGGATTTTTTATACGTCATAGGAGATAACTAAGAACAGTTGATGTTGATATGACGGGTAATTGAGATATAAATGCATTAGAGACTGCAGAATTAAATTAGACATCTTCTATATGTTCATATAAAAGTATATACACTATATATGGCATTAATGTATGGAAGAAACTGCACCAGGGGAGATGGTGACGCACCAGTCAGTTGGGGCTGGCTTTCCACAAACTGTGATGCCTTAAAATGAAGGTCAATCTCTTCTGCCCATTTCACTTCCCATTGTTAGCAGCAAATACCCATCTAAATGGGTGATTTTTGTGGTAAAGCAGTGTCAAAACTAGGAAAAGAAGAACGTCAGCATATGCACAAACCAAATGTTATTTGTTGAAAAATGTTATCTATAACCAGTTCAAACCTCAAGACAATTCAAGGGTAGGTGTATACCATGCAAGTTTTCAGGTTTGAGACAAAGTGGATTTCCATAAATTGTTTGGGCTGCTGCCTGGCACTAGTGTCTTACCAGCCCGTGTACCCCCAAATTCAGCTCCCTAGCCCCCTTTGTTTACAGTTTTCCTCTCTTCCCTAGGAACTTAGCTTTGGGATTTTAAGCAATATAACTGGTTGAGGAGAATGAAGGAGAGAAAAGAGAGAGTTTGGTTTGCACCTTGATGACTTTGCAAATGTATTGGGTATTATTCTCACAAAAACAAGGATTTTCCCTGGGCTCCTAGGCTAGACTCAGCATAAGACTTGTCTCTAAATTCTCTGAGATCTGGAACTTATGCCTCTGCACAGAGGACCATTAACCCATAAAGGGCTTTGTGGTTAAAAAAAAAAAGTAGTTTATTTAGAACCCAAACCCTCCACAGCCAATTTCCAGACTCTAAAGCACACAGCATACAGGGGTGTCCAGAGTCTATGACATAAGCTAACAGATGATTTAACGGGGTAAAAATAGGTCCTACAGCATGACTCCCTGACTCCTTTTCTGTGCTCCTCTGAACTTCCTAGAACCGTCCACTCACTATGCCTATTGTAAAAATATGGTTCACTTGTTATAGTGATTACCTCTGATAGTGGTGTTGGGGGAGGCAAGATAAGATAGAATATGTCACCTGGGGCCTCTACTCATGGGTCTGATATAATACTCAGGCTTCTACACTTGAGTAATATGTGATAGTAAAAAGGGAAGTGAGAAATCTGAGTGTCAATTCCAGGAAAAAAGACCAGGTTTACATCAGTATTCTACATGGCAAAAGAGCTTCCTTCCTCTCTTGCGTCTTTTTAAACATTTATTTAATAATTGTTTCTCTTAATTTTCCTCCCCTTTAGATTTTCATCACTTCTTTATTGTTTTATCTCCAACTTTCTTGTGTCCCCAGCTTTTTCCTCTGAAGTCACTCCCTGTTTTGCACGATCCCCTTTCAAATTTTATGACTTTTCCCAGGGTAGTAGTCTCAGTCTCAGGGGGCCAACATTTAGTCCCAACCAACAGCATTCCCTAATTTGAGCCTCTTTTTCCTTTGAAATGCCGACAGTGACATTCCCATTCTCTTTAGGGCAAGCCCCCTCCTAGGCCTCCAGGAAATTCTTCCTCTTTTGGCGCTTTCCCACCCTTCTTTCATCCCCCTAAGCAGTGCTTCAGCTTAGGTCTGGTTAGGTTTGGTCTGCTTGGGCCAGCAATCAAATCCTCCTTTGAGGAAAATATTCTTTCCCCTAAGAGTGAAAGCAGATGGTTAAGATTCCAGAATTTCTGGAACTCCTGATCCAGACCGCACTTTAGGTGCCCCATAGGACTGGGAGGGGACAGAGGAGAGAGATAAAGAGTGAAAGAAATGGAAGAGAGGTTTGTTTTTTGTTCTTTGTTTTTGTTTTTGTTTTTGTTTTTGTTTTTGTTTTTGTGGGGGGCGTTTAATGGAGATATGCTAGACTACTGAAGTGAACTGAAGGAGTTTTAGAAGCATCTATCTGGAAGCAGTGAGGATAAAATAGGGAAGCATGGAAAGACTTTTAAGGGTCTGAGTTAGTGTAGAAGACACTAGGAACCTCTTGTATAGGGTACTGTGGGCCTTTCCAAAGTCTAATGGGACTCAAATGTGTATTTGGTGGTTGGCTGCCTAGGACAGAAGCATCCTTCTGGGCATGAGCTTTGTTAAGCCCCTTCTCCCTCCCCCAGCTTGCAGATAAGCTCAGATGCATAGCAATTGTTTTGACAACCCTTCTCCATCTTCCCTCAGTCGGCCCCCTCCCTCTTTCTGCAGAGAGGTGGGGGAGTTGCAGGCCCACAGACTCTGAGCATGAGCAATGCCTGCGTGTGTCTGCTGAGGACGTGTGGGGTGGCACGAAGCCGAGAGCTCAGAGCTCGGCACTCACATCCTGTCCCCGCCCAGAGCAGCCAACCCCCCTCTCGGTCCCTCTTCAGTTCTAAGGGATGCCCCGATGAGGCACAGAAAGGCGGAACTGTGTCCTCCACTTTCTCTTTCCTAATTTTGCTCAAGCCTTTCTCACTGCAGGGTTAAAGTAGGGATATAGATTGTGGAGAAGGGATAAATGCAGGAAAAAAAAGGAAACGGAGATGGAAAAGGAGAAAAAAGAAAGAAGGAACCAAAGAAGGTGAGAAAAGGAGCGAGGAAGTAAATAAGCAAAAATTTACAGGGATATATATATATATATACACACACACACACATATATATATATGTGTGTGTGTGTGTATTGAATAGAGGTGGGAATAAAGGGGAGGGAGTTGATAAGAAGAAAGATCTTGCTAGGATATTTTATAGGAATAACAAGCATAAGGAGGGGATAGGACCAAACTGGGAAAAAATGGAGTCAGACGTAAAGTTAGTAAATATTAGAAAGTGAAAAGTACTCAAGAATGTTCATTTACAAAAGGATGGTGATCACAGTCCTTCTGCCTTAGCAAGCTCACATAGTGCAATTTACATAAATGACATACAAGTTTTGAGAAATAACATCTCTGGAGTGAAGCAGGCCTTGTAGAATGTGCCTGGAGCGGCTACAGATGTTCTGCATTCCTGCTGTCAGGTCTCCCCTCCTCCTTAGCCCTCAAGTGAGGGGTGAAGTCAAAGGTCTTCAGATCCTAACCTTTGATACCTCTGATCCACCAATCTGAATCTTCAATGTATTCCATTGTCTTAATCCTGTTAGAAAAAAAAAAGACACACATGCTAAGCTACCCACCCAAAACTCCGTGGCCCAAAGTTTCTGGTAGAAGAGAGAGAATCTTCCACGTCTATCGTTAATGTTTGTTCCAAAATCCTTTCCTCGGGTTCCAAAAAGAGACAGATGGCTAGACAAATAAGAAATAGAGCTAAGTGGGGTGCTGATGGAGGGAATTTGAGCAAGTCACTCCCCCATGATGTGCTTAAGACTATCATGTCTTAAAGGGAATCTCTTGGAATTTGGGTGTTAATCTAAATTTACTGGCTTGTTGGGTTTTTTTCCCTCATAGGAAGCTACTAAAAAGCCAATGTCCAAACCTAAAGCATGTCCTCCTCTGTATTCCTCAGTTGCTTTTTGCACATTTCCCATTAGTGTGGGAGAAATAAATGGAGACTGAATCCAACTCTATACTCTGGCACCTCCCAGTTTCAGCCGTCATCTTTTTCCTCCACTTCTTTTTTTCCCACTTATTTTATTTTTTTCCAATTACATGTAGAGATAGTTTTCAACATTCACTTTTATAATATTTTGAATTCCAAATGTTCTCCCTCTTCTCCTCTCCCCTCCCCATGAGGGCAAGCAATGTGATATAGACTATACCATGTACAATCATATTAAACATATTTCCATATTAGTCATGTTGTGAAAGAAGAATCAGAACAAAAGGGAAAAACCATATTCCTCGATTTCTTTATGCCAATCCCTTTATAGACTTCAACTGAGCCTTTATGGTTGTGATGTCTGATCCAGGCAGTTTTTAACCACTCAAAATACACATACACACCTTCCTGCCTAACACTCCCCCTTCCTTTAACCATATCTTCTACCCTGACTCCATGGGAAGCTGATGTGGCCCTTTATCCAGTTTTCTCTGGTCAAATTCATCTTGACTGAGCAGAAATTATCAACTCAAATGAAGCACCTTTTTAAGATGGGGACCAACAGTAAGTGCCATTTCTAAAACCTAGAGTGAGATGGGGAGTTGGAAGATTCTCCTTTTCTTTTGTCTAGTTTTTTTAAGATCTTTGACGTTAGATCAGAAGAAATAGAGATGAAACTCAAGCTGGTTAATTGTGCTACTCAATAACCTGAGAAACTATTGACTACATATTCCTTGGATTTCCTTTTTATTTATTCATTGTGGTCATGCATATTTGTGCAAACAGATGCATGAATGTGTGTGAAAGAATATATAAACATAAAGTTACACAGCCTAGAGTACATACCACAGGGTCAGGTGAACTTGGACAAGTCTGCCAAGAACTTGGTAATTAGAGGGCCTCTATCAATGGCAACAATCAGCTTCACAACCAAACGTAGCAGCACCCACCAAAGTGACAGGTTAACAGTTGCATACTCATATAGAACATACACAAATATGTGCTGGTTAGAAAAAGAGAGCAAAGGAGGAAAGTGAAAGACACATTCCCCCAAAAAGCCAAAAACATCACCAGAAACAAAAACAAATTAAAAAACCCCAAACCAACCAAGCACCCCGCTCCCTAAAGATGTCAGCATCTCTGCTTGGTGGAATCGAAACAGCCATAGGAACAGAATACAAATTCTTTAGAGGGAGAGCAATGACGAAGAAAGGGGCAGGATCATTGGGTCTACGAAAGGATCCCCTTAGATACCTCAGCTGATTCTCGGCACGTCTTCGTGCCCACTCTCTTGCGCAGGAAGGAGGAGCTTACGTTGCTAGTGTCGACACATGCAGACTAATCTCTAAGGTGGAAGGAAGGAAACAATTGTTTGGTTTCCAGGCCCTCCTTGACCAAGCTGCTCCACAGGGGCTGTTGGCTGAGGATGGGCGATTCAAATGGAAGAGCGAGAGCTTGGCTGTTTGTTACATTCAGAGCCCATATGAAACCACAAGTGCAGTGTCATGCCTGATGAAATGACAGTTGTAGAGTGGGTAAATATAAAATCATATAACTATTCCACATAATCTAATAACTATTGATAATATTATAATAAAATGATCAAACTCAATAAGAACTTTCTTTCCTTGTTCCCAGAAAAGAGGTTGTCCCCCTTTTTTTTTGAAAGGATGAAGGCAAGGCAATTGGGGTTGTGACTTGTCCAAGGTCATATAGCTGATGAAATGACAAATTTCACATTTTTAATGTGATCAAGTGTCTGAAGTCAAATTCGAACTCCGGACCTCCTGACTCCAGGATGGTGCTGTATTCACTGCCCCACCTAGCTGCCCCAGATATCCCTTTTTCTTGTCTTCCCCATTAGACTGTGATCTCTTTGAGAGCAGGGGCTGTCTTTTGAGTTTCTTCCTATCCCCGGTGCTTAGCACAGAGAAGGGAAGGGAAGAGAAGGGAATAGGCATTTATACAGTGCCTTCTAGTGCCAGGTACTGTGCTGAGGGTTTTTACAAATATGATCTTATTTGATCTTCGAAACAACCTTGTCAGAAAGGTACTTTTATTATCCCCATTCTACATTTGAGGAGATTGAGGCAAATAGAGGTTAAGTGAGTTGCCCAAGGTCCCACAGCTAGTAAATCTCTAAGGCTGGATTTGAACTCAGGTCTTCCTGATTCCAGGCGCAGCACTCTCTCCACTTCTCCACCAAGCTACCACATTTCCTGGTACATAGTAGGCACTTGAAAGTTTACTGACTGACTTTGATAGACTTTACTCTTCTCAGCACTGCAAGAATCTGAGACAGCTCCAAAGACTCAGGATGGAAAATGCTATCCACATCCAGAGAAAGAACCATGGAGTCTGTATGCAGAGGGAAGCGGGCTCTTTGCTCTTTTTTTTTTCTTTCTTTCCTTTGTTTCCTCCCATTAGTCCTAATTCTTCTTCACATCATGACTAATGTGAAAACATGTTTAATATGAATGTGTAAGTAGAGCCTATATCAGACTGCATGAAGTCTTGGGGTGGAAGAGGGGAGGGAGGAGGAGAAAATGTGGAAATTAAAATCTTGTGGAAGTGAATGTTGAAAACCAACAATTAATTAATTAATGAATTGAAAAAAATAAAGTTTACTGACTGATTTATTAATACTAACACCACTGTGGTGCAAGCTCACACCCTCCCTTCAGCTGTCAAATCTTCCTAATGCCACGGTCTGACCACATCAGCCCTAGAGTCACCTCCAGTGGTGATGAAATGACAAATAAAGAAAAAAACAGAACACATAAAGTAAAGTTTCGTGTTTTAGAGCTATAAATATACTTCAGTAAGGTTGGAGAGAAGTAATCAGCTTCTTCCCAATCCCATACTATGACTAGAGGGGCACAGGACAGATGATTTCAGACTGGCTCCAGGATCAGACTTGAGTCTTCAGTTCTGCTTTCAAAGCCGGACCTCTTTCTGTCTTTCTAGTCTCCTAAATGCCTGGTTCTCCTCCACATACTCTTCCAGCCTGCGTCATTGGCCTCTTTGCTTTTCCCAACACAGGAAGCTCCATCTCCAGACTGCAAGCATTTTCACTGGCTTTTCCCATGCCTAGAGTCCTTTCCCTCTTCTTTCTCCACCCTCTGTCCTCCCTGGCTTCCTTCTAGTCCCCGTCTGCCCCACCTTGTCGGGTCTGCCTTAATCCTAGTGCCTTCTCGCTCGGATTATCTACCGGCATAGAGCGCCTAGTGCATATTTGTTTTATCACCGTCTGACAGTGAGCTCCTTGAGGGCAGGGACTGTTTTTCAGACTTTCTTTGTAGCTTAGCACAGTGCCTGGTATGTAGTAGGTGCTAGTTGATTGACTGAAATGGTCAAGTGTTCGGGGTTTATCTTCTCTGAAAACCAGGTCCAGAAGTCCTGCTCAAATTCCCCTTAGAATACTCAACTCCAGATCTAATCCCCCATTCCCAAGGAAAAACAAAGCGCTTTTTTTGCCTTCCTATCCCCTATCCTCCTCCCACCCCACTTCCCTAGCTGTGAGGGAAAATTACCGCCTTAGAGCCAGAAAGGAGCTCATCCTTTGTGATAGGCTTTTTCTAGCCCGAGGAGCAAAACCTAGGGCGAGGAAAATGGGATCCGTCCCTATCGCCTCTGCTGTTCTTCTGAAGCCCCAGGAGTTCACGACCCCCTCCCCTTTTCTTTATTTTTAGAGGACGAGCCTAGGCTCGTTCTACTTTTTCATAGTATGAGATTCCTGAGGGATACCACAGGGACCCTGCAAATCTTAGAGAAAGGGCACTGTAATGGGGGGGGGGGGTTGGGAGCTGCTTGGGAGTCCAGCTGTGAATGCTTTTGTCAGGATGAGAAAGTGTCCATTATCTACTGTCAAAATACAATGAAATTGCATGTATATGTGCATATATAACATATTTACAACATATGTATTTTATTTTAAAATTTATTGCATTTTAAAATTATTTTATTTTTTTTCAAAGAACACACCTACCTTCTTCTTCCCCTCTCCCCCCCCCAAAAAAATTCTTAACTCTTACCAAGGATAAATTGTATTAGCAAAGGAGTAAAGAATATATATATATTTTTTAGGATGTAGGGACCTGCCAGTTCTGCCCCTTTGGTTCTTTTTTCCTCCTCCTCCTCCTCCTTCCTCTTCATTGTAGTCAGTTTGTAAGTCTGGTTTTGTTGATTTCTACTGATTTTAGAATAATGTAGAATGCATCACTTGGCCCCACATTTCCTTGTATGATTCTTATTTATATTTTATAGCATTATAATACTCCATCATATTAATGTACTACATCTTTTCAGCCACTATTTAATTTCTTTGGACATATAAGTTATTTCCAACTTTTTATTATTACAGATAGAGCAGTTATGAATATTATTTTGTAAAATTAATTCTTCTGTACTTTTATGGTGTTTTTGAGATGAAGTCCTATTAATGAAATCACTAAGTAATAGATACTTAGGCTTTAAAAAAAAGAGTTTTGTGACTCATTCCATTTTCCCATATCACTTTCCTAAGTGTTTACACTGGTCTATAGTCCTGTCAACAATGTATTAAAGTCCTTGTTTCCCATAATCCTGCCAGCATTGGATTTTGTTATCCTTTGCTGTTTGACATTCTAGTGGGCACAATTTATTGTCATAAGGTTGTTGATTCTCTTTCTATTGTTACTAGTTTGAATATTTTCCTTTATAAATTGTCTTTATAACTTTTGATCCAATGGTGAGTCCCCAAAAACTCAAACTGGGGATGTAGGCGTATTACTAGTCTCAAAGATAATGCATCAGTTTCAAATAAATTTTGGATGTCAGACCTTTATAAGATATATTCATTTCAAATATTTTTCTGGTTATTTTTTTAAATTTAAAATAAACTTTTGTATAAAACTCTAGTATCTTTATTTACTCAAATCCATTGTTTTTGTCTCCAATGATTTCTTCTATTTGTTTCATTGATACAAATGCCCTTTCCCTTTAGTAGATACTTAGAAAAATACACATCTGTCTTCTCTTCCTCCTCTCTTTTCCTATCCCTACATAAACACTGAAGGGGGGGAGGGGTGGGAATCTTTTCCCAGCATTGACCATATATGTAGGTTTTTATATGTATGTATGTATATATACACATATGTGCATATTATACATATATATATACAGAATTATATATATACAGGTCTCATGAGTCCTTTAGAATCATAATTGGTCATTGCATTGATCAGAGTTCTTAAATCTTTCAGATTTGTTTGTCTTTACAGTATTGTTGTTATTATCATAGAAATTGTTCTCCTGATTTTACTCACTTCACTATGCATCAGTTCATACAGGTCCTACCAAGTTTCTCCAGAACTACCCTTTTCATCATTTTTTTTCAACATAATGGTATTCTATCACATTCATATAGTATAATGTGTTCAACTATTCCCCAATTGACGGACAATCCCTCAGTTTCCAAGTCTTTGCCACCACAAAAAGAGCTGCTATTTTTTTTTTTTTACATATGGATCCCTTTTTAAAAATGTGTAGGTATGGATAGATCTCATAGTTACCCAGTTTTGTCAAGTGCTAATAATGTTCACTAATCATGGCTAAGAGCATGTGAAGGTGTGTAAAGCACTCTCTGGGTGTTATTTCATTTGATTCTCACAACAACCCTATATGGTAGGTGTTCATTTTACAAATAGGGACAGTAAGGCTGAGAAAGGGTTAAGTCCCACAGTTAGCAAATACCTGAGGCAGGATTCAGACTCAGTCTTTCTGAGTCCAAGTCCTGTGCCCAATCTTCTTAGCTGAGCATGGAGATTCAGAGATTATCAATGTCTCTGCCCAGGTTTTTCAAGTTGAACAGAGGTGTAGGAAGGGGTATATCGGTGTTAGCATCTGCCCTGTGCCCCTGTAGCCATAGTATGGGATTGGGAAGAAGCTGATTACTTCTCTCCAACCTTACTGGAGCATATTTATCACTCTAAAACACAAAACTTTACTTTGTATTCTGGGGTTTTTTTCCTTATTATTTTTGGCTAGAATGATAGTAGGGACAGAGTGGCCGTCAGGTTATTAGGAGTCTAGGTTGTGACGCTGCCCTGTGACACTTGCCCTCATTGCACTTTGTTCCTTCCTTCCTTGCCCTCAGAACTTCCCTCTCTCCACAGTGAAAATAGACAAGATTGTTAGATATATCCTAAATAGTTTTAGCTTTTCAAATGTTGTGTATAAAATACTACTGTATTACTTATCATTATGAGAAACAATTGGCGTGGAGAAAAAAGAGCTGGATTTGGAGTCAGGAAAGACCTGGATTCCATTCCCATCTTTGACACTTACCTCATGGCCCTGGGCAAGTCACATCTCCAAATCTCAGTTTCCTAATCTATAAAATGGGGATAATAATAGCCTTGCCTGAGGGATTGATAATTATGTGTGAATGGTGCCTTATCAACCTTAAAGTACTAGAGGATTTCAGCAATTACTATTATCCTTACTATCGGCATAGTATGTAATAATTGTGTACAGTACATTTCTTTCTAATGAAAGACATTCAGAAAGCACCTCCATGCTCAAAAAATCAATCATAAAATTAGAAAAGACCTCAGAGGTCATCTAATTCATCCTCTATCTAATAAGTCTCCTCTACAACAGAGAGACAAAGGGTCTTTACTTGAAAAAAGTAACAGAGCTGACAAATAGACTTAAAAGCATAAAATGAGATATAACCAAGGAAATAAAATGTTGAGGTAAACATTTGCAAGATAACTGACCAAGATTAGGAATCGAGCTCCATAGATTCAAGTATATTGGCCATTTGCTAGGATCACCATACTGCTAATCTTGTATGTGCTGATAATAGTCACAGCATAAAAGAAATAAAGCATCAGGTCTCCCCCAGCAAAAAAAAAAAAAAAAAGGATCAAATTTTATCTCTCCTTTATTTCCAATTTGGTTGTCTTATGAATTTGTAGGGCCCTTCAAAATGTTATTCTGTAGGCAAAAGTCTTCACCTAGTTAGGTAGAAAGCATTATGTATTTGAGTTAGTTAATGGAAACAATACCGGTTTTATGGTCCTCCCAATTATCAAAAAGCAGCATGGTATAGTGGGCAAAATGCTACCAGTGAAACCAGGAACACATGGTTTAAGTCCAGCCTATGGTCCATATTGACTGGATGACCCTGGATAAGTCTATTTAATGTTTCAGTTTCATTCCCTATCCCAATGACCAAAATACAGTAGTTTGTTTTGTTTTGTTTTTCTTTAGCCTCTGCCTTCCTGGACTACTCTGCAATATATGACTCTTTTGAAAACTTCTTCTTTCTTGATCCCATTTCCTTTCTTGGCTACCCTTATTCTTGTACTTGGCTTGTTAGCTTTTTCCTTCTCTGGAAACTGGTATGTTTCCTTTGCTGGCTCCACTTCCTGCTTCAGCCTTCTTAATGCAGATGTTTCCCAAGTGGTCTAGCCTTGCCTCCTCTTCCTTTTCCTTTCTCCTACTATATTCTTGGAACTGTTCTTTTCAAGGTCAGTAATGACCTTTGAATACTCTTAGTCATTCCTTTCCTTTTTGAAACTACTCATCTGTCTTTAACACTGGTTCTCCTCATTCCTCTAGGCACTCCTTTGCAGTCTCCTATGGAGCAATCTGTTCCAACTTCTTGTAGTAGATAAACAGCTGGTCCTTCAGTTAGGACAACCTCAGTTCAAGTCCTACTTCTGACACATATTGGCTGTGGGACCCTAGGCTATTCTCTAAGACTGTAAGTTGCAGAGCAGGTACATATCTGTATGGTAAAGGGAATTTGTTCACTAGAAGTTCCCTGTACCAATAAAATCACAGGTCTGGGATAAAGTAAACCATATACAAACCTTGTCTTTTATCAGATCTTATGATAGATGACAAATGGCTACTGGACAAGGAAAGGAAAGTATGGCCAACTGGACCAGTCCTATCAGTTGTGAGAAGAATACTCTTCTATCACTCCCAGAAAGCCAAAAGTCAGACTACAAGGAATCAGAAAGTGAGAAGAGAGTGAGGAAATTGGGGCAGGGTGAGGAGACTACACTTTTGAGAAGATTGGTGCTGAAATGAAAGAGTAAAGATAGTGAATAATTGGAGGGCCTAGTCAAACCTGACAAAATATTTTTTTTTAGATGGTGGAGCCCTAAGCATGTTTGGAATGGGTATGATAGAAGAGAAAGATGGTAGAGTTGATAATGAGGACTGGAAGAATGCAAGAATGAATGAGTAAAGATACAAGGTTATTTTGAGAAAGTTGAGGAAACTTGATTCCTAATAATAATAATTCCTAATAAAGTGGGTGAAAGGAGGTAGGGGACACAGTTGGGTACTTAAAAATGAAAAAGATTTAGAATTACCATTGTGGTATACTGGATAAAAGTACACAAGATAAGTAAAAATATCGGAAATAGTTGAAGGCTTGGGGCAGCTAGGCGGCGCAGTGAGTAGAGCGCTGGCCCTGGAGTCAGAAGGACCTGAGTTCGGATCTGGCCTCAGACACTTAACACACACAAACAAAACCTAGCCCTGTGACCTTGGGCAAGTTACTTAACCCCAATTGCCCTCCAAAAAGCAAAAGAAAAAAAAAGAAAATAGTTGAAGGCTTAGTTGAGGTGAGATATTGTGAATTTAGAGTGAACCCAACTCAATGCGTTTTGGTTATCTTCAAATTTGTTGATCTTGACATCTTGATATGCTGACTATATATAGGCCTTTTCCAGTGGCAACAAGATAAGACCATATTCCTGTAATCTTTCTAGCATTTGCCCCATTTACCAGTGCACAGGGACTTTTTTTTTAAACTTTTATTTTATTTTATTTTAAATTAATTTATTAGTTTAGTTTCAGTTAACAAGATTCAATTCCATAGTTCCTTGATTTTCAAATTTCCTCTACTTCCTTCCCCCCTCCCCACATGACAGCATATAGTCCAGTATAGGATCTGCAAATGCATTCATATTAGACATTAGTCCAATTACAAAGGCGTATTGTACTAGGTGGGATGAAAAATGGTAAGGAAGAAATAAAACCAAACAATGAAAAGAACAAGATCATTTAGTTTGCTTCCATCAGGATTCAGGCTCAGTCCTTTCTAGTTATATCTCTGGATGGCGCTTTTCTCACTTTCTTGAGTCTTTCGGGATTGACCTACATCACTGCATTGCTGAAAAGAGTCCAGTCTGTCATAGCTGGTCATCACAGATATGGTATGTCTGTGATTGTATACAAATTTCTTCTGATTCTACTCTTCTCGCTCAGCATCAGTTTGTATAAGTCTCTCCAGGTAATTATGAAATCCGTCACCTCTTCGTTTCTTATAGCACAATAATATTCCATTACATTCATATACCACAACTTGTTTAGCCATTCCCCAATTGATGGGCACCCCTTCAGTTTCCAATTCTTTGCAACCACAAAAAGGGCTGCTAAAAGTATTTTTGTACATATGGGTCTTCCTCCCACTTCTATGATCTCTTTGGGATATAACACTAGAAGTGGTATGGCTGGGTCAAAGGGTATGAAATTATTTATAATCCTTTGGGCATAATTCCAGATTGCTCTCCAGAATGGTTGGATAAGTTCACAACTCCACCAGCAATGTATTAGTGTTCCAGTTTGTCCACATCCTCTCCAGCATTTGCCACTTTCTTGTTTTGTCATCTTAGCCAATCTGACTGGAGGGATGTGGTTGTAGCAGCAAGCACCCCAATATCCCCAGGGTGACTGCCAACACAGGTTCTTAGATCTGCTTTTCAAAAGGAAAGCAACTCAAAATGGGTTGACAAGCTTACTTTAATCAAACAAACACACCTTACCTAGTTCAGGGAAAAAAGGTCAGCACCCCAAACTTCAGAGTTACAGAACTTACAGATCAAACAGACAGGCTTCCAAACTGTCCTACCATTATATCAACACCAAATCACAGTTACCAGAGAGGGAAGCATCAATATCTGGGTTTTCAAAGCCGGGGGGCTCTCAACAACGGCTTCCCAGAGTCTCATCTGGTACAATCACACAACACTTCTCAAAGTGAGCCCCAAAGCAAAGCCCCTCATCAGAGTTTATATAGCCTTCTCCTAGCTCAGAGAATGTAACAACCTTCTGGACCCACTGCCCAATCACAAAGTATCAAGGTATGGGCTTTCCTGAAAAACAAGCCTCCCACCACAGGGTCCAGGTGCACTTAAGCTAGGGGCAGGGAAGATCTTTAAATTTGCATTTCCATTACAGTGGTAAGGGACCTTTTTTTTTACCCCCATGGTAATGAGACAATATTTGTTGCTGTTCAGTCATGTCCAACTCTCCATGACCCCATTTGGGATTTTCTTGGCAAAGATACTGGAGTAGTTTTCCATTTCTTTCTCCAGCTTATTTTACAGATGGGGAAACTGAGGCAAACAGGGTTAAGTGACTTGTTTAGCAGAGTCATACAGCCAGTAAGTGTCTGAGGCCACATTTGAACTCAGGAGGCAGCATGGTAGAGTTCCAAGTCTACTGGAGATACCTATTGCATGCTTGATCAGACAGGTCTCTGTTTAAACCCTGTCATTGACACAAGTTGCAGTATCATGTGCTAATAATCATTTTACCTCTCAGCCTATAAAATCTTATCTGTAAAATAGGAGTAACATGCCTGTAGTACTTACCTTACAGAGTTCAGCATCACGTTTGTAAAGTGCTTTGCAAATCCTGGAGTCCTGACATGTCTTTGTTACTATGAGCACGCTTTCAATTGAATAACTAGAACCAGGGCATGTGAAAGTAGTAAAAAGCAGTACTAGAACACTAGTGAATAGAGTGGGCCCCTATCCTGAGCTCTGCCATTTAACTAGGTAGCTGTATGACCTTGCTCGAGGACTTTAGTTATCTCACCTGTCAATAGAAGATGTTGAAACAGGTAATCTCTAAGGATTTTTCCAGCTTTAATGTTCAGTAATTCTAAGAAAATCCCTGTATATTGTATTTGTCATTTCTAACACATGATTAGCATTCACATGATTTTCAGAAGAATCTAAGCCCCTTTAAGAGGCATCATGGATAGATAAGGATTCAAGTGAAAAAGACTTAAATTTAATCCTCCCTCTGACACATGCTGGCCATGCAATTCCAGGCTTCCTAACATCATGGCTGCCACGTAAGAGCCTACTCATACATATTGAATTGAGTAGAACTGCATTTATAGGCATGAATAGTTCCATAGTTGTTGATGGGGCAGCTAGGTGGTGCAGTGGATAGAATACTGGGTCTGGAGTCAGGAAGAATCATCTTCCTGAGTTCAAATCTAGCCTCAGACACTTACGAGATGTGTGACTCTGGCAGGCAAGTCAATTAACCCTGTTTGCCTCAGTTTCCTCATTTCTAAAATGAGCTGGAGAAGGACATGGCAAACCACTCCAGTATCTTTGCCAAGAAAATCCCAAAATGAGGTCATGGAGAGTTGGACACGACTGAAACAACTCAGCATAGTTGTTGATTCCCACATTAGTGGACTGCAAGGTTTATATATGAGTCAATAGTGTGATGCAGCAGATTAAAAAGTTAATGTGACGTTAGGCTTCAGGAATAAGTCACTTGATTCACCTTTGAGTGTCCCAGTCAATTCTCTAAAGACAGAAATACATCTGCATCGAGAGGAAGTTCTTTCCCTGAAACATTCTTTTTGGGCTCTCCTGGCTCAAAGTGAACGTAAATAGTAATTGTTTCTCTTTTGGCCAGCAATGCTGAGGGTCTTCCCTTTCCAGTTTGGTTTTTTGTTTTGTTTTGTTTTTATTTTTTGTTTTTTGTTTTTTGTTTTTTTTGGTTAAAAAAGTTCCTTGACTCACTTCTTAAAGAGACCTATTCACTGAATGGGCATTACCTCACTCAGAGTAAGAACCTGGAAAGGCCTTAGCCTTTATAAAAATAAAACTTTATTGATGTCTTTTGTTTTTATACCACAATCATATTCTATTATTTTGTTCTTTTAATCCCAAACTAATCCCTTGTGACAAATGAAAGTAAAGCATCAAGTACATCCTGACAGAGTATGCCACATTCTATATCCAAATATTTGAGGGACTTTCATATGGAAGATTCCTTAGATTTCTTGTGCTTAGCCCCGAATAGCAGAAATAGGAACAAGGTATAGAAGCTGGAAAGAGACCAATTTAATCTTGAAAAAAAGGAAGTGTTTCTTATCTTAGAGATATCCGGAAGTGGAATGGGAAGCCTCACAAGGTTGTGGGTTACCCCTCACTGTTTGTCTTAAGAGCAAAGGCTCAATGACTGCTTATCATATATTTTATTAGAAAGGATTCTTACTCGATAGATATTGGTTGGATCCAGTGGTGTCTGAGAGATCCTTCTATTCTACATTAGCTTTTTTGTTTAAAGCCCCATGTGTGATCTTTTCCATTCTTTTAGAGTCTTCCTTTCTCTGAAATAGCTTGAGAACCTGAGCCCCTTTAAAATTATGTCACCTTTAGAACGAATTTCTTCCCATTGGACTTGGTCCATTATAGCAGCTTTCCATGTCTTCATCTTCTTCCCCTATCTAGTATAGAGATGGTAGAATCTGGATTCTACTATCTAACCAGTACTGCAAATGAGAATAAATCATTATAAAAAAAATGCTTACAAGTCTCACCATTTTATGTCTGTTGTGTTGCTTCCAGTTTCATTTATAAATGCTCTCTGGGATGATTTGGCTTAACTGGATCTTTTAGAACCATGTTTTTTTGCTGTTCTGTTTTCTCCTCAGCTGCCCCTCCCTCTTTTTTTTTTGTGAAATGATGGTGATAGTCTTCTGTCATCTTCCCCTGTAGTGTTTTGCAAAGGGATTTGTATTCTCCATTGGTATTACCTGGGGTAGCTACATCTTTCTATTTTCTGAAATCTCTCAAGTCTCCTTATTGTGATGATTTTTGCATCATTTAAACTTCTCTAGGAAACAATGATAAAGCCGCTTATTTATTTTTATTCATTTCTCCTTTTTTAGAGTTGTGAAGCTTGGGTGAGTTAGGTCTGATGTAATCATAGCCCATGCTTAGTCTAGGGGTGGGAAACCTGCCTCAAGGCTGCTGTTTGTCTATTCTATTACACTAACTTTAAAAAAATTAATTTTGTTGCTCTCTTGTTTTTTACATAACTTTATCTCAGCAATCCTTCCCTTTCCTCTTCCAGAAAAACATCCCTTATGACAAATAAAATTCTTTAAAGGAAAAAGAAAAAGAGGAAGAAAAGAAACAAATCAGGAAAACTGATTAGTACAATCAACAACTCTGAAAAAGTATGCAGTTTTCCACACTCATGTACCTCCCTCATCTACAATGGAGTAGGGGAAGGTGTCTTCTCATATCTCTTCTTTGGGGCTATGTTTATTGCTTATAATTCTGAAACATTGTAAAGCCAAACACAAGCAGCTTTCCAGAGGACTATTGCTGTGACTAGCTTTCAAGGTTCTGATTACACAGTATAGTGAACTCTCCATTCAGTAACAAACTAAGACAAAACATTCACAGAAATCAAAGTATAGCATTCAGAATGTTATGGCATAACTACTTATCACCAAAATGGCCACATAGTTTTCACCAAAGTGGTCACATAGTTTTAAGCAAAAGATAACATTCATTTAGTAAGTCCTTAATTCAATCACCCTTAAGGGGGCAAGCCTCCTTAATTGACACAAAGTACAAAGGTCAAAGTCTTCTACCTCTATGTCACATTGTCTTAATCTCTTCAATCAAAAAGTCTTCTTTCTTCTTAATTGAAGATTAGTTTCCAATCACCCTTAATTGGCAAGTCCTTAACTCAATCATCTATATATAAAGGTCAAAGTTCTCCACCCCTAGTAAATCATGATCTTCTCAGTTTGCTTTAAATACCCAAAGAGAGGTCTTTTCATCTTGCCTTGAGGCAGGCTCTCAGCTTCCATGGTTCCTCTTCCATGGTCCCAACTCCTGCCCCAATCTATCCCACTGTCACCTGAGTTCAAAGGCAGACAGCTCTCAGTTCTTTGTCCAGCTTCTTGTGCAGTTCCTTTTCCAGTTCGCATTACACACTGAAGTTCACAGTGTCTGGTCCACCTTGAGTCCTTCACAGTTTCTGTTCCTGGGAAGACAAAGTTTAACAAAGCCACAATAACATTCATGCACATTGCCGGCATCCTCATCAATTCATTTTCTGCCTGTGAAATCAACTCAGACTCACCAACAAGGTCTGAGAACTCAACAGAAATCATCAGTATAGTCCCAGGACCTCTGAAATCGTCAACAAGACCCTCCTCAAGGATTTCTGCAAACATACAACAAGAAAATCCTCTTTCATGGCTTCTGAACCAGCAGCTAGATCCCAGGGCTTCTGTAACTACAGTACCATCCTCTAATAGCAGACAAATTTGACAAAGTAACATCAAAACAGACAAAGTATCAACACCATAGCTGTGCCTCCTCCCAGTTCTCCTCTCTTCTCATTTCTCAGTTGTTCTCAATTCTCAATTCAGTCCTCAGTTCTCATTTCTCTTCTCAGTTCTTCTCAGTTCTCAGTTCTCTTCTCTCTCTCCAGCAGTAGAGCCCAGCCTCCAGAAGCTCACTCCAAGCAGTTCTGGCCTCTTGCAGCTTGGGCTTTTCCTTATATATGGTATTAGCTCCTCCTTGTTCTTCCTCTTTCTGTTATGTCAACAAGTCCATCCCACTGTGAGATTCCCAAGTTCTGGGTCTTAATACTTGACACAATCATTAATTTGGATCAAGGTGCTAAGTACCTGTTTTATTGCAAATACAAGGGGATCTCCAAATTCCACTATTATTACAAACTTTCACTTTCATTTGTTTAGATTGTTCTTTCCATTAGAATTATTTCCGTCGTTGTGTACATATATTGTTTTCCTGGCTCTATTCACTTTACTTTGCATCAGTTCATTAGATCTTTCCATATTTCTCTGTATTCCTGAAATTCATTCTGGCCTACATGCTGTATTTTGTATAAGAGTCATCTCCTTTCTCCATGCCTTGGTAAAAACTGTTCCCCCATGCTCAGAATACTTTCTTTACCACTATCTCTTAGAACCCCTAGCTCTCTTTGAGACTTAACTCAAGCATTAGCTCTTTAAAGATACCTGTCCTTTTCCCCCCAATAGTTAGTACCCCTCTTCCCATCAATGTATATTGATTTTGTATGTATCATCTGTATACTTTATATCCCATGGAATTTAAGGCAGGAAGTCCTATTTTTGCATTTATAATTTCAACTCCTAACACAATGCTTAGAACTAAGCACTTAATAAGTACTTGTTGATTATATTCAAGTCCCTGAACACTACAAAGCCTCCTTAGTGAAATGCACAGTAGTATAAGATGAGTCTAACCATTCACATAGAAAAAATAAAATGGATGAAAATTGAATATCACAGAGATTATGACATGTACCTAGCTATATAAATCAGTATTTATATGTTGAACAAAGTGCAAAGATGGATAATGACTAGGATCTGGAATTCAGTAGGAGGATGGCAGGATCATTTTGAGGAATTTGCAGTTTTCAGTGATTGCAGTGTGCTGTTGCAAAATCCATCATCTCATAGTGAAGCTAAAAACATAATAATCTCAGAAGAATTAAGATTATAAATAACCCAGGGGACAATGGAAAGATACATGTTGGGCATACACAGTAGGTACTACGTTAAGGGTGTGACTTGGTCCACTTGAGAAGTGGTGTAAAAGACAATATGAAGCATGATCAGAAAAGGAGGGAGAGTGAGAATAGAGAACAACAACAGATGGACAGTGTGTGGGGGATATTGGAATCTTTCAGTTAAAAATAGAGCAAGCCTTTAACATTGAGTAGATGGTATGTAGATAAAGAATCAAACAGGCTAAGAAAAGATACAAAAGGGGGCAGCTAGGTGGCACAGTGAATAGAATACTGGCCCTGGATTCAGGAGGACCTGAGTTCAAACCTGGCCTCAGACACTTGATCACACTAGCTGTGTGACCTTGTGCAAGTCACTTTTGCCTTGCCTTGCCTTCTCCCCTCAAAAAAAAAGAAAAAAAGGTTGCAAAGGTACCAGCCTACCTCTGCTACCAATGTCATTATTAATTTCTACTTATATTCTCTTCTTATGGCAATAACTACACATTGGAACACCAAATCCAGGTACAATCGTGTTGGCTATGCTAGCACTTTTTAAGTGGACTTACTTTCCCTCTGTAATGGGCAATAAGGAGTGGAAATGGATATCAGACTTGTAATAATATAAAAAATCCTGTACTCTTCATGGAAAGCACTTGTGAAAAAGAAATCGCTTTAAATTGAAAAGAAAGTTCTTATTATAAAGGTCCCTGGAATTGTCAAGTGATTCACATCAGAAATGGAAGTGATTTTTATCTGTAGAAATGACATCAAAGACGCTGTTTGGACCTTTCCCTCTGATTTGCAGGTCAAACCTCTTATATATCTTACTTCCCTCCTTAGAATGGGGGTGATTTAAGAGCAGAGACTGCCTTTGCTTTTCCTTGTGAATCCTTGGCACTATGTTCTGCACTGATAAATACTTTGCCATTTAGTCATTCATAGATCTAGTCAAAACATGTGAGTACTATTAAGTTCATAAGAGCGAGTACTATTAAGTTCATAGAATGATAGCACTAGAAGGGAATTAAGTCCCCTATATTTTCCTTTATAAATTAATTGGTAAAAATGACTTGTTCAAATCCTGGGACATCTACTTGTATCAAAGTAGCAACTAAATTTGGCAATATTTTTGTTCAAGGAATGTAATGGCCATATCTTTGTGACTGTTTTGGGGTGTATGTGTGTGTGTGTTTAGACTGCATTTTATTATTTTTTTCATTTTATTATTTTTATACTCACAAATTTTCTCTTCCTACCATTCCTCCACCTAACTGAATAACAACTAAAAATAAATAAATATGGCCATTGCATGGCCATATCTTTGTATGAATGAAGATCTAGAGACTCAAAATCTGATAAAATTTAGTGAAATAAGACTAATAACTTCTGTGCTATAGTAATGGAACTTCCATTTTTTCAGGTCATTTTTATCAGCTATGTCTTTGCTGGGACATTGGTTAGAAGTTCAAGATCCATGACTTTCTTGAGAACTTTAATCCTGAGAAAATAGTTTATTCTCACCAAGTCCTCTCCCTTCATTTTCAGTTGTTTAGCTCATAACCCAAAGGAATTTAAAACTTTTTTGGGTTTGGATTTGTTTGTTTTTTTGCAAATGATTTGTGGGAATCAGTTCTACATCAATACATCAATCAACAAGCATTTATTAAGCCCCCTATACTTGATAGATAGAGCACAGGAATTCAGGAAGACCTAGTTTTAAATCCCATCTCAGAAATACCTTGGGCAATAGTCAGTAAACACTGGGTATACAAATACAAAAAAAAAAAAAAATCCCAGCCCTCAAGGAAATTACAATATTTTTTCTATTTTTATTTTCAGTTCCAAGTTTTCTCCCTCCCTCTACTTCTACCCTGTGAAAAAGAAATTACTTTAAATTAAAAGAAAGTTCTTATCATCAGGGTCTCCCACCCATTGAGAAGAAATATGATACTTATTATGCATATGAAGTAATGCAAAATGTATTTCCTCATTAGCCACATTCCATCTCCCCCCAAAGCAAGGAAAATTAAGAAAGGAAATGAAAATATGCTTCAATATTTACTCTGAGATCATCATTTGGAGTTTTGGTGGATCACTGTATTGATCAGAGTGGATAAGTCTTTCACAGTTGATTATTTTTTTTTTATCAAATGCTTTATTAACTTCTAGTTTACATCATTCATTTCCATAAGATTTTGAGTTGCAATTTTTCTCCCTGTTTTTCCCTTACCCACCACCCCAAAATAGCAATCCCACTGGATATTCCCTCCTCCAATCTGCTCTCTCCCATATCTTCTCCCATACCCCCTCTGACTTTCCAGTAGGGCATGGTGGATCTCTATGCCCCAGTGCCTGTAGAACTTATTTCTCAGTTACATGTAACTTAATATTAATAATAATATACATATACATAAATATATATGTATATATTAAACATTTGATTTTAAAACTTTGAATTCCAGATTTGTTCCCTTCCTCCCTTGTCACCCACCCTTACTAAGAAGATAAGCAATTCAATATAGGTTGTACATGTGTAGTTATGCAAAACATTTCCATAGTGGATATATTGTAAAAGACTGACTATATTTCCCTCCATCCTATGCCACCTCCCACTTCTTCTATTCTCTACTTTGATCCTGTCCCTTTTCAAATGTGGGTGCTTCCAACTTCCCTTCCCCCCAGCCTGCCCTCCTTTCCATCATCCCCCCTCTCATCCCCTTCCTCCCTACTCTCTTGTAGGGTGAGATGCCCTATTTAGTGTGTATGTCATTCCCTCCCTAAGCTAAATTCAGTGAGAATAAGGTTGACCCATTCCCTTTTGACTTCCTGTTCTTCCCCTCCATTGCAACAGTTTTCCTTTGCCTCTTCCATATGAGATAGTTTACCCCATTCTGTCTCTCCCCATCTCCTCTCATTATATTCTTCTCTCACCTCTTAATTTCACCTTTTAAGTATCATCCCTTCCTATTAAATTGGTCCTGTACCTTCTATCTATGTATACCTGTACACATATATACACATACTCACATATGTATTTATAAACCCATATATCCTCCTATATAGACATATGTATGTATGTGTATATACACACACATACATACATATGTGTATATATATATATATATATATATATATATATATATATATATATATACACACACACACACATTTCTATTCCCTTCAACTATTCTCATACTGAGAAGTTTCACAAGTTACAATTATCGTTTTTCCATGTAGGAATGTAAATAGTTCAACTTTGATAAGTTCCTTATGATTTCTTTTCCCTGTTTACCTTCTCATGCTTCTCTTGCTTCTTGTATCTGAATGTCAAATTTTCTATTCAACTCTGGGTTTTTTTGGTCAAGAATGCTTGAAAATCCTCTATTCCACTGAATGACCATATTTTCCCCTGAAACATGATACTCAGTTTTGCTGGGTAGGTGATTCTTGGTTTTAATTCTTGCTCCTTTGACCTCTGGAATATCACATTCCAAGCCCTTCAATCCCTCAATGTAGAAGCTGCCGGATCCTGAGTTGTTTATGTTTCCACTATATTGAAATTGACTCTGCTGTTTATCCAACTCAGGAGGAATTGGAAGCTGTTCAAAACATGGTATCCCATACAGAACGAGCACTTAAAGCTGTGTCTGATTGGATAGATGAACAGGAAAAAGTCAGTGGAGAGCAACCTGAACCTGAGGCTATGGATGTGGTAGCTGAAGAAGAAAACAAAGAAGGGGGGGAACAGAAGACTGAGCACTTGACCAGGACTCTTCGTGGTGTGATGCGGGTTGGCTTGGTAGCAAAGGGTCTCCTGCTCAAGGGGGATTTGGATCTGGAATTAGTCCTTTTGTGTAAGGAGAAACCTACCACTGCCCTTTTGGACAAAGTAGCGGACAACCTGGGAGTCCAGCTTGCTGCTATTACAGAAGACAAATATGAAATAATTCAGTCCATTGGTGAAGCAGCAATTGTAATAAAAAATACAAAAGAGCCTCCATTGTCCTTGACCATTCATTTGACATCACCTGTTGTCAGGGAAGAAATGGAAAAACTTTTAGCTGGAGAAACTCTATCAGTCAATGACCCCCCGGACGTTCTGGACAGGCAGAAATGCCTTGCTGCCTTGGCATCACTCTGACACGCCAAGTGGTTCCAGGCCAGAGCTAATGGGCTGAAGTCGTGTGTCATAGTCATCAGGGTTCTGAGAGACCTATGCACCCGTGTTCCTACTTGGGCTCCCCTTAGAGGATGGCCCCTGGAGCTTCTCTGTGAGAAGTCAATTGGAACAGCAAATCGACCAATGGGAGCTGGCGAGGCCCTCAGAAGAGTGTTGGAGTGCCTGGCATCTGGAATCGTTATGCCAGATGGTTCTGGCATTTATGACCCTTGTGAAAAAGAAGCCACTGATGCTATTGGGCATCTAGACAGACAGCAACGGGAAGATATCACACAGAGTGCTCAGCATGCTCTGCGACTTGCTGCTTTTGGCCAGCTTCACAAAGTTCTTGGTATGGACCCTCTCCCTTCTAAGATGCCCAAGAAACCAAAGAATGAAAACCCGGTTGACTATACTATCCAGATTCCTCCTAGTACCACCTATGCCATTACCCCCAATGAATGGAGGAGGATGGAGAAGAAAAATCTCCTAGCAAGAAGAAAAAGAAGATTCAGAAAAAAGAGGAGAAGACAGAACCCCCACAAGCTATGAATGCACTGATGAGACTGAATCAGCTGAAACCTGGGCTGCAGTATAAGCTGGTTTCCCAGACTGGCCCAGTGCATGCTCCCATCTTTACTATGTCTGTTGAAGTGGATGGAAGTTCATTTGAGGCTTCTGGACCATCCAAAAAGACTGCCAAGTTGCATGTGGCTGTAAAGGTGTTACAGGACATGGGTTTGCCTACAGGAGCAGAAGGTAAAGAATCAAATAAAGGGGAGGACTCTGCAGAGGAAACAGAACAGAAACCTGTGGTTGTTGCTCCTCCACCTGTAGTGGAAACTGTTGCTACCCCCAGTGCTGCTTTTCCTTCTCCAGACCAGACATTGGAGAATGTAAAACAACAGGGTCCAATCTTGACCAAACATGGCAAGAATCCTGTCATGGAACTGAATGAGAAGAGGCATGGCCTCAAGTATGAGCTTATCTCTGAGACTGGGGGCAGTCATGATAAACGCTTTGTCATGGAGGTTGAAGTTGATGGGCAGAAGTTTCAAGGAGCTGGTTCAAATAAAAAGGTGGCAAAGGCATTTGCTGCTCTCACTGCATTAGAAAAACTGTTCCCTGATGCTCCTGTTGCCTTGGAACCCAATAAGAAGAAGAGAGCGCCAGTACCTGTGAGAGGGGGCCCGAAGTTTGCGGCAAAGCAGCACAACCCAGGATTTGGAATGGGAGGTCCTATGCACAATGAGGTTCCCCCTCCCCCAAACATTCGTGGTCGAGGTAGAGGTGGGAATATCCGAGGTCGGGGTAGAGGCCGAGGTGGATTTGGTGGTGCCAACCATGGTGGCTACATGAATGCTGGAGCTGGCTATGGAAGCTATGGCTATGGTGGCAATTCTGCAACAGCAGGATATAGTCAGTTCTACAGCAATGGTGGGCATTCTGGGAATGCTGGTGGAGGCGGGGGTGGTGGTGGAGGCGGCTCTTCTGGCTATGGGTCCTACTACCAAGGCGACGACTACAATTCACCAGTGCCCCCAAAGCACGTCGGGAAGAAGCAGCAGCACGGGGGCCAGCAGAAACCTTCTTATGGTTCAGGGTACCAGTCTCACCAAGGCCAACAACAATCGTCATACAGCCAAAACCAGTACAGCAATTATGGCCCACCTCAAGGCAAACAAAAGGGCTATAATCATGGACAAGGCAACTATTCCTCCTATTCGAATTCCTACAACTCCCCTGGTGGTGGAGGTGGATCAGACTATAACTACGAGAGCAAATTCAATTACAGTGGCAGCGGGGACCGAGGTGGTGGTGGGAACAGCTACGGGTCAGGTGGATCGTCCTATAACACAAGGTCACACGGCGGCTATGGAGGCAGCTCTGGTGGTGGCTCCTCCTACCAAGGCAAACAAGGTGGCTACTCTTCACAGTCCAATTACAACTCCCCAGGCTCAGGCCAGAATTACAGTGGGCCTCCCAGTTCCTACCAGTCTTCGCAAGGTGGCTATGGCAGAAATGATCACAGCATGAATTACCAGTACAGATAAACTACCTTTACTCCCCAGGGGTGAAGTTTTGTTACCTTCTGCACTCGCCCCCCCCCCATTTGAATATTCAGTTTTATTGCATCACAGTTAACATGTCAACCCTTCCCCCCAGGTTCCATGTTGCCGTGTTCTGTGTGATATGCAGGCGGCTACTCTGATGGTGGCATCTCCCTGTAATTCCATACTTAGCTGTGTTTGGGACATCTGTGTATTTAATGGTTTGTTAGTTACCATTACAACTTTGTCTGAATAGAGTTTTTGAGTTAATACAAAAAAAAAAAAAGAAATTGTTTCTTCCTGGCTGCTTGTAATATTTCCTCCTTAATCTGGGAATTCTAGAACCTGGCTATGATATTCCTAGGAGTTTTCTTTTTGGGATCTTTTTCAGGAAGTGACCTGTGAATTCTTTCAACCTCTATTTTGCCCTCTGGTTCTAAAATATCAGGGCACTTTTCCTTGAGAATTTCTTGAAGGATGATTTCTATGTTCTTTTTTTGATCATGGCTTTCAGGTAGTCCAATAGTTTTTAAATTATCTCTCCTGGATCTATTTTCCATATCAGTGGTTTTTCCCATGAGATATTTCACATTGACCTTCTATTCTTTCATTTGTTTGGATCTGTTTCATAGTACCTTGATTTCTCATAAAGTCACTAGTTTCCATTTGCTCTAATCTAATTCTGAAGGAATGATTCTCTTCAGTGAGCTTTTGAGATTCTTTTTCCATCTGGCAAATTTGGCCTTTTAAGGCATTCTTCTCCTCATTGCCTTTTTGAGCCTCTTTTGTCATTTGAGTTAGTCTATTTTTTAAGGTGTTATTTTCTTCAGTCAGGTTGTTGACTCTCATTTCATAATTTTCTTGCATCGTCCTCATTTCTCTCCCCAATTTTTCCTCCACTTCTCTTATTTGCTTCTTAAGGTCCTCTATGGCCTGTAACCAGCTCCTTTGAAGCTTTTGGTACAGGAGTTCTGACTTTGCTGTCTTCCTCCTGTTCCATGCTTTGATCATTTTTGTCCCCAAAATAGGAATGTGAAGTTGGATTGCTCTGCTTGCTTTCCTTTCTTTGCTTGCTCATGTTGCCACTCAGTTACTTGACTCTTGAGCTTTTTGCCACAGTAGGACTCTGCTACCAGATGGGGAGCTTTGTTCCAATCACTGGGGTTTTCTCAGCTGCCGAAGGTATTAGTTGGGTGCCCCCTCTGAAGCCTCCACATGCTCTAGCAAAGCTGGTCATACACCCCAGGACTTCTATCTTAGACCATAATCCATATCGAAGCAGGTTAAAGCAAGATTGATTACCCCTGAGACTGATTGCTTGGTCCCCCTACAATCTACAAACTACTGGATCCCAAAGTCCACACTGCACTGACCTCTTACTTTGTCCTTAGCCTCTATGTGTTGATAATTCTGAAAACGAGCAAAGCTTCTGGTGATCTGAAGTCCCTTTAGCTGGGTGCTGGTCAGGCCACCCTGAGGCTAAAACCTCAGGCTTGTGTGGGGCTGGGCTTGGCTCACAGAGTGCTGCACTGGCAGCTTCCTGCTGGCCTGCTGGGTTGTCCTCAGTGGGAGGTTATCTTCTCTGTGTCATTTTGTGGGTTCTGTAACTCCAAAGTTTGTTCAGAGTCACCTTTTACATGAATTGGAGGAGGTGGGAGCAGGAGCCCCTCAGAAGTCCTGTTGATTATCTTTACTATATTGCTGTTACTGTGTAGATTATTCTGGTTCTGCTCACTTCACTTTGCATCACTTCATATAAGTTTTTTTCTGTTTTTTCTGAAACCTCCTCCTTTACCATTTCTTATAGCACAATAATGATTTTATCTCATTCATAGAACTTGTTCATCCAGTTCCCAACTGATGGGCATTCTCTTAATTACTAATTTTTGCCACCAGAAAAAGAGCTGCTATAAATATTTTTGTGCTTATGGGACCTTTTTCTTTTCCTTTGAGCTCCTTTGGGAGTATATACCAAGTATCCCTATTGCTTAGTCAATGGGCATGCATACTTTTATTGTCCTCTAGGTATAGTTCAAGATTTTTTCCTCCAGAATGTTTGGATCAGTTCCCCGCTTCAATGAGCTCACTACAATGGGAGAAGACAAAACACAAAAGAAATCTGAAAAGGGGAGGGACAGGGAGGAAGGTACCTGGTGGGGGAGGGGATGGTGGGAGAAGCCAAAGAAATCCAAAAGGAATGGTGCCTGGGAAGAAATGAGAAATCAGTTCAGTTCCCCTCCTTAAATGAAATTGTTTGTAGATTCACTCCCTAATCAGAGGGGCAGAGGGCATTGATTGAGGATGTGTGTACCAAAACTGATTTGGATCTTGCATATTTCCCAATGATAAGCTTACTAGGGGAATGGTAAAGAAGCCATTTAAGCCATATAAAATCTCTGAAGTCCCTTCCAGATCTAAATCTACATGTAAACTTAGCCTAAAATCTCTAACAGACACAATGATCTCTTTTTTTCCTAGAAAGTCTTTTGCTTCTTAAGCTGTATCTTCATAGCTTTAAGTCAGAGCTAAGGGCGTTGGTCGCTAAAACTGAAAAGTTGACTTCAACTTTTTGAGTTTGGTTCTTCTATCCATTTAATAAGGGTTTACCCATGTAATGCCCTATCTGGGCTCACTTAATGCCTTTCTCAAACTTGCAGGGTGTGTTCCCTTAGGGCAATCACTACTTCTCCTTTCCCTATCCTCTCAGGGGAGTACTCTTCCATCTGTGAACTCAGTTCCTAGGAAGAGTGGCCTCAAATTTGTATCACAAAGGTACTATGTGTAGAGAATGTAGAGAGCAAGTGTCTGCAATGGGGGGAGGGAATACCTCTTAATTCCTCATATGGGAAGTCCTTTTCTTCTTTCAAGGAAGAAAGACTTTCTTTAAGGAGTTGTCTCACTAAGTTCACATTAACAGGAAGTGCTCCCTTGTTCAGCTTAGCTGACTCCTTTTAGGACATATTGTCTGA
Organism: Gymnobelideus leadbeateri; assembly: GCA_011680675.1. Taxonomy (NCBI): domain Eukaryota; kingdom Metazoa; phylum Chordata; class Mammalia; order Diprotodontia; family Petauridae; genus Gymnobelideus; species Gymnobelideus leadbeateri. Next base: position 190,731 of record WOXC01007789.1, on the reverse strand, counting down.
GCTGATGGGCCCATCCATGGCTGGGCTGGAACTTTACCCCATTCATCTGAAACTGTCCCACTCATCATTTCTCAAAATATAAAAGTATTCCATCATATTCATATACAATAACTTGTTCTGTCATTCCCCATTAATGGGCTCCCCATATCCCTTCTTTTTAAAAATTCATTCTTCAATTAACAATCATTTCTTTTCCAATTTTCATTAATTTTAAATGAACAAGAATGTTTTTTTCTATCCCTCCCACCCCACCATTGAAAAAGAACTCAACCTTGCAACAAATACAAATAGTCAAGCAAAACAAATTCTCCCTTTATCCATACCCAAAAATGTGTTACTCATTTTGTATCTTGAGTTTACCACCTCTGTCAGGACTGGTGGGTAACATAGTTCATCATCAGGAATTTGGAATCATAACTGGTCATTGCACTGCTCAAAATCTGTCACACTTCTTTGTCTTTGCAATGCTGTTACTGTGTACGTCATTCTCTTGGTTTAATCACTTCATTCTGTATTGTTAGTTCATGTAAAGTCATAGACCATAATTGGATAAGTCATTTCCCAATTAACACTACTCCTTTAGTTTCTAATCCTTTTAAGAAATAAGTTTCATTGGTATCTTTTGTTTTCACTTTGCCAAGAGGTGGAGGTAAGGAAGGAAAGTATTTCAGGCATGATGAACAACCAGTTCAAAAGCATGGAGGCAGGTGGGAGATAATGTATGGGGAACTGTGTGGAGGACAGTTGTGTTGGGAACACAGTGCCTGAAGGGAAATATGTAATGGTCCTGGAAAGATAGGTCAGGGCCAAAGTGTGAAGATTTTTAAGTGCCAAAGGAATCTGTTATCTATTTGTTTTCTAAAGTAGAAGCCACCAAGGCTTACTGAACAAAGGAGTGCCCCAGTCAGACTTGTGCTTTAGGGATATTAGTTTGGCATTTGGGCTGCAGAGAGGAGAAATGGTATTCAGGGACCCAAATAGGAAACTATTACAATAATTTAGGCATGAGAGGATAAGAATATGGACTGGGGGGTGATTGTGCTGGGAGAGAAAAGAGAACAGAAAGATGGAGCAGTATGGAGGTAGAATTGACCAGACTTAGCAACTGATTGACTATATGGGGGGTGTGAGGTGTGAGTGAAGGTAGAAAGTTGAGGATGACTTCTAGGCTGTGAACTTTGGTGACTGGAAGAATGGTGGTATGCTTCACAGAGAGAGGGAAAGCAAAGCAAAAGCCCATCTCTCTTCCTCCCTCACCCCTACCCCCACTATGAGCTTACTTTTCCTAGTCAACTAAATATAGCCCTGTGTCTTCACTGGAAGTTCCAGTTCAAAGAATCCACAGAATAACACAGGGTAACTCTGTGTGGATGAAGGGTAGGCAAACCAGTTTAGGTAGGAGATTCAGTGTTTTTAAAAATTTGGATGTCTGCATTTCTTCACCCTTAGGGCTTCATTTATTTATTGCTTTCTGAACAAAAGGCATACTCTATCTGACAAAGAACATTTTTTTAAAAAAAGCAAAAACTTAATAAAAAACCATCTCACAGATGTGGCATTATTGTAAAATAATAAATTGTTGACCTTAGCTAGGTCCTCACTCAGGTGCCCTTGAATACTTTACACATTGATACATGGCACAGAGATGGAGATGTAGTAGAGAGAACTTTATAAACAGGAGAAACTTAGATTGGCTTGTCACAGTCACGTTATGCTTTCTCTATAAATTGGTAATGATAACGACTCCCTCACAGAGTTTTATGGAGGATCAAATGAAATGATGTGTAAAGTTTGTAAAACAATGTTATGTAAATGTATTTGCTCTCATTATTGACCCAGGCCAAGGAAATCCAGAATTCAGAGGAAATCCAGAATGGAGAGATATGGAGGTAGAATTGACCAGACTTAGCAACTGATTGACTATATGGGGGGTGTGGGGTGTGAGTGAAGGTAGAAAGTTGAGGGTGACTTCTAGGCTGTGAACTTTGGTGACTGGAAGAATGGTGGTATGCTTCACAGAGAGAGGGAAAGCAAAGCAAAAGCCTATCTCTCTTCCTCCCTCACCCCTACCCCCACTATGAGCTGACTTTTCCTAGTCAACTAAATCTAGCCCTGTGTCCTCACTAGAAGTTCCAGTGTGAAGAGCCCCACAGAATAACACAATTGCCCCTATGTGGATAAAGAGCAGGCAAACCAGTTTAGGTAGGAGATTCAGTGTTTTTAAAATTTGGATTTCTGCTTTTCTTTACCCTTAGGGCTTCATTTATTTATTGTTTTCTGAACAAAAGGCATACTTTACCTGACAAAGAACGATTTTTTTTTTTAAAAAGCAAACATAGGGGCAGCTAGGTGGCGCAGTGAGTAGAGCGCTGGCCCTGGAGTCAGAAGGAGGACCTGAGTTCGGATCCAGCCTCAGACACTTAACCCACACAAACAAAAAAACCTAGCCGTGTGACCTTGGGCAAGTTACTTAACCCCAATTGCCCTCCAAAAAAAAAAAAGCAAACATTTAATAAAAACTATGTCACAGAAGCAGTATTATTGTATTATTGTAAAGTAATAAATTGTTTACCTTAGCTAGGTGCCCTTGAATACCTTGCACATTGGCACATGGCATGGAGATGGAGATATAGTAGAGAGAACTAACCTGGAGAGACTTGGATTGGATGTCACATGTCACATGCTTTCTCTGTAAATTGGTAATGATAATACCTACCTCACAGAGTTATCTAGAGGATCAAATGAAATAATGAATGTTTGGAAAACATTGTTATATAAATTTGTTTGCTCTTATTATTGATCCAGGCCAAGGAAATCCCAAATCCTTCATATCTTCATAAGTGTTGGTATGTGTACACAATAAATGTGTGTCATATTTGAAAGCACCAGTTGTCAAACTAGTTAATAATCTCCCTTCTAAAGAACATGCGACTCAGGATAGATGAGAAAAAATTTCCAGTTTTAAGGTTATTTGAAGTTATTATTAATACTTACAAGATTGGTATTAATTGCCATTATTCCTATATATCCACGTCTTTCCATATCCTCTTAACAGGTTTTCTGAGTCTGTTTCTATTGAGGGAGCTGACCTGAGGTTTGCCTGTCAGGTGCCAAGCAGACAAAGTTTTAGTAGGTTTGTTTTGGACTAGAGATAATATCTGTAAACCATTTTCGCTCCAGTCTCTTGTCTTTCCATTTCCATTGTTGGAAGAGGTTACCCATAAAGAGGGTTAGGGTTGCTTTAGAGACCCCAAAATACAACATGCCGGGTTCTGCTGAATGAATTCAACTCAAGTCTTTCCTTAACCAAAGAAAAGGAAAGTTTATTAGAACTTCGCTTGTATTAGACACAGAGTAAGTCTGTGCTAGGTCATTCTATCGCAATCTCACTACTCTATGGCATTTCCACAGACATGGAGACAAGATGGGGTCTTATATACAGAAGGTAGTGGGAGGAATCTAGGGGTGGTCTATAAGAGGAATTTGGGGAGGGTCTTCAGGAGGAGTTAATGAGGTCAATGAATGATTAAGGATGGGAGGCCACCTGGAGACTACAGACAATGGTGGGCTAGGCCATTTCAAGGGTGAATTGATATTTTGATAAGCTCAAGGGTGGGAAGTCTAGTAACAAGAGGTCAGACTCAGCCACTATGTAAGGCTTATTGCCTCATGTAAATGCCTCATCAAATGAGAGGATTTAATCAGAATTCAAGGGGGTTTCCCAGAGCCTGTACCTCAAGGACTAAAGTAGAGCTCAAGTGGAGTCATTTGTGACTGAAAAAAAGAAACCTCACTCTGAAATTGCTCTTCTGTTGTCTGGGAAGGGAAAGGGAAAGAGATACCAGAGAAACAGAAATAGAGACAGTAGGCACAGCCTACTTTGTTTCTCCTAGTTCCTCTCCTTCCTTCCTATAACATCCTCCACTCCCTCACTCCTCCAGCAGTGTTTCTATAAAGATAAAGGGGAAATGACTGGGTCCTAGAAGGGTATGTCACATTTCATTCCTCTGTCCACAATTCCCTCTGGGGCAGGTAGTTAGAGCATGCTCTGAATAGAACACTGGACATGCAATCAGGAAATCCTGAGTTTTGACAGACACTCTCTATGTGACTCTGGCCAAGTCATTTAGCCTTTGTTTGCCTCAGTTTCCTTATCTGTAAAATGAGTATTTTATAAATAGCACTTACCTCCCAGGCTGGTTGTGAGGATCTTATTTGTAAAGTTTTTCATAAACCCTAAAGATGTATAAATGCTATTTCTTTCTTTCATCTTTTCATTTCCTTCACAGGAAAGTGCGACTTTTATGTCTTCGTCCATTATATTTTGTCATCTAAAGTATAGGTTTCAGCAAAAATGTATCTTCCTGTAGAAGTTTAAAAATATGATATTTTATCACAATTTTTATTAAAGATGTAGGGAATGTGTACTTTTGGATAGCAATTTATAGTTTTTGGAAATTTCCTCTTAGTTACTGAAAATTGAAAGTAGAATTCTGTTGGGGTTTTTTCCCTAGAAAACACACTGATTTCTTTAAAACTTTCTGCCCCATCACCAGAAGAGTTTTAATTTTTGTGCTTTCTGTCTTATATTTGGTGGGAGAATTAAGTTTCAGAATGTCCTTGGAAAATGAGCTTTATTGCAAAGCTACATTATACACATAGACAAAACCTTGTTAGCAAAACCTTGTTACATGAGCACTGGGCTTAGCAGGGCTAAGGGAAAAAGAATAACTCATATTGACCACCAACCGAATTAGTGACTGAATGAAAAAAACATACATAAAAGTGCTTACTATGTGTACCCTAGGTCTAGGACTATCAGTTTAAACTAAGTATCACTAGCCAAAATCTTGCAAGCCTATTGCATATAAAAGGCAGGGTCCTGCTTGAAAAGACATGGGAGGTGTTTCTTCTATGAATTCCACACCTCCCAACACTCTTAAGTACTAATTCCCTGTTTAGATCATAGATCTAGATCTATGCCTCAATCCCATTAGAAAACTACCTATGCTGTCCCTTCAGGTGCATCCTTTCTTTCGCTTTAACTTGATCATTTTGACCATTTTCATGGACTCTCTATTTTCTCTAACTGAAGCCTCTTTTCCAATAATTTCCTTCCCCTTCCCAGTCTTTGCCTTTTGTCTTCATCATTTGTTCTTTATCTTCTTTCCACACCTTTTGTTTCTCTTATCTTAGTAATCATCTCTGGTTATTTTCCCTGTCTTTCCAGAAATTCAAAATTCTTGCTAAGATTTTGGTTTTGCTAACAAGTCATCTGTCTTCCTGTATAAGCCAGGGGGGCTCAGGAATCCATTTGTTTATTTTTGAAGTCCAGGAGGGAAAAGAATGGAGGAACTGGGAAAGGATAATCAACAGGTAAACAGTAGTAGAAATTGGATTAGAACGAGGGAATTTTTAGGTAGTCAGCTGGATACACATTAACTTAGTGTGTTTTGGGTTTTTGAGAGGCCAGCTAGGCACACATTATCTTAGCAAATTGTTTTTCTTAAGGACTAAGACAAAAATTGCTTTCTCCTTTGTCATGGGGAAGTGAACAGATTGTGGTTGCAAATGGTGGTAATATCAGCTTCTTTAGGAAGGGGAAGTTACTTTGGTACTGGCTGATTAGGTATATCAGAATAAAGTCTTCACCCTATAATCCTATATCTTCTTAGGGTCTTGCTGACCTTTCATCTGAGTTTGACCAGAAGTAGAGTGCAGTGGGAAAGCACAAATAAATTGTGGGTAGTGGGATGGAATGAAGACCTGCCTTCTGAGTCAAAGTTGCCTCCCTATTCATCTGACTTGAGGGAAGGGGAGTTTTAGGAATCAGAATATTGGGACTTCGCCATGGAATCCAGTGATATGTAGTATTGTTCTAGCTAAGGATTTACTTGACAATACTTGTTGCATCACCAGACAGTATATAATCCTGAAACCAAAGGATGACAGTCCATTTCCTAACAGGCTCTGTCCCTAGTTTTGGAAGATTCATGCCTCAAAATCTTTGCTTGGGTATTTCCATTCTGCTTTCTCCTTAGAATTTACCATAGTTTTCTTTATCACTTCTTTTTAACCACTAGATGGTGTTGTATTGTGCACAAGTATGTGAATATTCTATCTTTTTCCAATGGAAAGGCCTACAAAAACTAAAAGTTGAAAGTATCTAGAATCAAACCATCATGGTCGTTTTTAATGACTTTCTTCTGTAATATGATTAATTATACAATCACCAAACATTTATTGGATAACATTTATGGGTAAGACAGTGCTAGGTGCTGCAGGTGGTGGTAAAGATCAGAGAGACAATGCTTGCCATCAAAAAGAGTACAATCGAGTTGAGGAAGTAGAACATATTCTTTTTTTTTTTTTTGCTTTTTTTTTTTTTGCTTTTTGGAGGGCAATTGGGGTTGAGTGACTTGGCCAAGGGCACACAGCTAGTTTTTGTGTTAAGTGTCTGAGGCCGGATTTAAACTCAGGACCTCCTGACTTCAGGGCCAGTACTGTATTCACTGCGCCACCTAGCCGCCCCAGTGGAATATATTCTTAAAAGAAAAAGAGGGCAAGGAGGAGGAGTTGAGCACAGACAGCAGATTGGACAGTAGGGGAAAGGGTGATGAAGGACACTGGAGAAATACTATAAACAAATCAAGGGAGATTGTAGGGAAGAGGAGATGAGGGTGGAGAAGTAGTTTTGGGACAAATAGTACAAAAGCTCAATTAAGGAGTTTGGGTTTCATTTGGTACACAAAGATAAGCCATTGTCTCTTCAGAAAGAGAAAAATGAGGTGATCCAGAACATTTAGGTGAGGGAGACTCCAGATTTCCTGCCTGTCTGAGGAGGGCAGCAGTTTCTACATGTTAAGATTACATTTTTTACCCTCACTCCCAATTCAAATGGTCACTCTGCCATCAAACACTAAGTATCCAATAGTTTTAGAATGTCATCATAGTACTGCTAATGACAGTTCACTTTTATTTCGGCTTTGCAATTTAAATTGACCTCATAACAATTCAAAGATCCCTTCCTTTTAAAATTTAAATTAATTTTTAATTTTTTTTTTCATTCAACACCTTCTCTCCCTTCTACCTCTTTCCACCCCAGAGAAAGAAAAGGTCTTCGTTCCAAACATGTATTGCAAAGCAAATTTCCCCTTTGGCCAAGGCTCCCTCCACTCCCCAAAGTCTCAGTCTGTTCTCTGAATTCATCACCTCCTCATCTGGTGGTGGGAAGCATATTTCATTAGTCCTCTTGAATAATGGTTGGTCATTGCATTGATCAATATTTTAAAGTTTTTCAGAGCTGACAGTCAAATTACTGTAGAAACTTGTCTATTCATCTACTCACTCTGCTTTGAATCAGTTCATGCAAGTCTTCTTTATACTACCAAAGTCTTCCATCCTATTGATAAGAACATAACTTGTTCTGCCACTCCCCAATGAAAGGACACCCAAGATCCTTTCCTTTGTAAACTCATTTTCAACTAACAAGCATATTTTTTCAACTTTATTAAGTTTCAGTTAACTCATTTTTAATTAATAAACATATTTTCTATCCACCATTGGAAATAAAAAGCAGTCTTGCAACAATAGTTACATATAGTCAAGTAAAACAAATGCTCAAATTATCCATGTCCAAAATTTGTATGTCGCATAATGCATCTCAAGTCTATCACCTCTTTCAGGACTGGTGAGTAACGTAGTTCATCCTCAGGCCTCTGGAAATCATAACTGGTCATTGCATTGGTCAGTCTGTCATCGCTGTTTTGTCTTTATAATGCTATTGCTATTGTTCTGGTTCTTTTTACTTCCGTCTGAATTAGTTCATACAAATCATAGGCTGTAATTTGCTCATTCATTCCTCAGTTAATGACACCCCTTTAGTGTCTAGTTATTTGTTACTAAAAAAAAAAACAGCTGCTATATATTTTTTAACATGAGTCCTTTTAAAAAATAAACTTTATTGATATCTTTTGTTTTTACTTTGCCTAGATTTCCCCTTGTATCCTTTCACCTCTCCACCATATAACAAAGAATATTTTTAATATAGATCATTTTTCAAAGGTCCTTTCCAGCTCTCAACATGTGATCCTAGAAATCTTATGAAGTAAACAGTCATCCTCATTTAACAGATGAGCAAACTGAAGCAAGCCCACAAAGGTCAGGTGACTGGCCCCAAATCACAAAGATACATTAAGTCAGACAGGAATTTGAACCAAGGTCTTCTGAATCCAGTTCAGCCCCATTTCCACTATAAAATCCTTCCCTCTTCTTAAGGCCCCTTTAACACTTGCTCTCAACATTCACTTTCTGTGTAAGATGGCTTTCCTTGCCTTCCTCAGCAAGGTGATTTTGTATGAACGGTCTAGGGACCGAGCTAGAGCCAAAATAATTTGCCCTTCCTCCTTACTTTTCTAAGCATCTGAATGTCTATGAAACATAAAAGCTGTTTTGAGAGGGTGTGGGGTGGGGAAGAGGGCGGGGATGGGAAGGATGTGGCTTAAAGAGAGGAGGGAGTTATTGCTTTGCTAGGTGGGGGTTTAGGAGGGAGGTGGTGACTGAGGTCACTGAATTCCGAGAGGTCATAAGATTATCCAGGGATGGAAAAGAATAGGTCGAACCCCCACTGGCCCCACCCATTGCCAAAATTATAAATAGTTGGCTGAAGAAGGGCCCCCCCCCCAACCCCAGATGCTCTTCCAGTGAAGTGAAGGTGGAGGACGGAACTTTGCCCTCTGGGGCCAAAGACTTCGTGTGCGCCCGAGAGACCGCCTCTTAGGCTTTTCGAGAGGGGAGGCTACTGGTTCCAGCTCCCCCGGCTTCATCACTAGGGATTTGTAAAGAGTTCGGCTGGAGCCATGTCATCACCCAAGGTAAGGACCATGCTATTCCGCTATTCCTACGTATGTTGTCCTCTTGCATGAGGATGAAGTCGTAGTGTCTGGAAAGAGAAGGCAGGGGCGGGGGTGGGAGGTTGTGGGGTGGAAGAATGATGCTTGCAGGCATATGATGCCCCTGATTCGTGCTATGCCTATACGGGCCTTAAAAATAATCCCTCCCTCCGCCTGCTCTGGTATGTCTCCATGCTCTCCTCGGAATGGCATCTTGGAGGGATTTCTGCCCCTCCGACCTGTTATCTTGCAAGGAGTGGGCTCCGATGTACTGCCTTGGCTGGCTATCTTTACTGGAAGACCCGAGACCGGGTCAGGCAAGGATGATACCTAGGCAGGGAGCGAGCGGAGGGAGGTCGGGGATGGATGGAGGAAGGAAAGGCAGCTCTTGTGGTTCGGGTTAGGTTTTCCTAACCTAGCCTAGAGCATGTGCCCGGATGGCAGGCAGTCTGAATGCTCTTGGAAGCTGTGATTCTTGATGGGAATGGATTCCTGTTCCTGTAATCATAGCTCCCTGGAACTCCAGGGAAAGTTCCTTGGGAAAAAAAAAAAACAAATTTCCAACTATTCCCTGCTCTGCTAAAGAAACTGAGAAACCGTAAACACCTTAGCGTCTAAATGTGTTGAGAGTGCGTGATCGTTGGAGAGGACTGGAGCAGGGGACAGGGGTAGAATTATAGGTCGATAAGTAATGAAGGAGCATATGAAATTAGAGGAAGGGAAAACGTAGCTAATGTCAACAGAAAAAGTAGTATCCTGCCCCAGGATCACTCCCTCTTTTGGGGACTAGCGTGGGTGGGGTGCCCCTACCAAGGTCACCCCTCCCAGTTCTGGCCCCTAACTACTACTGAAAGTGGACGGAGTTGGAGATAAGAACCCTTGAGGCAAAGGGCGGGGAGAGGTATGGTGGTAGTCCCTGGGAGAAAGGAATTGGTTATAAGGTGGGGTGGGGGGAGGGGATGGAGGGAGACTAGGGGCTTTTTCTACGTGGGCTTTTCCCCTGGAAATGCTCGTCGAGTTTACTGGGTTGGGAATTGAGTGGGTCTTTTCTCCTTGCTCTGTGAGAAAAGTAGGGTTCTTTAATGATGGGGGAGGGGCGCAATTTCAGATGGGAAGCCAGGAGACCACGGAAGGGAAATCATTCTGCAAGATGTCTCATCTTAGGGACAGCTAGAGCTCGGATGGCTCTGGGGAATATTAAAATGATGAGTCCACGGGAATTAGAGAGCTTCGCCAGCAACCCCAGTTCTTGCTCTTTCTGGTTTTATCCCCTTGTCTTTAACCAAGATCAGATTCGCAAATGGTTAAAAGTTTGCTTAGCTTCACTGTAAATGCCATTTCCTGACAGAGAGGGTATCTGCACACCCCTCTCAAACTTCCCATTGCCTCCCCTAAAAAAAAAAAAAAAGCCGGTTTTTTTTTTAAACTGGTTTACTAGTCCTCCCATTTCTTTTCCCCGGTGATATACCGTGCATTCCCAATTCAGATTTTTCAGTATAACTTCAAGTCCAAACATAGTAGGCTCTTAACAGATGTTGATAATTGAACTTGCCCCTTACTGTCTCCACTTTACCCATTTGCCATATACCCTTAGAGCACTCTTATCTAAATTTTCTATAACTGGTTCCATCTTGAATGTGTGGTGCTTAATCAGACAATCAGCAAGCTTGTATTTTGCTAATCGCTGGGGATACAGCTTGTGTGTGTGTATATATATATATAGGGTCATACAAGATAGACATACAAGGTCACCTTAGAAGGGAAAGCACTAGTAGCTTCTGAGATCTGCAGTAAGTGGCATTTGAGCTGAATAATAAACAGTGTGCCTAGACCTTAAAGTACTTGGAGGGGAGGAATATATAAGTAAGTTGGAAAGATAGGAAAGGACCAGGAGGTGGAGAACAGTTTTATAGACCTTCCTCTCTTTTACCTTGACTCTGAGAGAGGGGAAATAATCATAGGAGTGTCGTAAAAGATACTTGTTTCTTTTCCCCATCCAGGTCACCAGCTCCCTCCTCTTTGCTATTGGTATAGCTACTATAGGTTCCTTTCAGTTTGGCTACAACACTGGCGTCATTAATGCTCCGGAGCAGGTAATAATCCAGCCACCTAGTAAGTAGAATTAGTGGAGAAGTCAATCCCCATTCCATCCTTCCTAACTTTAAGGTTGCCAAGTGCTAAGAATTAACTGGGGGAGAGGGGTGTGATGGGGGACACAAGACCTCAGATTCACAGTGAGGAAGGAGGAAGAACAATCTTAGTAATTCTTGCTGAGTCATTTGGACCAAAGCAAAATTATTCATTTGTTTACTCAACTTTAAGATGGCAACCATGTACTCTTTCTTACTCTATGGTGAATCACCACCATCTCCTTCAGCCCATAGGGATGGAAAGGGGTTTACACTAGCTCTCCAGTGCTGCCACCTGCTGTAAGCCTGTGTGTAGACTGAAAATCTGGAACACATAGGAAACAAAGCTGGCCGCCCTGGTCCTAGCCTTATTTGGAGCTTTTATTTTTTTTTAAACTCTGTGTCTTTGGGGAAATTGCTTAGGTTTTGCTACCCATAAAATCAGGAAAATTACAAATTTTACTTTACACCTCCCCCAGTTGCTATAGCAAAATGTAATCCAGTCCACCATTCCTTGGCTTTATTTATTTATTTATTTATTTTACAGATCATTAAGGCCTTTCTCAATGAGACTCTGGAATTTAGGAATCATGAGCCAGTCTCTGAGTTTCTCCTCACCTCACTTTGGTCCTTGGCTGTGGCCATCTTCTCAGTAGGTGGAATGATTGGCTCTTTCTCTGTTGGACTCTTCGTCAACCGCTTTGGCAGGTATTACTCAAAACCAGCACAGAAAGAATGGACAAAGGAGTTGCTATAAGACAAAAAGGCTAACTCTAACTGGTGTTAGAACAAAAACATGTGAATTAGAGACAGCCATTCTAAAGAGGAGCAAGCACATTAGGCTTCACCATAATCTCCTGATTCCAAGTCTGTAACTACACTGTAAAGACACAGTTTTCATCCTGACATTTGGAAGTGCTTGGAATACTTTATATTTGCCTTCATGTCCCATGTCAGGCTTATATCGGCATTGTTTAGTATATAGACCAATTAGAGTGTTTTTGGTGAGCGTCTGGTTTCTATAATAGTGTTTATATACCTTAAGACCTACTTCTCTTCCTTTTATCTTGGGCCTTCTCTAGTCTTGAAGAACATATATTTCCCTCTCTGCAGCTTTCAGACAGCCATCCCTTACAACAAAGAATTTAAAGGCAGGGAAAACAGTCCAACAAAACTAATCGAACCCTAGAAAAAGTCTGATGTTAAATGCAGTTCTCCACACATAGAGTTGCCTTCCTTCTCATCTCTCCTTAGGGGCTAAACATGGTCCTTATAGCTTCACAGCATTCTTTTTGGTTGTTGTATTCTTTTGATATGGCAGTCATTGCTCATCTTTCCTTAGCACTATTTTCCCATACTTTTGGACTAATTTGTATTTCCTTGTTCTTTTTTGCTTTTTTGAAGGGGAGAGGGCAGGGCAATTGGGGTTAAGTGACTTGCCCAAGGTCACACAGCTAGTAAGTGTTAAGTGTCTAAGGCCAGATTTGAACTCAGGTCCTTCTGACTCCAAGGCCAGTGCTCTATTCACTGGGCCACCTACCCACCCCTATTTCCTTGTTCTTATAGAACGAACATTAATAATTCTACTATATTCACATTATTTTCATATGTAAAGAAAACTTTTTTTCATTGACCTCCTTGGGACATATACCAAGTAGTGGCATCTCTAGATTAAAGGAAATTTTGGTCACCTTAGCATAGTTCTAAATTGCTTTCCAGAATGGTGGGGACAATTAATTCACAGCTCTGTTAACAGTGCTTACAATGATTAGTCCCATTATTTGTCTTTGTAGCTAATTTCTCAGGTGACAGGTTTTGCCTTATTAATAAGTGATTAGAGAATTCTTTCATGTTGGGGTGGGTTAATAGTTTGCAATTATTTTCTGAGGATTTTTGTTCCCACCCTTTAACTGTTAATCAATTGGGAAGTGGCACTTGATCTTAATCTATTTCTTTTAGTTGTAAATGCTCCCCATTGATTCCTTCCTGTTATTTCTATAATCTGTTCCTTACCACATTCTCAAAGGAAACACTTTCAACCAGTTTCGGAGGGGAGAAAGTGTAGATGGAATGGTTGTCCTTTGGTCGTCTCATAATAATTCCCATGATCCCCACTTTACAAAGGAAGATACTTAACAAGGAAATAATGACTTGGTGGAGGTCAGATAGCTAATGAGTAGCAGAAGTATAATTTGAAACCAGATTTCCTGACTTTCCACTCTGCCTTTTCTAGGAGTCTCAGCAGCCTGAATGTAGAGTCTCCCCTACTTGGGAGTGTCTATTTCAGCACTAAAAGGACTGCCCAGAAATACCAATGTGCTCTAAGAATTAGAGAGGGATTGGCATTGCAATAAAAATATCAAATCTTGGGGCGGCTAGGTGGCGCAGTGAGTAGAGCGCCGGCTCTGGAGTCAGAAGGACCTGAGTTCGGATCCGGCCTCAGACACTTAACACATACAAACAAAAACCTAGCCGTGTGACCTTGGGCAAGTTACTTAACCCCAATTGCCCTCCAAAAAAGCAAAAATAAATAAATAAAGTCTCCTGCCTGGCTAGCTATTCCCAAATTTCATTTGACTACCTGTCTCACTTGCCAAGACCAAATGATTATATGTAAAAGAATCTGGGGTTCCATTTAAGTCTTATTTTCATAATCTCTCAGAGCAGGGCCATTTGATAATAATCTTTTCATTGCTTTTGACAAATAAGGCTTATGATCTAAGATTAGGCAGAAGATGGAAAATGTTGTCAGTTGCCATCTTAGGCTTGTCTAATACTATGCCTTACCAAATAAGCTACTTTAGTAGAGGAACCGAAGGAACCAATTTACAGATTGGAAGGAGAATTTTTTTTTTGGAGGGCAATTGGGGTAAAGTAACTTGCCCAAGGTCACACGGCTAGGTGTGTGTGTGTGTGTGTGTGTGTGTCTGTGTCTGTGTCTGTGTCTGTGTCTGTGTCTGAGGCCGGATTCAAACTCCTTCTGACTCCTGGGCCACCTAGCCACCCCAAGAATTCTTTTTAAACAAGCCATAATCAGTCTGATTGCCCAGGCTTTGGCCTAGTCATACTAATGGGAAAGACTCCTAATGGAGAGAAGAGTTTAAAGAGAATGAGACAAAAAAGGGAGAAAAAAAATGAGGTAAAGGAATGAGGACAAAAGAATCAACACAGGAAATATATGGAGGAAATAAACTAAGGAAACTGGAGGAAGACAGTATAGAGAGAAGAGGACTAGACAAACCATACTGACTATTATCTCCTTGCTTCCATAGACGCAACTCCATGCTCATCGTCAATTCACTAGCACTTTTTGGAGGTGCCTTGTTGGGCTTCGCAAAGTCTGCCAAGTCAGTTGAGATGCTGATCCTGGGCCGCTTGGTCATTGGCCTCTTCTGTGGACTTAGCACTGGCTTTGTGCCCATATATATTGGAGAGGTCTCCCCGACTAATCTTCGAGGAGCCTTTGGTACTCTGCACCAGCTGGGTATTGTGGTGGGGATCCTTGTTGCCCAGGTAGTCCTTATGTTCTCATTTTAACTGGGTGGAAGTGGGTGAGGGAAGGTACGAGGGAGGGACTTTTTTTTACCTTTTCAGTTTTGTGCCCAGACAAGACCTGAGGCACTGAGAAGAACCATGTTCACAATGACTGGTTCATTTTCATTATTGATACTGACAGAGTCTGATGAGTTACTAGTTTATTATTAGATCTGGGAAGGAAAGGCTTTTTTTTTTTTTTTTGCTTTTTGGAGAGCAATTGGGGTTAAGTAACTTGCCCAAGGTCACATGGCTAGGATTTTGTTTGAGTGTGTGTTAAGTGTCTGAGGCCAGATCCAAACTCAGGTCCTTCTGACTCCAGGGCCAGCGCTCTACTTACTCACTGCACAACCTAGCCGCCCCAAGGAAAGGCTTTTTAAACAAATAAACTATAACTATGAAATTTCACTAGAAACATTTGAGATCTTGTCTTTATATATTTTCAGAAGTTCCTTGGGGTGTATAACTTAGTTAATTTTTTTGAATCCTTAGGTCTTCGGACTAAATTTCATAATGGGAACTGAGGCTCTCTGGCCATTGTTATTAGGTTTTACTGTCATACCTACTGTTCTGCAATCTCTAGCCCTTCCATTGTGCCCTGAAAGCCCCAGATTCCTACTTATCAATAAGATGGAAGAGGAACAGACCCGAAAGAGTAAGTACTAAGTAATATCTTTGAGGTAGTAACACCAGGAATCTGTATACATGATCTCCTACCCTCCCTTGAGTAGTTTCATTAAATTTCAAGTTTTGGGAGGATTCCAACTTAGTGACACTACTATAACACAAGAAGATGGAATTGGGCCAAAAAACTTGATCTTGATATGCCTGATCTCTTCGAAGTCCACCCTTTAGGAAAAATGAATTTGGGTAAGCTAATTTATCCACTTTTCCTTTTCCAGTTCTTGAGAAATTATGGGGCACTCAAGATGTAGGCCAGGATATCCAGGAGATGAAGGTTGAGAGTGCTAAAATGGCACAGGAGAAGAAGCCAACTGTGATAGACCTCTTTAGGTCACCAAATTATCGACAGCCCATAATCATAGCCATCATGCTTCAGCTCTCCCAGCAGCTCTCAGGAATTAATGCTGTGAGTACCTAAATTCATCAATTACTTGGATCAGTGTCATGGTTTCTTTATTAATATTAGTGATAATTGATAGTCATTACTGTAGGTTACCAGCTGTTTACAGATGAGGAAACTTAGGATCAGAGGATAAATGACTCATCTACCAGCGATGGCTCTCTGCTTTTTATAAGCATTAATTACACTCTCTTTTAAGTTGAGGACCCTGTATTAGAGGGCAGGGGAAAAAAGTCTACATGAACATTTTTTAAAAATTTAGTTTATAAACTAAAAACTTAAAAAAAATACAAGTTTTGAGGACCAGAGAGAAAATCCAACCAGGATACTTAAGTGATAATGACATTGTAATTATTTTAAATTTTTTTTTGTTTTATTGTCTTAAATTTTACCCAAGTCACTTCCTCTTAACTCACCTCCTGCCTTCTGAGCCGCAACTAAGGCATTCCCTTGTGTTTCTGTTGCCTTGAGGAATGTGTTTCATTATCAGTTCTCCTGGACCAGAACAAAGATTTGTGCTTTACAATTCATGAGCACTGCTTTTCAATGCTGTTATTTATGTTATTGTCATTGTGTATATTCAGTAAGTTCTCTTTTCTTTCTCTCACTTGCATAGGAAGTTCAGGCTATATGTGTACTAGCTGATTGGTTGCTTCCACTAACCAGACCTAATAATTCTGGTTCTTTAGACACTTAAGTTAGAATGACAGTATAGTGTTCTTTAAGTCCTTCACTAAAGTACTGATTTGAGTACTTTTGAGTCATTTTTGTGAGGATCATAATATCAACTGGTCTATGACCTTACAACATAGAGGACTGTCATTTAGTAGCAATACATCAACAAAGCAAGAGTTCCTAAGAGAGGTGTAAGGGTAGGATCAATTAACAATAATACTATTCTATTGGTTATGGGAGACAATGATCGTTCCAAAGACAAATGGGATTAAGTTACTTTGGGTTCTAGTTCTGATTATACTGTTAACTAATTTTTGTACTTAAGACTAGGCTAGTTATTCATTTAATGGTACCTTCCTGTTTACTTGGGATTGTTTTGAAGATCAAATAAAAACAATAATGAAAGAATTTTTGTCTTAAGTGGGAAAAGTATAAATAAACCTAAAGCCAAATTGGCCAAAAAGATTTATCTCAGAAGGGTGAAACTGAATCAGGGAAATAACACTAACATTTATCAATACGAAGACCCAGGATAAGTCCTTTGGATAGAGATGAGAAGGGGAATTGATTGTGAATTTATTGCTTAGAGCTCACTGAAGTTTCCAGCGCCTTTCTAACATGATCACCTCCTCCTTTTTACCCCCCAATTAGGTATTCTATTATTCTACAGGAATCTTTACAGATGCTGGTGTTAAAGAACCAGTATATGCTACCATTGGAGCTGGTGCGATTAATGTGGTATTTACTGTAGTTTCGGTGAGTTGGATATTTTTAATTTGGGGAAAAAAGGAAACTTCTGGGGCAAATGTTGAGGTGGAACTAAATTGATCATGGGTTTTTGTGCCATAGTTTAAACGAGAACTGAGGCATCAGTGCCTTTGGGAGAAGGGCATGGGAAATAAGTAAATTCTAGAGGTGAAGTGATTGAACAGTGGGTAACAGGAAAGATATTTCAATATTGGAAAAATGAAATAAGGAAAATAAAGGGTGAATATAACAGGAAATAGCTGAATACTTAGAACCCAGCCTTAGAAGTAGGGAAGACAAGAGTACAAAACCAGGGGTCAAGCATATTGTGCAGGGTGTATTGAGTTGAGGATTGCCAGCAACTGGTTATAGAATATATTGAGTAGAAAACATTGTTTTTAAGGAGGAGAAAAAGGAAAGGTTTCAATTCACATTGTTCTCCTAGCTCTTTCTGGTGGAGCGGGCAGGAAGGAGAACACTTCATCTGTTAGGACTGGGTGGAATGACCTTCTGCACTATTCTAATGGTTGTCGCCATGTCTCTCAAGGTGAGTGTTCTTTGTGAGAGGGAAAAGGGAAAACCTGGGTTGTCTTGGTTACTTCATTCTCATTCTTAGCTTCTTGATATTCCTCCTTTAGGCTCAACATTTGTGGATGA
Organism: Gymnobelideus leadbeateri; assembly: GCA_011680675.1. NCBI lineage: Eukaryota > Metazoa > Chordata > Mammalia > Diprotodontia > Petauridae > Gymnobelideus > Gymnobelideus leadbeateri. Next base: position 173,014 of record WOXC01007789.1, on the reverse strand, counting down.
GCTATATCTGTATTGTTGCTATCTTTGGCTACGTAGCATTATTTGAAATTGGACCAGGACCCATTCCTTGGTTCATTGTTGCCGAGCTCTTCAGTCAAGGACCCCGCCCAGCTGCTATGGCTGTGGCTGGCTGTTGCAACTGGACCTCTAACTTCCTTGTGGGGCTGCTCTTCCCTACAGCTGCGGTAAGTGAGCTCTATCCTCATCAAATCTTGCTTGATAACTAGTGTTAGTTCATTTAGAATTCGATGAATGTGTTATGGGTGTCTTGAGTAATAAAACAGTACTGCCTCAGGTACTTACTTTCCTAGCTAGATGGTCCAAGCATTTCTTGGTACCTCAGAGACCCACTCTTTAGATGGGTTATTCACGTTATAAAAATAAATAAAACAAAAATTACTCCCATTCCTAAATCCCAGAAGGCATTTGAGGACAGGATACATAAGGGACTGAAAACTGATACAAAGGCAGATTTGGGGGGCTTAGGATTTTAGTCCCAAACCTTGGAAGGTACCTACCTAGTCTGGACTTTGCCATGGCAGGGAGGCCTGGTTCTTGTTCTGAGAATAAACTTGGACTGACTTTATTTTTTCCCTTTTTTAGAAATATTTGGGATCCTACGTCTTTATTGTCTTTACCTTCTTCCTCATCTTCTTCTTTCTGTTCACCTTCTTCAAAGTCCCGGAGACCAAGGGCAGAACTTTTGAGAATATTACCCAGGTGTTTGAGAGCAAGAGTCAGGGTTCCATCAGCCCCACCTTAATGGCCGATAAAGGCCCCGTTGTGGATATGAACAGCATTGATCCAGTCAAGGACTCCGCCCTCTAAAATCCCACCTCCTTCCACACCTCCTCTTCCAGTCTACCAACATGGAAAAGCCACATCTCCCTGAGGTGGGGGGAGGGGGGAGGGGTGGCCCTCATCAGGATATCTATAACCCAGGACTGTTTCTGATTGCTGCTACTGTGTTTTTCACCTTACTCCATGAGCACTGAGATGAACCTAGTTCTGGAGTCAACTCAGCTTCACCGGCTTTTAAACATTCGGTATCTTGAACACTGTCTATACTCTGCTAAAGAGAGGTCAGGTGAACTTGCCCTCATTTCTGGAGGGATTGGCTCCTTGGCATATGTGCCAACCTCTGCCACCTCTTCACTTCCTTGGGTTATAAGTAAGGATGATTCATTGAGGTACCTAGGAATCAGGAGAGTGGGTGTTCATCCCAATAACTGTAAGAGTTACTTCATTCGTATGTAGGAGTTGGAGGTTGGGGACCAAATAAGAGAGCATCTTCCTCTTTTTTTTTTTTTTTTTTTTACAACTGCAGAGTGCATTAACTTGAGTTTTATTTATTTTATCTGCCGGTTTTATATCATAAATTTTTTTTTAGTGTAAAAAATTGCACAAAATAATGAAAACTGTTGAGGGCAGAGAGAAGAGAGAAGGAGTATAAATGTAAACAAGGGATTGAGGGAGAAGTAAAAATTATTTTGGAGGAGTTGTTACAATAAGCACGAAAGAAATACAAGGAGAGATGGAGTAGTGCATTAAAGGGCACGTGAAATGGTACTGGAGGTTTTCACATGACCTTTAGCAATTTCTGTACTCCATGAAAATGCTAATAAACTTGAAAGAACTCGGGCAGCATTTGTGATGCCTGCAAAAGCTACTGGTTTCCTTCGGGATTTTTTTCCCTTTTTTTTGGTTAAGCTATATACTATTACTTGAAAACTGCAATATTGTTGACATCATAGGCAGTGAAGTTGAATGCGGTTGGTGAGTTCTACCTCTGGAGAAAGATGGATTTTCTAGATATTTCACTGAAAACTCCCCCTCTCACCAGATGGAACTCCTTTCACTTTATAGCTTCTTTTTTTTCCCTCCCCTTTAGATGAGAAAATAGTGTTGAGGATTGTTTCTCAATACAGAAAGGCAGTTTTTCCCTTGTTTTTGTTCTTTGGGATTTTCTTAGGTTTTGGGTATCTTTGGTTTTCCCCACCCTTAAATCCCAGCAGGCATTTGAGGACAGGATTTAAGGGGTATTATTCATAGGGGACTAGAAATTGGTATGGAGGTAGATTTTGGGCTAAGGGTTTCAGTTCTAGGAGTTTTTTTGCCTGTGCTTCCTTATTTCAAGTTAAGAAATGGTCATGACTTCCTTATAAAAATAAGTATTTGCATCACACCACTGGAGAAGACTTGGGTGAGGTATAGAAGGCTCACTCATACTTCATATTTAATTTAGATAGTAACAATATGTGTCTAATGTCTTTGTCTCCTCCATGGGCAAATGTGTCTTAATTGGTTCATGAATATATTATTGCTGTTATGATTTATGTATTACTACTTAATCCTTCTGGATGGGATAATTCTGGCTCTCTGTATAAATAACTACTGCCTTGGCTGGATGTGATTTAGCCACCCTCCCTTGAATCTTAAGTGCCCTGAGACAGACAGACAGACAGACAGACAGACACACACACACACACACACACACACACACACACCTTCCACCTCCCTCGATGCTGGCTAAATTATATATTCCATTGAATCACCAATTTAGAGTCCCTTGCTGAGGATGAAATAGCCTTTAGTGAGTTCTACCAGTTTAGGTGGAATGGGAAGGAAAGATGCTCCGAATACTCAAGAGGCCCTCTGTGGGCAAAATTGGTATGGAAGGGCAATAAGATAAGTAATTTCCTAAATTATGAAAGGAAGGGAGGATAGCAAGACGTCACTGCTGATGTTGAGTATCTTTCTAAATCCATGGGCTTTGCTCTTCCAGAAACTTTGAGGGATTGCCCTCGGTGCTTACCTCCTGACCCACCTTGCCTGTGGACAGTATTTAGTTCTCAATTCTCACCTTTTCCTCTGGTCATTGGCAGGGAGGATAGATACATATGTATATACATATATGTGTACATATATATGTATGTGTATATATATAGTTGACTGAAGAAAACTTTATTTGGTCTCTGGTTCTACCCAGTTTCACCCTAGATCCCCAGGTAGAACTAGGGTCTGGGCATTGGCAATAGTGGAACAGTTTCTCCCTCCCTTTTCTCCATAGCCACATTGTAAATATTTCCAAATGTATTTTCTATGCTTATTACTGTTACTGTGGTTCTGTTTTTAAATAAAAGTTTTATTGTAAATATGGTATCATGATCTCCCTGCATATTATTTGAAGGTTTGTGTACCCTTTCTTTTGTGAGTGAAATACAACCCAGAAGCCTAACATGGGTATAGATATAGGTGATGGTATAATTTGTACTGATACCTTGGCTTTTTACATCGCCTAGATTGGGAAGAAACACAAAGCTTAGGGCCTGAACAATAATGTCCAGTCAATATCTTGGATGAATATTCAGTTCAATATCTTTGGCACAAGGAGAGGGCGTGGCTAGGTGACTCAGTGAATAGAGCACCAGCCCTGGAGTCAGGAGGACCTGAATTCAAATCAGACACTTAACACAAAAACTAGTTGTGTGACCTTGGGCAAGTCACTTAACCCCCAATCGCCCTCAAAAAAAAACATCTTTGGCACAGTTAGTTCTTTATGGTGTTTAAGTGCAGAGAAAAGATTTGGAATTCTGACTTTTTTTAAGACCTGGCCTTGGTGCTTGATAGGCGATCTTGGAAAAGCCACTTGACCCTTTATCTTTTTTTTTCTTATTTAGTATTTTAATTTTTCCCATTTACTTGCAAAAAACGATTTTTAACATTCATTCTTAAAATTTTTAGTTCCAAATTCTCTCCTTCCCCACTCCCCCTCCAATTTGATATAGATTATGCATATGTAGTCATGCAAAATGTTTCCATAATAGTCATGCATGTGACCTTTAAAAAATTTTTTCCCTTGACCTCTTTAACTTTTTTTTCATCTTTAAAATGGGCTGATGATATTGTAATAGCCTACTTCACAGAGTTGTGAGGAAAGTACTTTGTAAATCTTAAGTCAATATTTGTTATCACTCAGCAGATATAGTCATTGGGTTAATGGATGGAAATCAGGAGACTTCAAATAATAGCTTAAAACATAAGCAAGACAGATTCTTGGCCAAGGACCAAGTCTGATGAGAATGTTATCTGCCAAGAATCTAACAAATACAATCAAAAGGGTTTTTAAAACTGAAAGGGAAGGAGAGGAAACTGCTTTCATATCTAACACTGGTTGCCTGTTCTCTACACTGAAGGGACCCCTCTGCTCTGGACCCAGGCATGTATGGTAGACCTTGGAAATCCTCACCTCTAATGAAAGGAGTTAAAGACTCCCTTTTCTCATATTTTTACATCTCCATGATGGAGCTCCTTGAAAAAATTACTTAAATATTAGGTTTGGCTCTTGTTCTCTAGGGTCTCCACAAAAGAGAGCAATGGACAAGTACTTGAGGGATAGGTAATTTATTTTCTAGATATAATAATAGAGTAAACCTTTTTAAAGCACCTAGTATGTGCCAAGCACTTTGCTAAATCCTGGGGATACAAATAAAAAGGAAAGACAGTCCCTGCCCTCAAGGAGCTTCCAATCTAATTGGGGTAGACAACCCAAAAAAGAAGCTGAGAGGGGGAGGGAATGCCAGAGGGTACCTGGATGGTGGTGGGCCAAGCAGAGCAGCTGGTGACAAATGGAGCCCTCTAAAGGGAAACTATGGGAGGAATTTTTTTTTTGCTGTGTCTTTAGTCCTCCCCTCAAGAGGCAGAAGCAACTGAGAGCCCTGATTATGTATGAGTAGCAAAACTGAAGCAGTTTTCAAGATGAATCCTAAACTTGGCAAGGCTAGGGTAGATGATGGTAAAGTCAAAACCAAACAATAACAGGTAGTAAATTCCTACACCTAAAAATGCCAAATATAAATTCCCATGTGGAAGACTTAAAACATGATGCAGAAACTTAGTGCTATTATATCTTCTTAGAAGTTAAGACAAACCTCATCAGAACATAAAGCATTTTGCAGGACTGTCAAATAAGAAATTTCTAGTTAATCCCTTCCACAGACTTTTCGAATCACAGTTTTGACATATTGCAAGTACACATAAGTAATTGGAGTTTTTGGAGAGTTTTGCAGAAGCCACAGAAAACAGGTGAAACATAGGTTCCCAAAGAGATACCACCCCCTTGGGGGTTGCTGGAACAATCCAGGGTGTGGTAGTAGTAGCTTTAGGTAAAATTGGTAGGGGAGGGGGATTAACCTAGCCCCAGAGGGGTGCTGGGCAATTTTTTTTTAAGGGTAGAGGTAGGCCAAATAAGTTTGGGAACCTCTGAGTCATGAAGGCCAGCAGATGACACAAAGTTTAGAAACTCAGAAATGCATAAAATATGTGTATAGTATAATATCAACATTTTATCTTTTTTTTTTTTTAAAGCAATTGGGGTTAAGTAACTTGCTCAAGGTTACACGGCTAGTCATTATTTATGTGTGGGTGCTCATTTTCTGAGGCCGGATCTGATCTCGGGTCATCCCAACTCCGAGGCCGGCGCTCTTACTCACTGCGCCACCTAGCCGCCCCAACATTTTATCTTTTAATAACAGAATAATTCAGCTTTCTCCAGTATGAAGCCCAAAAAATTTTATGTGAATTTTTCAGATCGCAGGGGTACTGGGGGGGTGGCCGGGGCAAGGAGGAGGTACTGTGTACCATACCTGTTAGACTGTTAAACTAATACTTTAATGAAGCTGCTGGCAACACTGACCTCACAGTAATGGCTAGCTTTATGTAGCATTTTAATTATTGCAAAGTGTTTTACATAAGGTATCTCATTTGGTCCTTACAGCAACCCTGTGAGATAGGTACCATTATCCTCAACCCAGTTAACCAATCAGTACAATGATCCATGACAATTCCAAAGCACTCATGATGAAAAGTGCTATCTACCTCCAGAGAGAATTGTTCAACTCTGAGTACAGATTGATGCATGTTTTTTTCACTTTATTTTTCTTGTGGTTTTTTTTGGCTAATATGAAATTATATTTTGCATTACTTCAGATGTATCATGACTATTATATTGCTTTCTCAATGGGTAGGAGAGAACATGGAAAGAAGGAAAAATTTTGAAACTAAAATTAGAAAATAATATAATAAATTAAAAATGTAAAAATATTTTTAAAAATAACACAACTAGGAAGTGTCTGAGTCAGGATTTAAACTCAAATCTTATTGACTCCAAGTACAAGTCTATCCATTGCATCACCTTCCTACCACCTCATGGGTGTATTGTAGAACACAGATGACATCCAAAGTGGTATCATTTAGCCAAACTAATGGTATCAAATTCGATTAGAAGCAGGTCACTAAACCATACATAAGGCTCTCTGTGGATGCACTATTATTTTATAAAAGGACACATATTAATTTTATGTTTTAATGTATTTTTTTTGCTTTTTTTTTTTGAGGGCGATTGGGGTTAAGTGACTTGCCCAAGATCACATGGCTATTTTTTGTGTTAAGTGTCTGAGGCCAGATCTGAACCCAGGTCCTCCTGATTCCAGGGCCGGTGCTCTATTCACTGTGCCACCTAGGCCCCTGTTTTAATGTATTTTAAATTACTTTGTTAAATACTTTCCAATTATATCTAGATCAAGTTTAAGTTGCTCTGGAATACGTTTGACATCTCTGGTTTAGGGCATGAGTAGCCAAACATTTCCTAGAAGCAGTTTCTTTCCTATATTTAGAGTCATTGATGAGGCAGGAAAATGGTCCTACACCATTTTGTTTACAAGTACGAGACTGGGGGGAAAGAAAGGGAGGGGTGTTCAAGGAGGATTAGTACCACTGGTGTAAGGGCTTGCCAGGCTCCTTTAAGGGCTCTCATCCACCTTTGGTGTCCACATATGGACTCTTACCTGTGACTCCAGGAAGCTGTAGCATGCACAAGCTGCCACACCCCAGTAAACCATTAAGGGTAACCAATGGGCCTCTCATCCAGAAGATGAAAACAATTCATTCCAATGGCCATGAAGGTGGCTGAAGCAAGCACTTAGAGAAACCAAGGTCATCTAATGAATCCTAGGCCATCACCAGTCATCCTGACTTTGTCTTGCCACTGGGTTTTTATGACTCTGGAAGATAGAGTGAGGCTCATGACTTTGTGCAACTATGTCTTACTTAAATACTATTCACCTAGGAGTCAAGATAGCACCTTGTGATGTCATTGATCCTCTTCAAAAATGAAGGTCAAGGGGCGGCTAGGTGGCGCAGTGAGTAGAGCGCCGGTCCTGGAGTCAGAAGGACCTGAGTTCAGATCCGGCCTCACACACTTAACGCACACACAAACAAAAACCTAGCTGTGTGATCTTGGGCAAGTTACTTAACCCCAATTGCCCTCCAAAAAAAGCAAAAAAAAAAAAAAAAGACAAAAATGAAGGACAAAGAGCAACAACCAGACTAGGAACCACAGCCATATATATACCTACTCTTAGAAGACATTCACACAATCAAATCAATAAATCAACATAGATTAAACACCTACTAAGTGCTAGGCACTGTACAAAGTACTGGGAATACAAAAAGAGGCAAAGGACAGTACTTGTCTTCAAGGAGCTTACAATCTAAAGGGGGAGACAATATGCAAGCAAATATATACAAAGAATCCATATTCAGGAGAAAGAGGAAATAATTAAAAGTCAGAAAGCACTGGAATTAAAAAGGGAAGACTTCCAGTAGAAGGTAGAATAGTTGGGACTTAAAGGGAGCCCAGAGTTCATTAGAGAGGAGGAGGAAGAGCCTCCCAGGCATGGAGCATGGCAGAGGAAATACCTGCAGTCAAGAAATGGGCTCTAGACACACCCTGAAAGTTTGGGGAGTATCTTTTCTACTTTTATATACATATATTCATATATATATATATATATACATATATTCATATATATATATACATATATATTTTTTTAGGTTTCAACATTCACTTTTATAAGATTTTGAGTTGCAAAATTTCCCCCTTTGTTCCCTTCCCACTCCCCAAGACAACATGCAATCTGATATAGGCTATACATGCACAATCATATTAAACATATTGTCCACATTTGTCATGTTGTGAAAAAAGGATCAGAACAAAACGGAAAAACCATGAGAAAGAAAAAAAAACAAAGAGAAAATAATATGCTTCAATCTACATTCAGATTTCATAGTTCTTTCTCTGGATGTGGATAGCATCTCCCATCATGAGTCTTTCAGAATTGTCTTAGTTCATTGTGTTGCTGAGAAGAGCTAAATCTATCAAAATTGGTGTAATGGAAATGCAAATTTAAAGATCTTCCCTACCCCTAGTTTAAGTGCACCTGGACCCTGTGGTGGGAGGCTTGTTTTTCAGGAAAGCCCATACCTTGTTACTTTGTGATTGGGCAGTGGGTCAAGGAAGTTGTTACAATCTCTGAGCCAGGAGAAGGCTATATAAACCCTGAGGAGAGGCTTTGCTTTGGGGCTCACTTTGAGTAGTGTTGTGTGATTTGACCAGATGAGACTCTGGGAAGCCGTTGTTGAGAGCCGCCCCCTCCCCCCGCCAGCTTTGAAAACCCAGATGTTGATGCTTCCCTCTCTGGTAACTGTGATTTGGTATTGATATAATGGTTGGACAGTTTGGAAGTCTGTCTGTTTGATCTGTAAGTTCTGTAACTCTGAAGTTCGGGGTGCTGACCTTTTCCCCCGAACTAGGAAATATATGTTTGTTTGATTAAAGTAAGCTTGTTAACCCATTTTGAGTTGCTTTCCTTTACAAAAGCAGATCTAAGAACCTGTGTTGGCAGCTACCCTGGGGATATTGGGGTGCTTGCTGCTACAATTGGTCATCCCACAATGTTGCTCTTACTATGTACAATGTTCTCTTGGTTCTGCTCACTTCACTCAACATCGGTTCATGTAAATCTTCCCAAGTTTTTCTGAAATCTGCCTGATCATCATTTCTTATAGATCAATAGTATTCCATTATATTCTTATACCACAGTTTATTCAGCCATTCCCCAATTGATGGGCATCCCCTCAATTTCCAATTCTTTGCAACCACTATATTTTTTGCTATATTTTTGTACGTGTAGGTTCTTTTCCCTTTTTTATAACCTCTTTGGAATACAGGCCTAGTAGTGATATGACTGGATCAAAAGGTATACACAGTTTTATAGTCCTTTGGGTGTAGTTCCAAATTGCTCTCCAGAATGGATGGATCAGTTCACAATCAATAGTATCCTTTCTAATACTAAGACTCAAAGTCCCCCTGATTTCTACCCTAACCCAAAATTATCAGTTGGGAATCACTTAGCCACATATAAGTAGCCTTTAGAAAGCAATATTTACTAGGTTTATATAATTTTTTTAAAAAGCTGTTAAAAAACATCCCCTTCAAAAGTTTGGAACACATTCCCTCAGAAACAGATAAAGTGACTAGAGGAAAGTGGGCTCAAACTTAAAGAACACATGTGGCCAAGGGATGATTCAATTCCTGGTTATTAAAAGTCCTTTTGTGGGGTACTCAAACTCCCCTTTGTCATAATATAGATTCTTTATTAGGTTCTTTGAATCTATGTACAATCTGTTCTTGGTTCCCAACATATACTCTACTTCCAGCTGATGCTGTTGAGGGAGGACAATGCTGGGACATTAATGGGAAGTCCAAAATTCTCAAGCCCCTTTGAAGCTTGCAAATTCCTCTTCCAGCTGGAGGCAAGGAGGGGAGGAGACCTAGACCAAGGTCAAAGCCTATATTCTCCCCATCTCCAATTTTGATACTAGCTGTCCCCAGCAAATCAACTAGAGTTCATCTATCCATAGATTTGTTGATTGAAAATCTCTCCCAAGAGAGCATATTGGATGAGGGGAGATCCTGTGGGACTGCTATTCTGGGGTGGTGGGTAGGGAAAAAACGGGGAAAAAATTATAACTCAAAATCTGGTGGAAATGAATGATGTAAACCAGAAGTTAATAAAGCATTTGTTAAAAAAAAAAAAATCGGGGGCGGCTAGGTGGCGCAGTGAGTAGAGCGTCGGCCCTGGAGTCAGGAGGACCTGGGTTTGGATGTGGCCTCAGACACTTAACACAAAAACTAGCCGTGTAACCTTGGGCAAATCACTTAACCCCAATTGCCCTACCTTCCTCCTCCAAAAAAGCAAAAAAAAAAAAAAAATCATTCCCAGATCCTATAAAAACCCAAACCAATGTAAATTAGTGCTTGTGTAGCAAAACTGGTTCACTGGTTCCAGGGGAGTTAGGGTTCTTTCCCTTTTCCTCTCTCCCAGCAGTGCCCCTCTATTCTGGGCTCAGTTAGGTACCAAGTGCTACAACAACACTAGCAGTTAGTCCAGGTAAAACTGGAGGATTTCCTCCTCTCCCCACTAACTGGATCCCTCTACTCTGAAGTCACCTGTATTAACTAGTTTCTTAAAAAGGAGTTAAAATTCAAGCTTCCTATCTCAGAAGCAATGCTTAGTCTTTAAGGAGAGTACAGAGCACATGGGACTCTTCCCCTGTTGTAAATTAGTCCCTCACCCTTGGGCTCTGAGCCTTGGAGTGGGAGGGTGGGAAGGGGTCAACATTTCCCATCTTTAAGCATCCCCTACTCCTTGCTCTATACTCTCTACTCATTGAACATTAAATTCATCAGTAAAATGCATCTGGATCCCTACAACAACATAGGGAAACACAAATTTTCTCCAGGGATCCCTGAAACATATAGGGAATCCATTTGGAGGTCCAGACGAAATTTTCAGTGTCCTTTTCAACATGAGGCACACCAAAAATTTCCTGTGCTGTAGGTGATTTCCTAAAAATGAAGGTAAATTTTATGTTCCTATATACCAAAAGGCACCAAGAATGTCCTCCCAAGGATCCCTGCCATTAAAAGGATAATCCTATTGATATTCTAAACTTATCAGTAATAGGACAAGTAAATTTTTTTAGTGCCAAAAACAAGGTTAAATCATCAATAAGAGAAGCACCAGCCACAACCACCTAGAAGAAAGAGCAAAGTGCTATAGCTGGAGTTAGCTTTGCTGTATAGTGTGCTACTGTTGTCGTTCAGTCATGTCTGACTTTTCCTGTCCCTATTTAGGGTTTTCTTGGCAAAGATACTAGAATGATTTGTCATTTCCAAACCAAACATTTGGTATGGCCATTGCCATTGACATATCAAACAAAGGTGAGGCTCCCAATAAAAGGGATTAAGCATTTAGTGTTGACTACTTGAGATTTTGGCCCAGCAAGTAGACTACTCATAGGGACCAATAGTCTAAAAGGGTCTCAGCCTAGCTGCCTGGACTCAAGTCACAAATAAGCCAAAGAGTTTAGCACTGTTTAGAAGGGAAAAGAAAAATATGAACATTTGTGAGCGATTATGGTATGTTCTAAGCATATTGCTAGGCACTAATATTCTAGGAATTCAAAGTCCTTATTTCTCATAAAAGCTACAATGCTCTTACTGGGCACAACAATACAGCAAATATTCTTACATAAGTGTTCAAATAGGCAAAGGTTGTTTCAAAAGAACTAATCTGACTTAAGGAAACACACTGGAAAATTTGTTCTACCCCTAAGGAAAAAAAAGTCCTGAAAATGAAAGTCCATCACAGAGAATCTCTCTAGTAGGTCTCCACAAAGAAAAAAGATTCAATATTTATCACAAATGAGACCCTTTCCCACCAAGCAGTTCCTCCTTTACTGGGATTCCAAACTTGCTCCAATATCAGGAATGACTTTGGTCTTCAACTAGCATATTTTATAGAAAAGTCTATGACTATGACTAAGTTTTTTCATCCTGGACTTTTCTTACTTAGTCCAAAGCCTGATTGATTGATGGTCAAGACTTCTCGATCTTTTAAATGATTATTCACCTTAACCTATCACTTATCACTTTAAGTGGGGAGGTGTGACTATTTTCTCGATCAACATCCTACTCTTAAGTCAGAAAAGTAGCAATCATACACTCCAAAAGGATAGAGAAGCCACAATGTTGACCAAGAAGTCTATCAAGACATTTATATCCTCGAGTAACTTTATTATACAATTTGGTGAGTAGCACCAGGCAATGTACATCATCTAAAAAACCAGTAAATTGGGTTCCACCCAAAGTGAGGTAGACTCTCCATTTCTACAGCTGGCTATAGTCATGGCTATAGTCCCTCCAAAGGCCTAGAGACAATCGGTAGAGGCAATACAAGATTTACCAAAGGATAGAATAAGGACAACTGATATTACAACCTGAGTAGAAAGATAACATTGGGCAAAGGGTTACTTTCTAATGACTCAAAGATTATGAATCACCTAGCCTCTGCAGAACTCAACTTCATCTATTTGACAGGACTCATCAACAAAAAGACAAGGTCCGGGTTGAACAAAGAGATCTTTTTTTTAAGATCCGTGAGAGGTCAGTGACAGAAATGAAGTCATGAGGTTCACCAACTGGAAGGGAAGACAATAGGGAAGCTATGAGGCCAGGACTTCTGGCCTAGATGTTATATCCTACTGATAACAACATTTCCATTTAGTTAATTAGATGTTTGATAAGCATTGTGTTTCAGTCTTTAGAAAGAAGGCTACTAAGGGGCAGCTAGTGGCACAGTGAGTAGAGTGTCAGCCCTGGAGTCAGAAGGACCTGAGTTCGGATCCGACATCAGACACTTAACACACACAAACAAAAAAAAAAAAACCTAGCCGTGTGACCTTGGGCAAGTTACTTAACTCCAATTGCCCTCCAAAAAAAAAAAAAGCTAAAAAAAAAGAAAGAAAGAAAGAAAGAAGTAAAAAAAAAAAAAAGAGAGCTACTACAGAGTGGGGAATAGCAACAGGAAGGAGGGCCTGGAGAATCAGGATTCCTCCGAGTTCAGTAAGAGAAGTGCCAGCCATGACTATATAGAAGGAAGAGGGGAGCACTGTAGCCAGATTAAGGAGCTGTGCTTTAATAGGCTACTGTTGTTCAGCGTTTTTCAGTCGTGTCTGACTTTTCATGACCCCATTTGGGTTATGGTTTCCTTCCAGTTTCCTTCTCCAGCTCATTTTACAGATGAGGAAACTGAGGCAAACAGGGTTAAGTGACTTGCCCAGGGTCAAACAGCTAGTAAGTGTCTGAGGCCAGTAAGATGAGTCTTCCTGAATCCAGGCCCAGGGCTCTATCTACCACACCATCTAGCTGCCCTAGAAGTAGACTACAGGAAAAATCTTTTAGGGTCTGGGTGAGGACATCTAGGGCAAATCCTTTCTTTTTCTTTTCTTTTCTTTTCCAGTGAGAGAGAAAAAAATTCAGTTTTGCTTTGTCTTCTCTGTAACTTCCATGAACATTGGGCTCTTCTATCAAAGAGCATGAGTAGAAGCTCTGCCTTACACTCTGCCTTACATGAAGAAACATGGGCAAACTGCTTGAAAGGTCCCTTAGATTAAGCAGTGTAACGTAGCATAAAGTACTTCTGGATTTAAAAACTGGAAAGCTTCCAGTGTGTCTATACTTCTGTAATAAAGAGTAAAAGTATCTCAGAGGATATCTTAATGAAATTCTCCCTTCCCAGGTGGATTTGCACTCAGCACTGCCCTCCTAGCCTCCAAGGCACTGAACTTTGCCCCATGTAAAGCCTTCTAAAGGTCACTCTTCAGATAAGGGGGTTGTATGTAACTGGGATCATCATCTAGTTTACCAAAAATTGCCTTCGAACTAGCAGGTGTGTTCAGAATTCTTGCTCCCTGGCTGATTGGGAAATTTTTCTTCCAAGAAAAAAATGTGTCCAAATACATGAGGTCTAAAATGATAACGTTGCCTAGTTACAAGGAAAAGCCCATGAGTGCCCTGGAGGCCTGAAAGCTGAAAATGCCAAAAAAGTTCAGGGGAACATGTGGATTCCTTTGGCTTTGTATGTAGACAAGCATGACAGTAAAGGCCTGGCCCAAGAAAAACTAAGCTAACAAACCAAAAAGAGTCATTAAGAGTACCCCCCCCCCAAGCATCCTTGGGGGGAAGGGAGGTTGGAAGTACCCACTACAGAAGAGGGACAGGATCATGTAGGGAATGGACCAGGTGGGGGGTGGGATGGGTGGGAGGGAATTATAAGCAGCCTTGTACAATATATCTACTATGGTAATGTTTAGCATAGCTAGACATGTACAACATATACTGAATTACTTATCTTCCCAGAGGGAATGAGTGACAAGAGAGGAAGGAAATGGATCTGAAATTCGAGGTTTTAAGATTAAATGTTTCAAATATATATAAATACTATTATTAATACTCTTTTGCTTGTAATTGGGAGATAAGATGTGCAGGCATTGGGACACAGAGATTCACCTTACTCTAATGGAAAAGTCGAAGGGGGTATGGGAGAAGATATGGGAGAGAGCAGATTGGAGGGAGCAATATCTTGTGGGACTGCTATTCTGGGAGGTTGGGTAGGGGAAAAACAGGGGGGAAAAATAATTGTAACTCAAAATCTGGCGGAAATGAATGATGTAAAACAGAAGTTAATAAAGCATTTGTTTAATTAATAAAAAATAAAATAAAATAAAAAATTTTAAAAAGAGACAAAAAAGAGTCCCCCCAAAAGAAATATAAACATAGCAATGGGGTATAGAAATCTATCTTGCTCTACAAGAAAGTAAGGGGGAAAGGGATAATTGGGGGGCGATAGAAGGGAGGGTAGACTTCAGGAAGGGGTAATCAGAATGCAAGCCATCTTGGGGTGGGGGGGAGAGGAGAGATGGGGAGAAAATTTGGAACTCAAAATCTTGTGGAAATCAATGTTGAAAGCTAAAAATAAATAAATTTTTAAAAATATAAACATAAAGTCTGCTCTCTAGACTTGGAAAGAGTCTTTTTTGAGTGTCCAGCAGTAATGACATAAGAAAATAATATTAAACAAAAAACTGGTCCAAAGAATTAAGAAATTGGTGTTTCAACAGCTGGAAGTGCTGGAATATCAGTTCAGAATTGAAGTAGAGTTAGAAGGGTGTGATCAGCTCCACTTGTTAGAGAAGAAGAGACAGATGGTCAGGAAGGTTCCCCCTCAGGCAGGACCCAGCTTCTACCCCCATCAGCTGATCAAATCTTTTCCTCTCCTGGGAGTGCAAAGTGAAAAGGTTTAGCATAATCAGTCCTAAAATCGAGATTCTAACCACTACCCCATTAATGATAATAAAAGCCACTTCACTCTCTCAGAAGTAAGGTAGAGTCTGGGGTGGGGTGATGGTGCATAGAATTAGTTCTTACAGGAGCTTAATAATTAAGTGTATCCAGTACTTCTGGTACACCCTTTCAGAGCAAGTCTGGCTACATTGCCCTCTTAGAGTTCTAGGGTGTTTATGAGGGGGTTGTGTGTTTCTTCTTTACTGACATTGGCTTGATGGTTTTATTGGTTGTATTCCTACCATTGTTAGATGCCATTGACTAGCACCCTAGTTCCATTTAACTACTTTACTTCAAAGACATAGTAGCAACAAAAATACACACATTTTTGTGTACTTGGGATATCACAATTCCATCCCTCAGAATAGTGGGCTTAGTTAGACTCAGCTCAGTTTCTTTTTACACACACACACACACACACACACAGAGTTTTCTCCTTAACTACATAAAACAATTTTTTAAACTTCTGAGTTCCAGATTCTATCGTTCACTCCCTCCTTTCCCTCCTCCTCCCTGAGTAAGCAATCAGATATACATTATACATGTGCAATCATGAAAAACATTCCCATATTAGTCATTTTGTACAAGAAGACTCAAATATAAGAATGAAAGAAAGTGAAAAATAGTATGCTTCAGTCTATTCAAACACTATCAGTTCTTTTTCTGGAGGCAGATAGTATATGCTTCATTATTACTCCTTTCAGATTGTCTTGCATCATGGTATTGCTGAAAAATAGCTAAGTCATTCACTGTTCATTGAACAATATTGCTGTTACTATGTACAACTTTCTACTGGTTCTGTTCCCTTCACTTTGCATCAATTCATATAAGTCTTTCCAGGTTTTTTTTTTTTAATCATCCTGCTTCTCATTTCTTATAGCACAATAATATTTCATTACCATCATATACCATAGCTTGTTTGGCCATTCCCCAATTGATGGGCATCCCTTCAATTTCCAATTCTTAGACATCACAAAAAGATCAGCTCAGTTTCTACATAGCATTAGTCGCATCAAGTTCAACACATATGTGGCATTGTTGTGAGATGAGGCCTTGACTCATTTATAATGAGGATAGATATTGAAGGCCACTTTCAAAGGTCACTCTTTATTCCTCAAACCTTTGTTGCTAAGCTAGCTGCCAAACCTGGATGCTGCCCAAAGATTCACTCTCCTTCCTGACTTTTTGAAACACACAAGGTCAGTCTCCAATCCCTTCACCTAAAACAGAAAAAAGAACAATGGCAAAGGTCCAAGGCTAATGTCAGAGTCACATAGTGGCCCTGACAGAGGACCCAAAGCATCCTCCCCTCACAGCATTGTTTCTCATGGATGCTATCAGCAAAGGAGTCAAACCAAGAGAGAAGAATAGAGAAGATGAAGAGGAGTGGTCAGTCTAGGATATGTCATGACCTTAGATGGGTGAAACTGGATGTTTTTGGCTGAGTTTTAAGGGTTCTGTGGTCCTCAGAGGCAATGGTGGAGAGTGGATGCAAAGAATCTTATAATCTTCCAGTGAAGGGGAGACCAGGAGAAGGTCATCTACACATTGAATTGCAGTAGAATCACATTGAAACATAGTACTGTCAAGATATTTCTGGAATACCTGTGAAAACAGTGAAGGGGACTCTACATTGCTTTGTGACAACCTCATCCAAGTGGTCCTTGTTAGGTGAAGGCAAGTAAGTATTGACCATCAGGGTGTTTGGGGATGGAAAATAAAGCCAGGCATAAATCCACTATCATAAAATAATGCAAATTGGGGGGAATGCAAGATAATGTGCTTTCTGGGTTTGGGACAATTGGGAAGACAAGCAAAACCACAGAGTTTACAGTCCTTGGGTCTTGGATGAACTGATAGGTATCCTTGGGGAATTTCTTTAACAGGTAGAGAAAACATGCTTCAGGTAGTAGTGGTTGTAATAATCATACCTCATTTTGAAAAGGTATAAATAACCAGCTTAATGTCTTCCTTTGTCTCTGGACATAGAAGGAACAGGGACTTGCGGCAAAAGTTTTATAGGATTAAACTGAATCCTAATTGGTTCTGCCATTAAAATGTGACCTAGGGGGCAGCTAGGTGGCACAGTGAATAGAGCACCAGCCCTGGAGTCAGGAGGATCTGAGTTCAAATCCGGCCTCAGACACTTGACACAAAAACTAGCCATGTGACCTTGGGCAAGTTACTTAACCCCAACTGCCCTCCAAAAAAAAAGCAAAAAAAAAAACCAAAATGTGGCCTGGCATGAGGGGACCACAGGAGGGGTAAGAATTTGTCAAAAAGTTAACTCCTGTGGGGAAAGGTAAGGGAATAAGTATTTGTTTATTTAATTGGGGGGAGGGCAATTGGAGTTAAGTGACTTGCCCAAGGTCACATGGCTAGTAAGTGTTAAGTGTCTGAAGCAGATTTGAACTCAGGTCCTCCTGACTCCAGGGCAGGTGCTCTATTCACTGCACCACCTACCCAAACCTGGAATAAGTATTTATTAAGTGCCTACAGTGTACCAGGCTCTATGCTAAGCACTTTACACATATTATCTCATCTGATCTTTAAAACCATCCTGGGGAGGTAAGTCCTGTTATTGTCTTGATTTTACAGTTGAAGAAACCAAGGCAGACAGGTTAAATGACTTGTCCAGGACCACACAGTTAGGAAGTGTTTAACACTAGATTTTGAATTCAAGTCTTCTTCTGATAGGCAGTGCAGTAGAGAGAGTACCTGGCTTGAAGTTAGGAAGACTCATCTTCCTGAGTTCAAATCTTGCCTTAGACACATCTGGACAAGTCACTTAACTCGTAATTGTTTGCCTCAGTTTCCCCACCTGTAAAATGAGCTGCAGAAGGAAGTGCCAAACCACTCCAGTATCTTGGCTAAGAAAACCCCAAATGTTGTCACAAACTGAAAAAAAAAAAGACTAAAGAACTTCCCAACTGGAATCCAAGTGCTCAAGCCACGGAACCACCAACCTGCCTAAAGAGTAAATTGTATGAATCTGAACTTGCTGGAAGTAGAAATGGTTACTTTGAAAAAGTCACCAAAGCAGAACATTCATTTTCTGCTGAAGCCTGTAGTAAAACTAGAGTATAATATACAGTATAGCTCTGTTTGTAGAGAAGCTGGAAGCTTCACCACCATAAAGAAGCTTTCTGCACTGAAAGACAGAGTAATGATGGAACATGCTTCCTACTTTCTGACTTAGAGTTGATGGACTTAAGATAAAAAATAAAATATGCCTTTTCTGACATTACCAATGTGAGAATTCTTTTTATTTAACTCTGCAGATTTGGTACAAATGTTTCACTTTTTCTTTTCACTGGGGTAGGAAGCTGGAGGGAGAGTGAGTATAACAGTAGTTACCAAAATTTTAAAAAGAGAAAAGAAAGAAAATGGTATTATTCATTTTTTTTTTTTTACTTCACAGAAGAAAACAGAAGGGAAGTTTGGTTAGAAACAAAGACAAGCAGAACAGCTTCAAAAATAACAAGTATGTGAATTTATCACATACTTTTTTTCTTTTAAAATTTTATTTATTTATTTTTAGTTTTCAACATTCATTTTGAATTTCAAGTTTTCTCCCCATTTTTTCCTTCCCCCCACCCAGAGATAGCATGCATTCTGATTACCCCTTCCCCCAGTCCTCCCTTCTATTCTGCACCCCCCCCCCCCGTATCCCCTTCCCTTCTACTTTCCTGTAGGGCAAGATTTCTTTTTCTTCCTTTCTTCCTTCCTTTCTTTCTTTTTGCTTTTTTGGAGGGGGGAAGATAGGGCAACTGGGGTTAAGTGACTTGCCCAAAGTCACACAACTAGTTAAATGGCTGGATTTGAACTGAGGTCCTCGTGACTCCAGGGCCAGTGCTCTATTCACTGCTCCACCTAGCCGCTGGGCAAGATAGATTTCTATCCCCCATTGCCTGTATATCTTATTCTCCTGTTGCATGTAAAAACAATTTTTGACATTTGTTTTTAAAACTTTGAATTCCAAATTCTCTTTCTTCTTCCCTCCACACCCACCCCGTTGAGAAGACAAGCAATTCAATATAGGTTATATATGTATAGTTATGCAAAACATTTCCATAATAGTCATGTTGTGAAAGACTATTTTCCTCCATTATCACATACTTCTGTCGTTGTTTGTTCTCAAGGACAAATGACAACATAAGCATGATGTCCTGACTTAAAAAGTTGACTGAATACTTGGACTCTGACCCTGGAACCATGGAGGATTTTTTTTTTTTAAAGCAATTGGGGTTAAGTAGCTTACCCAAGGCTACAAGGCTAGTTATTTTTGTGTGGGTGTTAAGGCCAGTGCTCTTACTCATTGCACTATCTAGCCACCCCTCCACAGAGGACTTTTACAGGTGAAGTTTCTTATTCTCTTTCTCAGATTTCAGCCTTCACCTGACTTCCAAACAATGTCCAAACCATGTCATGAATCACCACCTCTGGCATCAATTTTTGTGTCTTTCCCCTTGCAGGAGACTGTCTTATTTGCTTGAATTTCTGCAACTGAAGCAATAATCAAAGGAAGAGATAAGGAATGAAATTACAACTTTTCAGGAATTCAAAAGAAAAACAAAAATAGGAAGGAAGCAATTAAAAAAAATATGTTCTGAATTTATATATGCCCCCCCTGAAATGAGCATTTTCCACAAACACAGCAGAAAAGAAAAAATGATCATATACAAAACTATGACTGTTCATTTCATACAGCTGGCTTTTGAAAAAAGTAGGTAATAAGTTCAATAAGTTACCTTCTTTTTTCCAGATATTATAAAATTTTAATTTATTTTTTAAATGACTTGTAAAGCCAAACAGAAGATTTTACATTTATTTTTAAACATATTCTCACATTAGTCATACTGTAAAGAATTAGAACCAAAGGGGAAAACCATAAGAAAGAAAAAAAAAACTAAAAAAAGGAGAAAGAAAACAGTATGCTTCAATCTGCTTTCAGACTCCATAGTTCTTTCTCTGGATGTGGACAGTATTTTCCATCATGAGTGTTTTTGGAATTGTCTTAGTTCATTGTATTACTGAGAAGAGCTAAGTCTATCAATGTTGGTCATCTCACAATGTTTCTGTTACTGTGTACAAGTTTTTTGTGCTTCTGCTCACTTCACTCAGCATCAGTTTATATAAGTCTTTCCAGGTCTTTCTGAAGTGTGCCTGTTCATCACAGCTTATGGAACAATAGTATTCCATTATATGCATATACCATAACTTGTTCAGTCAATTTCCAATTCTTGGCCATCACAAAAAGAGCTACTACAAATATTTTTGTACATGTGTGTTCTTTTCCCATTTTCATGATCTTTTTGGGATACAGACATGGGAAGTAGTATTGCTAGATCAAAGCATATGCACAGTCTTATAGCCTTTTGGGCATAGCTACAAATTGCTCTCCAGAATGGTTGGATTAATTCACTACTTTACCAACAATGCATTAGTGTTCTGATTTTCCCACATTTTCTCCAACATTTACCATTTTCCTGCTTTGTCATGTTAGCCAATCTGATAGATGGGATGTGGTACCTCAGAGCTGTTTCACATGTTGCATTTCTCTAATCAATAGTGATTTAGAGTATTTTTATATGACTATAAATAGCTTTAATTTCCTCATCTAAAAACTGCCTGTTCATATCCTTTGACCATTTGTCAACTGGGGGATGATTTGCATTTTTATAAATTTGACTCAGTCCTCTATATACTTTGGAAATGAGGCCTTCAATAAGTTACTTTCAAAACTGTTCTGCTTGAGTTTTCAGAAGAAGAAATCAAAGCTACCAATAGCCACATTAAAAAAAATGCTCTAAATCACTACCGATTAAAGAAATGCAATTAAACTAACTCTGAGTTGTCACATGTATCAGATTGGTCTACATGACAGAACAGGAAAATGACAAATGCCGATAGGGATGTGGAAAAATTGGGACACTAGTGTATTGTTGGTGGAGTTATGAACTGATCTAACCATACTGGAGAACAATTTAAAACAATGCCCAAAGGGATATAAAACTGTGCAAACCCTTTGACTCAGCAATATCACTGTATTACTTTGTTATGTCACCTATCACCAAATGAGATCATATTTGTAAGGTTCTTAGCACAGTGAAGGGAGGTACCATAGAAGTGTTTTTTCCTTTCTCTTTCCTCCTTTCATTGTCTACTCCTTACTTTTACCCCTTCTGTTCAATCTATAGCTAACTCTTGCAGATTCTACCTTCATAATACCTCAAAGCATATGCCCCCTTTCTCTGACACTGCCATCTCCAGGATATGGACCTTCATCACCTCACATCTGGATGATTACAGTAGCTGCCTTGTCTCTCCCTACTCCAGTCCATCTTATATTCCACTGTCAAATTGATCTTCCTAAAGCCCTGGTCTGACCATGTCATCTCCTGATTCAATAAACTTCAGTGGCTTTCTATTACCCTTAGGATCAAATATAGAAATCCTCTTTTTTTTTTTTTGAGGGCAATTGGGGTTAAGTGACTTGCCCAAGGTCATATGGCTAGTTTTTTTGTGTTACGTGTCTGAGGCCAGATTTGAACTCAGGTCCTCCTGACTCCAGGGCTGGTGCTCTATTCACTGCACCACCTAACTGCCCCTAAATCCTCTTTTTTTGGAAAGGCTTTTAAAATGCTTTATAACCTGACCCTTTCCTACCTCCCCAGGTCCTTTATACTTTCCTACAATTCACACAGTCTGTAAACCAGTGACATGACCTCCATACTGTTCCACCTCCCAACTCAATGAACTTTCTCTGGCTGTTCTCTCTTCCCTAAATTTCTCCTTCCATGTATCTACCTCCTCTCTTCCCCAGTTCTTTCAAGTCCCAGATAAAAATCCTACCTTCTACAGGGAGACTTTCCTAATTTCCATTAATACTTCTCAATGTGATTATCTTTATCGTTTGTACATAATTGTTTGCATGTTGTCTCTTATTTCACTGAGTTCTCCAAGAGCAGGAATTGTTTCCCTTTCTTTTAATCCTCAATATAGGCATGTGTTCTAGGGCACACATTTGGTATTTAATAAATGCTTGTTGAATATATACAAACATAAAAGAAGGGGGTAGATGGGAGTACCTGACACCTGAACCTCACTCTCATCTGGTCAGATGAAGGGAAAACACACACCCAGAGGGTTGAGTACAAAAATGCATTTCATTCAAGAGAAAAATAGGAAGAGAAAGGGAGAAATGGGGGAAGGGGGACAGAAGAAAGATTAAAAGAGGTATTCATCCAAAGCAAAACAAATTCTAAGAATACACACCCAGAGATCTAAGTACAAAAAAATGCATTTCATTCAAGAGAAAAATAGGAAGGGAGAAATGGGGGAAGGGGAAAGAAGAAAGATTAAAAGAGGTATTTTTCCTAAGAAAAACAAACACTAAGAATGTACAAAAATATTTCAAACTTTTTTTGAGGTGGCAAAGAATGGGAATCTGAAAGGATGTCCATATATTGAGGAATGGATAAACAAGTTATGGTATATAAATATGATAGAATACAGAAAAAAGCTGAATTCTTATCAGAGTAATGACCACTCAAGATTTCAGAGGACTAATGGTGGAAACATGCCATTGTATCTTCTTCCTGATAGGGTCAGGGGTAGGGGGCAGGATGCAAAAATTTAACAAAGCAAAAAAGAATGCAAAATGAAACAAATATTTTTTGGACATGGCCAAATCTCTTTAGATTGACTATACATGTTTGTAATGTAATTTGTTTCTCTTGTGTTCTCATTTGGAGGGTAGGGGGTAGGGCGAAGGATAAGAAGGCAGACTTTGGCTGATTAAAACAAATAAAAAATATTTTTTTTTATTTTAAAAATTGGGGGCAGCTAGGTGGCACAGTGAATAGAGCACGGGCCTTGGAGTCAGGAGGACATGAGTTCAAATCCAACCTCAGACACTTAACACTTACTAGCCATGTGACCATGGGCAAGTCCTTTAACCCCAGTTGCCCTGCCTTCCCCCCTCCCAAAAAAAGCAAAAAAAAATTTTTTAATTGCTTATTGAAAGACTGACTAACCTCCAAGTCCTAGCTCTACAAAGCAAGTGGTAAAGTTACTTTCCAAGTGTTAGAGCTAGACTCAAATTAAGTTCCCAGAAAATCTGTGACAGTAGAAAGGGAGGGGAGAATAGGATATTGACTAGGGGAGGACCAGGAGGGAATTTCCTATGGTGGGGGTAGGGGGCAGGGGTGGGAGGGAAATGAAGGGGGCTGGGGTCACTGGCTGTTGAAGCCAGTACTGAATTGTCTTTGCCAGCTGCCTTTGCTGTTCATCTCAGATTAATCTGAGACCTTTGGCAGTGGCTGGGGCGGGGCGGGGAGGGTCCTCAGGCCAGAGAGTTCATGTGGTTGGCAGGGGATGGAGAGCATAGCAGGAAGGCAGCTTGAAGGCTAGACTATGGAGCAGTTGGTCAGTAGAGGACATGATGCTGGAAGTCTCTCCAATAAGGAATAACCCCAGGGAAGTTGTCGTGCAGGGTACTACCCTTGTACTGGGGTGTAGGGTGTGTTCTGGGAAATACCTCTGCTGTGAGGGCTGCCAAGAACTTTCCAGGCTGCTTTCCACCTTCAGTGAATCCTGATCCATGACTCTCACCTGTGGCCCACAGAAGCTATAGCAGGCACAGCGACCACAACCTAACAAACCATTTCCACAGACCAGCCAAACCAGGTTGAGGGTAACTGAGGTCTCAAAGATGTTGGTGAGTTGGGGTGTCTACCCTAAATATGGGAGCACGTCCCCAGTGCATTGGGCAGATGAAAACAGTTTCTTCTTCTTCTTCTTTTTTTTTTTTTGCTTTTTGGAGGGCAGTTGGGGTTAAGTAACTTGCCCAAGGTCACACGGCTGTTTTTTTGTTTGTGTGTGTTAAGTGTCTGAGGCCGGATCTGAACTCAGGTTTTTCTGACTCCAGGGCCAGTGCTCTACTCACTTCGCCACCTAGCTGCCCCAGAACAGTTTCTTCTAACGATTATGAAAGCAGCTGAAGCAGGCATTGTAGAGCGTTTAGAGTTTGGTTAGACAACAAAGATGCCACTGCATCTTGAGCCATCACCAGTCGGCTTGACTCAGTCCTGCCACTGGGTCCTGCCACTGGACTGTGATGACTCTGGAAGAGAGAATGAGGCCAATGACTTTGTGCAACTCTGCCTCATTTAATCCAGTTTATGCATGAATCAAAAGACACCACTCGTACCATTTTATCATTTTTACCTATCTCGAAATGTGGATATAGTGGGAGCTGCAGTCACAACTCTGCACACAGGCTGCCCAGGCCACAGGGTCATCTTCTCACTGGAAGCAGCAGTGGGATTTGGCAGCCCCCTGGGTGTCTGAGCAGCCCTTTAAGGACTGCACTGCTCACCTCCTGGTGTGAGGAAGGGGCTAGAAAAGGGGCCCTAAAATTTTTCTTCTTACCCAACCCTGGCCTGATTACTGCAGCAGGTGGAGATCCCACCCTGCTGTCAAAACACAAAAAAACGTACAAAAACTTCTATAAAGATGATTCCACTCACCGTCAGTATGCGGAATGTGTACACACTTATAAACAACACAAAATCCAGTAGACCTGAAAGACAAACAGCTCTTGTTGCAAAATAACTCAGCAGTATCACATCCAAATAGCAGCCCTGAGTAAAACAAGGTTGGCAAATGAAGGACAGCTTACAGAAGTCAGAACTGGATACAAGTTTTTCTGGAGTGGCCACAGTGAAGAGGAGCGCTGTGAAGCTGGTGTAGATTTCTCAATCAAAACTAATCCAGTCATTCTCTTTCTGGCTGGAATCATGGTGAATGTAGAATAAAAGAAGAAATTACTATCGGTTCCAGAATCCCTTCAGAAAAAGCAAAAGGCTTTTGTAATACTGAAGGCCAAACCCTTGCAGAAGAGGGCTATGAAAAAGCTCTGTAAAATATAGGAAAAAGTTATCTATGAAAAACCTAAAGCCTACCATAAGGAGGACAGACGGATGAACATTAGTGAAATCCGGCTGGCTAAAATGGCACGAAAAGTTGGCAACTACCACGTACCTGCTGAACCCAAGTTAGCTTTTGTGATCAGAATCAGAGGCATCAGAGGTGTTAGCCCAAAGGTTGGGAAAGTATTGCAACTTTGACCTTTCTGTTAAGCTTAATAAGGCTTCGACCAACATGCTGAGGATTGTAGAACCATACATTGCATGGGGTTACCCAAACTTGAAGTTTGTGAATAACTTAATTTACAATTGTGGTTATGGCAAGATCAAGAAACAGATAATTGCCCTGATAGATAATGTTCGTATTGCTTTTGTTTGTTTTTGGTGGGGAGAAGGCAAGGCAATTGGAGTTAAGTGACTTGCCCAAGGTCACATGGCTAGTAAATGTCAAGTGTCTGAGGCTAGATTTGAATTCAGGTCCTCCTGACTCCAGGGCCAGTGCTCTATTCACTGCACCACCCAGCTGCCCCTAATGCCCTTATTGCAAATTCTCTTGGATTTTAATATGGAATTATCTGCATGGAGGACTGGATTCATGAGATCTGCACTGTTGGCAAACACTTCAAAGCTGCCAACAACTTCCTGTGGCCCTTCAAATTATTTTCCCCATGAGGCAGAATGAAGAAAGACTACACATTTTGTGGAAGGTGGAGATACTGGTAACAGGGAAGACCAGATCAACAGGCTTATTAGAAGAATGAACTAAAAATCTCTACCATGATTATTTTTCTAATGGTCTGTTAATAAAAATGCCAAAAAACTAATCTAGTCAACAAGCTTGTGTGCCTGCCAAAAGGACTCATTACAATACAATTGCCACTTCCAGGAAACTGCCACACCACCATTATCAGTGCCTATGCTTCCACCATGAAGAACTCTGATGAGGACAAAGAAAAATTTTATGAAGAGCTGGAGACCCTTATCATCAATGTGCCAAAAGAGGACAATCTTATAATTCTGAGATATATATATATATATATATATATATATATATATATATATATATATATTCTGAATTATAATTCTTATAATACTAGAGTAGGCTCAGAATACCAGACATTCAGGAGGAATGGAGTTGGGAAAAGTGACAGTAATGGTCACTTACTACTTAAGACTTGTACATCTAATGACTTTCTCATCACCAACACTGTCTTCCCTTTACCTAAAATCAATAAAACTTTGTGGATGTACCCTCACAGCAAACATTGGCATTTAATAGACTATGTGGCTGTAAGAAGAAGAGACAAAGAGCTTATGAGAATGATGAAGGTGATATGTGGTACAGAATGCTGGACTGATTGCAGATTTATCCTCTGCAAGCTAAACATTTCCAGTCAGCAAAAGCAGTGGCCCTAAGGCAAAATAAGTACTAGAAGACCTAATGTCCACAGATTAGAGCTTTTCTCTAAGTAGGAAAAGTTTGTTGCTAACTTGGGGGGGAAATTAAGCCAACACACAGTTGGCAACAGTTAAGCAAAAAAGGAGTGGACAGCTTTTAGAGATTTGGTATATGCACTGCATTTGCTCATCTGGGTCAGAACACTTGCAAACATTAAGACTGGTTTAATGAAAATGATGGGGAAATTCAGAAGCTGCTAAATGAAAAAATGAGAACTCCACAGGGTTTATAAGCAGGATAGTTTGTCTCTAAGAAGATAGCATTTAACTCCATCAAAATTAAAGTACAAATGAAACTTAGAGAAATGCAGGATTCTTGGCTCAGTAAGAAGGCAGATGAAATTCAGTTTTATACTGATAGTAATAATTCAAAGCACTTTTATGATACCCTGAAGACTCTTTATGGGTCAAAGACCTATGGTACGTCTCAACTATACAATGTTGATGGAGCCACATTGATTAGTGATAAGGACATGATCCTGAAGAGATGGGCTGAACTTCCATAGTGTTCTCAACAGACCATCTTCAATCAATTAATGCTGAAGCCATTGACCATTTACCTCAGGTTGAAGTCAATCCTTCTCTAGACAAATTTCCAACTGAAGAAGTTTTAAATGTCATTCGACTCCTCTTCTATGGCAAAGCACCTGGTGCTGATTCTATTCCAGCTGAGATTTACAAGGTGGGGGGCCCATTGCTCATACAAAAGCTAACTAAAATTTTCCAGGTTTTATACAAGAGGAGGTTATCCCCTCCAGGAGTTCAAGGATGCCTCCATTGTTCATCTCTATAAAAGTAAAGGAAAAAGATTGTCCTATGATAATCACAAGGTGGAGGGATCTCTTAGTCATTGCTGGCAAGATTCTTACCAGCTTTACTTAAGAGGCTGATCCTTGGGGCGGCTAGGTGGCGCAATGAATAGAGCACTGGCCCTGGAGTCAGGAGGTCCTGAGTTCAAATCCATCCTCAGACACTTAACACAAAATTTAGCCATGTGACCTTGGGCAAGTCACTTAACCCCAATTGCCTTCCAAAAAGCAAATTAAAAAAAAAGAGTTACAAAAGAGGCTGATCCTTCACCTGGAAGATGGTCATTTGCTTGAGAGACAATGTGGCTTCAGAAAAGGGCAAGGAGTGGTCGATATGGAATTCACTGCCTCACAATTCCCAGAGAAATACCAATAGCAGAACAGAAGTTCTGTACACAACATTTTTTGATCTAACCAAGGCCTTTGACACTGTCAGTTATGATGGCTTACGGAAAATTATGTTTAAATTTGGTTGCCTGGAGAGCTTCATCAGTATTGTGCATTAATTTCATCTTGACATGTTTGCCTAGGTTCTGGAAAATGGACAATGCTCTCATGCTTTCCCAATCACCCATAGAGTGAAACAAGGCTGCATGCTTGCTTTGATGATTTTTATCATGATGTTTTCAGTCATGTGGGTGGTAAAATGCTTTCAATGAGGACGAACATAGCATCAAGGTCAGCTACCTCACTGATGGTAAATTCTTCAACTTGAAAAGGCTACAGGCCAAGACCAAAGTGGAGGGAATGTTGGTGTGTTATTTTTTTTTGTTTGTTTGCAAATGATTATATACTCAATGTGGCCTCTCAAGCTGAGATGCAACAAAGTATGGATTAATTCTCTGCTGCTTGTGCTACTTTTGGCCTAACAATCAATACTAAGAAAACACAAGTGCTCCATCAGCCACCACAACACCATACATACGTGGAACCATTGGTTATAGCAAATGGAGAGCTATTGAATGCTATGGATAAGTTCACTTACCTTGGCAGTACACTTTCCAAGGATGTACACATAGATAATAAGGTTGATGCACACATTGCCAGAGCTAGCTCAGTGTTTGGGAGGCTCCAAAGGAAAATGTGGGAGAGAAGAGGTATTAGGTTGCTTACCAAACTGAAGGTCAAAGAGCTGTTGTGCTGACTTCGTTGTTGTATGCCTGTGAAACTTGGACAGAGCATTAGCACCATGCCAGGAAACTGAATTGCTTCCATTTGAATTGTCTTAGGAAGATTCTGAAGATCACCTGGCAGGATAGGTACCAGATACTGAGGTCCTTTCTTGAGCTGAACTGCCAGGGATTCAAACTCTACTGCAAAGACACAACTCCAGTGGCCTGGTCACATTGTTCAACTGCCAAATGTATGCTTGCCTAAAAGATAATTTTACGGAGAACTTGCACAGGGAAAATGTTTACGTGGTAGTCAGAAAAAGTGATACAAGGACAGTCTCATGGTTTCTCTGAAGAACTTTGGAACGGATTGCATGACATGAGAGACACTGGCATAGGACTTCCCAGCATGGTGTTGCCCTCATCAGAGAAGCTGCTGTGCTCTATGAACAAAGTAGAATTAAAGTAGCTCAAAAGAAGAGATGTACAGATTTAGAGAATTCACCCCAAATATTCACATGGACTACTTGTGCCCAACCTATGGTGGAACGTCCTGAGCTTATATTGGTCTGATCAACCATAGTCAGACAAACTGTAACTTGACTCTAACACAGTGATATCATTTTGGTCTTCTTTGAGAATAAAGCACAACAACCTCCCTCGTCCCCTACACCACCAGCCTCATGCTAATTGTTTCAGTTGAGGCTTATCTAATATTCTTTCCACTCTAAATTTCATCAGCAGTTGAGGAGCTGATATGTACACAGTACTTTACAAATGTACTTAATACCTGCTTTCAGTTGGAGGTAATATCCTTGAGAAAACCCAATCTCCTCTAAATACAATCTACATACAACAATTGCTGTTGCTGTTGGAATCATAGATTTCAATGAATATAGAGCTAGAAGGGTCCTTGGATATCAGCCCGTCCAATCTCATTTTATAGATGAGGAAACTCATCTCAAGTCCATAAAAGTACTGTGACTTAACAAAGGTCACATAAATATTAAGCAACAGAATCTTTCCACTACTGCAAGCTATCTTAAAATCAGGATCAATAAGAGATAAATTGTTTGATATCACACCCAGCAAAAGTTCTCTGAGAAGAGTACTAGTGTAGAGCCTCATAATTTTTTTCTTTTTCTTTTTGGTCTGGAAAATATCCTTGGGAAATTCCTTCCACTAATTCATGTTAACTACTCTTTATCCTAGAGAGTGGTTGGGGCCTGAGAAGCCAAGCAACTTGAGTCCAGTCATACATGTTAAATGTCACAGGCAGAGCCTAATCCAATTCTTACTGATTCCAAAGGAACTCTTCTACCCACTATCCCATCACACTCCTTTTTTCTTCCCAAAGAGTAGGCACTTAATAAGCATTTGCTTTTAAGTTGACCCATTAGCCTCATTAACCATTAGTCCCAAATGTATTTGATTCTTTTTAGACTAGAGTTAAGGTCTTATCTTAAAGTCTTTGTTTTTTGATTCTCTATTTCTAAATAATCATTGTGATACCTGTGCACTATGTGTATCATATATTGTGCATACACAATTAGATACTTGTGGGACCTCAATGGCAGCAGCAGCCCAGAATGGCTAATTTGCTGCTTTAAACCTTCAGAAAGACAGTGTGTCACTTTATTGAAGATCCAGCAAAGGAGTGAAATGTCTGCACTTGCCACCAGGGGGCTCTCTTTTTGAGCCACCAACCCCAATTGCTCTCTGGCAAGACAGTTTAACTTCCCAAAAGACTGCAATATTCCCACTTGCCACCAGATGGTACTCCCCCTGGGAATACCTAGACCATTTCTCATTCCCACCATGGCAGAACAGCATCTCTGTCAGAGGTGCTGGCCAGACAGTATAGCAATTTATCTAGTAGATGACATGGAATATTGTTAAAAATATGAAGGATGTAAAACTTATTACTTTAGAGCTTCAAGGGTTTTTACCTTTTTTGTGTGTCATGAATTCCTTTGGCAATCTGTTAAAACACATGGACCCTTTTTTGGAATTATGTTTTTAAATAAACAAAATACATAGAATTTACAAAGGAAACTAATAACTAGTGAAATATAGTTAGTAAAAAAAATTTAAGGGGCAGCTAGGTGGCCTTGGAGTCAGGAGGACCTGAGTTCAAATTGGCCTTGGACACTTAACCCCAATTGCCCTGCCTTCCCCTCTCCAAAAAGCAAAAAAAAAGTGGGGGCGGCAGCGGCTAGGTGTCGAAGTGAATAGAGCGTCCGCCCTGGAGTCAGAAGGACCTGAGTTCGGATCCGGCCTCAGACACAACGCACACACAAACAAAAACCTAGCCGTGTGACCTTGGGCAAGTTACTTAACCCCAATTGCCCTCCAAAAAAGAAAAAAAAAAAACAAAAAAAAATTAAGTTTATGGACCACAGGTTTAAAACCCCTGCTTCAGAGTCTCCTCTCAGTCAATAACACCCTTCCTTCCCTCATTCACAGGACATAAGAGCCAAAGGAAACTCCTTTGGGGAACAAATATCATAGCTCTAAAGAATACAACTATTTAACAACCATAATTTCTTATTTTTCTCCCTTTGGGTACAAGGAAAGGCACCTCTATTAGGATGAGGTCAGAGTGACTTCAGCGGGTGAGGATGTCTGACATGAATATAGTGTAGACTGGACACTACAAATAATGTCAGTACCCATCTCATCAGAATATAAATGAAAATGATGCAAAGAAATCACTTTTATCTGGGCTCAACTTTGGTTCCTAATGGCTTCTGAGCTTTACAATACAGAACAAAGCTATGAAAAGGAAGGATTTGAATAAGAGGAAGCAGTAAGTGTGTTGAGGTAGGGGACTGGTGAGGGAGGTGGGCATTATTAAGTAGCATGTACATAGTTACTGGCTAATCATATGAAGTTTTCTGAATGGTATCTCTTTCTATGTAGGAGGCCAATAAGCAACCAGGCCTCCAAGATCCCAATGCTACCTACCACTGGGACAGACAGACAACCTCCAGACAGGTAGGAGGGATTGCTTTCTAAAACTACTGCAGATGTCCTGGGGCTCATTGTTTAAGTCAGTAGGAGAGTCTAACCTAAAACCGGAGCTAAGGGAAACTTGCTAAACAATGAGCCCCATTAGGGTAGACAAAAGCTTCTGGCACAGGAAGCTACAGGGACTGTGGATACTGGCTTTGGGGAATGAGAATAGACTCCCCAGGGAAGAGCAAGCTGAATGGGGGGGGGGGAAGGGGGAAGGAACAGGTGCAACCTTTAGGCAATATTCCCCTTAACCAGAGGCTGTCAGAAAATGCAAGCAGATCTTGGAAGTTGATAGGCAGTCATAATTTTCTCCAGAAAAGTAGTTAATAGCATAGATTGCTCTTTTGCCAAACTCAACGTGTTCCCTAATTCTCACTCTTTCCTAGAACCCAAATCTCTTTGTTTCAGTTTCTTTCCATAATCAATCCGGGATCTGATGACCTTCCCCAAGCCATTTAAAGCCCCAGCAGTCTCCCCATGCACTACTCTTTCATCTTGTCCACTCTATTAAACAGTCAGTCCCCTTACTTCTTACATTGTTGTTTAGTTGTTTCAGATGCATTCGACTCTTGGTGACCCTGATCACTTGCCACAGTTAATCTCGCTAAATCTCTGGTGAATTTGTACCAGTGCATCTGCCCATTAGGCTGAAAAATTGGTCCTGTGATACCCAGTGGCTCCCTTATGCAGAAAAAGAACTGTAAAAATAAGTGCTTCAGAACTAATGAAATGAGACCTTGCCTCAGGCTCTTCCAACAAGCCACCCACTCCTTTGAGAAAAGTAGAATAAATGGGAAACAAAATGCAGTTTAGCTTGGACCAGAAAAAAAATGAGGTGGAAATGAGGCCACCTCCCTTGGTCTCTGTCTCTTCCTCTGTAAAACAAGGGGTTGATGGCTTCTGAGATGCTTTATATATATTTATTAGTCTCTATTCCTAAAATCATTTATAAGAATAAGGGTAGCTAAAAGAAGCATTTGGGGAGTACAGTGTTCACACCTGAGGATAGAGTTTTCCCCCTAGAGATGGTATGAGTGTTGTAACATTCACAAAGCCCTGAGTTCAAAGAAGGCAGCAGGAAAGGAAGCAGTTGCCTCAGTCTCCAGGAGGTACACTTTATTTCCTATGGCAGGAAACATTTTTCGGATTTTTCTCCCTAATGTAAAAAGATGAGGTAGAATTTGGTCTTGGGGAAGAGGAAGGGGGAAGAGGGAGGGAAAGGGGGGGAGGGATTTAAACTCAAAATCTTATGGAAGTGAATGTTGAAAACAAAAAAAAAGGTGAGAAAGAAGTTTGAACTATTTCTAATGTCAGAGTACTTTGAAACTCAGTACAAGGAAGACATAGGAATACAAAAGAACTGCTTTATTCCTCATATTCACATTTCTTCAGACCTTCAGCCTCAAATCTCTGAGTAATAATTCTAGTCTAACCTGAGCTCATCTCATTCCCCTCTACATGCCCTTTCCACTTAGTCATCTGAGCTTAATTACTTGAGCATAAAGACAGATTTGAAGACCTGACAAGAAGGGGGAGTCTTTTAGTGATAACCTGGCTGTCACCTCACAGTCAGAAACCTGGGCTCTTTAAACTCCATGCCAGACAGATTCTAGAGTGGTTTGGGAGTAGAGGAAATTGGCATCAAGTCTCTCCATATGTTAAATACTTCTTGGGAGTTGCAAAGAGTACTGCTGGTAAATGTTTGCCAGTAAATGTTAGAATTATAGGGCAACTCCTTCAATGCCCTTCTCCTCAGTAACCTAAACATTCAAAAGAGTAATATAATTAATATTTACCAACAAGGACAATGGAGCCACCACATTTGGATTCTAACATCACAGTTCCAGATGTTTGTGGTTTTTTGTTTTTGTTTTTTTGAGGGGAAAGGCAAGGCAATTGGGGTTAAATGACTTGCCTAAGGTCACACAGCTAGTAAGTGTCAAGTGTCTGAGGCCAGATTTGAACTCAGGTCCTCCTGACTCCAGGGCCAGTGCTCTATTCATCGAGCCACCTAGCTGCCCCAATTTAATTTTTTTTTTAAAGGGCAATAATTATCTACATTATGCCCACCCTCCCATCTATACAGAATCTTTATAAAAACTCATCTACACCCAGATAGAGAGCATCCAGGAAGAGAGTGATATGAGGAGAGAAGTTGGTTTTCCCATACAATAGTCAATAATGAACCACATCTTTAGTTTTTCACACCTGACTATAGAATATGGAAAATATTGTTGTTCAGTCATTTTCAGTAGTATCTGACTGTTCATGACCCTATTTGAGATTTTGTTGGCAAAGATACTGGAATGATTTGCCATTTATTTCTCCAGCTTATTTTACAGATGAGGAAACTGAGGCAAACAGAGTGAAGTGACTTGTTCAGGGTCATACAACTAGTAAGTGTCTAAGGCCAGATTTGAACTCAAGGGGATGATTCATCCTGACTCCAGGGCTGGCACTCAATCCACCCAGTTGCCCATAGGAAAAACAAAATCTGTATTATTTTTTGCTTATGAAAAAGTATTTCATCCAGTAAAGCAAAACACCATCTAAAGGCTCGCTGTTAACAAGGTTTCTCCTATCTATACCTCACAATTATTTAAGATTCTTTAAAAGATATAACAATAAAAATAACCCATTTCAATGACCTCCCTGAACATAGATATTTGGCAAGGCATAAAAAACCAAGGAGATGTCTATTCACCAAAAGATGTTTGCCACTATGATGGAAGGGATCCATTGTACAGTTGGGTTAAAGAGGGTTTCTCTATAAATGGTGAGGCTCCTATTTGCCATCAAGTTAGTTGCATGACGGGGCGGCTAGGTGGCGCAGTGAATAGAGCGCCGGCCCTGGAGTCAGAAGGACCTAATCCACACAAACAAAAACCTAGCCGTGTAACCTTGGGCAAGTTACTTAACCCCAATTGCCCTAAAGGGGCGGCTAGGTGGCGCAGTGAGTAAGAGCGCCGGCCTCGGAGTTGGGATGACCCGAGATCAGATCCGGCCTCAGAAAATGAGCACCCAGGCATAAATAATGACTAGCCGTGTAACCTTGAGCAAGTTACTTAACCCCAATTGCTTTAAAAAAAAAAAAAGTTAGTTGCATGACGTCCCAAAATATTACAGAGCCTCTTGGAAGAGATCTATCAACACTCAAGAGATTTTGGCCTGGCCATTCATACAGAAAAGACCACGTAGATTAAGAATGTCTATTGCCAACCCATAGAGCTTGTCGACCAGTTATGGACATGACAAACAGAACAAATGAACAGTGAATTGAACCTAATATTAAATAGAAGAAGGTTGCCTTGAGGAAATTGCAAAGCTCTTTTAATAGCCCCAAGCTTCACCTAGAAACAAAGGTCCATCTTTTTAATACCAGCATTCTTCCTGGGTTGCTATGAGTCTATGAGACATGAAACACACCAGTTTCTGAAGAAATAAAAATTATCATCACACAGAGAACAATGGATAGGCACATGGGATGTTACACCCCCGTATACAAGCAATGAGGAACTATAGAGAAAAGAAATTTTAAAATATCATCAAGGAAACGTATAATAGGAAGAAGAAATGAGTTAGTCACTTTGTGAAGGCAAGGGACAACCAGAATGTTCCAATGGTATGTCTGAGAAGTCAAGTGAAATCAAGAAAGGCTTTTTGAATGAACCCCCTATGATCAACTAATGGGCAGATGAACAGACACAGATGGGATGTGTTTTGCATTGTTAGAAGGATTATCCACACTGATGAGATTACAGATCTATTTAATAATAGTAGCTAATAATAATAGCTAACATTGATAATAACACATGTTACAGGCACTATGCTATTTGCAATTATTATTTCATTTAATCCTCATAACAACCTTCCAAGGTAGGTGCTATTATTACTTCTATTTTATAGTTGAGGATACTGAAACAAGCAAAGGATAAGTGACTCACCCAGGGTCACACAGCTAGTAATATCTAAGGCCACATTTAAACTCAGTGCTCTATCTAATGCAATATATATAACTTCCCATTCTCCTCTAATTTTTTATGGTATTATTATTGTAAAAGGGGGGGTGTTTGAGTCAATCAGTCAATCGATCACCCCACCCCACTTAAAATAACAAGATAATAAACCCTCAAACCTTTATCACATGAGAACACATCTATTGAATTAATCAAAGTAATTTCTAATAGGTGTGGGAAAAGTTCATAATCAGTTTAGAAGTAGTGAAAGCCAACAGATGAAATAAAATAAGGTTACACAGGAAGTGTATTGGGATTAATTAAAGAGACTCAGTCATGTCCTATGGAAATTGCATAAAAATAACAGGCCAGTCTGGAACCCAAGTATTTCAGTTTCTAGCCAGCCCAGTTGTGGAAGCATTTCCAGGAAAGGCTCTGAGAAGGAATCTCTTGGGGGGAGGGGAGAGGAGGACGAGAGGAGAGAGCCCCTATTTGCTACTCTTCCCATGACCAGAGGATGACCTTGCTAACTTCAAAAATTTAGAAAATTTTGGACTTCCCTTGGGTATACTAACAGTGGCCCTGGAACAGCTGAGAGTAGTGTCTGCATCTAGAGCGGAGGACAAATAGACACAGGGAGGAAAGGCAGCTTCAGTATTCTGCAAGGAAAGTAGCAAAAAGGTACACTCTGAGTTAGGGCAACTTCATGAATACCTGCTTTCATTTTAAGCCTTTTCCTTTCTCCCTTCTATCTTCTTGCATCTTCACCTGATGTCACTGCATCCCTGGCTACCCTATTGGTTGGACTTTCATTCATATACCCCAACTCACCAGTTGTGATGGGGCAGTCACAATTCTCCTTGTTTCACGTTGCTACTCCCAGACTCTGCCAAGACCCCCACATTAGCTCTACCACCATCATTCAGCAACTTGTCCTTCTTTGAAGTTTACATTCTTCAAATTTATCAGTCTAGATGACCCTTCTACTATAATTCCCTTCTCTGAACTCTTATAGCACACACTGGCAAGATAATTTATTTTGATGTCAAAGTAACAGTTCAAGACAATATGGCATTAATTATATACTATGTGTATGCTTTGTCTCTCCAACTAGATTATTAGATCCTATAACACAAGAGTTTATGACTTCTATGGCGTACCTCTTCCTAAACAGAATATAATGCCCCTGGTAGATGGCAAAGAATCAGTTAGAGGGGTGGCTAGGTGGTTCAGTGAATAGAGCACCGGCCCTGGAGTCAGGAGGACCTGAGTTCAAATCCAGCCTCAGACACTTAACACAAAAAACTAGCCATGTGACTTTGGGCAAGTCACTTAACCCCAATTGCTCTTCAAAAAGAAAAACAAAACAAAAACAGAAAGCGTAGAATTTGCCACAGCTGTTTTAGACCATTTCCCCATTTCATATACTACACTTTTGGGGATAGTTCTCAATTTGACAAACTAATTTCTCACAATTTTATCACTTTCTGGAGGAAGCCAGAATTGCTAAATAGAATCCTACTCATTAGTACTAATTTGAGTAGCAATTAGCATAGTGTGCTTCCCCTCTTTCTCTGGCTACACAACAGATTCTGGGGTTCAATCTAAACAATTTGTGAAGAACTGAGAGGGCAAAGAGCTAGGTGAAAGCAGGATTGTGACTCCCAATTTTTCTACCATACTTAGCATTCTCTTTTTCCTTGCCTCCACTGCCCCTCCAGTCATTCCTACACTCATTGTTTCTTGTTTAAAATTCTATACTCTTGGTTTGTGACCAAACAGGAGATAGAAAGGATCATGGGAAGTATAATGAATAATTATAACTACATGAAATTAAAAAAGTTTTGCACATATGTGACCTTGAGCAAGTCACTTAATCCCAATTGCCCTGCCCTCCCCCCTCCAAAATGAGAAAAAAAAAAAGGTTTTGCACAAACAGAACTAATGCAGTTAAAACTAGAAGGAAAGCAAGAAACTGGGGAATATTTTTGACGCCAAGTTTCTCTGATAAAAGCCTTATTTCTCAAACAGAGGGAATTGAGCCAAATTTTTAAAAATAAGAGCCATTCTCCAACTGATAAAAAGCCAAAGAATGTAAACAGGCAATTTTCAGAATAAGAAATCAGAGCTATCTAAAGTCACCTGAAAAAATCTTCTAAATCACTATTGATGAGAGAAATGCAAATTAAAACAACTCTGAGGTACCACCCCATAGCTATCATATTAGCTAATATGATAGAAAAGGAAAATGATAAATGCTGGAGGGGTTTTGTGGGAAAATCAGGATACTAGTGCAGTGTTGGTGGAGTTCTAAACCAATCCAACCATTCTGACAACAATTTGGAACTGTACCCAAAGGGATATAAAACTGTGCATACCCATTGTCCCAGCAGTACCACTAACTAGGTCTGTATCTGAAAGAGATAAAAGAAAGGGAAAAGAACCTCTTTGTACAAAAATATTTATAGCAGCTCTTTTTGTGGTGGCAAAGAATTGAAATTGAGGGGATGTTCATTAATTGGGGATGACTGAACAAGTTGTGGCATATGATTGTGATGGAATATTATTCTGCCATAAATAATGAGCAGGATGGTTTCAGAAAAACCTGGGAAGACTTACATAAACTGATACAAAGCACAGTGGGCAGAACCAGAAGAACATTGTACACAATAACAGCGATATTGCATGATGATCAACTGTGAATGACTTAGGTATTCTCAGCAATACAATGTTCTAAGACAGTTCCAAAAGACTCATGATGGAAAGTGCTATCCACCTCCAGAGAAAGAAGTGATAGATTCTGAATGGAGATGGAAGCATACTATTTTTTCTTTGTTTTTTTGTGGGGTTTTTTTTTTTGGTCTGTTTTCTTTCACAATATGACTAGTATGGGAATATGTTTTGCATGATTGCACATGTATAACCTATATAAAATTACTGACTGTCTCAGGGAGGGGGTAGAGGAGGGAGAAAGAATTTGGAACCAAAAATATTTTTAAATTAATGTTAAAAAATAAATAAAATTAATGTTAAAATTGTTCTTACATGTAATCAGGGAAAAATAATAATAATTTTTTTTTTTTGCTTTTTGGAGGGGGAAGGCGGGCAATTGGGATTAAGTGACTTGCCCAAGGTCACAAGGCTAGCAAGTGTGTCATGTGTCTGAGGCCGTATTTGAATTCAGGTCCTCCTGACTCCAGGGCTGGTGCTCCATTCACTGTGCCACCTGCTGCCCCATAATAATAATTTTTTAAAAAAGAAATGAGCAGAATGGTTTCAGAAAAACTTAGGAAACCTAACAATACTACTTCTAGGTTTGTATCCTAAAGAGATGATAAAGCTGGGAAAAGGACCCACATGTGCAAAAATATTTATAGCAGCTATTTTTATGGTGGCAAAGAATTGAAAAGTGAGGGAATGTCCATCAATTGGGGAATGGCTGAACAAGCTGTGGTATACAAATGTAATGGAATACATTCTATGAGAAATGATGAGCAGGCAGACTTCAGAAAAACCTGGAAAGACATATATGAACTGATGCTGAGTGAAATGAGCAGAACCAGGAGAACACTGTACATAGTAACAGCCACAGTGTGTGACGACTGGCTTTGATAGACTCAGCTCTTCTCAGCAATGCAAGGATCTAAGCTAACTCCAAAAGACTCAGGATGGAAAATGCATCCACATCCAGAGAAAGAACTTTGGAGTCTGAACGCAGATGGAAGCACACTAACTGCTCTCCTTTTGTTTCTTCTTTCTCGTGGTTCCTCCCATTAGTTCCAAATCTTCTTTACATCATGACTAATGTAAAAATATGCTTAATATGAATCTATAAGTAGAACCTATATCAGATTGCCATCTTGCCATCTTGAGGAGGAGGAAGGGGGGGGAGACAATTTAAAACTTAAAATCTTATGGAAGTGAATATTGAAAATTAAAAAGAAATAATTATTTTTAAAAAGGAAAAAGTTGGGAAGTCTTATGGGAAGTGATGCAAAATGAAATGAGTATAACCAGGAGAATATTGTATATAGTGATAGCAATATTGGAAGAGATGATCAATTGTGGGAACTCAGTTGTTCTGATCAAGATAATGATACAAGACAATTCCAAAGGACCCATGATGAAAAGTGCTATCCTCCTCCAGAGAAAGAATTGATAAAATCTGAGTGTCGGTTGAATTATACGTTTTTCACTTTATTTTCCTTGAGACCTTTTTTGTGTGCATTTTCTTTTGCAACATGGCTGATATGGAATGACTTCATGTGTATAATTGATATCATATTGCTTGTCTTTTCAAGGTGTGGGAGAGGCAGGAGGGAGGGAATTTGGAACTTAAAATTTTGATAAATAAGTGTTAAAAATTTTTTTAGGGGTAGCTAGGTGGTGTAGTGAATAGAGCACCAGCCCTGGAGTCAGGAAGACCTGAGTTCAAATCTGACCTCAGACACTTAACTTTTACTAGTTGTGTAACCTTGGACAAGTCATTTAACCCCAATTGCCCTGCCTTTCCCCCTCTAAAAAGACAAAAAAAATTTTTTTTAATATCATTGGGAAATATTTAACAAAATAAATAAATAATGTTTTAAAAAAATTCTATCTTCTCCTTTCCTATCAATCACAGGAGTTGGAAGGGCTTTGATGTTACCTCCTCCATACCTGAAATGAATTCCCTCTTAAATATAAATTACAAGTGTCATCCAGCCTTTTCTTAAAGGCTTCTGGTGCTTAAGAATGGGTGTATGAACAAATTTTGGTATAGGAATGTAATGGAATATTATTGTGCCATAAGCAGAGACATTGAAGAATTCAGAGAAACTTGGGAAGACACATGAAATGATACAGAATGAAATAAGTAGAACCAAGAGAACAATTTACATAATGACAACAACAATATACAGAAAAACAAGTTTGAAAGACTTCAGAATTCTTATCTATATGGTGACCAAGACTGATTATGAATTCCTCATGCCTCATAAGAGAGAGATGATGGATTAGAGTTATTGAATGAGAGGTATTTTAGTCAATTTCAATGTGTTGGTTTGTTTTGTGTCCGTTTCTATAAGTCTTGCCAAGTTTTTCTGAAATTTTTATATTTGGTTTTTCTTACAGTGCAATAATATTCCTTTACATTCACATACCACAATTTTGTTCAACTAAATCTGTTGATTGCCTCCCATTCTCCCATTGCCCCCCATACACACACATACATCCCCCTTCCCTATTTTTTGCTGCCATTAATAATTTGGCATATGGAGACTTTTCTTTCTGTCATTGACTTTCTTGGAGTATGTGTCTAGCGGGGTATGAAGTTAAATAACTTTTCTTGCAGAGACTCAAAATGCTTTCCAGAATGGGTGAACAATTCACACCCCCACTAACAGCATATTAATGTATATGCATTCCCATAGCCTTTCCAACATCGACTATTTTCATCTTTTATCATCTTCACCAATTTTTTGGGTATAAGGTAAAACCTCAGAATAGTTTTAATTGGCATTTCTCTTATTATTAATTATTTGGAATATTTTTTAATATTGTTGATCATTAGGGGCAGCTAGGTGGTGCAGTGAGTAGAATGTCGGCCCTGGAGTCAGAAGGACCTGAGTTCGGATCTGACCTCAGACACTTAACGCACACTAACAAAAACCTAGCTGTGTGACCTTGGGCAAGTTACTTAACCCCAATTGCCTTCCAAAAAAAAAAAAAAAAGCAAAAAAAAAATATATATATAGTTGATCATTCACATCTTTTCTTCTGAAAGGTATTCATTCAGTTCCACTGACTACTTAATCTACTGAGGAATGATGCAGCTTTTTCATGTGTTATTTTCCTGTTTACACTGGATATCAGATATTTGATGCAAAGATGTTTTACCTCTTCAACAGTTTCTCTGTTAACTGAATTGGTTAGTATAAAAGCTTTAAATAATATTTATGTAGTCAAAATTGTCTACTTTATTAAAAAAAAAACTTTCCTTTAGTTAAGCATTTTCCCCTTAGTCATAATTGTGAAAAGTACCTTTTTCTGACCTGTCTTTTTTTTTTTTTAATGTAGCTCTCCATATTTAGGTCAAATAACTATTTAGAGTTTATTGTGCATTTTGATGTAAGCTGCTGACTTAAACCTAAGTTCTACTAAATTAATTTTTAGTTTTCCTGGTGGCTCTTGTCAAATGGAGAGTAGTCCATATGCTTTGGTTTGTTAAACACTTGGCTATATTATGTTCATTTGCTTTTGATTCTTGTTATCTAATTTGTTTTACTTATTTTCTTTTTAACCAGTAATCAAATAGTTTGGATTATTATTGCTCCAGAATATAATTTGAAATCTGGAAATACTATGCCATTTTCATTCTTAATGCATTTTTCCCACAATTTTACTTTAGATTCTTAACCTTTTGTTTCTTCAAACAAATTATTATTTTGTCTAATTACATGAAGTTTTGTAACACCCTGGTAATTTGATTGGTACAGAATTAAATCTGCAAATAAAATAAATAAATAACAGTTTTGACAATAACATTATTTTTATTATATTGTTGCAACCCAACTATGTAGAATGAATACCCTCCAAAAAACATAAGCTTTCTTTTATTTCCTTTTCCAAAAAAGATTTCATTAGTGCTTTTTGTTTTCATAAGTCATTTCTAGATATATTCTGTCCCCTATAACAAGTTACCCTTCTCCAATTATTTCTTCTCTTGTAACAAAGAGTAAAGGCCCATTTATTTATTTTGTCTTTGGGACTAAGATTAGTTAACATAATCTCACGGTATTCAACTTTGTATTTGTTCTTTTCATTACAATTTCCTTGTATATTTTGTTTTCCTTGCTCTGTTTACTCATTTAATTAGTTCCTGTAGGGTTTCCTATATATATTTTTTTAATTCCTTAACTTTGTCTTATGACACAATTATATTCCGTTATATTTATATACCACAATTTGTTCATCATTTCCCTAATTAATTAGCATCACTTTGTTTCCAGCAATTTGCTAACACAAAAAAGTGTTACCATGAATATCTTTAATGTGTACAATTTTTCTTTCCATCTTTGATTTCCTTAGGGCTATCTGCCTAGCAGTGAGATTTCTGTGTTAATGGTTATGGACATAGTAGCCAGTTCCTATGGAGTTCCCACAGGCTACTCTGTCTCTTGACTGACTCAATATGGGGCCCATTCCAACCCATACTGGAAAGCCCAGGGTTAAAATTCAGTGTGAGCATTTATAACTCAGAAAACTGAATGCTACAAACTAGGGTTTGATTTGTTGCTTTATTGGTTTACAGTTAAGGGTCAGCAAACTAGAGATCCAGGGCCAAATCTGTCCAATAGTCAGGTTTTGTACTGCCTGAGAGTTAAGAATATTTTTTTTACATTTTTAAATACAATAAAACTTCATTTTAAAATATAAAAGCCATTCTTATTTAGGCCTTACAAAAACTGGTGGCAGGCTAGATTTGGCCCTTGGGCTGTAGTTTATCCACCTCTGGACTTAAGAAGATGATGGAGAAAATGTTAATGCAGATTAAACTGAAAATTGTTATCTGGGTACAAGTTTTTGTTTGAGATCTGGTTGTTAAACATATATGAGCACACTACCAATAGCCTGAGACCTCTTTTTCTTATCTGCAGGAACACAATTATATACAGTATGAATTTCTTTTCTTGGGTAGGATCCATTCATAGGGTATATCATTACACTTAACATTCTAAAATGTCTTGGTAGCCCTAGACTGTGACTACCAACACCTGCTATTTTTGGAAGATGTGTGGGCTCATTTCTGGAAAAAACAAAACAAAATAAAGCAAAACAAAATGCTGATCCCTTGGGAGACATCTCTCTACTATTTATTTGAGGGAGGAAATTTGGGTCTGTGCACCGAGGAAGAGAACAGGAGGAAGCTTTAAAGATGATAGGAAAGCTTTGATAAATTAGTTGCTACCAATGGGAAACAAGGGCTTTCAAGGCATAAGAAAAAATATGAACAAAAGTACAGAAGTATGACGACATGGGGCATGTAAAGGGCATGGCAAGTGGGCCAGTTTAATTGGAGTATACCAAATATGGAAGAGAAATAGCATGAGACTGTGGAGAGCCTTGAATGCCAGGCTAAGGATTCTGAACTTTATTTGGTGAGAAATAAAAAACATTGAAAGAGTGTTGCCGAAGAACCAGGAGAACATTGTACACAGTTATAGCCATATTGTGAGATGACTGACTTTGGTTCTTCTCAGCAATGCAAGGATCTAAAATAACTCCAAAAGACTCATGATGGAAATGCAGTCCACATCCAGAGAAAGAACTTTGGAGTCAGAATGCAGATGGAAACATACTATTTGCTCTCTCTCTTTCTTGTTTTGTTTTGTCTCTTTTTTCTCATGGTTCCCCCTATTGGTTATAGTTCTTCTTTACAACATGACTAATATGAAAATATGTTTAATAGGAATATATATAGAGAGCCTATATCAGATTGCATGCAGTCTTGGGGTTAGGGGAGGTAAGGAACGGGAAGAAAATTTAAAACTCAAAAAGCTTGTGGAACTGAATGTTGTAAACTAAAAATAAATAAATAAATATTTAAAAAGAGTGTCAGCAGAGGAAAGGATGTTAGAAGAGGAGTGGCATGATCAGATCTGGGTCAAAGGAAGATGGGTATGTTAGCAGGGGTGAGAGGGCAGGGAACAGAAACATGGCTGGTAAGGCTACTACATAATAATCCAGGTAGGGACTGCATTAGGAAGGTGGCATTAGGAACAGAAAAATATTATGGAAGTAGAATCAATAGAACTTGACAGCTGATTGAATATGATTAATGAACGAAGAGACAAAGGTAATACCATTCCTGAATTCCTTTTCAATAGATTATATAGCATCCATTCAACATCAGAAACTGATATGGTTTTACTAACAGAGATGACACTGATGGAGATACATTGCCATCTGTTTTACTGTTGTACCCTAAGGACCATACGACCTTTCCACCTGATTTAATAGCTGATTCCTTC
Source organism: Gymnobelideus leadbeateri (assembly GCA_011680675.1). Lineage (NCBI taxonomy): Eukaryota > Metazoa > Chordata > Mammalia > Diprotodontia > Petauridae > Gymnobelideus > Gymnobelideus leadbeateri. The sequence goes on along the minus strand of WOXC01007789.1, from coordinate 128,630 downwards.
AATGTTTTAGCAGCTAGTTGGTACAGTGGAGAGCTGGGCCTAGAGTTAGAGAGACCAGAGTTCAGATCCAGCCTCTGATGCTTAATAGCCATATGATCTTGGGCAAGTCACTTAAGCTCTGTCTTCCTAGGCTTCTTCAACTATAGAATGGGGATAATGACAGCAGCTACTCCTAGGGTTGTTGTGAGGATAAAATGAAATATCTGTAAAGTGTTTAGCACAAGCTAAGGCTTTTAATAAACGTTTGCTCCCTTTCCTCCCTTGCTCCCCTATTATAAGGTGAGTTACTTGAGTAGGAACTCTCTTTTCTCTTTGTATTCCCCACTTGGCACAGCACTTTATAAATGCTTCTTCATTCATTCACTCACGATAAATGCCATATTTTCCTCCCTTCCTGGTACTCTGAAAGCAGGATGATGCTTATTTATTTATAGGATACATTTATTTTTAGGGATATTTTTATTTATAGTGAAAACAAATAGAACCTGAAGAAATTACAAATACTCACCAGTGAGCAAACTGTTCCACAGAGGTCCATATAAATTGCCAATCTTTCCCATGGCTTCTCAGTTTATGCATTATAGAACTTTCTCTTGGCCTCCTCTTGCAGAGTCATGTTACTCAGGCTCTGCTTGAAGATGACACCTGAAGTACTTTACTGTTGATCTGGTGTCAGAGAGCTTTTTTAGCTTCTAGGAGGACTCCTGTCTTATTCTCTCAGTTAGCTTTCTATTTCTATTGTGACCTGCTGTGATGGACAGGCCTGACTGGGCCTAGGGTACTCTTAGTGCGGGTTTGGGCTGGGAATGAAATGAGGTCAATCAATAGTTAACAAAAGGAGGTTCATTTAACTATAGCATAGAAAGAATATTCAACAGGGATAACAAAACAATTAGTTTGGATAGAAATACCTCCACCCCCATCCCCACCCCTCACTTCAATTAGGAAAAGTCTGATCCGAAGGGCAGGGTCTTAGGACTTTAAAGGACCCAGACACTATGCAAATGACCCAAAGGTGACCTGGAAGCCACTTGCACATAGCCAGAAGCTACTAGGAATCTGCATCAAAAAAGGTGTAACCTGAGTCTACACTGCCTGAGTCAAAACAGGCCCTGGGAACACTTCTGTCACCTTTCTGGGGAAAAAAGAATTTAACCCAAGTGGTGTAAGGAGAAAGAACCCTGATAGACTGTTCTTATTACACCTGGGGAGCAGCCCTCTCCTCCCCTAACAATTCTGGCATCCACTTATTACCTCACCAGAACAGCCAACCCAGGGCCCGACGACAGTACCTTCCTATCTACTGTGGGATAAACCATTTCATTTCTCTTAGCCTCAGTATTCTCATCAGCAAAATAGGGATAATTACTGAACTACCTCTAGTACAGCCTGACAGAATTATTATGCAGTTCAAATGAAATAAGTATGGAAGGAGCTTTAAGGACAATATAAAAGTCAGTTATTCTCCCCTGTACAACATGCGAGACTATGGGTAAGACATTGAGCAGACTGGACACAGAGGTGTGCGTACTGTATGAGTCCAGGTCCCTGTGTTCAGGAAGCTTATGGTCTAGGTGGGAAAAGAAGATATATAGATAACCTCCCTTGGAAGCATTGTCTCACACTCATTCTTTCAGGTAGTCTATGCTTCAGTCAAACCACTTATTTATGCCTCCACATCTTTGTGAACCTGTCCCTTAACCTAAAATGGTAACCTTCCCCCTCCCCTACATCCCCTTATTCCTAACCATCTTTTAAGACTCAGCCAGAAGGCCACACTGCTTCCAGGAAAGCCTTCCATTGATTTCCCTAACCAGAAATGACTTCTCCGTCCCTGGATTCTCATAGCATAGTTCCACACTTAGGCATTTATACTCTCTTAGGCACTCATTTTATGTTCCCACTGAATTATACATTCTCTTCAGAGACCACACAGCATCCTTTTTCTTCACATCTCTCAGTATATCGTACAATGTCTTGTACATAATTGTTTAATTGAAACAAAACGAATTCCCAGTAGCACATGGTATCTTACATTTGTATGTTTTACAATTTTCAAAGCCCTTTCATATCCATTATCTTTTTTTATCATCAAAATAATCTCTTGGGCAGGGGAAAGCCTCCCACTTTTTTTTTTTTTATATAGCTGGGAAAATAAGATTTATGGAGGTTAAGTGACTAAGACCATAAGCTAGTAAGTAGCCTAGATGAGAACAGAACCCACTCACCACTACTCTTTCTTAGTTGACCTATGGTAAACATAAATAATTCCCCAGTTTTCCAGAATAGCACCAATTTTAAGAAAAGAGTATTTAATGAAGTTTTCTTTATTTTTTTTAAAAGCAATAACTTTTGTCAGAAAGCATTGACCCAGAAAATATGGTCAAATATTGCTATCATTTCTATAATTTTATAAACATCTCACTTGATCTTCAATACAACCCAATCTGGTAGGTACTACAGGTAGGTACTACAATACAAACTTGTAAGCAGTGTGTGAATTTCAGCTATTATCATCATCCCTATTTTATAGATGAGGAAACTGAGGTTTATGGATCTAAAGTCATTTGCCCATGGTCACATAGTATCTGAGGCAGATTTTCAACTTCTTTCCTGACTCCTGGTAAATGCTTTTCCCACTATTTAAGGTAATCATTCCTTCCCTCACCCCTCCTAATAAGAGTACATTAGTATGGGCAAAAGTTTTGGAAAAAAATTATTTTAAATGATATATTTTTACATTCCATACCTGGACCTTCTATAACACCCAAGACTTTTTAGATCATAGTGAATGAGGCAGTAAGTTCATATTTGTTGTTCAGTCATGAACTCTTTATGACTCAATTTGGGATTTTCTTGACAAAGATTCTGGAATGGTTTGCTATCTCCTTCTCCAGCTCATTTTACAGATGAGGAAACTGAGGCAAACAAGCAAGTGACTTGCCCAGGGTCATACAGCTAGTAAATGTCTAAGGCCAGATTTGAACCCAGGAAGAAGAGTCTTCAATTATGTTTGCTAGCAATATTTTTTGTGGCAAAGAACTGGAGAGTGAATGTGTGTCAATGGGGAAATGGAATATCATCACGCAGAGTAAACATGAGAAATTCAGGGGAACATGATTAAATTTTTATGAATACAAAACTAAATAAGCAGAACCAGAATACTACTATATACAATGCCTTTGATAATGTAAATGAAAACAAAAAGTAATTTTAAAGAACTTTATTCATTCCAGAAAACAAGACTTGGTGAGAAGGTGGTAACATCCATAGTAAAAGATATGGTACTGCACTGGTTTTTCTACTCAGCTAATTTTTGTTATAAAAGAAAATCCAATGGAGTAGGGTAGAAAGCATATCCAGTATCCAAAAATAACTATGACATAAAAACAAAAGACAGAAAATTACATTAAAAACCAGTTGTGATTGTGTGTATATTATCCTACTGTGAAGCTGGACACAGAGTGACTAAAAGTTTGGGCTTTCATTTTTGTGATGATGGCTTCTGTGGGACATCCTTCCCCTTTCCCCATGAGAACTGTGTAGTTGATAATCATTTTCTTTTTTCCTCCATATTTAATTTTCTTATTATTCTGTAAACGGTAACAAAGTATATAGAACAAAACTTTTCCCTTTGAAAAATGTTACAAATTATATTTATTATCACTTATATTTTACATATAAATGATATACTCTATAGCCCATCATTAGGTTATAGAAAATTCAAAGTAAACCTGTTATGCAAAATAAAGTAGCTGAAAATCATTTTCTAGGCATGAGACTGAATTTTTAATTTTAGCCTCTACTTGGTTGGAGGACACTACAATTTTTTTTTCTTTTTGGAGGGCAATTGGGGTTAAGTGACTTGCCCAAGCTCACATGGCTAGTTTTTGTGTTGTGTCTGAGGCCGGATTTGAATTCAGGTCCTCCTGACACCAGGGCGGGTGCTCTATTCACTGCACCACCTAGCCGCCCCCTAGGACACTACAATTTCAAAATTTGTAATTAGAGAAACTTTTTGTTTTCTCTACTCAAAGAGAAGCAACATAGTCCTTCATCCACTAATGGGCAGTGGATACAAGTCCCACTTCTGACACATACTTTGGGACCCTAAACAAGTGACTTAATTTCTCAGTGCCCTAGGCAACCCTTTAAGATTTGCTTTGGTGGGTTTTCTCAGAGGAAATTCCCAACAATGATAAAGTCATACAACCTATACACCCAAACCCTGAAAAGCCTTATTCTTCTATGCCTCTTCCATTTCTAATTGTTCCTAGGATCACATTTTGTTCATCCTTCATTTCAAAGAGGACCAATGGCATTATAGGGTAATGTCTTGACTTGAATCTGAATGGCTTTTAGTGAGGCAGAGTTACACAAAGCCATCAGCCTCCCCCTCTCTTCCTGAGTCATCGAAGTTTAGAAGCAAGACATAAGGCAGGGCTGGCAATGGCCTGGGATGCAGTGGATGAACTTGGCTTCTTCAATTTTGATCATAGGATCTCATATATAGAGCTGGAAGGTCAGCCAGTCATTCAAAAAAACAGTTATTAAACTCTATGTGCCAGGCAATGACCATAGCACTGGGGAAATGAGCAAGAACATGGTCCCTGCTCTCAAGCTCAGATTCTTCTTCTTTTTTTTTTTGCTTTTTTTTCTTTTGGAGAGGGGAAGGTAGGGCAATTGGGGTTAAGTGATTTGCCCAAGGTCACACAGCTAGTGTGTCAAGTGTCTGGGGCTAGATTTGAACTCAGGCCCTCCTGACTCCAAGGCTGGTGCTCTATTCACTGTGCCATCTAGCTTCCCCATAGATTTTTTTCCTTAAATCAAAAGAGCTAATATGAAATCAATCAGGCAATAAGCATTTAAACACCTACTATGTGCCTGATACTGTGCTAAACTTAGCTGAGGGTATAACAACAGGTAAAAACAATCCCTGTCCTCAAGGAACTCACAGTCTAATGAGCCAACATTTAAATAATTATATACAAACGAGATATGTACTGGATAAACTGGAAATGTTGGGGGGAAGACATTAGTATTAAGGGGGAATCTGGATGTGCTTCCTGCAGAAGGTGGGATTATTTTAGTTCTGAATTAAAGGATTCAGGGAAGTCAGAAGGCAGAGAGGAGGAAGAAAATTCTGGGTATTGAAGACAGTGAAAAGTGAAATCAGAATATGGACTACTGTATATGAAAGAAAACAGGAGGCCATTTAAAAAATAATGTTCATTCATATTTGTATGCTGGCATTGAATTTAGTCTAACTTATAAAGAAAAGCAGGAGCCAGAGAACCTGGCTCCAAAGCCCAGTTCTGCCCTGTGTAGTGACCTGGGAAGTGAATTTCTGTTTTTCCTGGGCTAATTATCTCTTCTACCTCTCTGACTCCATTTGTGGCATTTCTTAGTCTCAACCCAGGGGTATCCTGATTCCAGGTCCAGCACTCTATTCACTGTGTCATCCATCTTTAATGTAAAGATCAATGGTCTTGAATTTAACTGAGTCAGATACAAATATCACCAGCTATGTAGTTTCTTAATCCCTCTGGACCTCAAGTATTCCAGATATAAAATAGGCTAATAAAATATTACTTGTTCAGCCTTTATCTCTGGGTTGTTACTATGCCTTTCTTTTCTTCTTTCCTGGCAGAAGCCAAAATAATCCAGGTAAAACTGAGGACTGAAAGAGAACAATACTTGGGAAGGAAAATCTGGTTTTCACAAGCCCTGGGGATATAAATTTCTGGTTGTCAGACAGCAATTTAGCATCAGCTACTCCAAACATAAAACACAAAAAATAACTACAAAAGAAACAGCAATCTCTCATCCTCCAGCCAACAAAGGATGGAAAATCCCAATCTATAACCTTAAAGATGCAGGGCTCCATCCTTCTAAGGCAGGGATAAATAAACACATGGGATTTGAGGTGGTCTCCTCAAAGTACTGGTACAAAGGAGCTACATTAATAGCATCTGATATTCCTCACAACACCTCGAGGAGAGAGAAAATGGATCGGAAGCAACTTGCCTATAGTCCCTACAATTAGACTCATCTCCTGGTTTTCGGTTTCCATTATACTCCACTGACTCTTAATTTCAGCTGATTTATGGGTACAACGTGAGACCATTTTTAAAAAGCAATTCCTACATTGTGATAAACTCATATACTTTCTTTATAACCCTGTGAAATGGGAAGCACCAAACATCTTCTCCAAATTTTACTGTTAACTGGATCAAACTGACCAAGGGTCAAGGCCGTTACAATTGTGAAGTTGTTTTTCAATGCTCGACAAGCTTCTTACCCTTCTCTTCCTAGGCATATTTTCTAAGGTGGGAAATGCCTTTGTATGTTGTCAGAGAGCTTTCTGGCATCAGCTACTCCAAACATGAAGCACAAAAAAAAAATACCAAAGTGGCAGCAATCTCCCATCCCCCAGCCAAATCTCTGTGGAGAATTGAGACAAAAGGTGTCTGAGGTGGAGAAAGATGTGCAGAAAGGAGAAATGTGGAAAAAGACTAACATCCCAAGTGTTTCCCTGAAGTTTTAGTTAAGCATATAGATAACCATCTCCTGCATTTGTCTTTGTAACCCAGTGAATCCACACTTATATAAACCTAAATTTAGGATTGTACTAACCTACTAAACATGTGGCTTCTATATTAACTCCCCAGGTGTACCGCATGGCATTTTTGTTCATGCAATTTTAAGAATTCACCTACCCTCATTGGTTTCCCGAATCAAGCTGGTTTAGTCCCAGCTTGTAAAGACTGTTGAGAACTTCACCAGAGTTCACTGAATAAGCATCTGAATAGACCAGCTTTCAGACCCAGGCTTGACCACCTACCACCTCATTTTCTCTCCATTCCTACACTTTCCTGAAAACCCTCAGTTGCTTACTACTGGTTCCAATTAATTAACTTTTCATGTGTTTTAGTTTTAAACTAAACTTAACTTTCTCTATTTAAACATATTTTATTTTTCCTTAGTTTTAGGGTTTGTTTGTTTTTTTGCTAGAAAACCCAATGAGGCAGTCACTGCAAAACACAATCTTTAGTTTCAAAGTATTTCTCCTTTATTCTGGCTTAAACCATGTAAACAGGATCTCATGTGTTGATTGTCCTATGTACTCAGCTGCATTGCCTTTAGGCTCCAACATTGGCCTTTCCATATTTACTGAAGGGGCAGAGGCTCACAATCTGGTTTTTCTAGCCTTTAAAAATCTCCCTTAGCTCCTAGCCAAGGTGCCAGCTCTGGAACAGTTAGGTAGGATTAATTTGGTCAGTATTGCTGTGGCCCACTAGTTGCAAGAGCATTGATCCAGGAAAGTCAATTATCCCGAGTTCTGCCTTTAGTTAACCGTTTGACCTTGGTCTTTCCACACTAGGTTTGTGTCCTCACAAATAAAATGAGAGCTTTAGAATCAGTCTTAATTCTTTCCTACCTACATAATTCTATGCTTCTCCCCAAATGCTCTAAACACATTAACAATTGCATCTGGTGAGTCTGAGAGCCAGACCAAAAATTTCACACTACCTGCTTTAATAGGAAGATTTAATGCAGTCTGAAACTAGATTGCTGGGTTTTATGCCCTGCACCCAAAGGAAAGAGTAGTGCAGAGCTTAAAAAGACTAGTAGACAGACACCTAAAAACATAGTTTAAAAACAAACAAACATTAATTAACATAGGAAAGGCTTTGAGTCATTCAGGTAAAATTTGAAAACCAGGTTGAGTCTGAGCTTTTGTTTGTGGCTACAACCCAGGTTGGGACATTTATCATGCAGATCGAGAAGGCCACAACCAGAAAAAAAAAGATTAGAGAAGAGTAGGTGCTATTCAAAGTACCAAGAGTACAGCTCTGAAAGTAATGACTAGCTATATAATGAACAAAATTAGACCAGTTCAAATTAAAGTTATTATGACTGCAGAAGAGATGGAATATATAAGCATATATAACTGAACAAATGACATGTTCAAATAAAAGTGACAATTACAGAAGAGATGAGATACCTACAATTTAGAAGCACAGAAAGATAGCACCCTCTGATTTCACTGGGACAAGTCAATGCCAAATGAGACTCCTAGGTCTAGCAGTGCTTTCCCAACAAGGTAGATAAGAGTTCAATAGAGCAGGGCATAGTCAAGTGACTTCCTCAGGGTCACACAGGTTACCACCATAAAAAAGATGCCCAATAGTTCAAGTGTCACTCAAAGATATATACCCTTTTCTTAAAATACCAAGAAATAGGGATTTCTGGGCTAAACTTATTAAGATGTTATCCACTGAACATGTGGCAAGGCGGCACACAGACATCTAAAGTTTTTAGAGACAACGTATTTATATGAATAGGTCCATCAACTTGCAACAACAAAATTGGCATTAAAATTTCATTAACAAAACAAAACAAAACCAACCAACCAACCAGATTTCAATCAAATTCATGTCTTGGTAGGGAAAATATCAATGTAAGATTCCCATACACTTTTTAGCTTTTCGTATTGAAAAGGTAAAAGCCAAGTCAAATGAACAAGTATTTATTAAGGAGCTTCCTATTGTGCCAGGCACTGTGCTAAGAAAGCACCTCGGATACAAAGAAAGATAAAGGATGGTTTCTGTCCTCGAATGAGCTCACAATCTAATGGGAGAACATACAAACAACCATGTACAAATAAAACATATACAGGGAGAAACTGGGGGATAATCTCAGAGGGAAGTCACAAGCATGAACTCGTATCTATTTCTATTAAAAGAATATATTAAGGATAAAAATACAGAAAGATAACTATCTTTAACTTACTATCCTAACCATAATTTTTACCAAAACCCTAGTTTAAAACTCAAAGAGATCAAATCCCAGTGATCTGACTTTCCTCATTACATGCTTTTTCATACCTTTTTCTTCAACTGATACTGGGTTTCCTCTCGTCACTTAAGATCAGGATTCTAAAGCTTACAGTCTTTTTATATATAGTCCAATAGTGCCTAAACCTGGAACCAGCCAGCAAAATCAAAAGAGAATAGTGACCCTCTATACGTTAAGATAATGCTTTCACTCATATAAAATCAACAACCACAACAGCCACATAACAGAAATACTAAATAGGCAGGGAAAGAAACCAGTGGTAAAAAACCCTGGAAAGAGTACTTTTTTAGGGGGTAGAATTAACTGCCCAGATTATGACTGGAATATAGGCACCCCACTGGGATCGAAGAATTGTGTTTGAACATCACTGGCCTGCTGGTAATCATAGGTCTCTTCTGACTTGCTGTGGTTCAGCTGCATGTTCGTGGAGTAGTTTGGGAGATATTCCACGGTGTGGGGGGAATTAAAATTCATAGCAGTCTGTGGTTTCATGGAATAGACCTCACTAGTATTATTTCCAAAGGTAGCCCCCAAGTCATTGGCAGGGTAGGGGTGCTGAAACATCTGGTGTTGATAGGCACCCTCTCCACTATTCTGGAACTGGTTATTCCAAGTCTGGTTGTTCCATACTGGAAGGTTTCCAGAAGGATTCATCATATAGTCCTGGTGAAATGGAGAGTAGAAGCTTATGTACTCTCCAAGAGCTGATCCATTCTGAAAGAAGAATGATTAGATTAATTGTCAAGAGTGTCCAGATCCTTATGAAATAGTAATACTTTAACTTCAGGAATTTGATCATGAGAACCTGAGTATGTGACTGCAGAGGTGGTGAACTATATCACAGATGAAGAATGAGGAAAGATCCTTAAAGTGTTAGTGCAGATTGAAACTATTAAAGCATTGAGAGAGAGAGAGAGAGAGAAAAAGAGACAGAGAGACAGACATTTAAAAAGAAAAGCAGTATTTAGATTCATATGGGCACCAATAAATGCTAAGAAACCTGAAAAACAGTATTATACTGAAGGGATGAGGCTTCTTTCCATTACCTGAACCATATTCATACTATTGCCATTCTTCGACCACATGGTATCTTTCTGCCATCTCTTTGACTTCATTCTCTGGTTCTGAAACCAGGTCTTGACCTGAAGGAGGAGAAAAATATTAATCTAAAATTTTTGTTGAGAAGAAAAGATTCTGGTAACTTCTTCTAACAGCCACTTTGCAATAGATCTAAATGAAACAGGACAAAAATTTCAGGCAATGTCTCTGGTCCCAAAACGCAGAGCTGGAACCTCATTCCTCCATTCCCTGACCCTAAAAAGCTGGCCTTCCACATTCCCCCTTAAACATTATCTTTTCTCTATTGATTACCTCTATTTTATCACTATGTGTGTATGTGTATTCTTTCTGTGAAACTTCTGTGAAGTTTCTGAGCAAGGATGTCTCTTGCCTTTGTATCCCTACCTAAGCTTAGCACAGTAGATGCCTCTTGATTGACTGACCTATCCCACAAATTCCTCAAACATTTACCTGTTTGTAAGTAAGGTTCAAATTCTCAGCCACATTTCGGATCTGCTGTGGACTGAGGTATTTTTGCTCCACGAATCTGCTGTTGAGTACATTTAGTTGAGCCTGAGAGAACACTGTTCTCATCTTAGGTTTTTTGACCAGACTCTGATCTTCTTTTCCCTGATGGATCTTGGGCTTGTTCTGGGAGGAAAGGTTATTTGAAGTCGGACTAGTGGCAGAGTCAGGAATATCTTGAATAAACATATCCATGGATGAAGAAGGAGAAATTTCTAAATGATTGAGAGAAAGCAAAGTTAGAACTTTCTGTCACTGACAGAAATTATTTAAATTTTAAGTTCCTCAGGAGCTACAAATCATTGAAGACTGAAATAATTTGTTCCTAAAACTTCCTTTCTCAAAAAAAAAAAAAATCCAAAAAACCCTCGACAAATACAGTTAAATAACCAAGTTGTACAGGGACAAGTGGAATGCCTAACAAATCTCAGGATATGTTTTTCTAGCAAATAACATGATCCCATTTAATCCTTTATCTGGCCTAGATCAATTCCCCCAGCTAAAGTTAGCAGATTCTTCCTCCAACAAACCTCTTACTGCTTCTCCCCAAGAAAATTTTTCTTTAGCCCTGACCCATCTCTTTGACATTCTATGGCCCTATTAATGAGTTACTACCTGGTTTAAATTTGGGTCAGACCTTTGAGTTCTTTAAAATGTGTAACTCCCCAGGGTGGGATAGGGTAAAATTCCTCTACCAATGCAGACCACCAACACCTTCTCCAACTTAGTCTTCCTTGGGCAACTGGGGCTAAGTGAATTGATTCAGAAGTATGTCTTGAGACCAGTTTTTACTGGACTCCAAGATCAGTTTTTTTTTTTTTAAAGCAATTGGGGTTAAGTAACTTGCTCAAGGTTACACGGCTAGTCATTATTTATGTGTGGGTGCTCATTTTCTGAGACCGGATCTGATCTCGGGTCATCCCACCTCCGAGGCCGGCACTCTTACTCACTGCGCCACCTAGCCGCCCCTTTAGGGCAATTGGGGTTAAGTAACTTGCCCAAGGTTACACGGCTAGGTTTTTGTTTGTGCGGGTTAAGTGTCAGAGGCCGGCTCCGAACTCAGGGCCTTCTGATTCCAGGGCCGGCGCTCTATTCACTGCGCCACCTAGCCGCCCCCAAGATCAGTTTTTCCGAACACCTTACTACCAGTTTTAATAGGTCCAGGATTTCTCATTTTTCACCAGCAGCCTCAGTTCCTCTTTTATACAGGCATAGCTAAGCAAATTTTTGTGGCTCTGCACCACTTCTTACCCCTTTTTCTAGTAGACCTAAGAAAAGGGAAGACTGCTCCCAGTCAGGACCAATACTATCTAATAATCTTTCTAGCAATTTTCTCTTCTGTAGTTTCAGTTGTCCCCCTTTCGCGCAAACCTTTTATGTTAGTTGACTATGATTTTTTTAAAAAAGACTTCATTTAAAAATTCAAATTCGAGTTATTAAGAAACGTAAATTTATAGCTAGAATAAACCTTATGCGTCATCTTGCTCACCCCTCCCCCGCCCTGTTGCCTGAAACAGAAGGCAGAGACATGACACGATTTCCCAAAGTAACAGGCTGTGAGGGGCAAAGATTTGAACCACATGCCTGCGGAATCCAGAGCAAGATCCTTTTTCATTACACCATTATTACTAAATATCACATTGTACAGTACACCGTACAAACCAGGTACTTGTAGCTTTCTCTGCCCCCCCCCCTTAATCAGGTGCCATCCGACCAGCCCATAGAAATAACCATTAGTGTTAAATGAGTGTAAAACTGATCATTGGTAAATGGAGGACTTACTTTGTCCACCTGAGCAAGCCAATTCAACCAGCATTCTTTTCATCCCTTAGTACGCACTTCGCTAGGCGCCTGGTTACCTTTTTAAGCTACTCTCAATGAGCTTATATTCTACCAAAAAAAAAAAATCCCTACTCTTAAGGCACTTATACTCTACAAACACATATAAGGATAGGCGGAATAAACAAATTTAAGTAAATTCAAACAAGCAGAATGGTGGTGTCCCAGAACTATTCTAGGCCGTGCCTATAGCTTGTCCGCTTCGCCTCTGACGCCAGGCCCTGGGAGTTCCACAGGCAGCAGCACACGAAGTTTAAAAGGGGGCCACCTATTTAAAAAGTTGGGACCTTGTCGGTGCAGAAATAAATACGGGGACACATCCAGTTCTTCATGGCTGGGGGAGGGGGTGTGTGGTGGCTCCGCTACCATCCCGTGGCCTAGAATAATTCTCCAAAAAGATGGAGGGAATAGGTTCCTATATCCCGCCCCTATCCCCAAGCAAGAGACCTTGAGCTGCCTGGGGACCTTGGAAAGGGGGCTCACCTGTGCTCGGCTGGACCTTTTCCGTACTTTGTACTTGGAAATTAGAGTAGGAGCTTGGGGAGGTAAACAGCTCTGACTGGGAGATCCAGGTGTTGTAAGGGTAGCTGACATCGCCTTCGGGCCGGCATTGCTGCGAGTGAGAGCTGGAAGTCATGTTTTAGGGAAGATGCTCGAAGGAAGGGGTCCAGCCTGGGCAGTAGCAGTTAAGTCCAGGAGCAAAAGCCTAGAGTGTATGGTTGGCCAATTGCTTGGCAAACTATAAAAAGCTCTACAAATGCAAAATAGTCTTTCAGTTAAAAACTGGAAGAGAGACTCCAAAATGACAAAAGCTGTGGCCAACCTATGAATACCGGCCTAAACAAGAGGGTGTGAACTTGTATCAGTTGGGCGGCCTTTTTATACAGCTTCCCCCACCTGGTAATCCTGCCCGCTGGGTTCCCCAAGGCCATTATCATGAAAATGGACAATTGATAGAAAAGGTCTGAGGCTGGACGGTTTCGAGGTTCAGTGGGAGTGAAGGAAGAAATAAGGCTCCCAGGAAGGTTTAGGAGATTTTAGAAATCCAGAAATGCTTCTTAAGGAAAACCCCAGTTTTCCGCTCAAGTTAATCAGTTTTACGAACTCTAAATCTCTAGTGAGCCTCCGCGTCGCGCCCCCCCGCCCCCGCCCCCGCCCCCGCAAAAAAACCAACCAAACAACAAAACCTTCCTACACCTGGTGTTGAGAATGGAAACATTCCTGGTTAAAGTAAAAAATAAAGTGGCAGAGAACAAAATGTGCCACGCTTGGAGCAAAAGCGTCACAAAGTGTCAACTCTTTCCATCATTAGTTTAGTAGAACAGATCCAGGACCAAACCGGTCTTTAGCACTTTTATCTTTTTCTTCATTTCTCCATTCTCTGCTCATTGGCTCCACAATATTGGGCGGGGGGGGAAGTGGCCGAAAAACTGGGAGATCCTATTGCTAATCAAGTTTGTACCAGACACCCCCCCCCCTCCCCATGATGGAAAATTCATTCGTTCAAAAGAATTGATTAAACACATTATTAAGTACACTGCATTGTCATAAGCTGTGGAGATACACAAGAGGGAAACCTCAAACAGTTCCTGAACTCTAGGAGCTGACATTCTATTAGGAGGTAACATTGTAGGAGAGAAGCAAATAAAAAAATGTATACAGAGTAAATACAAAGACTTATTTTTTGTTGGGGAGAGGGTAAATACTGCTATGAACTCAGCTGGGAAGGAAGGTGGTTGATTCTAAGAGCGGGCGTTAGAGGACGCATGTTTTCTAGGCACCAGGGGAGTCTGCAAGGGAGATGGGAAGATGTACAAAGAACAGAAGTAGGCCAGTTTGGTTGAAAAAGTGGATACTATAGAGAAATGGGCATTAATAATAATGGTCAGTATCGATGTTGTGTGGTGGTTTGCAGAGTGCCTTCCTCCCATATTACGTCATTTATTCTTCATTTCAAGGCTGGTCTTCCGGATTCCAAGTCTAGCCCTCAAGCCACTTCCAGGACTCTAGCCCTGCCCCCAATCACCTAGCAACTAAGATGACAAAGGGTCTAGATGCTAAACCCAATATTTATATGGATTGTAGAATAATCTTTTTTTATTCAGATCCAGAAAAAAACATAACTACTTTCTAACCCTCAAAAGTGCCAGAGCTCTTAAAATTTCAGGTCTAGATCCCCCCCCCACCCCTTTTGCCAGAATCCCTACACATTCTTTAAAGCCCAAATCAAAAGCTGCCTTCCGCTCCTCCTCCCCATAAATCCTTCACCTGACCTTCCTCCTCTGACCTCACATAGCACTTTGTTTTGCAAATTCCTTTTGCATTTGTCACTCAGCATTGTGTATTATAGTTAGACTTTTAAGATTTTGGTTAGCCATAATTTGATTTTTTTGGTCCCATTTTCTACCTTCCCCAGCTCTGTGTTTGGGCACGTAATACCTGATTTGATTTGATTTGATTTCATTGACAAATAGATGCTTTGGGCAGTGCGGAGCAGCAGTGATTCTCTCACATGGCACACCATTTGGGAACACCCCTATCCCATTATTTAATTTTGCAATGAACTTCTAAAACTAACAGTCCTATGAATTCTTATGGGAAGCATCTTTGCAATTAGGATGCTATATCAGACCTCTAATCTGGTAGGTAAGCCTATTAGAAGGGGGAAAACAACAGAGGGTTAAGAGGGCATAGGTGAGATGGGAGGATACCTGAAGTCTGAGATCTGGAGGTTAGCCCCAGATGTAGTTTTTCATCAACATCAACTCTAGGTCAACGTTTGCCTCTGGTTTCTTCGGGATCAATTTTCTCAGTGCCTTTTTTCTTGTGCCTTCATCCTTTCTGGTCTTGAGTGCTCCGATATCTCTTTTCTTGAAGTTTCCATTTTTTCTCCCCTACCCCCTGGAGTACCCTGGAATTCAGCACTTCTCCACATTTCATTTCCCCATTTTGGGAAGGTGAAGGATACATTCTCTAAAATTCACTTCCCTTTCCCCAAAGTTTGAAAATTCCAGGTGCATTTATATTCTTTTAAATCACTCTCTCCTTCCTCTACTCCTCTCCCCTGCCCCTGACTTATTTTTATTAGCTATCAATACATAAACATTTAATTGTTAGCTACCAATACATAAAACTTAATTCAGAATACTGGGGCACAGTGGTAGGTCCTGGGGATACAGATGCAAAACTGAGACAATCCTTGCCCTCAGGGAGGTTGCATTCTATACTTGGAGGTGGGAGTGGGGTGGAGATGATTGATAAGTAATTTGTTTTTGTTCAGTCATTTTAAGTCGTGTCTGATGCCTTGTGACCGAATCTGGAGTTTTCTTGGAAAAAATATTGGAATGGTTTGACATTTCCTTTTCCGGTTCATTTTACAGATGAGGAATGGACTTCCTCAAACAAGGTTAAGTGACTTGCCCATGGTCACACAGCTTGTGTCTGGGGTTAGAATGTGAATTCATGAAGATGAGTCTTCCAGATTCCAGGCCTGGCACTCTGTCCACTTCGACACCTAACTGCTCAGGTAAGCAAATAGACCTTCCAGGTTCCAGCTCTCTCTTTCTCTCTGTCTCTCCACTTCTCTCGCTCTATGTATATGTATATACACACATATACATGCATTTTATATATACATATACACACACAAAATAAATATAAAGTGATGGATAGGATAGACAGTTCTAACAGCTAGTGGAATCAGAGGCTTCTTGAAAGAGGTAATGTTGTGCCACATACAACAGTAACACCTGGGTTGAGCCTTACACTTGGGCTGAGCCTTACCCCAGTGACTTGCCAACAAAAGCAATCTTGGTGGAATAAAAAAAAAAATTCTGGTGCATACAGCTGGTCAAAACCTGCATCTTTGTCTTCTACTCAAATTCTGACCCAGAATAAGAAGGACCTGAGGTGAGGGAATTACTGGAAATTGGGGAGTCTCCCATACTACCAGGCATTCCTCTTCACCTAGGATACATTCGACAAACCTGGGGCACTCTAGCAGCTAGATTTGTCTCTTTGAACTCAGAAACTTGATTTCAGGGAAGAGGGCTGAGAGTGGGGGTTGGTGTTAGAAGGGCAGAGTTTTGGGGGAAGTGGCAAAAATGCCTGCCTTTGCAAGCCTTGCTATGTATGATTGGAGCTGTCACCAATCTGCTGCAACAAGCTGATTGCCTTTCTTGGTAGTTTGCCAACTCCTTCAACAATAATTTCTTTTTAAAAAATTAGTTTTTAGTTTTCAACATTCACTTCTATAAGATTTTGAGTTCTAAAATTTCTCTCCCTTCCTCCCCTTCCTCCTCCTCAAGAGAGTGTGCAATCTCATCTTGGCCCTACATTTACATTCATATTAAACATATCTTCATATTAGTCATGTTGTAAAGAATAATTAGAACCAATAGGAGGAAGCATGAGGAAGAAGAAGAAAAAGAGAGAGCAAAAAATATACTTCAATCTGCATTCAGACTCCATATTTCTTTTTCTGGATGTGGACAGCATTTTCTGTCATGAGTCTTTTTCACCAACAATTCCTTAAACAGCCATACTCCATGATGGTGACTCCTCTGTAAGGCAAAAGTTCTTAACCTATCCTTTGTCACAGATTCCTCTGTCTGGTGAAACCTCTGGATCCCTCAGAATAAAGTTTGTAAATGCATAAAATGAAACACATAGGTGTCCATAGAGAACTAATTACATTGAAATACAATTATGAATTTTTTTTTTTTAATAGCAGCAGGTTCATGGATCTCAGGTTAAGAAACCCAGCTCTAAGATATGTTTATGTCCAACGTTTGTTCCTTGTGTGTTTGCCTAGTCTTCCTGGAAAGATTGTAAATATCAGATGACAGGGACTGTCTTTACTTTGACACATCCCTGGGTCCATCCCTCAGCTCTTGTTCCATACCTTGCTTATTTTCCTAATAATTTTAAGAGATTTTAATTTCTGTTAAATACATGTCAGTAGATAAAATCAACGTGAAGAAAAGCTCTTTGAGGGGCTCTTAATAATTTATAAGAGTGAAGATGGGTTCTGAGACCAAAGAGTTGAGAAATTCCATCTTGGTCATTTGATAAATGTTGTACGAATAAATAGAATTAGAAGATTATATGTATTTTAGGTGAATAATTTGTAAGAATGTAAAATGTCTTGAAGTTTGAGGACTTCTGTCTCGGGCATTTGATAAATGCTGGATGAATGAATAGAATTTATCGATTATGGCCATTTCAGATACACCAGTGGAATAAAGGTTGAGCATTCAATGTCCATCAATATTAATGCAGTAGAGCCTACTGCTTTGGAAGATAAGTGAATAACAATATACTGTTTCAGTATGTCAGATATTTTCCTATATCTTCCTATTTACTTTATATTCTCTGCCCTACTGGCAAATGTGCTCACCTTGTCTAAATCTCCCAGGCTGATTATAGGCACCTATAATTTCTGCCAGATGCTCACAATTCCTTTTTGTTAAAACTTTTCAGTATGATGTCTTTTTCTTCATGCTAGAGATGAAGTTTTTAAAAAAAAAACCACTGAAATAAAAGATGAATAAATTCGATCTAATAATTCAATTCCATTCAATATAACATTTATGAAAAAATACTTCTGTAAGTATATGTAAGGTGCTGGGCATGCTAAGCTGAAAATGACATAGTTCTTATCCTTAGAACATGTATTCTCATGATGTAGAGTGCGAAGGCAAAGGAAAGATCTAGATAAAGTTGTCCAGGAAAAATTGATGTGCAAGGTACGGTTAGGAACTGAGGATACCAAGACTGGCATGATGGAGGCCCTATATTCAAGGAGAGATTGCCATCTGATAAGGGTGAAAAGTATATAAACTATCAGGGAAGGGAGACTAGGATACGTACAAGGAAAAAGCCCAGAGCCAGAAAGCCATGCACTCTGTGGATGCCTAATCAATGTCTGTTAAACTGCATTGCAAAAGAAATCCAGTGAAGGAGAAATCGCTGTCAGCTAGGAAGACACCTGAGTTATGTCTGCAAGGGAGGAGCTTCAACAATCAGACTTGGGAGGGGAGATAAAGAAGGGGAGTGTTATAGGTATAGGGAAAAAAGAAAGGTGACTGGAGAGGGCAGGAAGAGACCCTTTATGAAACCTGCAATGTTAGCTGTTTTGTAATCTTCAGTAATTGGAAACAGGTGTTCGAAGGTCATGTGCCATTGCAGATTGTAGATAAGGCAGATCTGTGATGGCCAGGGAGCTGGGTTACCATTAATTGAAAGTATATAATGTTGGGGTGGCTAGGTGGCGCAGTGAGTAGAGTGCCGGCCCTGGAGTCAGAAGGACCTGAGTTCGCATTAGGCCTCAGACAGTTAACGCACACACAAACAAAAACCTAGCCCTGTGACCTTGGGCAAGTTACTTAACCCCAATTGCCCTCCAAAAAAAAAAAAAGTATGCAATGTTACCAAATGATACTGCTTCTCTGTACCTTGTTTGCATTGTCTTTCTGTTTCTGGAAGGTGATAATAAGAATGTTGATGGTGACTGAAATTCACCTAGTCTGACCTGCATGTTGGTGTGGGGATGTGTGTACTACCAATATATATTTCTTTTATGCCATGTTATATGGCATGTGCCATGTTTCTGCATGTGACCTATATATTTGGTTGCTCTGTGGATTGTATTATTTGTGTATAGCACAAAACTTGAATTTTAGTTGTATATATTGTTTTATATAGATGAATTATGTACTTTCACTGAACCTCACTGTGCTAGCCATATTATCTATGCAAATTATGTAGAATGGCAATTTACATGCCCACTGAAATCTTAGTGAACCCCAAATTATTTTCAGGGACTTCAAATTTTTCACTGAAGAAGAGGATGTCAGAGTATAGGGAAGAATCTATTTCAGACTTTACCCCTTTTAGACTTTGATTGGCCATCTTGGATGAACTATTTACAGACTATAAAGGGTATACTTCTTTTGGACTTTGATCACAGTAGACTTTTTTACTCCTTTAGTTGGCGTTAAGCTCCTTAATCAACTTCAGAGGATTGTAGGGCCTTGGCTACTGGATGAAGGCAACTGATGCTGTCAAGAAACATCTAGTCTTTGGATTAGAGGATCAGTCATTCTCCTTGGACTGACATAAAAAAGGAAACAAGCCAGCTTGGAAGAGAGTCGTTGTTGGCAGGCAAAAAGAGAACCAGATATAGCAAAAGAACTCAGTTCTTAAGGTTATTCTTTTACCTTCTTTCCCATTTGCCTCTTAAAAAGTATAGCAGTAGAGTAAAAGTGATTTCTTTTTCTCTCATTTCTTTCCCCCCATTCTCCATCAACAATAAAGGTCATTAACCATAGGAAATCTTTATGAATGGAGCCTGAAAGAGGAATTCAAAGGTTTTATCAATCCCAGCTTTCCTATGGATTGTTCTTAATTTGAGAACTTCCAAGAATTTAGGAGCAGTGTCCAGAGGATTGATAAGGCAATGAGAGAGGGTCTTCTATACGGAACTTGGATCTGGATCCTGCCTGGGAAATGGTGGCTCCAGAGTCAAGATTTATGCTGGTCCTAGCATGGGAGTTCTACTTATTTCCCAAAGTGAGTAACAATATACTGGTAAGAGTGACTAGAACAAAGGAGTGCAGTAACATCCTTCAGTCGAGAGGGCAAGAAGAGTTACAAGGAGTAATGCCAGGACAGCTATGGCCCTATAACCACGCAACATTCCAGGTAGGAGTTGTCTCTTATTGCTCAGACTTTAACACATGTTCCCTATATGTGTGGTACATGCCAGGTTTATGAGGGAACTGCAGTACTACTACTGCCTTTCTTACTATGTAATTCAAGGCAATTCATTTGCCTTGAACTAATTATATCAAGTAAATGCCTGTTGAAGGTGGGGCCATTGATAGGGACTCAAAAGCACTAGTTCCAGGATTGTGGACTCACAAAATACCTTGAACCTGAGAGATTTGTCCTTCTGGGAAACTGACCTTTGAGTGTGAGGTAGGGACGACATTCCAAGGAAGCTACTAGACTGAAAAATAGAAGACATTAGGATGTAGCTCCACCTTAAGAAGTCTAATAAAACTTGGCCCAGAGGCATGCTATGGGAAAATACATTCCAAGTTCCAAACAAAGGATTCTCTCCTATCACCTTTTCCAGTTGCTTAGTAAACTCTGTTGATAACTCTCTAAAGGAATTTTGTCTTGACAAGATCTTTAAGCAATAAAATATTTGATCAGATCAGCCTTTTCTTTTGGAGGAAAAAAAGTAATAATAAAAATAATTACAAACATTTGCTTCTTTTAAGAAAAAAAATTTTTTTACATTATCTCAAATAGAAATATAGTATCCCTGTGAAAAACTGGCTCAGTATTTTGTTTTTTTGCTTCTTTTTTTTTGGAGGGCAATTGGAGTTTCGTTTGTGTGTGTTAAGTGTCTGAGGTGGGATCCAAACTCAGGTCCTTCTGACTGCAGGGCCAGCACTCTACTCACTGCGCCACCTAGTCACTCCATTTTGTTTTTGTTTTTAACTGAGATGAATGTATGATAATAGAGTAGTGGCTGGAATGCTAGGACTGAAGTGAGGAAAACCTGGGTTGTTTTTATTTATTTGTTTTTTTTACTCAGTAAAAATCTATCTTCTTTCCCTTCCACCATATTTTCCCACCTCAGGTTGAGAAAGACAAAACTCATGTTATAAAGATAAATAGTTAAAGAAAACAAATTTCTGCATTGGTCATGTTCAAAAAACATAAGCCTAAATCTTTATACTTGGAATCCTTCACCTTTCAATTGGGAGGTGAGTAGCAGGGCTTATCATGTATCGTCTGGAATTGTGGTTGGTCATTTCATTGATTACAGTTCCTAAGTCTTTTAGATTTGTTTGTCATTGTAATATTGTTGTCGTTGTATAAATTGTTCTCCTGGTTCTGCTCATCTCACTGTGCCTGCAGTACTTAAAAGTTTTTTCAGGTTTCTTATTACATTTCTTATAACACAATAGTATTCCATCATATTTGTATGCCATGACTTGTTTGGCCATTTCTCAATTAATAAGCAACTTACAACCAAAATTACCTTACCCAGGAAGACTGAATATAATCCTATAGGGGATAAAAAGTATTTTTAATGAAATAGAGGACTTCAATCATTCCAAATCTCCAGATCTTTGTTACCAGAAAAAAAAAAGCTGCTATAAATATTTTTGTGCATTCTTAGAGTTTGTTTTGCTTAGCTCTGATGCTTCCCTTAATCTGTGACTCCCCCTTATTTCTATCTCTTCCTTTCCCTTTTCCTTCCTATTTCCCTGTGAAATTTATTTCTGTATCTAACTGTATGTGTATGTATTCTTCCTTTGACCAATTAGGATGAGAATGAGGTTCAAGTATCATTCACTCTCTTCACCCCTTCCTCATTTGTATAGATTTCTAATGGTATACCCCAATTATTTGAGATAATTTTTCTATCTTTACTCTCCATTTCCCGTTCTAGTATATTCCTTTTTACTTCCCTTTCCATTCTTTTTTTTTTTTTAAGATCATCAAGACATTATAGAACTACTCTCTTTGTCTAATTAGACTCCCTCTATGACCCCTGATGGTAAGGGATGCATTTATCATCTCTCAATATTAACATGTAAACAGTTTACTTTGTTTAGCCCCTTACAAGTATTAGTTCATGTCCAGTTTTGTATGTTTTTCTTGACTCCTCAAAGTTTTAGTGTAGCTCTAGTCTTTATATTTGGAATGATTGAAGTCCTCTATTTCATTAAAAATACTTTTTATCCCCTATAGGATTATATTCAGTCTTCCTGGGTAAGGTAATTTTGGTTGTAAACCTATATCCTTTGCATTCTGGAATATCATATCCCAAGTTCTCTGCTATTTCATAGTGATGGCTAGATCTGTGACCTGGAACAGGGTAGTGAGTGATGAAGCTTCCAGCTGGCACCTGTTTTTTAGCCTACACTGATTTAGGCCCCAAGATGCTGACATAGCCTCACCCTGCCATAGAATGCTCTTACAATAGACACTCCTAGCCAGATTTCACCCCCAATGTCTGTAGACTCTCTCTCTCTCTCTCTCTCTCTCTCTCTCTCTCTCTCTCTCTCTCTCTCTGTTTCTATATGTGGACTTCAGCTAAATAATTGATTTGCTGGGTTTTTTTTCTTTGATTTCCTGATCAGGATTTGGTCTGGTATATTTTCTAAATTTATTTGGGAGAATTGTGGGGGAAGAGAAGCTCTCTGTTCTTCCTGCTACTCTGCCATTTTGGCTCTGCCTTTGTAGACCTTGGACAAATCACAGCCACACTAAGTCTTTAGTTTCTTCACCTGTAAAACGGACATAATAATAATGCTTGTAGAATCATCCTCATAGGGTTGTTGTAAGGCTTAAGTGAGATGATGTCTCTTTGCCTGGCTTGTAATGTGATTTTAGTAAATACTTGTTGAATGAATGAATGAATGAATGGTTTTTCCTCTCCTGCATATAAACAGAATTACAGACTCTTCAGAGGGAGAATCATCAAGGAATCTGTTTCATCAGCATCCAGACTGTTTTCCTTTTATATCTATTTGATTTCTGAGTCATTTCCCTTATCATAAGCCTCTAGCTTCCTTCAAACATTAGCTGAAGAGTCATGTCCTACAGAAGACCTTTCCTGATTCCCCCAGCTGCTGCCCCATATTTACTTTTTTTTAAAATTTTAATTAATTAATTAATTTTTAGTTCACAACATTCAGTTCCACAATCCCTCTAATTCCAAATTTTCTCCCCCTCCATCTCCTCCCTCCTAGCCATGCCCCTCTCCATGGCGTCATGTAATAGGATATAGATTCTGCAAATTCCTTCCCAGTATTTACTTTAAAAAGAATTAAATGATTGACAAATGGGGCACCCTCATGGAGGGCTCCAGCCTTAGCTGCTTAGATGCCTAATTGGGTCTATAATTTACACGGGAGACAGTGGAGTTGCCATGATTCTGAGGTTGACAAAGGCTTGTCCTTCCCCATGCCTCCCTGGAGTCCTGTGATGTCACTTGGAGTTAGAGAGGATAAGCCAGCTGAGTCATCTAGTCCTCTGACTCAGCAATCAATAAAAGGGGCTCTTCATTAACTCTGAGAGTGAGCCCTTTAATTCTGAGCTTCCACATGGTCCATTGGAACCATGAAAGGCAGATTGGAATCCTGGTTACATCTTCATTTGCTAGTAGTACCTTTGCTGAATTTGTAGTGCATTGCATTGTGAGGATGAATATAAAAATCCTATGCCACGATTGATTTTATATCCAGTGACTGACAGATCTTAGTTTTCGGTTTCTCCTGTTTGAAAAACAGAAAATTACTGTCTTTAGAGAAGAGTTTGGGAGTTTCGTTACAAGCGTTGTGGGGAATAAGTGTTTATTAAGTGCCTACTGTGTGTCAGGAATAAGCAGTAGGATATGACTGAAAGACTAAACAACAATAAATGTAACAGGCGCTATGCCAAGCATTTTACAAACATTATTCATTTGGCCCTCATAGTAGAGGTAGGTGCTATTATTATCCCTATTCTATAGTTAAGGAAACCAAGGCAGACAGAAGTTAAATGACTTGCCCAGGATTACATAGCCATCTGAGACAATATTTGAGCTCAGCTCTTCCCCATTCCAGGTCTAATTCTCTATCCATTGTGTCACAAGGTGCCTGAATTGAGCTCTGGGATTACATTATAGACAAAACAAGGGAAGATATAATATCTTTCTAAAATGTTCCTTATATCATCTCTTCTTAATTTTTTGCCCAGGACATTTCCATATTTTTTTATTTGAAAAAATATTTGTTATACAGGGAGGCTCTCTGAGAAAGAAAGAAATTAGGGTGTTATAAAAACCAAAACATATCAATAAGAATTTATTTAAAAAAAAAAGAAATTTTCCTTTATAAATCAAATTAACAAATATTCACAAAATTTATATTATCAGATAGTTTCCTAGTGAAAAATATAAAGATGGGAAGTAAAGATGACTGGGGCTTGAATTTAATGTAGTATGTGACTTTGGACAAAGGATTTTGTTGTTGTTCACTCATTTCAAGTGGTGTCTGACTCTTCATGACCCCATTTGGGGTTTTCTTGCAGTGGTTTGTCATTTCCTTCTCCATCTCATTTTACAAGTGAGGAAAACAGTGACTTGTCCAGCATCACACAGCTACTAAGTGGCTGCAGTCAGATTTGAGCTTCTTAAGATGATTCTTCCTGTCTCCACTGTGCCATCTAGCCGTCCCTTGAACAAAGGATAGAATTATCAAATAATAAAATCTTAGAGCTGATCAGGACTTCAGAAATTGTTTAGTTCAACTCCCTCCTTTAAGAGGTAAATTAAATTACTTTCCCCAGGCTATACAGTTGTATGAATCACAAAAAAATGGAGAATATTGAATATATATGTATGTACATATATGTGTGTGTGTATTGTCCTAAACTGAGTTCAGAACCAATAGCTTATACACTATCTAGCTTTATTAAAACTGAATAAACATCCCCCACCCCCTTTGTAAGATAGCTAAGGATAATGCATGTATCAATATTCTTTTGTTGTTGTCATTGATGTTGTTATTGTTTTGGGTGAAGATGGGACAATGTCATAGTAAGTAGAAAACATTGGGACTCTGGCCAAGTCTTTTGGATGCTTTCTTCTATGGGAAATTAGCTTACTGGAGTAGGACTATTAAATTGCCGACAAAGGGATGTAGTTCGTTTGTAAGGAAGAGAACTTTTAGACAGTCAGTCAGTAAACCTTTATTAAGTGCCTACTATATGCCAGTCACCATGCTAACTTGGGTGGTGGCATTCAGAATGAAATTCTGGAGAGGACTTTGGAGGGGATGACTCAGATGAATTTGTGCCTGGCAGATGGCACCTGAAGGAAAATTCTAGTCACATGTTAACTAGAAATTCTTTAATATTCTATCTTTTGCAGAAATATTTGCTGTTTTACCATAAAAGAAAAAAAATTTCAGATACAGGTATGCTTGTGGGTTTTAATCTAGGCTTTTGGACTGTGACCATGGGCAAATGATCTATTTCTCTAGAGTTTAGATTCCTTATCTATAAAATGAGGGGTGTAGGAGTGAATAAATACGAATATATACAAAGTAAAAGCAAGGCAGTTTGGGAAGGGGAGCATTAGAAGTTGGGGGGAACGAGATTGAAAAAGGTTTCATGCAGAAGATGGAGCTTGAATTGCATTGCCATGGAGGAGAGAGACTCTGAGGCAAAGTAAGGAGAGAGAACATTCCAGGCATGAGGAATTCTAAAATCTTGTTAAACTAGATTTTATGAATCTGTGGGCATGTTCTTTAGTTCCTGTTCTGGGTCATTCTTGGAGATAACCAGGTTAGCATAATGACTGAAGACAGCTTAGACAGCCTCTTGGTTCCATTCTGTTTGCTAGCTCCTGTCAAGATTCTGAGCTGGCATAGTATGGAGGGATTAGCCCCTGAACATAATATGGAGGGATAAGCCCTGACTGAGGAGCGGGGAACCTGCCCTGCCCTGTTTCCCCTTTCTTTGTCCAATTTGCCTGACTCGAGATTTTATTTCGCTGGATCCTACTGCTCTCTACTGGTTATCTTGAGCATTATCAACAGACTCAAGGAAAAGTAGACTTTTGACCTTTGAAAACTATTCTTTGATTGGACATTTATCACCCATACAGATGGTATCCCTCTGATCATTTATTGTAAAAGATCAAATTAAAACCAAGTAGGTACAAATATAAATGATCCATCATCTGATTCTTCAATGAGTTTATAAGGAACAATAATGACTTAAGAAAATAAATCCCTTTGATGTTTTCCATTTGTTAATTAATCAACCATGAAAGCTTCATGGGACAGATCAAAAATAAATATTATTTCATTATTTTGGTTTTAATGAGGATTAAATAACATAATAGCAATGTTTTAGTATTGTGTGGCTCATTGCTATTTTTATAAAACATTCTCAAAACTATAATCTCATTGATTCTTCAAAAAATGATGCTAACAGGTATAAGGGAATGGTATCATCTCCAATTTACAAATGAGGAAACTGAGAGTCAGGGAGATTAGTTAGTTTTCCCAAATTCACACAGGTGAGTGTGGAATGAAATTCAGATATTTTTCACTCTTACACAGAAAGTAACCATACATTCATTGTAAATAAAATGTTAGCAGTCCAAATTTCCCAATTAAAAAAAAAAGTTTTATTGATTCTTGGTTTTTACCAAGTCATTTTTAAATATCTTTCCCACCCTGCCTCACAAAATCCATCTGAAAAACAGTTAAGCAAAAACAGCTGATGCTGCCATATATCTGACAGTTTTGTCCCCTCTCTGACTCTCTCTAGGTGGGAGCTTCATTTTGGGTATTACGAACATTCAGAGCAGGCTTCCTTTCCTAGTTCTTTTCACTTATATTATTGTAATCATTGAATATTGTAATATTATTGTAATCATTGAATATATCTCCGGTTCTTTAATCTTTTGATATGTTGATTGACCTATAATCCTGTTGATATGGGTAATCCCTACAATCTGTGAATCATGGTACAATTGAATGACCCCTGGATTTGGAAGTAGAGGTCCTGAGTTACAATCCTGTCTCTGCCACTTGTTACCTACATAACAAAATATTAACCTGTCTAGGCCTCAGTTTCCTCATGTGCAAAAAGAGGGGATTAGTCTAGATGATTTCCAAGTGCCTTTCCAGCTCTAAATCCATGATGAGCCTATCCTTGCCTTCTCACCCCGTGTGGCTCTTGTCCACTCCCGACTCCCAGTCCTCCCGCTCCCCCCAAAAAATCATTCACTGATAGGTCCACAACTTTAATGCTTTGAAAACTGGCATTCCATGACTCTTAGCCATGTGTTAGCGGAAGAAAAAGATACAGCTTCATTTTAAGGAAATCTGGGACCAAAGATATCAATTAGTAGATGTAAATTAAACATTTAAGTGTTTTCCCTTTTCTGTTTCTATAAAACACATTGATAGTCCTACTTGTGTTGCCCATACATTTTGTGCCATTTTCTTTTTCCAAACCTTTGCATAGTGTATCCTCCACACCTTGGAATAGAAGCAGCTAGGTGGTGAAGTGGGTAAGAACTGTGGGCCTGAAATTAGGAAGACATGAGTTCTAATTTGACCTCAAGCATAGCTGTGTGACTCTGAGCGAGTCACTTACCCTCTGTTTACCTCAGTTTCCTTGACTATAAAATGGGAAAAATAATAGCACTTACCTTAAATGGTTATTATGAGGATTAAATGAGATAGTATTTATAAAAGAGCTTAGCACAGTTCCTGGTACATAATAGGGGCTTAGTAAAGGTGTTTCCTTCTCTCCTTTCTAGGATACTCTTCCTCCTCACCTTAGCCTCTTGGCATCTTTAGCTCCCTTCAAAGCTTAGCTCAAGTATCCTTTCTTCCACAAGGCCTTTCCTGATCGGTGCCTCTTTCCTTCCTGTCCACTTAATATTTTCACCATGTTAAAATTACTTTAAATTTGCTTCATATCTATCTATCTCTCCATGTATCTTTAAATATCTATGTATTATTATCTGTGTACATGTTATTTTAACCCAATAGAATGTAAGCTCCTTGAAGGCAGGAGCTGTTTCATTTTTGTCTCTGTATTCCTAGCACCTAGGATAATCCCTTGCATATTGCAAGTGTTGAATTGAACTGAATTAAATATGCAGTGTCTGCTAAAGCTGTAAGGCTTGATAAATGAGCTCTATAGATCACCCATGCAAAACGCATACAGTTTAGACAACAGATATTTTTCATCCACTTGATTTTTCCATTGGATAGCTAGGACTTACTCTTTTCAGTGGTTTTGGATCTCTTTTAAAAGGTCACACACAGAAACTTTGCTTGCCAGAGGCATACAAAGGCTTGATGCAGTCACATAATGTCATTTGAAAACAAGGGCATTTGAAGGACCTTTACATCTAGAGGGAATTCTATGATCATGGCAAACATTCTTGGCAAGCATACATCTCCCTGTTATATGACTTATTTGCTAGCAATAGTCAGAGGGTCATTTGAACAGTTATCTCTTTAGTTACATCTTACAAAGAATTTTCTATGATTTCAACATAGGCATTTTGCCCAACCAAGTCAAATGTTGTCAAAAATAAACACAATGAGATTTTATATTTCCTACACCTTTTATTCAACTGCATGACTAGAAAGTATGGTCTACTGTCAAATATTGTTTGCCAAAGTCCATCTTTGGCAAAAGATAGCAAAGATGGGACAGCTAGGTGGTGCAGTGAATAGAGCACTGGCCCTGAAGTCAGGAGGACCTGAGTTCAAATCTAGCCTCAGACATGTAACACTTACTACTGTGCGACCTTGGGCAAGTCATTTAACTCCAATTTCCATACCTTCCCCCAGCAAAAAAAAAAAAAAAAGATAGCAAAGTTCATCTATTCTCTTCACTTATCTCCATCAAGAATATCCTTAATACATGTATAGATTATTCTTACTAATAGAAAAGTAAGCAGAATTGATAGTTACCAACATATTCCTAGTAAATTTTTATTTCTAATATATTGTTCTATATTAGAATAAGTCATTATTATATGTTAGTATCATATCATATTTCTAATATTATATCTAACATTTTTGAAGTTTTTGTTATCCTTCCTTCTTTCAGATGCCTTGAAAATCAGTTCCTTAGTACCCTTAAAAACTGATTCTCACATCAGTAATGATTTTTTCCTATTCTTCAATATAAAATCAATTTTATTTTATTTTAAAAAAATTGTTCACAAAGTTCAGTGCCATCTAACTTTCTTCTTAAGAAAGTATTCATGACATACACATGAGATTTCTGGATAGGTTGCAGGACTAAGCTTTAGCAGAATGTAAACTTCTTAGGGGCTGAGGTTATTTCTTTTTTGTATTTGCATTTTTATCATTCCACATATATGGTAGGTACTTAAGAAATGTTTGCTGAATTAATTGCATTGAACTCTCTCATTTCTTCCTGATGAATCATATCTTACAACATAGTTTTCATTGTCTTTCCCTAAGTCCACCTTTGCATTGGAATCATCAAATCTCAAAGCATAAGTTGATTTAATTTGAAAGATTTTATTAATTTCTTATGGACTCTCTATAGCTCCTCATCCTCTGAACAGATGCTGGCACAAAAGTTTGTAACAGTTTTTGATACTTATTTTTTCACTGCAATACACAATGACTAGATTTCTCATTAAATAATGTTTATACTTAAACCAGTTCTGCTACCTCCTTTGTTTTGCCTCTTCAAGGAGAACCAATGTTAATAGCACCTAGCCAAGTCAGCCATGGAGATGGCAGATTCATCTCCCATTGCACTAATTTGATCACATTTCTATTCTTAGAAATATCCAAGATGTCTCCATGACCTACAGAATAAATATCAAAGACCAGTGGTTGACATTCAAAGGTCTCCATAGTCTGTTTCCAAATACCTAGCCTGCCTTCTCCCACATTATATTATACTTACACTTCATTCTAATCAAATTGGATGATTGTGCTTCCTTTCCTCTGAGACTTTGCTCCCTAAGCCTGGAATGTATGACCTCTCTCATGCCTGACTGTGGATATGTAACCCATCCTTGAAGTTCCAAATTAACTGCTACCTTCTCATGATGCCTTCTCTGATTTCCCTACCTGTGTACATGAGCTCTACTTCTTTTTTTTTTTTTTCGCATTAAACTGTTTTAATGATCTCAAAATTTTGTGACAGATTTTTGGTCAAGTTGTTTCCATTTAAAAATTACTGATTTTAAAAACTAATAACTTAAAACTGCCACGAAACAAATGGTCCACAAAAACATTCCTTTCCTCCTGAAGCTTTTACGATGCATTGTAATCATTAACCAGTCTTTTACTATTAAACTTAAATGGCCAATTGAGACAAACAGTTCTGAGACCGTTCTTCCACCACTGATTAAGACTGCGGTGGCAGGTGTTGTACAGAATATTCATTTAGCCTTCTGGGCCTTCTGGGCAGATTTTGTGACCTTGCCAGCTCCAGCAGCTTTCTTGTCAACTGCCTTGATAACACCAACTGCAACAGTCTGCCTCATATCACGGACAGCAAAACGACCCAGAGGAGGATAATCAGAGAAGCTCTCTACACACATGAGCTTGCCTGGAACCATGTCAATGATGGCAGCATCACCAGATTTCAGGAACTTAGGGCCATCTTCCAGCTTCTTACCAGAACGACGATCGATCTTTTCCTTCAGTTCAGCAAACTTGCAAGCAATGTGAGCGGTGTGACAATCCAAAACAGGTGCATAGCCCGCACTGATTTGGCCTGGATGGTTCAGGATTATAACCTGTGCAGTGAAACCAGCTGCTTCCATAGGTGGGTCATTCTTGCTATCACCAGCCACATTACCACGGTGTACATCTTTGACAGAAACGTTCTTCACGTTGAAACCAACGTTATCGCCTGGCAGAGCCTCACTCAAAGCTTCATGGTGCATTTCAACAGACTTTACTTCAGTTGTAACATTGACTGGGGCAAAGGTGACCACCATGCCTGGTTTTAGAACACCAGTTTCCACTCGGCCAACAGGTACAGTACCAATACCACCAATTTTGTAGACATCTTGGAGGGGTAGACGAAGGGGCTTGTCAGTTGGACGAGTTGGTGGCAAAATGCAATCCAAAGCTTCAAGCAGTGTAGTTCCATCAGCGTTGCCATCCTTACGAGTGACTTTCCATCCCTTAAACCAAGGCATATTAGAGCTTGGCTCCAGCATGTTGTCACCATTCCAACCTGAAATTGGCACAAAAGCTACTGTGTCAGGGTTGTAGCCAATCTTCTTAATATAGGTACTGACTTCCTTGACAATTTCCTCATATCTCTTCTGGCTGTAGGGGGGCTCGGTGGAATCCATTTTGTTTACGCCAACAATCAGTTGTTTTACACCTAATGTGTATGCCAGAAGGGCATGCTCACGGGTCTGCCCATTCTTTGAGATACCAGCTTCAAATTCACCAACACCAGCAGCAACAATCAGGACAGCACAGTCAGCCTGAGATGTGCCGGTAATCATGTTCTTGATAAAGTCTCTGTGCCCTGGAGCATCAATAATGGTCACATAGTACTTGCTGGTCTCAAATTTCCACAGGGAGATATCAATAGTGATACCACGCTCACGTTCAGCCTTCAGTTTATCCAAGACCCAGGCATATTTGAAGGAGCCCTTTCCCATCTCAGCAGCCTCCTTCTCGAACTTCTCAATGGTTCTCTTATCAATTCCACCACATTTGTAGATAAGGTGGCCTGTAGTGGTGGACTTGCCCGAATCTACGTGTCCAATGACGACAATGTTAATGTGAGTCTTTTCCTTGCCCATTTTTGTGGAGGTTTAGCGATGGTTTTCACAACACCTGTGTTCTGGCGGCAAACCCGTTGCGAAAAAGCCATGAGCTCTACTTCTAAAGTGGTAATACTCCATGTCCATCTTATACCCTTACAATATTCTAAAATTTTTATATTTACCTGCTAAAGGAAGATGAACGTCCATAACGAGTGAGGAATGCACACTAGCTTCTTGTTATAAAATCTCAGAACAGGAGTTTTGAGTCTTTGCTTAGGCAAAAGTAGTGGTGTTAGGTTTATAGTAATTGTTGATACTGGTTGGTGTTTTTTTTTTTTTTTTAATTTACTCACCTTTCTAGCTTTAGTTCTTGAATTGGGGTTTTGTGTAAGGGCCAGGCTTTGCCCTCTGATATACCTTTGGGTAAAGTGGTTGGCCCTGCTTGGTCTTGCCCTGGGTTATATGAGTTCTTATGCCATTCTCTACCTCACAAGGTTGTTCTCCCTTAGATCTTTGAGATTCAGAGCACTGGATCATCAAGGTCCTCTTTCTGGTGTTTCAGGACAGCATCAGGAGCCTCGGAGCCCCCATCTTCTGTGTTGGTTTGAGTGCTTTGGCACCATGCTGGTTATCACTGCCTTGGTTACTACTGACTGCTGCTTCTCCATGGGAGTTCCAAGCACCCTACCCTTGGGCATTCTAATCACCCTGGGGCTTTCTCAGCTAAATAGTAGAGTAACGCAGTGGCTAGAGTGTTGAACTTGGAATCAAGAACACCTGAGTTTGAACCATGCCTTAGGGTTGTGTGATTCTGGGAAAGTCACTCATCCTTTGCTAGCCTCAGTTTCCTCATCCATAAAATGGCAAAAAAAAAAAAAAAAAAGGAATAGCCCCTATCTCACAGAGCTATTGTGAAGGACTCAGACTGAGATTCCCATAATTTGAATGCTTCATAATGATACACTGGTTTTTTCCCCATACTCTTAGAGTGTTATTGCATTGGAGCCAGATGTCATGGAAAGCTCCAAAAGGTATGAGTTAGAAATAATCCAAGGATTTTCAGATTGAGAGCCCCCTGCTGGAAAATCAGAATTTTGCATCCTTTGGAAAAGTTAGGATTCAACAACCACTTGGTAGGTGGCCCAAGTATTCCACTGCCTGGTAACAGAATTATATACCTTATTCCTTTGCTGATTTGGGGAGGAATTTTTGCTATAAATTCCATAGATAAAGGCCTTTCTTTTTGGAGGGGGGAAGGCAGGACAGTTGGGGTTAAGTGACTTGCCCAAAGTCACACAGCTAATTAAGTGTCAAGTGTCTGAGGCTGGATTTGTACTCAGGTTCTCCTGATTCGAGGCCGGTGCTCTATTCCTTGCAGCACCTGGCAGCCCCGAAGGTCTCATTTTTAAGATATGTGAGGGACTAATTCAAATTTATAAGAATGAGAATCATTGCTCTTTTTTGATAAATGGGCATAGGATACGAATAGGCAGTTTTGAAATGAAGCAATATAAGGAATCAATAGTAACATGAAAAAATGCTCTGAAATATTAATAGTTAGAGAAATGCAAATTAAAGAAACTCTGAGATTCAACCTTGTATCCATCAGATTGGCAAAGCCAACAAAGAAAATGATAGTGTTGGAAGGACTGTGAGAAAGCAGGAACATTAATGTCCTATTGGTGGAACTGTGAGTTGGCCGGGTCATTTTGGAAAGCAGCTTGGAATGCCCCAAAAGACTAAAATGTTCAAGCCCTTTGAACCAGAAATAGTGTTACTTGACCTATGTTCCAAAGAGATCAAGGAAAGAAGAAGGATCTGTGCTATGTATAATGTGGCTCAAAATAAAGCTCCAAGCTGTAAGACCCACATTAGATAGTTTTCTCATATATTGTCTTTATTGGGCATGACGAACAGCTGTTTACCATGTCATACTTTCTTGTCACATACTTGAAGAGACTGAGCTATTGGCCACACAACAATTTGTTCCTCCAACCTAAGTGATGATGTGTGAATAGTGTATTTCCCTCTGCTGAGTGACCTTTCTCTCATGAGCAACCCACTTGTGATTATTCAGCAAAACTGTATTTACTTTAACTGTAGATAAATGTCTCATATGTGACTAGTTTAAATAAAAAGTTATTGCTCCAGAACCACACAGTGATAAAAGTTGTAGTCCTATGATCTCCATTTCTTACTTCTAGGGCAGGGGAAGGGAAGAAATCCCCTCCCCACCCTCCTTGCGTCATTCAGTCTGGGCTAAGTCTAGGTGGAGGTAATGAGACAGAGAGATAATAACTTCTTTGGGGGTCAACCCAAGGGTAGTATCCATTCAGTCTGATCTTTGGGATCTTGGTCCTGATCATGGATGGCACAAGTAAGGAAACTGAGGCCCGAAGTCACAAAGGCAGTAGGAAAAGGCGGGATTTTAACCCATAGCCCTGGATTCCAAAGTCTCTGCACTTTTCACTATAGCATTTTTTTAGTAATGAGATAAAGTGGATAAGGATAGAGTAGCAGGATTATCAAGCAACAGTAAGAGTTCTTTAAGGAGTTGTAATCACAAATTTATATTGGGTACTACTACTTTCTTCTACTAAATCTCCTTAGGTTCCATGACAGTGGTGTATAAGCTCTGCTAAGTCCTATCAAAGAGGAAAGATTTTAAGTTAGGATGTATTAATGGTATATATACATACACACATGTGTAGATACATATACATATACATGTATATACATGTATGTGAATAGGGTGTTCAGGGAAGACTGGTACCTCTGGTCTGAGAGCTGCTGAACTCTTTTCAGGGTTGCTTTCCACATTTGGTGTCCTCTTGACTGGTGGCCAAACCTTAGTAAATCATTTTGGCAGACAGGCTAAACCAGGTTCAGGGTCCCTGAGAGGTCTCAGACACATTGGTGAGTTAAGGGGGTGTCTACCCCAAGCATGTGAAGACTTCCCTTGGCAGAATGGAAGTAGGAGAACTATTTGTTCTGACCACCACGAAGGCAGCTGTGGAGTGCCTAGAGCTTGGTTAGATAGCAAAGATGCCAAGGTCATCTGCTGCATCCCGGGGCATCGCCAGTTATCTCCACTTTTGCCTTGCCACTGGGCTCTAATGACTGGAAGAGAGGATGAGGCCAGTGACTTCAAGCAACTCTGCTTTACTTAAATTCCATTTATGCTCAAGTCAAAAGACATCACCTGTACAAAAATGAATGTTGAAAACTATCTTTACGTGTAATTGGAAAAAAAGTAGCTTGCTTTAGGAAAAAAAAAAACCATAACCCATACCATTTTGCCATTTTTGTCTACCCAAGAGACCTGTGGCATAAGCAAGTGACAAAGCAGCAGGACTGGGAGCTGTTGTTATTGCTTTGCACACAGGCAGCCTATGCCATAGAATTGTCTTCTCACTGGATGGAAGCAGCAGTGGGATTTGGCAGTGCCTTGGGTGTCTGAGCAGTGTTTTTTAAGGATTGTATTGCTCACCTACTGGTGTGAGGAAGGGGCTAGAAAAGGGACCATAAAAATTATCTCCTTCACTTAACCTAATTCTGGCCTGCTTACAGGCAGAGATCC
This sequence comes from Gymnobelideus leadbeateri, assembly GCA_011680675.1. NCBI lineage: Eukaryota > Metazoa > Chordata > Mammalia > Diprotodontia > Petauridae > Gymnobelideus > Gymnobelideus leadbeateri. The sequence continues at coordinate 93,435 of WOXC01007789.1, read as the reverse complement.
TACCTTGTGGTCAAAATACACACACACAAAATGTACATGGAATGGGTACACACTTATGGACAACACGAAATCTAGTACACCTGAAAGATGAACAGCTCTTGTTGCCAGAGAACTCAGCAGGTATCATATCCAAATAGCAGTCCTGAGTGAAACAGGGCTGGCAAATGAAGGCCAGCTTACCAGAGTCAGAGCTGGATATGTGTTTTTCTGGAGTGCCTGCAATGATGGAGAGAGCCGGGAAGTTAGTGAAGGTTACACAAAAAAACAAGAAACCCAAAAAACAAACAAACAAGCAAAAAAAACCCCTAATCTAATCAACAAGCTTGTGTGCCTACCAAAAGGAGTGAAAAACAGACTCATGACAATTGCCACTTGCAGGAAAATTCATGCCACCACCATTGATACAAAATCTACCATGACAAACTCTGATGAGGTCAAAGAAAAATTTTATAAAGACCTAGAGATCCTCATCATCAATGTGCTGAAAGTGGACAAGCTTGTAATTCTGGGTGACTTTAATGCCAGAATAGGCACAGACTATCAAACATGGCAGGGAGTTCTTGGGAGAAATGGAGTCAGAAAAGCAACAGCTATGGTCACTTATGACTAGAGACTTGTGCATCTCATGATTTTCTCATCACCAACATCACCAACCCAATAAAACTTCGTGTGTGTACCCTTGCAGCAAACATTGGCATTTAATAGATCGTATCATTGTAAGGAGAAGGGACAGATAGGATATGAGAATGATGAAGGTGATGTGTGGTTCAGAGTGCTGGATTGATCATAGATTTATCCTCTCCAACCTAAAAATTTGCATTCACAAAAGCAGTGGGCCCCAACACAAGATGACTACCAGAAGACTAAATGTCAACAGATTAGAGTGCTTTTCTATGGGTGAACAGTTCATTGCTAATGTGGAGGGAAACCTGAGCAACAGTGGAGTAGAAAAGGAGTGGGCAGCTTTCAGAGATTTAGTGTACAGCACATCACTTGTCTGGGTCAGAACTCATGAAAATATCATTATTGGTTTGATGAAAATGATGGGGAAATTCAGAAGCTGCTAAGTGAAAAAAGAGAACTCCATAGGTTTTACCAGCAGGAGAGTTCATTGATCTCCAAGAAGGTAGCATTTAACTCTATCAAAAATAAAGGGCAGGGGTGGCTAGGTGGTGCAGTGAGTAGAGCGTCTGCCCTGGAGTCAGAAGGACTTGAGTTCGGATCCGGCCTCAGACACTTAACGCACACACAAACAAAAACCTAGCCGTGTGACCTTGGGCAAGTTACTTAACCCCAATTGCCCTCCAAAAAGCAAAATAAAATAAAATAAAATAAAGGGCAAATGAAACAGAGAGATGCAGGATTCTTCTTAGTAAGAAGGCAGATGAAATTCAGCTAAATGCTGATAGTAACAATTCAAAGTACTTCCCTGAAGTTTTTTTGGGGGGCCAAGATTTATGGGCCAAGGAACTATGGTGCATCTCAGCTACTCAGTGTTGATGAAGTCACATTGATTAGTGATAATGACTTAATCCTGGAGAGAAGAGCTGAATGCTTCCATGGTGTTCTCAACAGATCATTATCAATCAATGCTGAAGTCACTGACTGTAATATCTCAAGTTGAAGTCAATCCCTCTCTAGACAAATTTCCAGCCAAAGAAGAGGTTTTGAATACTGTTAGGCTCCTCTTCTGTGACAAAGCAGCTGGTGCTGATTGTATTCCAGCTGAAATTTATAAGGCAGGAGGTCCACTGTTCATACAAAAACTGGCAGAAATTTTGGGGGTTATATGGCAAGAGAAGGTTATCTCCCAGGAGTTCAAAGATACCTCCATTGTCCATCTCTGTTAAAGAAAAGGAAATAGGTTGACCTGTGACAATCACTGGGGCATCTCTCCCTTAAACATTGTTGGCAAGATTCTTGCCAGAATCCTCCTTAATAACCTGGAAGATGGTCTTCTACCCAAGAGCCAGTGTGATTTCAGAGAGGACTGAGGAATGGTCAATATGGTGTTTGCTGCTTGACAACTCCAGGAGAAATGCCAGGAGTAGAACATAGGTCTGTATACAACATTTGTTGATCTAGTGAAGGCCTTTGAAACTTGTCAGTTATGAGGGCTTGTAGAAAATTATGGCAAAATTTGGTTCCCTGGAGAAGTTCGTCAGTACTGTATGTCAATTTCATGATGGCATGCTTGCCTGGCTTCTGGAGGATGCTCTCACACTTTTCTGGTCACCAGTGGAGTGAAGTAAGACTGTGTGCTTGCTCCCTTGCTTTTTAGTGTGATGTTGTCAGATACCTTCAACAAGGATAAAAATAGCATCAAGGTCAGCTACTGCACTGATGGTAAATTCTCTAACTTGAAAAGGCAACAAAGCCAAGACTATAGTGGAAGGAGAGTTGATGCAAGACTTTCTGTTCACAGATGATTGTGCAGAGGCTGAGGTGCAGCAAAGTATGCATTGATTCTCTGCTGCTTGGCCTAACAATTAACACCAAGAAAACAGGTTCTCCACCAACCAGCACCACACCATCCATATGTGGAACCATTGGTTATAGAAAAGGGAGAAATTTTGAATGCTATAAATAAGTTCACTTACCTTGACAGTATATTTTCTTTTTTCTTTTTCTGGCAATATATTTTCTAGGAATGTACACATAGATGATGAAGTTGATGTATGCATTGTCAGAACCAGCTCACTGTTTGGGAGGTTCTGAAGTTAAGTGTGGGAAAGAAGAGATATTAGGCTGCCTAACAAACTGAAGGTCAAAGAGTTATTGTGTTGACCTCATTCTTTTGTGCCTGTGAGGCTTGGTCAGCATACCAGCACCATTCCAGGAAACTGAATCACTTCCATTTGAATTATCTTAGGGAGATTGTGAAGATTACTTGGCAAGATAAGGTACCAGACACTGAGGTCCTTTCTTGAGCTTAACAGCCAAGCATTCAAACTTTGCTGAAGAAAGCACAACTTTGATGGGCTGGCAGCATTGTTCAAATGCCAAACATATGTTTGCCTAAAAGATTATTTTATGGAGAACTTACACATGGCAAGTGCTCATGTGAAGGAGGTCAAAAGATGAGATACAAAGACATTCTCAAGGTTTCTGAAAAATTTTAGAATCATTTGTGATGCTTTGGAATCAAGTGAGTGGGGCAGCTAGGTTGCACAGTGAATAGAGCACTGGCTCTGGAGTTAGGAAGACGTGAGTTCAAATGTAGCCTCAGACACTTAACACTAGCTGTGTGAACTTGAGCAAGTCACCTAACCCCAATTGACCTGCCCTCCCCCCTCCAAAAAGCAAAAAAAAGAATCAACCGAATGACACTGGTAGAGAACCACCCAGAATGGTGTGCTCACATCAAAGAAGGTGCCTTTACTCAATGAGCAAAGAATTGAAAAAGTTTAAAAGAAATGTGAATAAGCAAATTTAGAGATAACTCCACTCCAAATGTTCATATAGATTATTTGTGCCCAATCTGTGATAGAGTCTCTTGAGCTCATATTGGTCTTGACCCTAACAGTCATGTTATTTTAAAGTCCCCTTTGAAAACCAAGGACAACAGCCAAACCTATGTCTATTACTATATTTCTATACCTATCTCCGCCCCTCCCCCCTCTGTCTGTCTGTCTATCTATTTATCCATCTACCTATTTCCTGAAAACTTGTTTTCAGTGCTGCTTGACAACTCCAGGAGAAATACCATCAACAGCTTGAATTTTTAAGCCACAATAATTCCTAAAATTCTGGGAGGGGTATTGACCTTAGATGAATGAAATAACCTTCAAGACAATCATAAGTCAGTTAAGTATTGACTGTTAAATATAGGTATACGTCATTTTGCTGTGTTTCATTTTATTGCATTTAGCAGATATCCTGGTGTTTTTTGTTTGTTTGGTTTTTGTTTTTTTGCAGATTGAAGGTTTGTGGCAATCTTGAATGGAAGAAGTCTATTGATGCCATTTTTTTCCCAATGGTATGTGCTCATATCATTTCTTTGTCACATTTTGGTAATTCTTGCAATATTTCAATCTCATTATTATTGTATCTATTATGATGATCCGTGATCAGTCATCTTTGTTATTACTATTTTAATTGTTTTTGGGCTTCATGCATCATGCTCATATTAGATGGCAAACTTAATCAATAAATGTTGTGTGTGTTCTAACTGCTCCACTGAGCCTTTTCCTCCATCTCTCTCCCTCTCCTTGAGCCTCTCTATTCCCTGAGACACAACAATACTGAAATTAAACTAATCAATAACCCTATAATGGCCTCTTACTGTTCAAGTGAAAGGAAGAACCGATCAATGAGGTAGATTTCATTGTCTTATTTAAAGAAATTGCCACAGCCGCCTTCAGCAGCCACCACCCTGATCAGTCAGCATCCATGAACGAAGCAAGACTCTCCACCAGCAAAAAGATTACGACTTGCTAAAGGTTCAGACAATGGTTAACTTTTTTTAGCAATAAAGTATTTTAAAAATTAAGATATGTACATTTTTTAGACATAATGCTATTGCGCAAAGACTACAGTATTGTGTAAACATAGCTTTTCTATGCACTGGCAGCCCTCAAAATGTGTTACTCAATTTAGTGAGATATTTGCTTTATTGTGGTGGCTGCAATCAAAACCACATTATCTTGGAGGTATGCCTATGCTTTGGCAGCTGGTTCACATTGGCTAGATAGTGCCGGACATGAAGTCAGCCTGGATTCAGAGCTTTCCTCAGACAGTATTCCTTCTGTGTCCTGCTTATCCCAGCACATCCCCCACAAGGTCTCCCCTTTCTTCTCCCTTTGGTGCCATCTTTGGGACTCCATTTTGTGAAGGGGTCCAGGCTGACTTGCCTTCATTCACCACATGACTTTGTCCCTGACTTTCTACTTCAAAGTCATGCTCCTGTGGTCCAAATACCTTCATTTCCCTACCTTTTTTTTTGGCTTGCTTTTGTGTTGTGTGTTCCCCATTAGAAGATAAGCTTCTTGAGGGGAGGGATCATCTTTTTCCTTTGCTTGTATTTATATCCTCAGCTTTTACATAATAAAAGCTTTTACATGGCACTCTTCTTTCCTAACCAGCTATGTGACACTGAGCATGTTACTTAACCTAGTTTAACCTCAGTTTCCTCATCTATAAAATGAGAAAAATTATGACAGGGGCAGCTAGGTGGTGCAGTGAATAGAGCACCAGCCCTGGAGTCAGGAGGACCTGAGTTCAAATCTGAACTCAGACACTTGACACACTTAACCCCAATTGCCCTGCCTTCCCCCCTTCAAAAAAAAAAAAAAGAAAAGAAAATTATGACAGTCCTCACAGGATTGTTGTAAAGGTCAAAGGAGATACCATGTAAAGTGCTTTGCAAACCTTGAAGTGCTTTACACATGCCATTATAATTATTGTTGTGGTGGTTATTTTATACTCATTTTAATGGTGCCTTGCCTAGGCATCCCTTAGAGACAAATCAAATGAACAGAGCCTGTAGCTAGGATAGGTTTGAAATGTTCACCAAATTCAGAGAAGCAGATCTTCCCTGATCTACACATGGAACAAGAGCTGTTGAGAGCCTGAAGCCCACCAGAACTGGAACTTAGAAAGTGGTACAGTAGGGGCCACCGTCTTGGAAACCAGGAGAGAAAGGAAGTTGGGTGTGTAGACTGTCAGGGGTCAGTTGTACACCACTGGAGAGTGGAAATAAAAATGGCAAAATATTCTGAAATGATGAAAAAGGCAACCATGAAGAAGCCAGGGGTTAGCTAGAGAGAAATATCAATGTAAATTGAGGCAGAGAGCCATCCTCTGCCCAACTGTTAGAAATTGTTGCTCCTAAGTGAGGGCTCAGAACAATTGTAATTGTACTCCTAATCCCTGAAGCAACATAGGAGAGAACTGTATTGTCCTTCCTTTTAGAATGAAATAATTACTGTAACTAGGTTTTATGTGTGTATAATAGAAAAGAGGATTTTCTAGGAGCCAGCTGACTTAGCTGGGTCTCAACTCAAGTCTTCAGTAGATGATGTAAGAACAACAATAATAAAAATAATTGTTGTTTATAGAGCACTTTAAGATCTATAAAATGCCTTACATATGTTAAAGTCCCTCAGTGCCAGGTCTGGAGTCAGGAAGTTCAAGTTCTGTCTCAGATACTAGTTGTGTGACCCTGGGCAAGTCACTTAACCTCTGCAGGAAATGGCAAATCACAGTACCTTTGCCAAGATATTCATTGGTGTGCTAAGGTCCATGGAGTCACAAAGAGTTGGACGTGACTGAGCAACAAATACTTATGTATCCTTTGAGCTTCACAATCACCCTGTGATGTAGATTATATCATTATCCCCATTTCCTTGTTCAGTCACTTTTCAGTCCCATCCCACTCTTTGTGGCCCTATGTGGGATTTTCTTGGCGGTAATACTGGAGAGGTTTACGATTTCCTTCTCCAGCTCCTTCTGAAGATGAAGAAACTGAGACAAACAGGGTTAAGTGACTTGCTCAGGGTCACACAGATAGTAACTGTCTGTATCTTCCTGAGGCCAGACCCTACACGCTTTCCACTGTGTCACCTAGCTGCCCCATTTTATTTTATTTTATTTTTTTAAAGCAATTTTTAAAGCAATTTTAAAGCAATTTTTAAAGCAAATTTTAAAGTGATTTAAGGCAATATTTATTTTTTTAAAGCAATTTTTTAAAAAGCAATTTATGTAAACCCACCCACGGCTTCCACCCTAGATCACAATCCAGATCCAGGGAGGTTAAAGCAAGAGTGATTACCCCCCAAGACTGATCGCTGGATCTCCCTACAATTCGCAGGCCAGGAGCTGGAGCTGCTTCTGAAAACTACAAAATGGCGTTTGTCCTCAGTGGCTTCTAGCCTCCAGGGGAGGGAGCCGACGCATTCCCCAAATACTGGTCCCAAAGTCCATAGGACACTAACCTCTTACTTTGTCCTAGGCATGTCTATGTTGATAATTCTGGAATCACCACAGCTGCTGGTGTTCTGGGGTTCCTCCAGCTGGCTGCTGGCCCTGCCACCCTGGGGCTAAAACCTCGGCTCAGCGGACCTGGGCTTGGCTCGGCTCGGCTCCTGCGCTCTGCGCGCTGCGCTGCCAGCTCCCAGACCGCTGTGCTGGTCCTTCCTGCAGGGCTGCTGGGCTGTCCACAGCGGGAGGTTAGCTTCTCTGTGTCGTTCTGTGGGTGCTGGGGCTCCAGAAGTTGTTCAGAGTCCCCTTTTACATAGTTTGGGGGGAATCTGGGGGCAGAGTGGCTTGGATGAGCTGTTTCTACTCCGCCATCTTGGCTCCGCCCCCCTCTCTTAGATCTATTCTTAATTATTATTTCTCTTTTTTTAAACTTTTACTTTAATTGTTTTCTGTTTTCTTTAGAGTTGGGCTTCATGCATTTATTTTCTTATTTTCTCTCATTATTATAGGTCCCTTATATTATAAATTTATCCCCTAATATTGCTTTTTTGGTAGGGAGGGCAATTGGGGTTAAGTGACTTGCCCAGGGTCACATGGCTAGTTTTGTGTGCCTGTGTGTGTGTGTGTGTGTGTGTGTGTGAGTGTGTGTGTGTGTGTGTGTGTTAAGTGTCTGAGGCCGGATTTGAACTCAGGTCCTCCTGACTCCAGGGCTGGTGCTCTATTCACTGCACCACCTAGCTGCCCCATCAGTCATTGTTTAATAATCAATCAACATTTATTAAATACCTACTAAATGCCAGGCCCTGTGCTAAGAACTAGGGATACAAAAAAGGCAAAAGACAGTCCTTGCCTTCAGGAAGTTTACAATCTAATGGGGAAGGCCACTTGTAAACGAATATATACAAAACAAGCCATATACAGGACAAATAGGAAATAATTAACAGAGACAAGACATTGGAGTTGAGGGGTGGGGGAAGGCTTCCTGTAGACGGTGGAATTTTAGTTTGGACTTAAAGGAAGCTGGGGAAGTCAGTAGTAAGAGCAGAGGAAGGAGAGCATTCCAGGCATGGAGGACAGCCAGGGAAAATTCACTGAATGGAAGGATGGAGTCTCTTGTTCATGAAACAGCCTGGAGGGAAATGTCATTGGATGAAAGAATACTGTTGGGGAGTTATATGTAAGAGGACTTGAAGGGTAGGAGGGTGCTGGGTTATGAAAGACTTTGAATGCTAAGTAGAGCATTTTGTATTTGGTCCTGCTGGCAATAAGAAGCCACTGGAATTTATTGAGTCAGGGAGGGGCACAAAGTTGACATGATCTGACCTGCACTTTAGGAAAATCACTTTAGTGGCTGATTGAAGGATGGATTGGAATGGTGGAAGACTTGAGGCAGGTGGACCCACCTGCAAGCTATTATGATAATCCAGGTGTGAGGTGATAAGGGCGTTTATTAGAGTGGTGGCAGTGTCAGATGAGAGAAGGGGGCGTATATTTGAAAGATGTTGCAAAGATAAAATCAGCAGGCCTTGGGCAACAGATTGCATATTGGGGAGTGAGAGGAGTGAGGAATCTAGAATGACTTCTAGGTTGTGAGCCTAAGGGACTGGGAGGATGGTGTTACCCTTTACATTAATAGGAAAGGTGAAGGGGAGGAGGGGGAGGGCTTAGGGGGAAAGATAATGAGTTAAATTCTGGACATATTGAGTTAAGGGTACCTACTGGACATCTTAATATAGTGCTTTTAGTTTCTGGATAATTATGCATATTTTACTCATTATGAAATTAAAAAATAGCACTTAAAATAAAGGAGAAATAAAGGAAATTACTAGAAACTATCACTTTTTATGGATAATATGATAGTTTACTTAAAGAACCTTAGAAAGCCAATTAAAACTATTCATTGAAACAATTTTCAAAATTTATGAGGATAAACAACTGAACAGTTATGGATGACCGGGTGGTCCAGTTGTTGTACATACTGCTTGGCACTAGGTTGCTAGAACCCTTCTGATTATAGGTAGAGAGTCCTCTCAATGGGACAGGGGATTAGACTTCTGCTTACACAGCATGATTCTGGATTTCTGGAGGAAATAAAATAAAATAAAACTGAATTAAGAAAAATAAACTCCTAATGGCCTCCTATTTTATTTTCAGTTCCAAATTCTCTTCCTCCTTCACCCTTCTCCTAACCCATTGAGAAGGCCTGAAATGAAATGTCCATTACATATGTGAATTCATGTAAAATATATTTTCATATTGGCTGTGTTCTGGAAAAGAAAGAAAGAGGAAAAAATATGCTTCAGGCTGCAATTTGGGACCATCAGTTCTCTATCAGGAGGTAGAGAGAATTTTTCATCATTTGGGATTTTGCTGGATTATTGTACTGATCGGTTGCTGTCTTTGACAAATGATTATCTTTTTTTGTTTGTTTGTTTGTTTTTGTTTTGCTTTTTAGAGGGCAGTTGGGGGTAAGCAACTTGTCCAAGGTTACACGGCTAGTTTTTTTGTGTTGTGTCTGAGGCTGGATTTGAACTTAAGTTCTCTTGACTCCAGTGTCAGTGCTCTATTCACTGCACCACCTAGCTGCCCCCTACAAGTGATTATCTTTACAATATCACTGTTACAGTGTAAATAAGTCTCCTGGTTCTGCTTATTTCACTTTGCCTCAGCTCATATAAATTTTCCCAGGTTTTTCTGAAACCATCCCTTTCACTTTTTTTTTTTTAACAGTGCAATTGTATTTCTTCACATTCACAAACCATAACTTATTTCTCTATTTGATGGGCATTCTTTCAATATCCACTTCTTAGCCACCACAAAAAGAGCTGCTATAAATACTTTATACACATGGTTCTTTTTCCTTTTTTGATGTCTTTGGAGTATAGACCTAGTGATAGTATTGTTGGGTCAAAGGGTATGTCATTTTGGGGCATATTCCAAATTGTTTTCCAGAATAGTTTAAGTAGTTCACAGCTCTACCAACAGTGCATTAGTATACCCATTTTCCCACATCCCCCCAGCATCTCTATCTTCCTAAGCTGCATTGGACTTGGAAAAGTGACTCACTATAACCTTTTATTGGCTTCCCCAGTCAGAATTTGGTTTGGCACATATTCTAGGTCATTATGGAAGAGATTTTGGGAGAGCTGAACAAAGTTGTGATCTCTCACTTTGCCATCTTGTTTCTGCCTCTATATATTGAATAGGGGGTGTGACATGTTTAGAACAGGATCTTAGAAAGATCACATTGATATCTGAGTAGATATTCTGGGGAGAACCTTGAGATAAGCAGACCAAGCAGAAAACTGTTGCAATAGCTTTCTGTTGTGTGTGAGGTGATGAGAGTCTGCACCAGGTGGTAGCTGGGTCAGATAGAAGGAAGTGTAAGCAAGAAATGTTGCAAAGGTGAAATTTGTAGGCCTTGGCAACTAATTGGATATGGGGGATGAGGGTGAGGAGTCGAGGTGGACATCTAGGTTGTAAACCTGGGGGACTAGGAAGATACTGATGTCCTCAGTAGTAATAGGTAAGTTATGAAAAGGGGAACATTTCTGGGAAAACATAATGAGTTCAGTTTTGGAAATGTTGAGTTCAAGATATCTAATAACATCCAGTTCAAGACATGCAGGAGATAGTTGGAGACATGAGACCAGAAATCAGGAGAGAGGTTAGGACTGGACAAATAGATCTGAACAAATATCATCTGCTTAGAGATGATAACTGGATCCATGGGAGCTGATGAGACCACCACATAATAGTATAAAGAGAGAGGAGAAGAGAGTCCAAGACATTGTTCTGGGGACATCTACCATTAATGGGCATGACCTGCAGATCCAGCAAAAGAGATTGAGGAAAGAAGAAGAACCAGAAGGGAGTAGTATCATTAGCACCTAGAGAGAAGACTATGTAGGAGAAGACAGTGATCAACAGTGTCCAAGGCTTCAGAGAGGTCAAGAAGGATGAGAAATTAGAAGAGGCCATTAGATTTGGCAACCAAGGCATTGGTAATGTTGGAGGGAGCAGTTTTAGTTGAATGATTCGGTCAGAAGCCAGACTGCCCAGAGTTAAGAAGACAGTGAAAGGAAAGACTGGAGACACAGACTTGTAGATGACCTTCTCAAGGAGTCATAAAAGGAAAGAGAGATTGATATGATATGATGTGATATGATATGATATGATATGATATGATATGATATGATATGATATGATGTGATAGCTAGCAGGAATGGGGGGGAGTAGGGAGTAGACGTGGATATACTTCTAGTAGTAGAGAAAGAACCAGTGGACAGGAAGAGACTGAGAAGAATTATCTGGAGAAGACGGGGTATGCATGTAGAGGCATTTGCCTTTTCAAGAAAGGCCACTTCTTTATTGAGACAGGGGTGAAGGAGGTGATGGTAGCATAAGGCATCTGAATAATGTGAAATGAGGATGAGTGTGGAAGAGAAAACTCTTGGTGAATAACCCCTCAAGTTTTTCAATGAAATATGAGGCATAGTATTGTTACAGTGCAATAAAGATACTGAGTAATTACATCCAGACAACCATTTATTTAATAATATACACTATTGCTAAATTGCAGAAACAAATTGGGTCCAAGGCTCTTGGTCGCCAAGGACCCAGAACCTTGGTTTCTACAAAATTAATACACAATTGTGAGGGAATGAAAAATAAGACTGTAGGGATTGAGACACCTGGTTTGTTATTAGTGGAGAGAATCAGGAGACACAGAAGTGAAAGGGAAATGGATATTTTTCTGACATTCTTAATTTGGGTGACCTTTGGTAGGTAGAGTAATCTTGTGACTTCTCCAAAATCAGGGGACTTACAGTTAGTTGAAACTTAGCTTCACAAAATGGTAGATAAAGGGAAAATGAAATCATTAATGAATATTTTAATGTAACACTTTGTAGTAGTGGGAGAGGGAGAGCCATGGGAGGTTTGAGTAGGGATGAAAGAAGTTTTGGAAAAATTGTTGTGGTAAGTGGAATAATAAGTCACTTAGAGAGGTGTAAAAGAATTGCCTTGCTGTAGTGAGGACCCAGTTGAGGTTATGTGACAAATTTACAATGGACTATTTAGTACAGTTCCATCTGAATTCAGTACCACATGAGTAGGAACTTAGCCAGTGAATGGTGGCAGTAATTGAAGGCAGAGACTGAATAATAGCAGAAGGGGTCAAGGGTCTCAAGAGAAAAGGATAGTATAGAGGTGAAGTGGAACATAGTGAGTCCAAGATATGGAAGGAGGGAGAGTGTATATAGCCACAGCAGGGATGATGGTCAGAAAAAAGAACCGAGGGGTATGGGCATTGGAGGTCATAGTGAGGATGAAGAATTGGGTTAGGGGTTGTAAGCAGAGGGAGGACTGGAATAATAACAGACTGTAGGCAGACAAAGGAATTTCAGAAACTATGAATGTGGGAGGTTAGCACTTGTGGGTGATGGCACAATCAAGGGTATAACTATTTCTGTGTATAGCTAAAGTAGAGTGGAAGAATAAGTTAAATGAAATGAGTAAGTTGAGGAAGTGGGAAATTAGGGTATTTCATTGTTGAAATTCAATTAGGATATTCAAGTTGAAATTCAGGTTAGTGTTGACCAGTGTTGAACAGACCCCTAGTCTGAAGGCAGGAGATGGGGAGGAGAGAAAGGCTAGAGGCACTGAATTCTTTGAGGAAAGTAGGAGGATATCCTAAAAATCAACAGATAACTGGTACCAGAATCTTGACTGAGTAATAAATATGGATAGGTAGATCTCAAAGCAGGAGAAGTTACTGAGTAATGGCATAGAGGAAGAGCCTGGAAGTAGCAAAAGGGAGCGAGCAGTGTTCCAGTGGCACCACCACAACCAGTGGTGTTGAGTCAAAGTACAAAATTTGAGGTTTTAAAACTAAATGTTTCAAATATATATAAATACTATCATTAATACTATTTTGCATGTAATTGGTAGATACGATGTTCAGGCATTGGGGCACAGAGACTCACCTCGCCCTAATGGTAAAGTCGAAGGGGGTATGGGAGAAGATAGGGGAGAGAGCAGATTGGATGAGGGGATATCTTGTGGGACTGCTATTCTGGGGTGGTGGGTAGTGGAAAAATGGGGAAAAAATTGTAACTCAAAATCTGGTGGAAATGAATGATGTAAACCAGAAATTAATAAAGCATTTGTTAAAAAAAAAAAAAAGAGTCAAAGTACAACCAGTGCTGGAAAAGGTAGCCAGGGAAACTGGGTCATGAGGAAAGAGTGAAGATTCAGTGAGATAAGATGGAAGCTAATTTGTTACTTAAGGAGCATTTAGTGGGCAATAGAGGACAGGGTTTGAACTACGATAGTGTGGGGTTTAGAATTACTTGAATTACTTGAATTGGGAGGGTGTGATGGTGTAGAAGTATGTTAACATTAGTTGTATATATATATATATATATATATATATATATATATGTTGTGGGTTTTTGTTTTTGTTTTTTTTTGCAGGGGGGAAGGCAGGGCTATTGGGGTTACGTGACTTGCCCAAGGTCAAACAGCTAGTAAGTGTTTAGTGTCCGAGGCTGGATTTGAACTTAGGTCCTCCTGACTCCAGGGCTGGTGCTCTATTCACTGTGCCACCTAGCCCCCCCGTTAGTGATATTTTAATGTAACACTTTGTAGATGAAAGAGTCAGGGGAGGGAGAACTATGGGGTTTGAATAGGGATGAAAAAAGTTTAGGAATTAATTTAAGAAATTAATTCAAGAAGGTCATTCTTCTATAAGGATTCACCCTTGGGGTAGATTCATCCCATAGTGTCTAGCAAGTATGTATAAGCTGGAAAGAGGGGAAGAGGTGGGGGTCTGAATGGGGAGCAAGGTACCAAGTGGCCAGGAAGAAGGAACTCTGGTTTATCCCATCATTCCTCTAGGAAGGAGGGTAACTCTTTGGCCTAAGGGAGCAAGGAGTGAACAGATCTTCTTTGAGGAGTTGGGGTGGTTGCATGAGGTCAGGCTGAATCCTCAAGTCACTGGAGCAATGGCCTCTGAGGGAATGGTCTAATAGAACAAAGCTGAAATGTTCTTTGAAACTGAATTCCATAGATTAGAAGAGCTCTCTGGGAACTTACTTGGATCAACTAAACTTATTAGAGCCTCCAGAATTCTCTTTCTAGGTCCCATAAAGATGAATTCCTATTACACTGGTTCTTCAATGGGGATATGCAAGGAATGGCACAAAGGTCCTAAGCGAAATGGATTTGATATATTAGATTTATGCAGTTCCCCTTCCTAAAATCTTGCCACATTCTATAACCAGCCTCCCTCAGGGATAAGTGGATTCTGTATTCTGGATGGGGTCCTACCATAACTCCCTACCAGGCTTTGGCCTTTAGCTATGGGTCTTTCCCACCATATAACCATGTATGTGTGAGCTGATCAGCTGGTGAAATTTGAGCAGGAGGTCAGAATATTTGTGGCTTGAGCAAATAATACTTTCAATACGAATAGACACTGAGAATAAGGATGAGTCAGAGAGCCTGCTGCCTTGGTAAATTGGCAGAGGGGAATGACACCATTCCCAGGAGGGGGCTTTGTGTGTGGCTGCTGAAATATGGGGTTGATTAGAAAGCAATTGATGCCCAGCTCATAGAGATGCTAGTAAAACATCGTGGAGAAATTCAGCCACATTCAAGCCTGAGGTACCAAAGCCCAGTCCTCCATTTAGATCATCTTGGGGAAGCTACAGAGGGCAGACCATGGAGAGAATATGCTCAGGAGTCAGTATCTGTGTAGGCCCTTTCAGTTGCCTCTCAGTTAGTCAATAAGCATTTATTGAATACTTAAAAAAAAAAAATTGTCAGATCCTGTCCTGAACACTGCCAAAGACAACCTCTGCCCTCAAGGAGCTTTCAGTCTAATGGAAGAAGGAACAAGCAAACAAATATTTATGAACAAGTTATGTGTAGGATAAATAGGAAATGTTTATAAGAGTGAAAGCACTAGAATTAAGAGGGATATGGAAAAGCTTCTTGTAGAAGGTGGAGATTTTATTTGTGACTTGAAGGAAGCCAGAAGACAGGGATGCAGAGGAAAGAATTCCAGGCATGGGGTCAGCCCGAGAAAATGCCTGGAGCCAGATGGCATATCTGGTTCATAGAACAGCCTGGAGGCCTGTGTCACTGGATTGTGGAGTGTGTGTTCTGGAGTAATGTGTAAAAAGACTGGAAAAGTAAGGGAGTGAGGGGTTAGGTTATAAAGAGCTTTGAACACCAAAGAGAGGATTTTGTGTTTGATCCTGGAAATGACAGGAAGTTACCATAATTTATTGAAAATGGAAGTGACTTGATCAGACGTGAGTTTTAGAAGAATCACTTTGGTGATTGAATGGAAGATGAACTGGAGTGGGAGAGACTTAGGGCAAGTTGACCTGTCATCAGGTTATTGCAACAGTCCAGGTGCGAGGCAATGAAGGCCGCACCAGAGTGATGGCCATTTCAGAGAAAAGAAGAGGATGCCTTTGAGAGATGTTACAGAGGTCAATCAAAAGGCCTTGGCAACAGATTGGATATGGGGGAGGGGAAGGGGTGAGAGATAGTGAGGAGTCAAGGAAGATGCTTATTCATCTTACTGAGAGTAGGGCCAGATGGAAGTCCTTAGAATTATCTGAACCATCCCATATATTGGGCTCCCATTGTGGTGAAAGATATTTCTTCTTTAGTGATGGAGATGAAGGAGGCTAGGATAATTCATTATGCCAGCTCCCTTTACTACAACCCTGTGTTACCAGTAAAGAAGGCAGATGGATTGGGGTGGCTAGGTGTCCCAGTGAATAGAGCACTGGTCCTGGAGTCAGGAGGACCTGAGTTCAAATCCGGACTCAGACACTTAATACTTACTAGCCATGTGACCTTGGGCAAGTCACTAACCCCAGTTGCCCTGCCTTTCCCCCTCCAAAAAGCAAAAACAAACAAACAAAAAAAGAAGGTAGATGGAACCTGGGAGCCTCTGGTAAATTGTTATTGTCCTTCTCTACGAATGTTCCTGATCTCATCAATATTGTGAACCAGGTAACTCAGGCTCAGGGTGAGTGGTATAGAGCTGTTTACAATGCTTTTTTTTTTCCTCTAGTCTTATGACTGAGACGAGTCAGCAGCAGCACCTGGAAAGGAAGCCTCAAAAGGAAAAACATCAAAAAATAATTTCCTGCATAAACAACAAAGTACAGACCTGAATCCATGTAAAGAAGAAAAAGATTATTTTTCATTCTGATTCAGTCATATTTACTCTAGTTCTGTTCACTAATCCGAGGCGGCTGTATTAAAAACTAAAACTGTGAAATGGAAATTTTAGAGATTTCATATTTTGGGAAAAATCTAATAAAGTATAAAATGGAAAAAAAAATCCAAGGTCCAGCCCCGTCCTCGGGTTTTGGGTAATAAAGTGAACAGGAAAAACCCAGGGGATTCAAGGCATAGTCTAGAGAACGAGCTACTGATACTCATTTCTCTGCCATCTAAGAAGAAAGCCCAGAGACTCTCTAGATTTTGGAGAATTCACTTTTCCCACCTTCATGGTCACCACTTATTAATTTATCCTCAAGTTTGCTTCTTTCAAGCTGGACCCAGAATAAGTCGTGTCCTTGGAAAAGCAAGCTATCCAGCAGTCTCTTCTTGGCTGGCAAACCCATGTTTCTGGAAATCTATGTTCAATAACCAATAAACATTTATTAAGTGCCTGCTGTGTGACAGGTACTATATGCTAAGCACTGGTTTTTTTTTTTTTTTTTTGGAGGAGGGAAGGTAGGACAATTGGGGTTAAATGACTTGCCCAAGGTCACACAGCTAGTAAGTGTTAAGTGTCTGAGGTCAGATTTGAACTCAGGTCCTCCTGACTCCAGGGCTGGTTCTCTATTCACTGCACCACCTAGCTGCCCCAAAGCGCTGTTGTTAAAGATAGGCTTAGTGGAGCCTGAGATAGGCACCAAGAAGTGGTCAGAATGAGTGATCATTAGGAGCTCCTACTTCCCCAAAAGGACCACACACTTTGGAAAGGCAATTGCTTATTTGTTCCTGAGTCCATGTTGCTACCCAGCAAGTGACAAGGTATCACACAGTTGCTCTTTGTCCAGAGTCACCAATTATGAGTTGGTTGATGCAATCTGGTCCTGCTAATAATGTGGGTAGAGCACAGGAGACTTCTATCACTAAATGGAAATGATACGTTAAAAAGTCTCCCTTGGGTGGTTTTATGTACTCCCTCTGGTCTTAGTGCCTTTCATAAACACGAGGCTATTATGTGATGGACTAAAGTCTCCAGGGTAGATTCTAGAACCCTGCCTCAACAGGCCTTTATATATAAGGGCCTGGCTCCTGAGCAACATAATTTTGCCTATTTTACTGATGGCTAAAACCATTACAAGAGGCAAAAACAGTTGGAGTTCAGCTCATCCAATGTAGTTCCTGGCAAGTCCTTCCTATTTTTTGAGCTCTGGACTTGAAATGGCTGGCATGTGAGAGAGCCTTGAGGACAGGGACCAACATCTTCTTCTACACTGACTGCTGGTCAGTATTCATTGATTTGATATCAGACCCCAGTTGGGTGGCATCATGTGCTGTGAGACAATGGTGGGGTTTTCACCTAGGACAGTTGGTTCATCACAAGAGGGTAAAGGGGGGTGACTTCCAGTCTGCCCTAATTCCCTCATCTCCATGTACAGTTTCACGTGCTTTGGTATTAGCATAGGGATTCAGCTTACCTAAGATGGGAAGCTTTTTCTTTAGGAATTACTCAATAATTAAACTTGCTCCATGTTTCTTTGCATGTGTATGGTGGATGTGTGCCCAAAACACAGAGGGGAGCTCTAGTGGAACAGGAAGAAGACACACCCCAGTCCTGAAGGTCTCAGAAGTTTACAGGCACCAAGTCAAGTTGACTTGATTTTTTTCTTGAAAAAGAGAGGGTGACTTCTACTTGATCCCAGCTCCAAAATTCCTGTGGGGAGAATGTCATGTAGTTGGAAAAACTCTGTATGGGCCAAGACAGGAAGCCTGGTTTCTGGTTATTGTTTTGTTTTTTGTTGTTTCTCTTTTCTCCTCTCCTAGGAGTATCTACACACCCATAACACATAAGCAGTCAAAAACAAACCAAAGCAAGCTATCAAAATACCAATGGATCCACAGAGGAGTAAACAAAAGCACCCGCATTAGCATACTCACAAAAAATCAAAGAATAAAGGGGCACATAGCTACCAGATAACTGTTGTTATATTGCTGTTACTAATGGTTAACATTTATATAGTATCTTAAGGTTTTCAAGATTTACTATCCTGATGACATAAATACATAGATAAGCATGAGAATGTAACAATAAAATAGAAGCATATCCCAAACATGGAGTATCCACACATTTATGTGTATGATGATAGACGTATGTGACGATGCACAAAGTAAATGTTATCTGGGCAGTCTTCAGTGTTCTCAGCTGACTGCAGGTGTGCCCACTTATCCAATTTACCTGTAACATCATAGGTTAGTCTGCTCACAGGTTGGATGGGACTAGTTCTTTTGTGACTTTCCTGCCTTTATTCCTTTATATCTGAGCTGGCTGGTGGTATGGGATGAGCATCAACTTATCAACTTTTTTTTTTTGGAGAGGGGAAGGTAGGGCACTTAGGGTTAAGTGACTTGCCCAAGGTTACACAGCTAGTTTTGTGTTAAGTGTCTGAGGTCAGATTTGAACTCAGGTTCTCCTAACTCCAGGGCCACCTAGCCGCCCAGATCATCAACTTTTTTATAGCTCTAGGTCTAACTCCCTCATCCTGAACTTGGTGAAGGGGCTAGACCAGGAATGAAGAACCTGTGGCCTCAAGGCCACATGTGGCCTTCTAGATTCTTGGGTTCAGCTTCTTGACTAAGTCCAAGTTTTACAGAACAAATCCTTTTATTAAGGCGATTTGGATTTGTGTGAAGTTTGGATTCAAGCTCTCTGAGTTGTCTCTATACCCTAGAAGTCTCCAGAGATGAAATTGTAAGGCAAGAAAAGCATTGCCTTTGTGTTCAGTCCAGTCTTTTTATGTGAATGGAGATTTCTCTCACTTTGAGGAAAGGTTTCTGGGTAACGCTACACAAGGTTTCGCTTGCTGGAAATGTCATTTTTTGATTCATTCTTTGTACAGGTGGTGATGGGCATTTTTGTGTGAAATCCATTAAGGTTAATAACCACTATTTATTTTCCCACCCATCAGAGAACCCACCTTAGGCCTTCCATCTCCTGCTGCTTCTGTCCCTTGAGGGAAGAGGAAGGGGAAAGTCATTGGGAAGTGGGTCTTTTTTGTCCTGCTGTACAGGTTTGACTTCAGTCTCTTGTTAAATCATTTTCTGTTTAATCTCTAGCCTTAGGAGGGAAGAAGAGAGGTGAAATGGGCTATGTGGCCATCTGACCATGTGCCTTCCATCTCATGCTGCATTTATATCCAGCTTGGTCTTCAGCCTTCTTTGGGAAGAGGAGTGATGCCTTCCACGCGGTAATGAACTTTCTTACACTGATCATACTGTCTATATCCTAGTGATTCAGAACTCCTATAGGTCCTTATCTCAACCCTACCGCCTGATTCTTTATTCCTGTTCCCTCAACCCTCCGATCCTAAAGTGTCAACCAAACATAACTTATCTCTTCAACTATGCCCCCTGGAATGCCTGTTCCATAAGCAACAAAATTCCCTTGATCCCATATATTTTCTTCTACTGTTCCTGTTAGCTATTACTGAAATCTGGTTCCCCCCTGATGAGACAGCTTCGTTCGCCACCCTTTCCAGTCCTGGCTGCACCTTCACTCATTTACCTCAGCTCACTGGTTGAGGTGGAGTTGGAATACTTCTGGCTCCCCATTGCCACTTCCTGATTCATAATAGAGGTAAGGAATTCTTTTTATACTAGCATCTTATTAATATTTTTGTATAGATGCCATACATTCTGAAAACTAGATATGCCATTTAATAATTGATAAAAGTTTATCACATCTAATTTTTAAAATTATTCTATTCAAAACCATAAATTTTTCCTGTTTGTATGTTAGAACCAAATCTGAGAAATGCATATTTAAGTTCCTTATAATTACTGTCTTATTATCTAAGTCTTGCTGTAATCCAATTGGTATTTCCTTTTAAGTCCTTTCACATTATATCAATCAATCAACATATATATATATATATTTATATGTGTGTAACACACATAAATAAAAAACACGTAACTATATATTCACACACATATATATATACATCCACACATATTAAATATTTCATTATTACAAACCTTTAAACATAATATAGTTTTCTTTTTTTTTTTTTAAAGCAATTGGGGTTAAGTAACTTGCTCAAGGTTACACGGCTAGTCATTATTTGTGTGTGGGTGCTCATTTTCTGAGGCTGGATTCAATCTCGGGTCATCCCAACTCCGAGGCCAGTGCTCTTACTGCGCCACCTAGCCGCCCCTAATATAGTTTTCTTACTTGTCTCATTTAACCTTCATTATTTTTACTGTTGTCTGAGATCAAGAATGCTGCTCTAGCATTTTGGGATGCAGATGAGCCATGATAAAATTTGCTTCATCCTTTATTTTGCCCCCATATGTATCTTTATATTTTAACTATGCTTCTTATAAATGAATTGTTGGGTTTTATTTCTAGTCAATTTTGTCACCCTTCTTCATTTTGTGAATTAGTTTATTCCATTCACACTCACAGTTGCAATTATTATTCTTGGGTTAAGGGGGATGGGTGTGGGTGTATATAAGTTATGTTGTTGTTGTTCAGTCAATCATGTCTGACTCTTCATGACTCCATGACTATAGCATGCCAATACTATCCATAGGGTTTTCCTGGCAAACTTACTGAAGTGGCTTGCCATTTCCTTCTCCAATGGATTAAGACAAACAAGGGTCAAGTCACAAAGTTAGTATGTGTCTGAGACCAGATTTGAACTCAGAAAGATGAGTCTTCCTGACTTTGAGTCCAACACTCTATCTACCATACCACCTAGCTGCCCACCAATAAGAAGAATCTTATGCAGGTGATCCAGGATGGAACCTGTGGCTACATTAATTTTTTCCTTTATTAAATCTTGCTATAATCCCTTATATTATTATGTTAGTTATACATAATCATTTGTTATATCTTTCTCTCCTTCTCTGCCCCCTTTTCTTTAAAGGAAAAAGAGTGAGAGGAAGAGGGAGGAAGAATGAAACCAGCATTCAATATTTGTATTTGGTCCTGTCTACCAACTGCCAAATACAGGACAGGCACACCAGCCTAGGTGAAGCTGAAAGACAACCTGAGGGAGAGACAGGAGGCAGAATGAGCCAGGCAAGTAAAACCACCACCTCCATCACCATCTTAACCCTGATCTGTCTTCAGTCCCTACACCCAGGAGCTGTACGAGGAGCATTGCCTCCAGTCCTGTATTCTCGTCCATCATCCTGGGAAGCAGCTTCTGTGGAGATATAGCCTGGCCATTGCTCCTGTAGATGCTACAAACACATCTCCTAAAGACCCAGGAAGGAAAGTTCTTGCCACTGAAGTCCTTGGCCCTGTCAAATAGTTCAACAATAGAAGATGATATGACTTTATCACTGGTTTTCTCAATTTAAGAAGAAGCATTACCATCTCCTTTGCTTCTTCACCCTAAGGGCCATGAGACTTTTCCAACTGACTTGCAGTTTGGAACCTTCCATATGTGTTTTTCCTTCATTAGAGTAGGACCTTCCTGAGAGCAGGGAGTGTCTTGCTTTTCTATTTCTACCCCTAGCACTTATCACAGTGATCAACATAAGTGTTTAATAAATGCTTTCATTTATTCATGTGCCAACCCAATCCAATCCCAATTTTCTTTACCAGTCCACACTTAAATTCCGGATTTTTTGCCCTTTTTTCTTTTTATATTCTCCCCTCAAAATCTTTCCAACTTTGTTTCTCAAACTCACCTCAGTCTCTATCCCTGCTCAACACCATTCCTTTCCTTTTTTCTGCCATTCTAATCTTACTATTGTTGGTGTTGTTATTTTTAAAACCCTCTCCTGGCCCGGACCAGATAAGGATTAGCTTCCTGAAATCCCCTCACCCAACATCCTTCCCACTTCTAGACTTGATAATAATATCATTTTATTCCCATCTAGTTCAATCTGTACCTGACATCCCCAGTATAGCATACCTGAGAAGTCCTCCAGATAATGCTTGAAGACCTCCAATAAGTGGGAATCCACCACTTCAAGAGGCATTCCACTTTTGGATAGTTCTCAAATTGCCAGGAACTTTTCCCAACATCAGCCCTAAGTTTTCTTTTTTTATAACTAACTTCCACTCCTTGTTCTTGCCTTCTGTAGCCAAATATAAACAAGATTCATCTCTCCTTGATGGGACAACCCTTCAAATACTGTACAAGTACCTGTATCCTTTCTCCCCTAAGTTTCCTCTTCTCCAGGCTAAACATCTCCATTTCTTTCACCTGGGTATTCATATGATATAGAATCAAAATCTGTCAACATTATGGTAGCCCACTTCTGGATACTCTCCAGCTTATCAATGAATAATCTTTTCTTGTGTTTTTCCAATGATCAGAAACATTATGTTCTTCCTTTCTTTCCTCTGTTAAGGTTTTTTTTTTCTTTTTTTTGTTTTTGTTTTGTTTTGTTTTGTTTAATTTCACCTATTCTTAGACTGTTGCAACTCTGGCAGGACAATAGTTTTTCTCTCCCTTTTTTGTTGTCCAAGTACTGACTTATTTGTTCATGTTCCAATTTGTTTACCTTTCTTAAGTTTCTTTTGTCTGCTTGGTGTATCTTTGGAAGATTCTCTCCTGCTCTGTTTCTTAAGGACAGTGTCCGAAAGTCTTTGATCTTGCTCATCAATTTAAAACCCCCTTCACAGTCATGTTCAACTTTGCAGGATAACTAATTATTGGACACAAAACCCTTTTTCCTTCCTTCTAATATATGATACTATAATCTCTTTAATTTATGCTTGTTGCAAATAATTCAGTTCTTATCTAGTTGGTTTCCTTCATATGTGCTTTCTCACTTCCTAGCTGTTTGAAATATTTTTTTGACCTGGGAATTCTGGGATTTAGAGTTCACAGTGTTTTCATTTGATATTTCTGTTTAATATTAATCTATACATTCTGTTCACCTGCCTTCTGTTTCAGACTCTTCTGGGCAATTTTCTTTGACAACTTCTTGAAATACGGTACATGGGTTTTTTGTTTCATTGTATAATTTTAAGTAATTTCCTGAGAGAATGATAATTCTTATATTATCTCTTCATATCTTCTAAGTCAATTGTTTTTGGTCATAGCCATCTCATATATCCTCTGCTTTTTCTGCCTCATGACTGACTTTGTTCTGATATTTATTGGTGTATTTTATCAAGGTGTCCATTTCTTTATGAAGGCTTCCCAACTCCTGTGCTAAGGTATTTCCTGCATTCTTTTTTTCCCCCAAATGCTTTATTAACTTCTGGTTTATATCATTCATTTCTGCCAGATTTTGAGTTACAATTTTTTCCCCCGTTTCCCCCCTACCCACCACCCCAAAATAGCGGTCCCACGGGATATCTCCTCCTCCAATCTGCTCTCTGCCATACCTTCTCCCATACCCCCTTCAACTTTTCCAGTAGGGCATGGTGGATCTCTATGCCGCAATACCTGTATATCTTATTTCCCAATTACATGTAAAATATTATTAATAATAGTATTTATATATTTTTAAACATTTGAATTTAAAACTTTGAATTCCAGATTCATTTCCCTCCTCCCTTGTCATCCACCTCCACTGGGGAGATAAGCAATTCGGTATATGTTGTACATGTGTAGCTATGAAAAACATTAGATATATTGTAAAAGACTGACTATATTTCCCTCCCTCCTATCCCACCCCCCACTTGTTCCACTCTCTACTTTGATCCTGTCCCCTTTCAAAAGTGGGTGCTTCCAACTTCCCTCCCCCCCAGCCTGCCCTCCTCTGTATCATCTCCCCTCTCCATCCCCTTCCCCCTACTCTCATGTAGGGTGAGATATCCTATTTAGTATGTATGCCATTCTCTCCTTGAGCCAGATTCAATGAGAATAAGCTTTTGCCTTTTTGCCTTCCTGTTCTTCCCCTCCACTGCAACCACTTTCCCTTGCCTCTTCTATATGAGATAGTTCACCCCATTCTGTCTCTCCTCATCTCCTCCCGCCATATTCCTCTCTCACCTCTCAATTTCACCCTTTAAGCATCATCCCTTCCTATTAAAATGGTCCTGTGCCCTCTATGTATACCTGTAAACATATATACACAATTCACATATGTATTCATATGCCCATATACCCTTCTTCAACTATTTTCATACTGAGAAAAGTTTCATAAGTTACAATTATTGTTTTTCCATGTAGGAATGTAAATAGTTCAACTTTGATAAGTTCCTTATGATTTCTTTTCCCTGTTTACCTTCTCAAGCTTTTATTGCTTCTTGTATCTGAATGTCAAATTTTCTATTCAACTCTGATTTTTTCATCAAGAATACTTGAAAGTCCTCTATTTCCCCTGAAACATGATACTCAGTTTTGCTGGGTAGGTGATCCTTGGTTTTAATCCCAGCTCCTTTGCCCTCTGGAATATCATATTCCAAGCCCTTTGGTCCCTTAGTGTAGAAGCTGCCAGATCCTGTGTTATCCTGATTGTGTTTCCACAATATTGAAATTGTTTCTTCCTGGCTGTTTGTAATATTCTCTCCTTGATCTGGGAATTTTGGAACCTGGCTATAATATTCCTTGGAGTTTTCTTTTTGGGATCTTTTTCAGGAGGTTATTGGTAGATTCTTTCAAACTCTATTTTGCCCTCTAGTTCTAAAACACCAGGGCAATTTTCCTTGAGAATTTCTTGGAGGATAATTTCTGGTCCTTTCTTTGATCGTGGCTTTCAGGTGGTCCAATAATTTTTATATTATCCCTCCTATATCTATTTTCCAGGTCAGTGGTTTTACCCATGAGATATTTCACATTGCCTTCTATTCTTTCATTTGTTTGGATCTGTTTAACAGCATCTTGATTTCTCATAAAGTCACTAGCTTCCATTTGCTCCAGTCTAATTTTGAAGGAATGATTCTCCTCTGAGAGCTTTTGAGATTCTTTTTCCATCTGGCAAATTCATCTTTTTAAGGCATTCTTCTCCTCATTGACTTTTTGGGCCTCTTTTGCCATTTGAGTTAGTCTGTTTTTTAAGGTGTTAAGGACAACCTTTTAAGGTTTTTGACTCTCATTTCATAATTTTCTTGCATCGTTCTCATTTCTCTCCCCAGTTTTTCCTCCACTTCTCTTATTTGCTTCTTAAAGTCCTCTGTGGCCTGTAACTAGCTCATATCTTTCTTGGAAGCTTTTGGTGCAAGAATTCTGACTTCACTGTCTTCCTCTTGTTCCATGCTTTGATCTGATCTTTTTTGTCGCCAAAGTAGGAGTGTAAAGTTGGGGTGCTCTGTTTATTTTGCTTTCTTTGCCTACTCATGTCGCCATTCAGTCACTTGGCCCCTGGGCTTTTTGCCACAGTTGGACTCTGCCACCAGACAGGGGAGCTTCTGTCCCAAATGCTGGGATTTTCTCAGCTGCCAGAAGTATTCATTGGGTGCTTTCTCTAAATCCTCTACTCTCTCTGGCAAGCTGGTTGCACACCCCAGGACCTCCACCCTAGACCACAATCCAGATCCAACCAGGTTAAAGCAAGAGTGATTACCACTCAGACTGGTTGCTTTGTCCCCCTACAGTCTGCAGGCCAGGAGCTGACACTGCACTGTGGTGCTGGCTGCACCTAAGCATCTCAGTGGTCCCAAAGTCTGCAGTGCACTAATCTTTCACTTTGTCCTTAGCATCTGTGTGTTGATAATTCTGGAAACGCAACAGCTGCTGGTGCCCTAGAGTCCCTCCAGGCAGTTGCTGGTCAGGCCCTCCCTGGGGCTCAAACCTCTGGCTTACTCGGGGCTGGGGTTGGCTCCCAGAGCACTGCACTGGCCACTCCCTGTGGGGCTGCCAGGCTGTCCTCAGTGGGAGGTTAGCTTCTTTGTGTCATTTTGTGGGTTCTGTAGCTCCAAAGTTTGTTCAGAGTCCCCTTTTACATGGATTGGGGAAGTGGGAGCTGGAGCCACTGGGAAGTCCTGTTTCTACTCTGCCATCTTGGCTCTGCACCTATTTCCTGCATTCTTAATGCTTTTATGCAGATATTTTAATTAGGTCTGCCAACCACTCAAATGAAATCTTGCAGCCATTTCCTATTCTTTTCTAGAGAAGGAAGAACAATCAAGAAAAAAGATATAAAATATTGCATTCACTCAAGAATTGTAGACTTTGAAAGCTGACATGAGAACTTAGAGATCACCCAGTCAATTCTCTTTTATATCATTAATGAAAAAAGAGCCCTATTCAGATTAAGTGATATATCCAAGGTCATACAGTTAGTGGCAGGGTAGGTGCTAGAACCTGTATTTCCTTTTGACTTCCTGTCTAGTGTGCCCTTTCTAGTACATCAGCTATGTTACTCCCACTTAGAATTGCTCAATGCTTTGCAAACATTTCTTTTCTTAGAATTAGATGTTATCATTTTTCTATACTGTAAACATGTCTGAAAATTTTGTTTTTACTAGGACTTTTGGAGCATTTGTTTTAAGTATCCAAATGCCTGTTTTTTATCAAAACATTGTGAAAATTTACACATCTAACAAGGTTGTGTAGAAAGAGAATTTTAGACAATTTGACAAGTTTTGAAGGCACCAATCAAAGAAAGGTAAATGCAATTGATTTTCATCTGTAGCAGTGAAAATATTTCCACACAATGCCACAGTTTGTTTAATTTGCTGTGTTTGTTTTACAAACCAAAACAAATGAAAGACCATGGTCTCTTGATAAACCTCTTTGGATTTCAAGAGTCAAGAGACTTTTCATTTAAGGATCTTTGTTACTGACTCCTCACAGATTATAATTCCCAGTAGATGTTCTTCTAGGATGTTCTTCCTGTTCTTAAAGAGACACTGAACTTTTTGTTCTTATCCTATTATCAGATAAGAATCAGGAAGTGGATCTAGGGCATATTTATATAATATTCTTGGTGTTATATAACTGGAAAGGATATTAAAGTTCATATAGATCATCTCATCCAATATCAAACTCAGATAGAAACAGGGACCATTAAACCATATATAAAGATCCCTGCAGGCTGCATATTGACTTAGGAAATCATATATTAATATTACCTATATTGGTTTATTTTTTCCTTTTTTTAGAGGGGGGAAGGCAAGGTAATTGGGGTTAAGTGACTTGCCCAAGGTCACACAGCTAGTAAGTGTGTCAAGTATCTGAGGCCGGATTTGAACTCGTCTTCCAGACTCCAGGACTGGTACTCTATTCACTGTGCCACATAGCTGCCCCAATATTATCCATATTGTACTGTATTTTTATTTATTTTGTTAAATATTAACCAATTACAATTTAGTCTGTCTCAGTCCACAATGGCATGCAGCCCTGTGTTTGATATCCTTGATCTAGACCTGTTTCCTTATTTTACAGATAAGATAAGGGGGCAGCATGGTGTAGTGAATGGAGAGCCAGAC
Source organism: Gymnobelideus leadbeateri (assembly GCA_011680675.1). Taxonomy (NCBI): domain Eukaryota; kingdom Metazoa; phylum Chordata; class Mammalia; order Diprotodontia; family Petauridae; genus Gymnobelideus; species Gymnobelideus leadbeateri. Next base: position 65,927 of record WOXC01007789.1, on the reverse strand, counting down.
TTGGACTCAGTAAGATTTGGTTTCAAATCCTGCCCTGGCATGTGCTGGCTGTGTGACTAGAGACAAGTCACTTAAAGTCTCAATCCCATATGTAAATCTCTTACTATAATTTGCTAAGTTACTTAACACTTTCTTTAGGTAGAGGGAGCTTCCTCTTTGGGAGAAGGAAGGAAGAAGTAAATAAGGGAAGGGAAGAGAAGGAAGGAAGGAAAGCAGGAGGGAAGGAAAGAAAAGGGAAGGAAAAGAAAGAGAAAAAACATTTGACACCACTGGTCTAGGTGACCTCTAATATCCCTTCCAAATTCTAGAACACAATGATTCTTTAAAAAAAATTTTTTTTAACACAATGATTCTACATGAGTATTTCCTGGATTCATTTCCTGTTTCTTATTTGATAATAGAATAAAAACAAACAGTTCCACATTTCTTTAAGAACAGGGAGAACATCCTAGAAGAACAACATTCCGAAAATTATAATCTGTGAAGATGTGAATCAGTAACAAAGATCCTTAAATGAAAAAAAGGAAAGGAAAGAGAAGAGAAGGAAGGAAAAAAAGAGAGGAAGGGAGGGGAAGGAGGAGCACTGATGAGTCAGAAACTCTGGGTTCAAGTCTCATCTCAGACACATTACCCTGAACAAGTCACTTAACCTTCCTTGATCTCTGTCATTTCCTAATCTATAAAACGAGAGAGTTGGATTAGAAGGTCTCATTGTGCTACCAAAATAATTATATTTTTTTCTTTTCTAGAATAATCAAAGGGTCATCAAGCAAGGTTATTTTGGTTGTTACATCTTTCAAGAAATTTGTATAATTTGAACATTAGAGATGGACAACTAGGTGATGAAGTGAATAGAGTGCCAGGCCTGGAGTCAGGAGGACCTGAGTTCCAGTCTGGCTTCAGACACTTACTAGCTGTTTGACCCTGGGCAAGTCACTTAACCCTGATTGCCTCAGTTCCCTCATTTATAAAATGAGCTGGAGAAGGAAATGATAAAACACTCCACTATCTTTGCCAGGAACACCCCAAATGGGTTCACAAGAGTTGGACAAGGACTCAACAACATAGGAGACACCTTGACAGAGGAGAGCCTTTGCAATATTGCATTGCTCTGCTAAATTAAATAATTTTTTTAAACAGACAAACAATAAGAAAAGTGGCATTTGTGTAATGCCACTTTCTTAATCTTTCTACAATCCTGTGATGGTATTATGGGCTATTAGTTATAAAAATTTCCTTTTTCCTCCTAACACTCTCATCCAGAATGCCCTGGATGCATGTGTGGATTATGTTCATTAGAATGTTATATAGATGGAAATGTAGAAAAATAAAATGAACATTTTTTGAAAAAGGAAGAAAAGTATATGAGTTGAAAGTTATTGATATTTTCTTGGTTTCCTCTCTTTTGTAATAAAACCTAAACTTTTTTTTCCCATACCCATTTGAATACCCCTGTTTTTCCCCTCCTTTGGATAACTTGAGATCCAATTCCTAAAAGTTGCATTGCCTCCAGTGGGAACCTTCTCTATATCTACTTGGTTTAATCTAGCTGCTTTTTTCATCCTTCAATGCCATTTTGACTTCAATTTGGTACAGTGGAAAGAACTTGGAGTCATAGGATCTGAGTTCAGATCCCAATTCTGCCACTTCCTATTCGTAAGTTGCTTGACTTTTCTCAGCCTCAGTTTCCTCATTTGAAAAATGAAGAGGTTGGATTAGATGTTTTCTAGGTTTACTTTGTAGTTCCAGATCTATTATCTCAATATCCTTTGTGCCAGGTGCTGGGTATATAAAGAAAAAAAACAAAACAATCCCTTCTCAAGGAGCTTACATCCTACTTTTTCAGAAATACAACCACAACTCTGATGTTTGAGTCTGCATGTTGCATTGCTCTTGATGATGAAAAGAATATGACATAAACATATTTCCAAATCTTTTCCGTTTTTTATCTGTTCATTGCCTTCCTCCTAGTTTCATCCTGAAATGCCTTCAAGTTAACTTGTTTGAGGATCCTGGCATTATTCATATCAAGCAAAGTAAGGGAAATATACAATCTCCAAAGGTGTATCCTCTGTCATGGAGGAGTTCAAGTTCAAGTTCAAGTTGAAGAAGGAATACCAGAGTTGGTAAATCCTCCCCTGGGCCTATTGCCTTTGTGTTGGTTGCCTTTAAGAAATGACCTCAAGCTTCTCTCTAAAACAGTGGCCCATCTTTTCAACAATATTCTTCCCTAGGTGTTGTATGGTCAGTTGTGAGTCATAAGCTTCCAAAGAATCAAACTTGAGGGTCACTGAGAGGGCAATGAATGTGTATTTGCAGGTTGAACATGAGTAAATTGCCCTGCTCCAAACAAGAAATTATCCAGTAGAAACAGGGTAAATGATATCATCACAGAAATGGGTGATTAAAGGAGAAGAGACAAGAAAAGCTGAACACGTAAGCAAGAGCTCCAGTGATACCCTCAGAATGTCAGGAGAATGCAAAGAAGAAACCCAGAATGTTTGGGGGATCCCCTGTTGCAAACTAATGGAAGAGCATGTGAGTGACTAGGGATAGGAAGGCATGGATATGCAATGATTTTTTTTGTTCTTTTTTGTTGTGAGTCAGAAGCTTTTTGGGGTTAAGTGACTTTCCTAAGGTCATACAGCTAATAAGTGTGTCAAGTGTCTGAGGTTGGATTTGAACTCAGGTCCTCCTGACTCCAGGGTCACGGCTCTATTCACTGTGCCACCTAGCTGCTCCTCTATTCAGTGATCTTAAATATTCAAGAGAATGTTGAAAAAGGGTGAAGTTTATTGAAGAACTATTTAAAATATATTTTGTGTGTATATATGCATGTACACGAGGCATTTAGGTAGCATAGTGGATAAAGTGTCCAGCTTGGAGTTAGGAACACTAACCTACTTAAGTTCAGATTTGGCCTCAGATCTAAGTCACTTAACCCTGTTTGCCTCAGTTTCCACAAAAGGAAGGAAATGACAAACCACTTCAGAAAACCCCAAATGGGGTCACAGAGAGTCAGACATGACTGAAGAACAAGTATATGTATGTAGGTAGTGTTAAATGGCAATTGCTTGGGAAATCACATTGTTTTTATGCTTTTATATCGGGTCACTTTCTAATGAAAAATTGGCAATGAGTATTTAGAATCAAGCAAGCAAGATTTATGAAGTCTCTGCTACAGATGATTCAGCTGCTGTGCCAGGTACTCCAGAATACAAATACAATAAGCTGATCTAGAGCAAGGTTGCCCTGAGCTCCTGGGGAGCATGAGGCTCCAGGTAGATTTAAATCATGTGAATTTTGGCTAATGTGAAGCAGTCTGTGCCTAGGTGAGACAGACTAACTGCTTACGGAATAGGTCTGGTCATATCCAGTAACTGAGCAGGAAGATGATTAATATGTAACCAGCAGAAATGTTCCCCATCATCTGTACTCACAGAATTACACGTAGCCTTAAAGCCTTGTTTTTTCAGAAGAAAAACGGTGAAATGTATAATCCAGCCATTACTTTAGAAAGGACTTTTAAAAAAGATAACGGATTAAGGATGAAGGGAAATCAGTTTCAGTGCCTGCCAAACTACATAAAGAAAGTGTGGATTTCCTCTGTAAAATTCACTTATGGTTGACCTACTGCATAATTATCAATTGGTTTGAAATCTATAGTATATGCTTTCTGATTCTTGTCATGTCTTTCGTCAGCTCTTGTCCTCCTCCCTCCTTTCTCTTGCATTACTTCCTTTCCTTGTTTGTTTCTTTCTTCTTTGGAAGATTGGATACTACAAGTTGGACAGATCCAGTGTGGCTTAGATGGTAAATGGAAAGAGAATTGAACCAGAAGTAAAAAAGACCTGAGTTCAAATTCTACCCCAGGTACTTACTAATTTAGGACCTTGAGCAAGTCACTTAAATTCTGTCTGCTTCTGATTTCTCATATGTAAAATAGGGATAATAATTGTACCTACCTCCCAAATATGAGATATCTATATTTAATATAAGATATGAGATAATATATCTGTAAAGACAATATAATATGAGGTATCTGTAAAGTTCTTTGCAAACCTTCAACCTAGCCTATGTAAAGGCTATTATATATAATTCTATGTTACAATACAATTATATGTATAATGTATACATGTACAATTAGATATTATGATATTATTACTAAACTGTGCTGAAACTTTGAGCAGACTTTCAGTTGTTCCTCTTTTTCCATGACAAATAATAATAATGTCTTCCATATAATAGGTCTTCAATAAATGTTTTTCCAAGTCCCTCTACATACTTTAAATCATTGACCCTTGACCCAGTCTTAAGCAGGACTCCCGTGTTATATGTGACCCCTAGTTTCGTGCTTTTTTTCTTACTTTGTCTTTTCCACTCCAGAGAAGGAGAGGGACTTGGTGAAATGATGTGGCTGGGTGTGTATGGGGGTGGGCATGGCATGGAGTTGAATTTCAGTCCATTGCATAGGCAATGATCCATAGGCTTATAGGATTAAGAGTTTAAAGGAGTTGGTGAAGATGGGAGAAAGTGCTTTTTCCTTGATGTGGAAAGTGATAGGGATTAGTTCCAGCTCTGGGCAAAATTATGAAGTAATCCAATTTGCATTTGATACCCTTCTTCCTTTCCCCATCTCAATTGTAACCCACATCCACCCCTTATAGTAATTTGGTCTTGTATATTGATCTCCTCCCCAATCCTTGATCTCAACCAATTCACATTTAATCCTTATTGGGGATTAGCTGTGAAATAGCTTTTATGTCTTATAAGGGCCCTTTGTGGGCAGCTAGGTGGCACATTGGTTAGAGTGCTGGGCCTGGAGTCAGGAAAGCTCATCTTCCTGAGTTCAGATCTGACCTGAGACACCTAATAGGCATATGATCCTGGGGAAGTCACGTTCCCCCTATTTGCCTCAGTTCCTCATCTGTAACATGAATTGGAGAAGGAAATGGCAAACCACTCTAGCAAATCTGTTAAGTAACATTTCTGATACTGTGCTGGGTAGAAAGAGAGATGTTTGGATGTAATGACAGTGCCCCCTCAAACCAAGGTCTGCCCTCAGAATAGTTCTGTTAGGAACCAGGGAAGGGAATTTAAAATTTTATTGTCAGAACGAAAAAAGTTGGCTCAATTTCAAATGTAGGTGTTATCTCAGAAGCAGGCTCCAGATTTACCAAAAAATTAGACTTGGCTGCAATGAAACAAACACAGAGAGCAATGACCTTTTGTGAGAATCTGGGTTGTGTGGGCAGGGCTTCTTGTTTGCAGAGAGCAGAAGCATAAAACCCAGCCTATTTAGGAATAGTTCACAGTGCAAGGACAAGGCAACGAGTCAGCCTGGCCTCCCTGTCTTCCCCTTCCAACACCATGGGGAAAGGCCGGTTGCCACATCTAGGCCTTGCCCTCTTGCTTCTTGCCTGGGTCACTGGAATCAATGGAGAACCGTAAGTTTTCTGAGAAAACTCTAGGTATTTACAAAGAAAGGAGCCAGCCTGTAAGGGAACCAACAAGTCACATCTTCAGCTTTTCCTTTTTTCCTAATAGACCGGCACTCCAAATCTCTTGCTTTTTAGCTTCTCAGTTCTGTTTGCTTCTCTGACCCTCCTATCTATCTCTTCTCTTCCCTTTTGATTATCTGTTCCTCTCACTTTTTAAAAATCACTTCCTTTTTACCAGGGTCAAACTTAGACATAGGAAAGATATCTGGGGAAGGGCTTGGGGTGACTTAAAAGAGTTGGGAAAGTGCCCTACCTCCCAAATACCTCCCACTAACCTAACTCCTGTCCCAGTTCTGAAGAACTCTCAAAAGGATTTTAGTTAGGCATTCTGTCTTTAGAGATTCATTCCTTTGGATTTAAGATATTGACTCTCCAAGTGCCCCCTGAAACACACACACAAATATATGTATATGTATTTTGACAAAAATTCTCTCCCCAAGGGGTTATATAGTAAATCATGATCAGTTCTTAATACCTTAATAGGAAATTGCTTTTTGGCACAATTGCTGAGCTTGAGGAAACAAGAAAATGGGAATGTTGACGGGGGCAGATTGGAGGCAATATTTTGGGGAGTATTATCTACTTCCTTGGGTGTATAAGGCTTAGGTGGGGTGGTGTAGCTGGTAACATAAGGCGACAGTGCAGTTAGACTAGAAAGGGGAAGGTGAAAGGGCAATCAAGATACCATTTGGTGGTCAGTTTCCCAGGGCCTCCAGCCATTGTTAATTTTTTTTTTTTGGAGGGCAATTGGGGTTAAGTGACTTGTCCAGAGTCACATGGCTAGTAAGTGTGTCAAATGCCTGGGGTCAGATTTGAACTCAGATCCTCCTGACTCCAGGGCTTGTGCTCTATTCACTGCACCACCTGGCCACCCCCTTATTGTTAATTTTAGCCCTTTCATTCTACTTTTTCCTCTTTTTTTTTGGAGGGGAGAGGGCAGGGCAGTTGGGGTTAACTGACTTGTCTAAGGTCACATGGTTAGTAAGTATTAAGTGTCTGAAGCTGGATTTGAACTCTGGTCCTCCTGACTCCAGGGCCCGTGCTTTATTCACTGTGTCACCTAGCTGCCCCCTCTACTTTTTCCTCTTGTCGAGGCCCCAGTGGATAGCCATATTCCTTCTTCCCATCTGCAGCTATCATCTATAGTCTACCCAATATTTTTCTACATTCTTGACAAATGCAAATTAAGATGCAGCTTCCCAGTTAATCCTCCTATCTTGTCCCAGAAGCAACCAAAATCCTTTTGAGAGTTCTTCACAACTGGGATGGGAGTTAGAAAATAGCAAATGTGGGGAAAATTGCAAAGTTATGTGGCACCTTGAAGATATTACAATATTAAGACTCCCTGCTATTCATTGGAATATTCATAGAGGTAGTTTCTTCTGTTAATTTATCTTCCATCTTGTCTTGAAAGGCAGTCACTAATACCTGAGATACACTGATACTACAGCTCCTCCCTCACCTGGTCTTTCCCTATATTCTCCTCAACACCCCTAGCTTCTGTGAGGGGGAAATAATGACGACTCGGTACCCAAAGAACTCCAGGCCTGGTCCCTCACTATCACTAATGAAGGGTATTATCAGAATCCCCATTCAGTGGACTGCAGTCCCACATGAATTTGAGATGCTGTGAAGAAAGGAAGATGGCACTTAATTATTTTAAAGAAGTTAATAGCTAACATTTATATAGACTTTTAAGGTTTATGATGCACTCTCTCTCTCTCTCTCTCTATATATATATACATACACACATACATGTATATACATGCATATATATATATACATACACACATATATACCTATATATGCACATTTCTCTATCTAATCTATCTATCTATCTATCTATCTATCTATCTATCTATCTATCTATCTATCTATCTATCTACTTTCACCAGATCCTCTTAACAACCTTGTCATAAAAATCAGAAAGTACTTGAGGCAAGATTCAAACTCAAGAGTTCCTATCTAGTTTTAGCAACTTATTCCCTACACTGCCTAGCTGCCAATTTAAATATGATACTAAACGCAATTCATTGTCCAGTTAGAAGACCATTATATCTGACCTATTTTTGACTTTGTTCAAAGGGATAATATCATTTTTGCCTTGTTCATCTTTTTGCATATTAACCGTTTTAAAAACCTTTCTCATAACTTTTTTTTTTTTTTGCTTTTTGGAGGACAATTGGGGTTAAGTAACTTGCTCAAGGTCACATGGCTAGGTTTTTGTTTGTGTGTGTTAAGTGTCTGAGGTTGGATGTGAACTCAGGTTTTTCTGACTCCAGGGCCGGCGCTGTACTCACTGCGCCACCTAGCCGCCCCATCTCATAACCTTTGAAAACCGCTATTCCTCTTGTCAATGAACAGTGAAGAAGGAACAACAATCATTGTTTTTAGACAAATCTAAGGGCACTTGACAGGGATAGCAAATTGGTCTATGTTTTTTCTTTTCCACCACTGATATGAAGAACATTTCTCCATAACACTCTAGTCCAGGGGTAGGGAACCTCAAGGCCACATGTGACTCTCTAGGTCCTCAAGTGCGGCCCTTTGACGGAATCCAAACTTCATAGAACAAATCCCCTAAATAAAAGGATTTGTTCTGTAAAACTTGAAATTAGTCAAAATGCCACACCCAAGGACCTGGAAGACCACATGTGGCCTTTGGGGACTTAGGTTCCCTACCCCTGCTTTAGTCCCAACTTTGCCATGGGGTAGCTATGTAAGACAAACCTCAATTTTTTTCTCTGTAAAATGGGAGAAATAATATCACATTATTGTAAGGAGAGCACTTTATAAACCTTAAAGTGCTATATGAGTTTAAGATGTGATTATGCTGTGACTTCATACATACTATGACCTTGGCAAAATAAAAGTAGCCTGGGGCTCCATATTTGTGGGTAGGTGCCCAAAATGATATAAAGAATCTTTGTATCAAACAGATGCAAAGGTTTATATCATGAAGAGTATCAACAACACTGGGGCTATACGTACTTTGTTTTATGCAATAGATATATTCCTGGGAAAGTTGTATATGATTTGAATTGTTAAACCAAATAAAATTTTACATGCTTCATTAACAACTGGCATCTGGACAGTACTTTCACTGTGTGATTGCACACACCCCACTGTGCATTGCATGCACAACATTCCTGTGAGGTAGGTGGTATAGATATTAAGAGTTCTATTTTGCTGATGAGGAAATTGGCACCGAGAGAGATTTTGACTTTCCTGGTGTCACACAATAAGTGTAATGTTGGGATTTAAACTCAGACCTTCCAGACTCCCAGTCAAGATTATTCTCAAGTTATATAACAGCTTTCCTGATTGGTAAGCTATGTAAAATGAAAAAAAATATATAATATTAATTGATTTTTGTGTGTATATAAATGTAGGTATTAATTCAGATATTTCCTTAAAGTGAGGTCTGTATGTGAAATATCAATAATCCTGAAGCCTACTTTACTTAGGCTGTTATTCCCCTAACTGAGAATGATGGGCTGGTGGGGGGCTTTTTCTCGTTCTAGTCAGTACATGGTGTTAGTTCCCTCCCTGCTTCATACTGAGATCACTGAGAAAGTATGTTTTCTTCTGAGCCACTTGAATGAGACAGTGACTACAAGTGCTGCATTGGAGTTCAACAGGCTCAATGAAAGTTTCATATTCGATCTTAAGGCAAAAGACAAAGAGGAATTCTTCTGCTTGCCCTTCACTGTGAGTACTAGCCATCTGATCCTGTCTGATTTACTGCAGTGCCCTGGAGTTGATCTGTAATGGAGGGGTGGGACGATCTTGTTTTCTTTTCACAGGGTATGCCTTGGAAGAATGGACAGAAATACGTGGTGTTCTTAACTAAGAAGTGGGGCGTGGAAAACAAACACCTGTTGGGAGATCCAACTTCATTCATAAATACTGATAGTTGATACTGAATATCTGTTGCTGATCTCCCAGAAAGGTTCCATAAATCAGAAAGTCAGCTCCTGTTAACATTTAGGAAGGGCTCCCCAAAGTAAGATGCAGCTGTTTTGCCTAGCAATTTCAAATTTAAGAAATGATTTGCTAGCACCTGGTATGAAAGACACATGTGGCATACACGTCTGTATTAGCTTGTGTGCTGAGACAGGTAAAAATTGGGGCCCAAATGAACCCAGAGCAAAACACCTTAGCTACTCACTAAGTAGTGCTCTCTCTGTACTTGGTACACAGAAACACTCTGCAGATGCTCACCGGTGGCCGAAGGATGCTTGCACAAGATAAACATTTTTTTATGAGGTTCCAGGGTCCCTGATGGCCCTGTGAGCATGAATGCATGTCTAAGCTGCTCCTCTCGCCATGGAAACACTGCCTTTGCCTTTGACCCACTCATGGCTTACCCTGGCTATCCTCAGTCTAGTTAAGAGGTGGCCTACTGATAAATTTTAATGTAGGCCATTTTTATTGCATTTACATTTTGCCTCAATCCTCACTCATTTTGGGTAATTTACTCTCCCACGTCTCTTGCCTCAGGACCCATAAATTTTGATGCACAATGTGCACTCACAGCAGGTTTATATTATACATAAAACATACATATAATATACATATGCATGTATATTATACATAGAACAAACTGAAAAAATAGACAAAATAAAGTCCGTTAAAACAGAGATAGTCACAACTGACTATACCCTCCTCCCCTTTCATACTTGCTTTTCTCTCTCGCTGAACTTTAGTGCAGACGAGAAAAGTTTTTGAGAATTTAAGCTCATATCTCATACAAAGAAATGGAAAGAAATGGCTTTCACTTCATCTCAATCTCAGGGATAAAGAAATGCAGGAAGAAATACAGCTTCCCCTTCCGGCTCTCCAAGCTCGAGGGTGGTACTTTTTTTAAGTCACTGGTAGTTTTTACAAACTCTGGGTGACACTGGCTGTGATGTCCTCTCCCCGGTGTTCTTGGTAGTACTTGCCTCATAACAACCAGAAACCCAAATGGGAGGAACCTAAACCCAGATGTCTCTAATCCCTTCTCATGCTTCTGACTCCAGCCTCACTCCTGTTTTAAAGTGATTGCTCAGTGAGGGGAAGTCTCTCCCAGAATTTGCTCCTCCAAGCCTCACCTCCCCACTTTGTGAACCATCTCTTTGGCTCTGTGTGTGTGTTGGGGGTGGGGAGGGGACTCTTTACAGAGCTAAACAGGCAAGGTTCTCTTGGACTACACTGGGAATAGGAATCTTGGAATCTTTATGTATATCGATGAGGGAGAGAGAGATAGAGAGAAAGCTAGGAGGTGAACACTTAGTATTGTAGTGTATAATACACAAGAAAGCTTACTGGGTTTAGAGTCAGAAGACATGGTATTGAATCCTGGTTTTGCTACTTACTTACTATATGACCTTAAAAAATAAGTTAATTCATTGATTTTTAATTTTCAACATTCACTCCCATAAGTTTTAAATTTTCTCTTCCTTCCCAAGAAACTTGCATGTAATCTGAGATAGGCTCTACATATACATTCCTATGAAACATATTTTCACATTAGTCATTCAACAAGCATTTATTAAGTGCTTACTGTGTGCCAGACACTGTGGTAAGCACCAGGAGATATAACAAAAGGCAAAAAACGTTCCTGCTCTCAAGGATCTCAGATTTTCAAAAGGGGCAACATGCAAACATCTATGTAGAAACAATGTAATGATGGCTGTCATCTACACAGAGCCTGTTTTGTGCCAGACACTGCATTAAGCACTTTGCAAAGGCCTTGTTTTATTCTCAAAGGTCTCTATAGAGTAAACTGTAGATAATTGCTAGGAGAAGGCCCTAGCCTTAAGGGGGATCAGCATAGAGACTTCTTTTAGAAAGAGAGATTGTCAGTGAGAAGTTAGGAAAATCAGGAGGGAGAGATGAGGAGGGAGAGAATTCAGACATGGGGGAGAGCCAGTGATAATACCTGGCGATGGAGTGTCTTGTTTGAGGGATGGCAAAGAAGCCACTGTCACCTTATCACAGAGGACGTGTAAGAGGACTGGAAAAGTAGGAGAAGGTGAAGTTATGAAAGGCTTTAAAAGCTAAAAGGGATTTTCTTTTTAATTCTGGAGGTAATAGAGAGCCACTAGAATTTGTGGAACATGGGGAGGGAGTGACATGGTCACACCTGCACTTTAGGAAGATCAGTTAGAAAGCAGAGGGTAGAATGGGTTTGAATGGGGAGAAATGAGGCAGGGGAACAACCAGCTGGTGATTGTAATATTAACTTAAACTTAAGGGAATGAGGGTCTGTGCCAAGGAGGTGACAGCAGCAGAGGAAAGAATCTGGCCAGGTTACAAAGAAAACTACAAAATGGTCTGCATGGTTCAAAATCTTGTGGAAATGAATGTTGAAGACTAAAATAAATGCATTAATAAAAAAGGAGGGTGGCTAGGTGGCTCAGTGAATAGAGCACCGGCCCTGGAGTCTGGAGGACCTGAGTTCAAATCTGGCCTCAGACACTTAATACTTACTAGCCATGTGACCTTGGGCAAGTCACTTAACCCCAATTGCCCTGCCCTCCCCCCTCCAAAAAGCAAAAAAAAACTGAAAACTGGTTTGCAGGGGTGGTCCCCTTCTACTACCTTAATGGAGAATAGTGAAAAGGGAGTCAGAGAGGGATAAGAATTATAGTTTTTAGGCTGTCTATTAATACTAATTTTACTATTGCTACTGATTTAGTGAGATCCTTGCCCAAAGACCTATGAATCCAAATACCACTAGAAGAACCGAATCATATCTATATTAACATTTTTGCTATAATCAAAATAGAAGATAGGGAAGTTTCAGAGAAATAGGAGGATGGCTTACAGGTTCTTTTTGGAAGGACAAAGAAAGTAGTTGAAAGAATTAGTTATATCATGTGTTCATGAATGTAGAATGTTTGGTAATCTTCCTATGAGGTGCTCATAATAAGTATAAGAAAAAAGTCCAGGGGCAGCTAGGTGGCACAGTGAGTAGAGCATCGGCCCTGGAGTCAGAAGGACCTGAGTTCGGATCCAGCCTCAGACACTTAACGCACACACAAACAAAAACCTAGCCGTGTGACCTTGGGCAAGTTACTTAACCCCAATTGCCCTCCAAAAAGCAAAAAAAAAAAAAAAAGTCCAAGTGGAAAGAACAAAGCATCCCAAACTAAACACTGTGTAATTATGGTGACCTTGCTTGGTCCCAAAGAAGATCCCTGAACTGATATAATCACTATAGAAAGCATTTTAAAATTATACTTAAAAAGTGACTAAAATGTTAATGCTGACTCAGATATCTCACTGGTAGGTATGTACCCCAAGGAATTAAAAGATACAAAGTAAGATCTCATATATGACAAAATATTCACAGCAACAATTTTTGTGGTAACAAAGAAACTGGGAACAAAGTATGTAGATGCCCTGTAGACTGAATAATAGCTAAGCAGATAGTGGTACTTGAACGGAATAGAATATTCTGTACCATGAAAAATTATGAATATGAAGTATGGGAACAAGGGTTGTCTGATCTGTCTATCTATCTGTATATGTGTATATTATATATATGGATATTATACACACACACATATACCCACATATACATATATGCATGGGTTTTTTGTGTATATACACACACATCTACACATATATGATATAGTTCATGGATGGCATAGATAGCTATTTCTGAGATCTTGTCCAGCCTTGCAGAAAGTAGCTGGTGGGGGTAGGAGGGAACAGGCAGGATCTAAGAACTCCAAGGCAGGGCAGTCTCTCCAGTCTCCAAGAGGACTAGAATTTTATCTCTGTGCAGCCCTTCAAACATCTCTAGTGTTGGGATATGATAGGGTTGGAATGAAAGCCATTTATTTCCTTGCTTGATCTTCAAAAGAAGGGTAATCCTTGTCTTATATTGGCTAACTTGCTTCCTTCCCACCAAATGCTGGCCACAAAAAAGATCATCATAAATAGCAAATATCCAGTAAACTCCTTTATCCAAGCAAAACCACAAGTGGAAATTGCAGATGTTTTACTGATTAGAATAAACCAAAGAACACACAACAGCAAGAGAACTTTTGGACTGGGAAACCAAGGAGAGAGGAAATGATCTCACTAAGGGGGTGGATGTGAGGTGCAAGCTCTAAAATCTGAGAGACTTAATGGGTGTCAGCTTCTTCACGTGTAAGCAAATGCTCAAAGGAGGGAAAACACTAGATGTTTGGGGATGACTAGGAGACCAGTTTCCTAAATGTGATCTTTAGGGATGGCAGGGGAACAAAGTCAGTCAATAAACAGCTGGATGGTAATGAAATTGAACACCATGTTATGGATTATAAGCTAAGAATGTTGGACTTTATTTGGTAGACAATGAGAGTACAACAGAGTAAAGAATTAAAAGAAACCAGACAGATATACAGAAGGAAGATATGTGGTGAATTGTCTTATTACTCCCAGCAAAATTGGTAAAAAGGGAAAAAATACTCCATGCCCCTTACCAACCTCCTCTAGTGAGACCAAGAGAGAAGGCTAGTTTATATTGATGGATGAGGTCTCCAGAGTATGAATGAGCAGTGTAAGCTATGAAAAACTATTTTCTAGATCCCAAGATTACCAGCAGTCTCGGAGGTGGCGTTCTTCACTGTGCAGGTGAAGGGTCCAACACACACGTTCAGTAAACGGAAAACAGTGCTGGTGAAGAACACAGAGAGTCTGGTCTTTATCCAAACAGACAAGCCTATCTACAAGCCAGAACAAAAAGGTATGAAGATTATGAGGGTGAAAGGCAACTCTAAGGAAGGGTGAGACTCATCTCCATTATTTTCCTAGTGAAAATGGCAGTTTTCTTTGCCTCTTGGCCTCATAAATCACTGTCTAAGGTGACTAGCATAGGGACTTTGGCCCTCATAGTTGATATTTCTTTGTTTCAGTTCAGTTTCGTGTTGTCTCTGTGAATGGAAATTTTCACCCCCTGAACGAGATGGTGAGTTACCCCTAACAGCCATGTAAAACTGTAATGGGACCATAAAGGTGAGGGGCATGCCTCTGGGGAGCCTGCAAATAACAGCAGTGACTTCCAGCCTCATCTCAGGATAAGATTTCCAATAGGAAGCATTATCAAGGGAAAAGAGGAGGAGGAAATTCCTTTCCTTATTAAGTAACTGCACTATAAATAGCCCTCTAGTAACCTCCATGGGAAACAAGACAAATGGTGTGATACTGGGGTAACAGTGTTGGATATGGAATCAAAAGACCTGAGGTTCAGTCCTAGTGTGGCCATCGTGTGATTTGGGACAAGGCATTTCATCTCCCTATGCCTTAGTCTTAGCCTTCATCCATGAAATGAGAGAGTTGAACTACATGACCACTAAAGTTCCTCCTAGCTGTAAATCTGTGACCCTGACAAGTGACTTTCGACCTTGCCAAACTTAGACTTTCCTAAGTCTACAGTGAATCACCTTCCTTTTGTTCCCCCTTATCTGTTATTTCCTCTTGAGCAATTGGTTTGGCTGATCAAATTTTCTTCCTCTGAGTAAGCTCTGATATTCAGAGTAGAGTGCCAGCTAAATAAATCCTCTCCATGGGAGGTTGAATGTGGATAAAGCCAGAGGGTATATTTCCTCATTGGAGGAGTTAAGGATGTTGTCATTTTTTAGAATCTGTGACAAAGAGGTCTTCCAGAGCCTGTCTCCCTGTTTGCAAAAGGGCATAGCATGGCGATGACCTTGACAGGAGGATTATAATCACCAACTTAGTGTTAGGCAATCTCAAATCCTAAACGAATGAGAATGCATAGGTATGTATAAATACATCATCTTTGTCATCATCATTGCTAATTTTTTAAAGATGCCTACTGTGTGCCAGGCACAATGCCAGATGCATTGCAAATATTATCTCAATCAATCC
The DNA here is from genome assembly GCA_011680675.1 of Gymnobelideus leadbeateri. Lineage (NCBI taxonomy): Eukaryota > Metazoa > Chordata > Mammalia > Diprotodontia > Petauridae > Gymnobelideus > Gymnobelideus leadbeateri. The sequence continues at coordinate 50,556 of WOXC01007789.1, read as the reverse complement.
TCAAAATAACCCTGGGGATATAGGTGCTATTATTACCCCACTTTACAGATGAAGAAACTGAAACCAACAGAGCTTAAGTGACTTGCCCAAGGTCACACAGCTAATAAGTGTCTGAGGCCACATTTGAACTCTGGTCTTCCTGACTCCAGGCCCAATACTTTGTGTCCTATGGCACCACCAGTTTGCCCCATAAGCATCTGTATTTGTGTATGCATACACATAAAATAATAGTTCTGAGAAGCTTCTACCCAGAATGCATTTTACTACAGATATAACCACATAAAGCTATTTGTAGATTTGTCTAAATTTTCCCTCTCAAGAAACAATGTTTGACTCCTATGTTTTTCCTTTTTTTTTTCTTTTATAGTTTCCGCTGGTGTACGTTGAGGTAAGTAGAACCAAGCATTTCAAACCTGGGGGAATCAGTAAATCCAGGCCCCTCCTCCTGGCATCTCAGAGATATGAGCTAGTATGAGAAGCCTTTATCCTAAAGTTCTTCCTATTCCCTGAGCTTCAGTATGTTGTAGCTCATTGCTTGCTTTCCCATCTTACGACCCTACTCTGAGTCATCAGGAGGCCCTCACCTCTCTACTCCTTTTCCTAGAGCTTTCTTGTTCTTTTGGATGCCATTATAATCTTTTCTTTTAATAGGACCCCCAAATGAATCGGATCGTGCAGTGGCAGAATGTCCAGTTAGAGGGAGGCCTCAAGCAGCTCTCCTTCACCCTCTCATCAGAACCCCTCCATGGCTCCTACAAGGTGGTGGTACAGAAGGACCTACAAAAGAAGAAAGAACACTCCTTTAAGGTGGATGAATTTGGTACGGATGCAGGACTGGTAGGGAGGATGTTGTCAGTTCTATCCTAGGGCTTTAGGTCATTTAGATTCTCTTCATTTTCCTAGGCTAGGATGGGCTAGGAGGTGAATTCATTATATTTCATTCTAGCCAGGATCATCACTAGGGTGTGAACTGATATTGTGTGAAAATGGTGATATTCCATAGCAAAACATTCATTCAAGACCTGTTTACTAAGCACTTACTATGTAGAAAACACCGTGCTAGGAGAGCTACATAAATAATTAATGTATGGTCTTTATTTTGAAGGAGCTTACAAACCCCAACCTTGGATTACCCTTGCCCCACATCTACCTTCTCTGTTCCTGCTTGCCTTCTACTGAAAGCCACTGGAGGGAACTGCACAACTGTTCTGACTGGTTCTGTGACAAATTTATGTTATCCAATGGCAGCGAGGCCTTTACTTCTGCCCTCCAATCTTTCTATTCTTTCTTACTCAGCTCTCTGTTATACTCCCTACAGAAGCTCTTTTTAAGTTTCTCTTCTCTCCTCAAACCCCTCTCCTTTCCCTTCTCATAAGGGGCCTCACATCGCCATGAAAAAATTGGAACCAACAGGTCCTCAATTCCACATTTCAAACCAACTCAGCAATGCTGTGCATTCTCTCATCTTTTGCTCTAGTCCTGGATGGAAGAGATGACTTTTCTTAATGACTGCTGTACTTGAAACTCACTTCATTCTCTGTGAACTTACAAATAATCCTCTTTTAAGTAGGGTTATTTCATTTCCTGCTGGAGCTGTTGGGATCTGTCCAGGATATTTCAATAGTTGGATCTCTAAGGGCCCAAGTTGACATCTGTGAATAGATCGGACCCTTGGGGATATCCAGCTGGCTTTTGAAGACTGTTAAGATGTTATCTTAGGCAGTCTTATAGGGAAGTCCAAACAAAAAATGATGGGCCTGCAGAGAGTTTGTTAGATTGTCATGCTTTTCATATTTCCCAACAGTACTGCCTAAGTTTGAGGTGCAAGTCAAGGTGCCAGAAAAAATCACAATCATGGATGAAGAATTTACAGTGTCAGTCTGTGGGCGGTGAGTACGTGATGTTCTCTTCCCTGGTTTGAACCTCAGTAAAAGGAACTTCTCTCTAACAGAATGGAAAATTTTGCATGATTTATCTTCATACCAGGACAAGTTGCTAGTGGGTCCACACCATTCCCAGTCCCATAAAGCCCTTTCTTGCCACTTCTCCATCTCCTGCCTCACTAGAAGTTGAATATTTTCCTACTTCAAAGCTGAGGGATCCTCTTGACAGTGACAGCCACAGTCTACTGGTAGCAGAGGTCATAGATAGAATAAAGAAATTGTTTCTTTTGAGGTACCAAGGTCACAATAAGACCCCTTCTCCAGTTCTCTCTCAATAATGGCCAGGGAATTCTCTGATCAGATTAACTGACAACTTACTATAGACATGATGGCCTTTGAAGAGAGAAGCCAGAGAGAAATCAGAGCAAGGAATTATGACCCTATAATTTGGTACTGGGGAGAGATATATGAAAAAGGGCTTGGGGAACATGAACACCCCCCAGATAAAATGAATATCAAAGACAAACCAAAGAAAAAATAGGGAAGAATCCAAAAAAAAGCAGAGATGGAGGGACTGGGAAAGCAAAGATAGAGGGAAAGACTAGGTTACAGAGGTTTCATTGGGATATGATGTTTTTAATTAAAAAAAGATATCATTCATTACAAATTTAACTACTGACAAGAGCAAAAAAATAAATTCATATTTATTACTAAATTAAAACATTTTATCTTTTTTTTGTTTGTTTGGCCTTTTGGAGGGCAATTGGGGTTAAGTAACTTGCCCAAGGTCACACAGCTAGGTTTTTTTTTGTTTTGTGTGTGCATTAAGTGTCTGAGGCCCGATCCGAACTCAGGTCCTTCTGACTCCAGGGCCGACGCTCTACTCACTGCGCCACCTAGCCGCCCCAATTAAAATATTTTAAATGACCGTCAACAGTTACCTATAACAACTTATTAGCTATATACTCTTCCATTGTCTTTGTCCATTTACCCTTATTTTTGTGCACATGTAGTATTCATTCTTATTATAGAGATCAGAGATTTATGCAGATTAGTTTGCTTCATTGAACCAAAATTCCATTTAGTGTGAGCTGGAAAGATAAAAAGATTTCCAGAGAACCTGAGTAAACTTGCTTTGGCTATTTAGGGCTAGGAAATAGAAATCAAACAAAAAATGGGACCAGGAACCTCTCTTTCTACTACTAATGGATTTGTTTTCTGCATTTCCTTTCTGGTAATAGATACACTTATGGGGAGCCTGTTTCAGGTCTGGCAAGTATAAGTGTATGCAGGAGGTACTCACAGTATACTCCTTGCTATGGCAAGGAATCAGAGAGCATCTGTGAGGAATTCAGCAGTCCGGTAAGTAGAAGATGCTGTTTTTATTAGGAAGCTAACAGGTGTTGACTTAATTCACTAAACAGTTATTAAGTGGCTGTAAGACAATAGTATAATAGCTGGTATAGATAGTATAAAATAAAATAGTATAAAACTGGAAGTGATTCCAACTGTAACCCTTCATTTTATAAATGAGGAAAGAGAGGTTGAGAGGAATTATTTGATTTGCCCAGGATCATAGCTAATAAGTACCTGAAGCAAGTCTTCCTGATTTCAAGTTCTACATTCTAGCTTCCCTCCAACGCACTGTGTTAAGTACTTGGGATACAAACACAAAAGTGAAACTTCATGCCTTCCAGTCTCTTATATATATTTGTTGATATGTGTGTGTGTGTAACTTGTAAATCTTCAGAGACAGCAAACTTTATGAGAAGATAACAGCTGAACTAAGCCTTGAAGAAAGATGCAGATTCCAAGAGATAGCAAGGAGATGGCATTCCAGGCATGTGGGATAGCTTTTGCAAATGCATGGAGGCAAGAGATAGAATGTGGAATTTAGGAAACCACATGTAGCCCAGTTGGGGTAGAACATAGAGTGCTTATAGAAGGTTTTAATCTCTGGTCTGGGGAGTTTATATTTTGTGTTAGAGACAATAGGGAGCCCCTGAAGGCTCTTGAGCAGGAGAGTTCCAGGGCCTTAGGAAAGTATTTTGGCAGCTGGATGGAGAACGGCATGAAGAGGAGAGACTGGAATCAAGGAGACCCATTAGTGGACTATTTCAATACTGCATAGAGTATGATGAAAAATTCAATAAAAATCCAATAATTGTGGACTTAGAGACCTAGGGAAAGGATATTTTGAGCAGTCGGACTTGCCTAAAATCTCTACCTGAGTAGATTTCTATGAATTTCTATGATGAATTAAAGCTACGTTAATTAACCATCTCTGCTGGTTCTTTCTGCCAGAGATAGAATCCTAGCTTAATTTGACTATTAGTCTGACCCAGTATGTTTCAAAAAGCATCCTTATCTTTCTTTAATTTTTTTTTTCTTTCAGCTAAATGGTTTAGGTTGTGCCTCTCAAAAAGTAAGAACCAAGATTTTCCAATTGAAGAAAAATGAGTTTTTGATGAACCTTAATGTGTTTGCCAAGATCACAGAGGAAGGGACAGGTTTGTATATCATACAAATATGGTACATAATAAACAATGACTACAATGTTGGGGAAATGTGAAAATAACATCCTGATTTCAAGAATAAGTTCTCTTCCAAGAGAGATCACTTCTTGATTACTTCCCTTTTAGAAACGGAATTGACTGGAACTGGATCCTGTGAGATCACGGAAGTTATAAGCAAAGTCATGTTTGTGAATGTGGATTCACACTACAGGCATGGACTCCCTTTCTTTGGGCAGGTAGAGTACATCCAACACACAGGAAATCTGGATATGAGCTCCACCACTTCTACTCACTAATTGTATGACTTTGGGGAAGTCTGTTAATAATCTTTTGGGTCTTGGTTTTCTCATCTGAAAATGAGGAGAGTAGGCTAGATGATTTCTCATATCCCTCACCACTTTAACATCCTATGTTTTTTTTTTTAGACAAAGCCACCAAGAAATATCCCCCTAATTCCTTTCCCTTATAAAAGAATCTTAACAATAATTTCAAAGTGTTACAAACATCAGAACTTCCTCCCTTCCATTTGCCACTAGCCCAGATGCTGATATTGACAGCAGCTAATAGATTTGGTGCAAAGTTCTTCCTTCCTTCCATTCTGATAATTCCTATATAATTCACCAGTTAGGTGGGGTTCAGTAATTGTCACACATTTTTTATAGTCCTGCTTGCCACCACCTTCTATCTAACTCTGGCTTCCCATGGAGATCGTAGTGGATAAGTGGTTTTAGATGGAGGTAATGGTACATGTTATATTAGTTTGAACATAGTTTGAGTTTCACGATTACATTTTTTATACTTCCCTCTCTAACAAATACATTTTAAATGCATGAATGACAAAAAAGAATGTCTTTGAATATTACCAATTTTTAATTATTATAAGAACTAGCACAACTTAACCAAAGACTTCTAAAATGATTTGGGAATGGAATAATTTTTATCCTAGATAGATTAAGTGAAAATCACTTAAAGTGTTTTAGTTGCCTATATTTAGCTACTTGGGCATAGACGTCTAGGATGGAGTGACTGATTCTGAATCAGTGCCTCAGAATAGATCCAGGGTATTTGACCTGTGGCAGGAAAGCAAGGATGAATTTGTGTCCATCCTGGACACTATGTATAGGACTAATCACAGCTTTGATTCCTCAGGTTCGCCTAGTGAATGGAAAGGATGAACCCATCCCAAACGAGACCATCTATATCTCTGTTATGGAACCAAACCGAGACTTCACCCAAAACTATACCACTAACAATCAAGGCATGGTGCAGTTTTCATTTGACACCAACAACTTCACTTTTCCTTCCATCAGTCTCACAGTAAGTAAGAAAGGCATGCCCCTATAATCGGTAATGGTGTTAGTCTAATGTCTCCTGTAGAAGTGGAAAGTATAGGGATTTGGAGTCCCTCTCTTCCCTCCACCCCCACCCCATCATCTCCTGAGGCAAGGAAATAGCTCATGGTTTGGGACTGAAGTGAGACTAAGAAGAGTCTGGGACTGTCCCCAGAGGCTCAGGGGCTCTACATAGCTGGGAAGCCCCAGAAAGCTGATCTGGGGCTGAGAACTGCTGTGCTTTCTGTTGTACAGTGTTCTTCCCTCCTCTTTTTCACAAGTTCTCCTTTCAGTGCCATCCCACCCCCAAGCAATATTCAATTTCTTTGCCTCAGGGGATGATGGGGGAAAAGTCTCCACATCCCATAAATGTATGAAGATCTAAGCTATTCTTCCCTCCTCTAGAGATGTCATTACATTAACAACCACAGGGCCACTCAAATATGAAGAATGATAGCAAGTCTGCTATTTAGAATGGCAAATATTGAATTAGGGATATTTATTATCCACCTGTTTAGTTGACCTCTCATGAGAACAGGAGTACTGTTTGGGAGGTAGGACTAAGGAAAGAGTTCTTGGCAAGAGTTGGGTGTAGATTTACAAATAATAACTTTTTTTTGCTTTTTGAAGGGCAGTTGGGGTTAAGTGACTTGCCCAAGGTCACATAGCTAGTAAGTGTTATGTGTCTGAGGCTGGCTTTGAACTCCTGACTTCAGGGCCGGTCCTCTGTTTACCTAGCCGCCCCAATACCTATTTTTTTTTGCTTTTTTTGGGGGGGGGGCAATTGGGGTTAAGTAACTTGCCCAAGGTCACACGGCTAGGTTTTTGTTTTGTGTGTGTTAAGTGTCTGAGGCTGGATCTGAACTCAGGTCCTTCTGACTCCAGGGCCAGCGCTCTACTCACTGCGCCACCTAGCCTCCCCGTGCCTATTTTTTTTATTTTTTATTTTTTTGCTCTTTTTTTTGGAGTGGGGAGAGCAGGGCAATTGGGGTTAAGTGATTTGCCCAAGGTCACCTGGCTAGTAAGTGTTAAGTGTCCGAGGCCAGATTTGAACTCAGGTCCTCCTGACTCCAGGGCCAGTGCTCTATTCACTGTGCCACCTAGCTATCCCAACAATACTTATTTTAGACAAGCTCTCTAAATTTCAAAGGAGGCAGTCTTGCTAAAGTCTTGCTAAAGACCGAATATTCAAAATTCGAATGTCAACATTAAGTTGGGAGTTATAAGCAGTGCAGAGCAACCTAGAGTCAGAGCAAATGACGATACTCCTGCTAATGGTCTCTTCTATTTGTCTCTGTTATGTTATATGGTGGCTATAGGAGAAGGGGACTTTTCTCAAATTTTGGCTTGGAGCACAATATTTCTAATCATTCAACAACTGGGTAAAAGAGTAGTCATGTTCAGTTTTATGCTTTGGAACTTAGTCACAGATAATCCAATGCTAGCCCTTTCCCTTCTGTTTCCTTAGGCCAAATACAAAGACATTAATCAGTGCTATGGATACATGTGGAGGACGGCCCACCACCAGTCTGCACACTATAACGTAAAGCATGTTTTCTCCTCGAGTAAGAGCTATGTCTACATTGAACCTATATTTGAGTTCTTGACCTGTGGCCAAAACCAGGTAATCCGGGCACACTACATCCTGAATGGACAGGCCATAAAGGAACTGAAGGAGCTCACCTTCTATTATCTGGTGAGAACGGAAACCAGAACTCTGATTAGTTCACAAAGCTTAGGAATTACCCAACACTTTGAGCTTTACCATTTTCCTTTTTCATCCTTGTCCTTCTTTCCTTTTGCTTTGACAACTGGGCCTCAGCAACAGGTGTCATCAAATAAGAGACAGATTTAAGATCAGAATGGTGACAATCCAGGGAAATGCTTTTTTCTTTCTGCAGATCATGGCCAAGGGAGTTATCGTTGGAACAGGGACCCACATGCTGCCTGTGGAAGCGGGAGACAGTGAGTGTTCCCAACTCAATCTCTTCCAGCCACTTTGCAACCCTTCACAGCCCTAGTAATATACGTTCTCACATATAAAGAGAGAGTTCCCAGCTCCCCTCATGTAGTTTAAAACTAGAAAAAGTGCTCCAACTGTTATTCTTTTCCACATTGTGACTTTCTCCATTGCACTGTCAATATATCACAGGTCAGCATAAGAAATTAAATGGATTTTTTGGGGGAATTTTGCAGAAGCCACAGATGACACATGAAGGCTAACAGACAGTACAAAAAAAGTTTAGAGACTCAGAAATGCATAAAACTATATGTATATTATGGTATAATGTCAACATATTTTATTTTTTTAATACCATAATAATTCAGACTTCTTCGCTGATATGAAGGGGGGACCAAAAAATTTTACATGGATTTTTCAGATCTTGAGCACCACTAAGCCCCATGATGTGAAAGGGATAACTTTGGTCTAAGAGTTTTGCTTTGTCCCAGGCTTAATGACATTAGGCTGTGTAGGAAAGACTAGACTTAGAGCACAGTTCTGAATATCCAGTTTCCATTTCTGATCTTGTACGTTCTTTATTGCCCCATTCCATTTTTGCTGTTCTTCCACACTTTTCATGTAGTATTGTTTACCTGGGAATGATGGTGATCCCAAGAATAACGAATAATATCAAATTCTTAACCCCACCACATGTATTATCATTATTGAAGGCCAATAACAACTAGGTTATGATGGATTAGGATTTTTTGTTGGTTTGTTTGTTTTTTTGCTTTTTGGAGGGCAATTGGGGTTAAGTAACTTGCCCAAGGTCACACAGCTAGGTTTTTGTTTGTGTGTATGTTAAGTGTCTGAGGCTGGATCAGAACTCGGGTCCTTCTGACTCCAGGGCCGATGCTCTACTCACTGCACCACCTATCCGCCCCTGATGGATTAGGATTTTAAATCACTAATCATATTACCCAAGGAGGATGATCTAAACCGTAAACCAAATACCAAATCCTTCTTTTACCAGTCTTTGAAGAAGATGGCCCTTCATGGGTCATCCATGTTCAGTGATGAGGACTTCTCCCAGGGCCTCCTTTGTTTAGGTACCCAGATAGCTCATTTTTAACCTTATGTTTGGACTCTTCGGGGGTGGGGAACCTGCTTCCTCAAGGTCACATGTGGCCCTCTAGGTCCTCAAGTGTGACCCTTTGAATCCAAACTTCACCAAACAAAATGCTCATTTTCTTTCCATTCTGTCACAGGGCCTGAGATAGCTTTCAGATCAGAGCCTTTAGAGAAATCTTAAATGTTCTACAACATGTTAAAGTTTCATCACTGGATTTAAAATAATAGTAAAATGCTAGATTTTTTCCTCGCAATTTTCCCTTCTGCTAGCCTAAGGTCCACACAAAAGTCAACTCCTGGTGCCCTATTGTGGCATGAAGGTGAGCCTAGGTCCTTGAAGGATACACAAAAGAAGTATAACCTGGTAGAAATGAATGATTAGGAACTAAGCTAGAAAGGCTTTGAGAATGAACTAGTAACACCCAAGCCCAGCTTAGCTAAGTTGGGTTAGGATCTTCACCAGTTTGGCTACAGGTTGGTGAGTTATTTTGGCCATAAAACTATCAGAAACTAAATTCTGGAGGGGTTCTGACCTGCACTGGTGGAAGAAGTACCCGCACTGATTAATTCATGATTCCTTGAGAGAGTGAACTGTAATCTGAGGTTTTAGTGGAATAATGAATGAATATATCTTCCCATAGTATAATGCAACAATAATAATTTAAGTATTTACGTTCTCTAATGTGACCATCATAACAATTCTGGAAATAGACAGAACAAGATTATCCCCATTTTACAGATGAAAAACTAAGAGAATAGGTGATATGCTAAATACCATACAATAAGTAAATGGTGGAATCCAGACCAGAACTCAGATTTTTTGACTTCAAGTCACTTTCCACTACAGCACTCTGCTTCTAATAATAACATTCTTACTATTTCACTTTAGGATATCTGAAGTTGAAATTAGGTGGAAAATGTTCATATGAGTAGAAGCATGTGGGTTCCCTTCTCTGCAATTAGAGATCTGGATGGATTTCATATATTGACTAGAATAAACATTAGCTAAACAAAGGCTAGGAGTCACAGTGGATAGAGTGCTGGGCCTAGATTCAGGAAGACTCATCTCCATCTCCATGAATTCAAATCTAGACTCAGAGACGTATTAGCTATGTGACCTTGGGTAAGTCACTTAACCCTATTTGCCTCAGTTTCCCCATCTGTAAAATGAGCTGGAGAGGGAAATAGCAAATAACTCTAGTATCCTTGCCAAGCAAACCCCAAATGGGGTCATGAAAGAGTCAGATAAGACTGAAAACTACTGAACAACAACAAAATGAGAAGCTTCCCGATGCTATAAAGATGAAAGCATGTTGTTCAAAGCTGCCATGCCTCCCACAGCGATCAGGGACAGTCTCTTGATCCCTAATTATTATTCTTTTTTCTCTCTTTATTCAACAGTGAAAGGGACATTTTCCATTAGCATCTCTGTGGACTCAGACATGGCTCCCTTTGCTCGACTTCTCATCTATACCATTTTACAGAATGGAGATGTTGTTGCAGATTCTAGGAGGTTTTACGTTGAAAACTGTTTTGCCAACAAGGTGGGTGATTTATATCATAGAATAATAAAAGCATCTATAAAAGGTATCCCGCTTAACTCTATAATCACACATGACTCAAGTTCAAGGTGAACTGGAAGGGGAACCACATGGTTAAAACTCCCATCCAATACTTAATCTACCAATACACCAAGTGAGAGCCACAAATCAAATAGCAAAGTATTTAATTGAAGCAATAAATTAAAAAATAAATAACAAAGTGAAAAATGGAAAAACTATACATTAGAATTATTCTCAGCTCCCATATATAAATGAGTATAATCTCTCAGAGATTGATATGTCTATGGAAAATGACTAAATTCCAGAAAAATTTGAACTGAGAAGTGAAGAAGGATTTGGGACCCAGAGCCATCAGCTTTGCATCGTGCCTAGACATGCTTGCCCTGACTGAGTTCTTCAGGTTCTGTCTTTTTAAAAAAAAAACAACTTAATTTTATTTACTTTTAGTTTACAACATTGAGTTCCACAATCCCTTAGGTTCCAAATTTTCTCCCTCCCCCTCCCCACCATGGTGGCATGCAATCTGATATAGGTTCTACAAATACCTTCACATTAAACATTAGTCAAGTTGTAAAGAAGAATTATAACCAATGGAGAGAACATTGAGAAAGAAGGAATGAAACAAAAGAGAGAGAGCAAGTAGTTTGCTTCAATCTGCATTCAGACTCTGTAGTTCTTTTCTCTGGATGCGCATACCCCTTTCCATCTTGGGTCTTTTGGAGTTAAACTCTAACCTTGCATTGCTGAGAGGAGCCCAGTCTATCCAAGTTAGTCATCACAGATACAATGTATCTATAATTGTGTACAAAGTTTTCTCTAGGTTCTGTCTTGTAGCAGCTCTCTGGCCCAATACTGTCACTGACTTCACTTCCCATAGTTCTTGGAACTCCCAAGCAGCTTCCTCTCATTCCACCTTCTCCCTGCAGTTCTCATCTGCTGAAGCTCCACATTTAAAAAAAAAAAATCTTCACCTCTTAAAGCTGTTGTTCTCTGTCTCTCAGCCTTGCAGCTTTTTAACTGCCCTCCACTAAAGCTGCTGTGGCTTTACTGTTGTTGCTACAGGCGCTCTTGTTTCTGTGGAAGCATAAAATCATTTGGAGAGGCATGCCTTGGAGCTAGTCAGTTCAGCCTTTAATCCAACTAGCTGGCACTCAGAAGGGCCACCTGGGTAGCTGTGACTTTTTTCCTACAGCCCCTATTCCTTGCTGAGTTTATTGTTGTTCAGTCATTTCAGTTGTGACTGATTCTTTGTGACCCCATTTGGGGTTTTCTTTGCCAATATGTTGGAATGATTTGCCATTTCCTTCTTTAGATAATTTTACATATGAGGAAACTAAGGCAGATGGGGTTAAGTGACTTGCCCAGGGTTATACAGCTGGTAAGGGTCTGAGGACAGATTGGAACTCAGGTCTTCGTGACTCTATGCCTGTTGCAGGATCTGCTACTAAGCTACCTTTTCTTTCTGAGTCAGGGAGAGTGAATTGCTTTTCCCTTTTCACTACCCAAGGGGGCAGAATGCAGATTCTGTAGCTAACAATAAATAGATACATTCCATTTTATCTGTTCTTTCAGTACATTGGTAGTTTGCACCCAGCCAAGTAAATTATCTTGAATGAATGAACAAATGAATAAATTAAAAAAAAACATTTATTTTATTTTTGGGGGGGAGGGCAATTGGGGGTAAGTGACTTGCCCAAGATCACATGGCTGGGTTGTTGTTGTTGTTGTTGTTGTTGTGTGTGTGTGTGTGTGTGTGTGTGTGTGTGTGTGTGTGTGTTAAGTGTCTGAGACTGGATTTGAACTCAGGTCTATAAAAGCCAAACTTATATTTTCTTTATGCATATGAACCTAGAGTTATATAGATATTGTCTTTAAAGTCACACCTGACATCCTTAAAAATGTTTCTAAGCTCTTCAAGAGTAGGAGCCACCTTCTACTTACTTGTGTGTCTCAGCAACCACAATAATGCCTGTACATAGGATAGTGACTGGATCTGTAATTTCATTGAGAGAAATCTACCAGGTGAAAAAACCACCTTTACCAAAACAGGTCAGCATCTTCTCTACAACTTAAAGTCTTAGGAAGTTGCCAAGAGGACCATGTGTTCAAGTGACTTGCCCAAAGGTCACACAGCAAATGTGTATTATAGTCAGGACCAAACTCAAGTCTTCCTGTCTTTGAGAGCAGCTCTTTACTCGCCATACCATACTCTGTATGGTGCAGTGCATAGCAGTTTGTTGAATTTGGATTTGCCAATGGTCACATGCCAAGTTGTTGGAAGAGTCAGTATTGGACTTCAGATCTCCTAATTCTATTAATTCTCACTACCTCTCATAATATCTGCTCCTTTCCATTATGATAAGTTGTAGAAAGTGTTGGAGGGAAGGTCTTACTTTTATACCATATCAAAGAAAAATACAATGATAAACTGAATCACTAGATCAAAAAATCTTTGAGGGTATTGGTTATCTTTTTTATCTTTATCTTTGTATATGTCCCAGGATATAGCACAGTATCCTGCTCATAGTAGACATTTAATAAATGCATTCATAATGCATGATTTGGGGAGGTAGGTGATGCTGTGGATAGAGTGCTGGCCCTGGAGTCAGGAGGACCTGAGTTCAAATCCTACCTCAGACATTTACTGTGTGACCCCTGGGCAAGTCTTAATTCCAATTGCCTCAAAAAAAAATACTTGACTGTTGATGAAAAATGCTCCTGAAAGAGAAACTAGTGAGCTTTGAGTGCAGATTAAAACATTTTTCCACTTTCCTTATGTTTCTTGCTTTTTTTAGTGGGGGAGAACATGGCTAATACAGAAACATTTTGCATGACTTCGTAGGTATAATGTGTATCATATTGCTTGCCTTTTCAATGGGTGAAGGAAGGACTGGAGGGAGGGAGAGAATTGGGAATTCAAAATTTTTAAAAGAATATTTAAAAAAATTTTAAGTTACCAGAAAAAAGGATGAGTGTTTGATATATTAAAAAATATTATTAGGTGGCAGACCATAAGTGAAGGAAGGTCTCTGAGAATTAATTAAAAAGAAGATTCACAGTTATGATGTTTGTCATATCTTAGGGAGATGAATTGACTACTATAGATCAGCTGTTCAATCAAGTTGGGTAAAGAAACAAGCCTCAGAGAATGTCTGGGACTCTTTCAACCATGCTGAGTTGTATGTGTTTTGAATGTGAAGAGGACAAGGGAGAGGAGAAACTCCAGGAATGACTTAGTAGGAGAGCTATTCAGTTGACCTCTGCCCTTTTCTTTATAGGTGAATTTAAGTTTTTCATCAGCAAAAAGCCTTCCATCTTTGGAAACTCACCTGAGAGTGGAAGCCTCTCCTAACTCCCTCTGTGCTCTGCGTGCAGTGGATGAGAGTGTCCTTCTCCTGCATCCTGAAGAGGAACTTAGTCCTAAATTGGTAAGTTCTAAACTCATCCCTTTTATCATAAAGAAGTCAAAATTACACGGCAAGAAATATTGAGTGATCTCTTATTTCAGGTGCTCATTTAGACATTATGTATATTATTGAACAGCCATTTAAAGTACAGATAATACCAAATTGATTCAAAAGATCTGATGAGAATAAGTTTTCATAACTGTAAGAATAGACCAAGGAGAGCAGGTGTAACATTAAGAGCTGGTCTGGAAGCAGAGATTGGGAAATTAAGAGGACAGATGGGTTTAGTGGGAAAGACAATGAATGAGTTCTGTTTTGGATATGATGAGTTCGAGATTCTCATGGGACACCAAGATGGAGATGTCAAAAAGTTGGAGTACTTAAACTCAAGAGAGAGATGAAGGGCAGATATATAGTTATGGAGGTCATCTGTATGGTTAAATCCATAATTGCTAATGAGAGCCTCACTCTTTCCCTAGCAAAAGAATTATCCTAATGAAGATTAAGAAAAGCCCTCTCCATAATCTGTGATATAGTTACAGAAGGAAAACTTGCCTTTTAGCACAGAGAGTTGTGGGGTCTTACAAGAAAGGGCAGCTAGGTGGCACAGTGGATAGAATGCTGAGTTTGGAATCAGGAAGACTTTTCTTCCAGAGTTCAAATCTGGCCTGAGACACTTACTGTGTGACCCTGAGTAAGTCACTTAAGCCTGTTTGCCTCAGTTTCTTCATCTGTGAAATGACCTAGAGAAGGAAATAATGGGAAACCACTGCAGTATATTTGCCAAGAAAACCCCAAATAGGGTCATGAAGAATTGGACACAACTGAACAACAACAAAGGGGAAAACACTTCCCCAAATGGTCATTACTATTACCTGCATAATTCAATTTTGAGTAACAGAAATCCCTGAGAAGATATAGTGCTCCTCCACAAAGGGAAGGATGTCAAGATGCTTTTTGATAGGGATACATTTAATGGGTCAGAGGCAGCAAAGTGAAAAAATAAGTGGAATTTTTAGTGAAATTGAAAATTGAAGTAAGGAAAAAGAATGAAAAATGAGTGAATAGGATCACAGCCTTAGAGCTGGAAGAGACCTCAGGGATCACCCAGTCCTGTGTCCCCATTTTACAGATGAGGAAACTAAGGTCTAGAGAAGTTAAATGACTTGTCTAAGATCACACAGAAAGTATCATAGCTAAAATTTTAACCCAGATTTAGAGGACCCCGAATCCCCCACTGCCCTGCCCCCCCCCTACAATTTACCACCATCATTCAGCAGATAGCCTTTCTTCTTTTTTTACTAAGGTGATTGAGACCATCCATTCAAAGCTCCTTCGTCTTCCTCTTCAACACCTTAAAACCATGGCACATTTATACTCGCCCTGGCTTTGCTTCTTTTTATCCCAGAGTTTAAGATGGTTTTTGCAAAGGGTAATCTTTCCACTCATTCACTTAAGTCTATTTCTTTTCCTTTTGTGCTTCGTTGAAAGAGTAACATCTTAAACTGAGCCTTGATGCAAGGGAAAGATTCTAGAAATCTGAGATAAGGAGGGAGTACATTCCAGCCACAGAGTGTGTCTACAAGTCAAGCATCAAAGAAGCATATGTGGGAAAACAGAATTTCATTTTGGTTGGAATGTACAGTGCATAACGGGGAGTAATTTAAAACAAGACTATGAAGGAAGGTTAGAAGTAGGTTGTGAAGGCTCTTAAATTCCAGAATGAAGAATTTGTGTTATATTGAAGAGGTAATAATAATAGCTAGCATCTATATAAAGCACTTTACAAATATTATTTCATTTTATCCTCACAATAACCCTGGGGGATAAATGTTTTTTTATCCCCTTTTGACATATGAGGGGACCCATATGTAAAAGGCAGAGGCTAAGTGACTTTCCTAGGGTCACACAGCTAATAAGAGTCTGAGGGTAGATTTGAATACAAGTCTTCTTGATTCTACATGAGACACTCTTATCTACTCTG
Organism: Gymnobelideus leadbeateri; assembly: GCA_011680675.1. Classification (NCBI taxonomy): domain Eukaryota; kingdom Metazoa; phylum Chordata; class Mammalia; order Diprotodontia; family Petauridae; genus Gymnobelideus; species Gymnobelideus leadbeateri. The sequence goes on along the minus strand of WOXC01007789.1, from coordinate 34,800 downwards.
CCATTTAGCTGCCTCGGGTAACCACCTGAAGGTGGGTTAAACATTGAAGAACTGGAATCATCTTCAGTGTCTTCTTATCTACTTGTTCCTTCTCACGATCCATAGACATATTCAGATCTCTCCTATACTAAAAAATTTTCTTTTACAATATTAGCCCCTCAAAAGCTATCCCCTCTACCCCAATTTGGGATCAAATCCTAGAAAGATTAATCTATACTCTGCTTTGATTTCCTCACTCTCCATTTACTTTTCAACTCTGTGATCTGACTTCCAATTCAACATCATCCTACTGAAACTACTTTACTAAAAGTTACCTTTACCCTTTTAATTTCTAAACCAAGTGGCCTTGACTTTTGAGTAGCATGTGACACTATTGCCCAATTATCCTGTTAGGTTTCTGATTTTTGGCTTCTGTGACAGTATTCTCTCCTGGTTCTCCTCCTATCTGTGTGACCTTTATTCACTTTCCATCACAGGTCCACCCTCCTCCTCCTCTGTTTCCTTAATATGGATGTCTCCCAAAGCTCTGTAGTCAGCTCTCTTATCTCTTCTGTTTTCTCTATACTCTCTCCCTTACTGATCTGCTCCGCTACTACTGATCTTTATGAAGATGACTTCCAAATCTGTGTATCTAGCCCAAACATCTCTTTTGATGAACTTCAGTTCCACATCTCCATCTGTCCACAGGATATCATCACTTTGGTGTCCTTCAGACTCAATTGAATGTCCAAAAGTAGACTTATCTTCCTTCCTAAAGCTCTTTCCTCTAAACTTCCCTGTCCTTCCAGTCACAGATTTTCAAAACCTTGGAATCATCTTTGACTCATACTTCCTACTCACTTCTTAATCAAAATTAAAATCAAAGTCTAGGTTCTAACTTCACGCCACCTTTTGCATCTACTCACTTCCCTTGATTCTCCTTGCCTCCCATCTTTGCTTTGTTCAATCAATCAACAAGTATTTATTAAGTACCTTCTAGGAGATTCTCCCTAAGTTATCAAGTCACTGGATGGCTCAGAAATTTCAGTGGTTATACCTCTATTATCAAATATTACTCAGCCTGGTATTTAAGGGTCCTCACAACTTGCTTCTAATGTACATTTATGGCCTTATTTTATACAATTCCCTTTCATGCTCTGTACATTCCAACCAAAATTCAATGTGTGCATAAAGATGATAATTGAACCCATAGAAACCAATGAGATCACTAAATGAGATGGTTTAGTAAGAGAAGAGAAGATGGCCGTGGACAGATCCATGTTTAGTGGGCATGACCTAGAGGACTATCCAAAGAAGGAGAGTTATGGTCAGACAGGTAGGAGAACTAGGAGAGAGCAATGTCATGAAAACCTAGAGGGGAGAGAGTGATCAATAGTGACAAAAGAAGAGGTCAAGAAGGATGAGGACTGAGACAGACACTAGATTTAGCAATTCAGAGATAATTGGAGACTTTGGAGAGGATAGTTTTAGTTTGATAATGAAGAGGATTTAAAATATTGTGAGAAGGAGAAGCACAATTTCAGAATTAGATGCCTTTCTCAAAAAGTTTAGCCATGAAGGAGAGAAAAAAAATGATGATAGTTAGCAGGGATGGTAGAATTGAGGCAGGGTTTTCTAACGATGGGGAGACTTAGATATGTTTTGTATACATTAGGGAAGGAGCCAGTAGATAAGGATAGATTGAAGATATGAAGGCAAGTGGGAATGATAGTGAAAGTAACCTGCTGGAAAATATGAGAAGTTATGGGATTAAGGGTACATATGGAGGACGGGTCTTGGGAAGAAGAGGGGCTACCTCTTTATGTGAGATAAGAGTGAAGGAGGAGAAAGTGGGGGAAGATGCCTAAATGATGTGAGATGAAGAAGAGGGGAACTCAGAGTGAATGACTTCAATTTTTATTTTGAAACATGAGACCAGGTTTGCAGCTAAAATGGGGAATGAGGTGTTGTGGGAGCATGAAGAAGGGATGAAAAGGTTTGGCACGGCTGCTGTGGTGAGGAGGATAGCAAATCAGTTAGGTAGGTATAAATGGATTGCCTTGCCTCAAGGAGAGTCTGGTTAAGATTATGTAACAAATCATCATAGTTTCCTGATTTTCTCTGTCTTCGTTCAATAGTACATGAATAGGAACAAAGTCACAGATGGTTGGGAGTAACCCAAGGCTAGGTTTTTGCAAGATTTGATCAGTGATGGGATAAGGGAGCTAGGGACTTGATTGTAAAAGATAGTGCTGAATTGAACTGGTTCACCTCTTGGCTAACCAAGAAAAGGAAAAAGAATGAAAAATGAGTGACTAGGATCACAGCCTTAGAGCTGGAAGAGACCTCAGGGAACACCCAGTCCTGCATCCCCATTTTACAGATGAGGAAACTAAGGTCCAGAGAAGTTAAATGACTTGTCCAAGATCACACAGAAAGTATCATAGCTAAGATTTTAACCCAGATTTAGAGGATCCCCGAATCCTCCACTGCTCTGCCCCTGGAGAAAGGAGAAAAATGTAGCAGTGCAGAGGTGATAGTCAGGAAAAGAATTTGGGGGTGGACAGATTCAAGGTCAAGGAGAGAACAAAGAATAGAGTAAAGGATCATAAGACATAGGGAAAGATGTATTAATAAAATATGATCCCAGAACTTAATTTCAGAATTCATGAACATGGGGAATTGAATACTTTAGGGACATGGTAAAATCAAGGGTATGACCATCTCAGTGTGTAAATGAGGTGGAATGGAGGAGGAGGAATGGAGTTTGTCAGTGGAATTCAGTGGAAAACTGAAAGGTTTTTTAGTGGAATGAAGGTCAAGGGAAAAGTGGAAAGAGGAACTGGGAGATTAGGGTGTTTGAGGGATCTATCTATCTGTATGCATATGTATATGTGTGTATATATGTATGCCCATGATTTTCAAATATGTCCCTTCCCACTTTAGAGGATGTTAACAAATGTGAAAACATATGAAATACCTGCCAAATAATGGAGAATTATGCTAGATACTGAAATAAGATACAAAGATTAGGCTCAATCTTATGGGGATTGTATTCTAGTAGGGGGATATGGCACCTATTGAATGAAATAAGCCCACGATGAATGGCAATGGGGGATCCAGGTGGAGTTTCTGCTTGGAGGCTAATGTTGGGTGCGTGTTTCCCTTGCATCACAATCCTTTTGGTTGACTCTTCTGGTCTGCCATACCTCAGGCTCCTTCTAAGGCAAGCTAGTACTTCTGTTAGCTCTTATATATGTTTTTGTGAATTCATATGAGTTCAGTTGCATCAGTTCAGCTGAATAGGCCCTCTTCCACAGATGAATCTTTCACTAATTATGTTTCTCAAATAATTCACGATTTAGAAAGCACTGACCTAGATGGGGGTTACATGTGTGTTTATGTTAATGAGGAAGTGACATTTATGGAGGACTTTCTGGTTTACAGGTACTTTAAGTATATTGTTCCTTCGCTTAATTCACATAGCAATGAAGTAGATAGAATAATATTGCTTTTATAGATGTAGAAAGGGGGACTGAGAAAGGTTAAGATATTTTCCCAGAACTGTACAGTTTAGTAAGTAGTAAAGCTGTGATTGGACCCCTGGCCCCTCAATTCCAAACCCAGTGATCTTTCTGCTACACAATGCCGCCTCCTACAGTGTAGTGAAAATAGGGCTTGGGTTCTTACTCATATGACATCAAGGTTATTTGAGGAGGATATGGATCCCTAAAAATGGCATTAATAAAATCTATTGATAGGGCGGCTAGGTGGCGCAGTGAATAGAGCGCCGGCCCTGGAGTCAGAAGGACCTGAGTTCAGATCCGGCCTCAGACACTTAACCCACACAAACAAAAACCTAGCCGTGTGACCTTGGGCAATTTACTTAACCCCAATTGCCCTAAAGGGGCGGCTAGGTGGCGCAGTGAGTAAGAGCGCCGGCCTCGGAGTTGGGATGACCCGAGATCAGATCCGGCCTCAGAAAATGAGCACCCACGCATAAATTATGACTAGCCGTGTAACCTTGAGCAAGTTACTTAACCCCAATTGCTTTAAAAAAAAAATAAAATCTATTGTTTCTTCCTCCTAAATTATAGGCTCCTTGAGGTCAGGGAACATTTCATACATATTTATATTCCCCTGTGATGTCTAACACAGGTCCTTGAACATGGTAGGACAAACATTTAGGAAGATCTGTTATTTGACTGGCTGCTGGGTGTCTTCTTTCCTATATACCTGGCTTCTAATATGTAAATTTGTCCCCCTTAGCAGAGTTTTCTATGGTGCTTAGCCCCTACGGTTTCTAATCCTCATACTAACCCAAGTAGGGGCAACTAGGTAGCACAGTGGATAGGTCACTGGGCTTGGAGTCAGGAAAACTTATCTTCCTGAGTTCAAGTCTGGCCTCAGTCATTTTACTAGTTGTGTGACCCTTAGTCACTTCACCCGGTTTGCTTCAGTTTCCTCATCTGTAAAATGAGCTGAAGAAGGAAGTGGCAAACTGTCTTTACCAAGAAAACCCTAAATGGGGTCATGAAGAGTCAGACACAACTGAACAATAGCACAACACTAACACTGACCCAGATAACTGAATGCTGGTGAAAGGAGGGTTACACAAGAACAAGAACAGTAATAACAGTATTTTTGTGATGCCTATATTGAGCATTTTACAAATGTTATCACTTATTTTTCTGGAGGGGGGAAGGCAGGGCAGTTGGGGTTAAGTGACTTGCCCAAGGTCACACAGCTTGTAAGTATGTCAAGTGTTTGAGGTCAGATTTGAACTCAGGTCCCCCTGACTCTATTCACTGCACCACCTGGCTGCCTCAAATGTTATCACTTTTGATCATCACAACAACCCTAGGAGGTAGGGACTATTATTATCCCCATTTTGCAATTGAGGAAACTGAGGTAAATATAGATTAAGTGACTTACTTGGGGTCACACAGCTAGCTAAGTGTCTGAGGCTGGAATATTCATCAGTATGGTTGACATTCATTATGGTGGTTCTCCTGAATCAGTTAGAAGAGTAGAGTGGGGACTGTATCACTCACATTCACCCTATAAATGAACAAAGAGAATAACAAGAAATCCCTTTCTCTTCTCTCTCTGGTTACATAGATATACGAGCAGCTACCTGTGAAAGACCTTTCTGGATTCCCTTCGGATCAAAATATGCAAGATGAAGATATGGCAGCGTGTGTCCTTCCCAATAATATCATTATTAATGGAATCACCTATTCCCCTGCATTTAATAGTGAAGAAGAGGACGCTTACAACTTCCTAAAAGTAAAGTCCATTTTTTTCCTATTCACATGCTTGGTTATAAACTCCTTGAGGAGTAATAGTTATTATGCAAAAGATAAAGAGCCAAGTTTAAACTGTCTCTTAGGAGTATTCTGACATGTAACCCCATGTCTGCTCCCTATACCACATTTATCGCTTTAGCCTTTCAAAATTATAATTCTGAACTAATTGATCTGTGTTAGTTCAACCCTTCCTTTGCTATTTAGGCAGGTTTAGAAGTCTTTGCCTCCTCTGGCAAAGGGAGGAAATGTCTCCAAAGGGTCTTATCCCCTTGATAATGGGCATTTATTTATGCTAGGCCCCTGTAAGCATTTTGAAGGTTTTGTTTTTTTCTGTTTACTTAGGTTGAGTCAGTATTTAAATATATTTTTGCAATATCTGGCCTACTGAGTAACTCTGCCCCTCTGGCGTCTAGGGACCATAACCTTCTTATGTTACTGCTTCTGATAGTTGTTGTTGCTCAGGGAAATCAGTAGGCTCCTTCAAGGCAACACACTGACCTCTGTGTGACTGTGAGGAGTGTGGAAGGAGTTAGGGTTGGAAAGCCTAGTTGAACCATTGGTGGGTCTGTGGCTTATTCATCTGGAGCCGATATTTCCTTACATTTCTGCCTGAGGTTCCACCCTTATTAGCATTAGAGCAAACAAACACAAGAAAGAAACATCAGTCATAACAGTTACTATCAAAATAAATTTGATGGATGTCAATAATGTTTTTGAGTTGATGTATTTCCAACTTTCTTTCCAGGATATGGGCTTGAAGGTATTGACTAATGCACAGGTCCAGAAGCCCAATTTATGCCAATTCCATACTCCCCTTGCTATGGGATATGTACCATACGGAGGTAAAACAACAAATCTATTTTTTGTTTTGAGTTGAAGAAAATATGTGATATATCATGTAGAGCTATTTTTCTAACATTGGCTCAAAAATATGATAGAGAATGATTCCAGATGTGGTCAGGGAAGGTAAGTGTTGAGCCGATTTTTCTCTTTCATCATTCTTCCAAGAGGATCATAGGGTCTTAGTTCTAGAACTGGAAGGAACCTCAAAACCCATCATTTTACAGAGGAGAAAACTAGGACTCTGGGAAGCTAAGTCATTATTCTAGGTAATACAGCCCACCAATAATAATGGCTAGCATTTACATAGTACTGGGAGATTTTCAAAATGTGTTACAAATATTATCTCATTTGATCCTCATAACCATCCTGGGAAGAAGCTATTACTGCCTTCATTTTAGAGAAGAGGAAACTGAGGCTTAAGTGACTTGCCAAGGTCACCTAGCTCGTGTCTGAGACTGGATTGGAACTCAGCCTCTCCTGATGCTTTGTTCAGTACTTTATCCACTGCACCATCTAGTTATTTACTAAACAGCCACCAGTGCAAAGGGAAGTAGGACCTGCAAAGAAGTTTAAAAGACAAGGAAAAAAAAGTAAATGAAGATGAGATCAAGAAAAAGAATGAGACAAAAATCATGTTCCCTGCATTGATTTGACCAACTATTCATTATTCATTGAATAACCAGCATTTATTAGGGCATACCTGTCCCAGGTACAGTGTGGAATACAAAGTTATAATATGATCCTAGACTGGGGGATCCTACATTAAGACGGGGAAACAAGATAAAGGCAGCTAAGTGGTGCTGTGAATAGAGAACTGGCCCTGGAGTTAGGAGGACCTGAGTTCAAATTCTTCCTCAGACACTCGACACACTTACTAGCTGTGTGACCTTGGACAAGTCACTTAACCCCAGTTGCCATGCCTTCCCCCCTCTTCCCTCCAAAAAAGATAAACATGTTCCAACAAGTAATGAAAACAAATTTAGAAGACTATATGTAGCTCTAATTTTTATTAGTAGAAATAATAATGACTTGAATTGGTATAGTGTTTTCTAGTTTATAAAGCCTTGTGCTAATAGCAACCCTGAAAAGTAAGCAATGAATGTATTATTGTTCTTACTTTATGGATGAGATACCTCTCAGAGAGGCAAAAGCCAAGTGACTTTTCCATCATCCCAAAGCTATGTGTTAGCACGCAAACGAGTTCAACTCTTTTGACTTGAAGTTCATTGCTTTTTTTCTTTTCTCTATATCTCATTTCCTCATTATTTATTGAAAGCTTTTTATTAAGGGCTTTACACTTCTTTTTTAATCACCTGAAACAGATATTTTGGCATAGTGACTTAACACTTACCCACCTTCCCCATCATATCCTACCACTGCCCTCCAGACTCCTTACTCCAATACCATTGGAGGCTTCCTTTTCCTCTTTGGAAAAGAATGAGTTGAAAATCACCATCTTCCACTATTTGTTGAATTATATTCATTTAGTATCATGTTGACTTTGTCCTGCTCAGTTCCAATGGCTTTATATCACCATTAATGATCATGTAAACATGCAGGCTTGAATAGGAAAGACAATGGCAGAACATTACTAAGAAACAACTAAAAATGTTCTTATTTCCCCAATTGCTCTGTTCTTTGGTCATCTTAAAAGGTCTGTCTTCTTCATCCTGCTCCTCTTAGGTTACCATTGGGAGGAAGATCAGTGACCCAGATCTCATTTTACAGATGAGGATCTGAGGTTCAAGGTGGAATGAGCTTGCCTAAGATCATGAAAGCAATAAGTGAAAGAACTGGAATTTGAATACAGGTCTTTGGACTCCAGCTCCATGCTTTTAGTACTTCTCCAGTAGGCTGGAGATAAAGTGCCTGGGTTTGTCCTCTCATCATTGACTCACAGGATATAGAACATAAAATCAGAATTTGTGCTCTAAAAGCTAGATGACCACTTGTTGGGGATGCCATCAAGGGGGTTCTCAGTCAGGTATGAATTCAACTAGATCTTCTCTGAGGTCTTTTCCAATGGTGAGATTCTCTATTTCCTGGGACCCTAAAACTTTCTCTTCTCCTTTGGGATTGGCAGGGCAAAGAAGCAGCATGTAAGGAGTCGTTTATTTAGCAGGCAGAAGCAGACCCAAGAACCCAAGACTGAATCCTTTCATCTAATTAGATTGACCCACTTTTTTTCACCGTCCTATTTTTATTTTGGCCTTTTTTGGGGGGAGGGGCAATTCAGGTTAAGTGACTTGCCCAAGGTCACATGGCTAGTAAGTGTTAAGTGTCTGAGGCCAGATTTGAACTTAGGTCCTACTGACTCCAGGGCTGGTACTCTATTCACTGCACCACCTAGCCACCCCCTTTTCATCTTCCTCTTGATCTCCAGTTATCTGCATATACTTCCCTGGTTTCTGGGCTATCTGTCTCCTTAAGAGAGGGGAGAGAGTTTAATTTATTTAATTTAACTTTTTTTTTATAATTTAATTTATTTAGAAGCAGACACAAGCATACAAGACAAATAAATACCAGGCATAAACACCTAATGTAAAATTTATATAATTAAACTAATATATGATTTGACTTACATAATTAGACATTGTATAATTATGTCATATAATTATATTTACATAATTAGACTAATTATATAATTAGACTTACTTAGACTGTTTCTACTTGCCACTGAATTCTAGATGTATCCCTACATTGGCCTGACCATTGCCTTTCTGTGAGATGACTGGTTCCAAGTTCTCTAATTACTAAGAATGAACTTTATTTTTTACCACCTCTTCTACTTTCTTTCTTTCTTTTTTCCTTCCTTCCTTCCTTCCTTCCTTCCTTCCTTCCTTCCTTCCTTCCTTCCTTCCTTCCTTCTTTCCTTCCTTTCTCTCTCTCTCTCTTTTTTTTTTTTTTTTTTTTTTGGAGGGAGGAAGGTAGGGCAGTTGGGGTTAAGTGACTTGCCCAAGGTCACAAGGCTAGTTTTTGTGTTAAGTGTTTGAAGTCAGATTTGAACTCAGGTCCTCCTGACTCCAGGGCTGGTGCTCTATTTACTGCAACACCTAGTCGCCCCATCTCTTCACTTTCTAAGAAGTTTGAGGCTATCCTTCTTTCCTTATAGCTTCTCATCATCATTCACTCTCTTTCCTCTAAACCCACAAGAGGTATACTTTTACCTTTACTTCTGTACCTTTGATCACCTTGCCTCCCACCCCTTTGTACCAGTGGTCTTTTTCTTTCCATCAACTTCTTGCCATTTACCTTCATGATCAGATCTTCTTAAGGCACCCTCAGTTTACATATGGGTCTTCTCAAATAAACTATCCAAGATGTACACATGAAAATTAATTGAAGGAGGAAAGAACAGTGAATAAAACCCCTTAGAGAGAGTTCTTTTAGGCATCAACCTTTTATTTCAATCAATTTAATTCTGCATTTCAAATTATTGCCTTTTTAATGTATGTGTGGCTAGCCTCAAGTTTTCTGGATTTGAACTACCCCATACCCCAAAGAGTCTTTTTTTCCCATTATCTTCCTGTCTTATCTAGCCCATCTCTATCTTCTCCTTCATCATTAAACTTGAAAAACTTGTCTCTACCTAATTTCTCCATCTTGTTACTATCCACTATCCTCAAACTCTAACAACCAAGCTTCCACTCACATTATTCTGTTGAAAATAGTCTCTTAAAACCCATCAACCATCCCTTAATTTCCAGGTTCAATGTTCTTTGACCTCTCTTTAGTTTTTGCCATTGTTGACACCCTTCCATTTTCACCACTCCTATCCTCCGTGGATTCTCTCTCCTCTCTCGGTTTTAGAGACACAGTACTCTTCCAATTCTCTTTCTACTTCTCTGGCTATTCTTTTCTTAGCCGTTCCCTGATCCTTAATGTCCCTCTCTGCTGTTTTCATTGGCAGTCCCATTCACTGTCATAGATTCAGTTATCATCATCATGCAGAAGACCACCAAACCTATCACCAGTTCTAGACTCCTTTCTGAACTCCAGACCCATACCTTCAACTAACGATAGTATATTTTCTTTTGGTCATCCCACTGACTCTGCAAACTTAGCATGTTCAAAATCAAGCTTATATCCTTCCTTCTAAACCTGCTCCTCCTTTCTGTCTGTGGCACTATCAAATTCTGTCACCTAGGTTCTTATTTTCGTATTATTTTATATTCCTTTCTCCCTCATTTTTCATAGTCAGTCAACAATAAATTCCTCTTTTCCTTGGCTTAGGTTTAAATCCTACCTCTTACATACACATGGCGTGGGTGACCTCTTACACATACCAACTATGTGACCTTAGACAAATCATTTATCCTGTCACTGCTCTAGAAAATTCTCTAGGACCATAAGAAGTTTCCTCATCTGGGAGTTCTATATATCAATTAAATCATAAGTCTAGTCCCTATATCTAATGCCTCTGTAATAAATTGCATCTGATTTCCAGGGGCCTAGTCTGGTTTAAGTGCAAAGGTTTATCCCTAGCAGGCTTTTCACTTGGTGTTAAATTCTGTGGTCATGGCAACCCATGAGGAAAAAAAAAGAAAAATGCAAAATGGCTCGATTTCAAAAGATGTGACCCTGTTTTGCTTCTACAGTAACAGAAGGAGAATGGCAGAAAGGGGGACGAAGGGTATTAAGAATCATGCATTATCAAATTTCCTACAAACTTTCATTTAATTGTTGAATCTTGAAATGTGAAATTCTTGTCCAGTGACCAGGGAATGGGCATACTGTTAGAGGAGCTGAATTGTATCAATTTTGACTTTTTTAATATAAATGAAGCTGGAAAAAAGAAGGAAGTTTAAGCTAAATAGTAGATTCACAGGTTCTGTGAAGGCAAATAACAAGATTGGTACAGTTGAAGGTCCAAAGGCAACAAAAAACATAATTTCATGGAATTCTTGGTCATCTTGTATTACTGAATTCATGCTAAGTATTTTCAAAAAGAGCTTCATGAAAATAAGTATGTGATGTGCACACATCTGTTGTACATAATCAAGAAGCAGAAAAAGTATATCAAGAATTTCAGAACTTTCTTGGGGTGGCTAGGTGGCGCAGTGAGTAGAGCGTCCTGAAGCCAGAAGGACCTGAGTTCGGTTGCGGCTTCAGACACTTAACGCACACACAAACAAAAACCTAGCTGTGTTTTTTTTTAAGGGCAAGTTACTTAACCCCAATTGCCCTCCAAAAAGCAAAAAAAAAAAAAGAATTTAAGAACTTTCAAATTAAATTAACATAGACCTTGATACATAATAACTACAGTCCATGAAGGCCAAGAATATGTTGGAAAATATGGATCAGGAATGAGAGAGGCCAAAATCTTGCCTTATTCCTATGCATGATGAATACTTTCTTGGAGAAAAGAATCAGAAGCCATGATATGTGTCAAGCAATAAATGACATCACACCAAAAAATAAGCTTGATTAGATTTTAGCAGATAGTAAATGATTCATTACTGATATCATAGTCGTTTCTAAATCATTTTCTTGGAGGAGCTATAAAATGAGACCACGAACTTGTTAGTGCAAAGATCAAAATGAGTGAAAAGTTAGAAAAATGAAATAAGAAAAATATATGGTGCACAATTAAAACAATTTCATGCTGACCTATTTAGTTGAGTTATTGAGGCTAAAAAAAAATTGGGATAGTGATGAACAAAAGGGACATAGACATTGATGACAGTAATTTCATACAAAACTTTAACCATTGTAGAATCAATTACCATAACAAAAGCTCCAAAAGAGACTGAAAAGGATTTTAATCAGCAAGCACTTGGCTAATGTGGCAAGCAGAGAGATGGGGCAGCCAAGAGTAGCACAGGTTTAGAATATAAACTATTTGTAAGCTCTTGCAGAGAAGGATGGTGGAAAATTATGAATACAATTACTTTTTTTAAAGCTAGAAAGAAGTTTCTTGTTGTTCAGTTGTTTCTGTCATGACCTCATTTGGGTTTTTTGGGGGGCAAAGATTGGGTTGCCATTTCCTTCTCCAGCTCATTTTACAGATGAGGAAACTGAGGCAAAGAGGGTTAAATGACTGACTTGCCCAGGGTCACACAGCTAGTAAGTGTCTGAGGTCAGATTTTAATTTAAGAATATGCCTCTCAATCATCTGTGTCATCTAGCTGACCTAGAAAGAAGTGGTGAAGGACAAAATCAGTTTAATAAGGATTGCCTAATTTAAGATCTAAGGAAAGTCGTCTTGAGGGTGTTTGAAGGTGAAAGTGGAAGGAAGACAACAAACAGAAGAAAAACAGAAAAGATCTGCAAAATATTTTGTCTCAAACTCTTTTCACCATCAAGGATAGCAGGACGATCATACCTGTACTCTAATATCACAGATTTGATTATTGAGGAGGTAGAAATAACATGAAAAAGGGGCGGCTAGGTGGCGCAGTGAGTAGAGCGATGGTCCTGGAGGCAGAAGGACCTGAGTTCGGATCTGGCCTCATACACTTAACACACACAAACAAAAAACCTAGCTCTGTGACCTTGGGCAAGTTACTTAACCCCAATTGCCCTCCAAAAAAAAAAAAAAAAGGCAAAATAACATGAAAAAGAATAAAGATGAGAAAAACAGATGTATTAGACAACATAGAAGAGATCTTTCCTGGAAGCAACATGATTATTAGGGTGTTGAGGGATTGATTTACAAGGAGTCTGAAGAAGAGAAAAATATCAAAGGTATAGGGGAAAAAATCTCAGATCTAATTACTATCCTCCATACCTTCTAAATAAAAGGTGACTGAGAAACTGTAGCTCATCTACATAAAATTTTCTTTCTTTAAAATAGCAATAATAAAATTTACAATTTATAATTATAATAAAACTTTTTCATCAATATAAAATTTTATCAGAATCATCTTGAGGCAAAATGAAGGCACCGTTGATAAGGAGAATAATGGAAAAACAGACTTCCACGTGCAACATTCCATAGTAGAATATCACTTAATCATCACACAAAAGTGTGGAGAGTATAAAATTTTTATTAAAAATGCAAAATTGCATTTATTGCTCATTTACTATTTTAAAAACATTTAATTTGGTAAAGCATAATGCTTCTTTAATGACTTCCTAGAGCAAGGTGCCCTCCAGACAAAAATAAAAAAATACACAAGATTCTTGGAAAGAGAAATAATCCTGTTCAACTCTCCTCTGATTGTTAATATCAGCCAAGGCATTAAACAGGGAGAAGTATGCTTGCCAAAAGTGTTTGCTACTGTCATGGTTAGTCAGTGAGGGCTTCCCTATCCATTATAAAGTTCTCCGAATGTCCTTCAGATTTCAGCTCATATGTTACTGCCTTCATGAAATCTTTATGATTCTATTGATTAGTAAGGTACTTTCTTTTCATTCCCAAATTTAAATCTTGCCTCCAGTGTTTGCTGCTTGTATGGTTTCAAGTAAGTAATTTTATTTCTCTAGGCCTTAGTTTCCTCATCTGTAAAATGAAGGGGATTGGACTACATAGCCTCTAAATTCCTCCTAGCTCTATATCTATGGCTCTGGGAACCACTTTGTTCTGTACTTCTTATCACATATATCTATTATATATCACATATTTGTATTTGTATTGTAACCATCATGTCGTTTTCCTTTCCTCAGGAAGGACTTAGGTCCTTGAAGATAGGCGCCTTGTATAAATCTTATGTGATCCACTCTTATGTTTCACACAGTACTTGGCACCCATTGTACTTAGTAGGACATAGCCATTAAATAAGTATTTAGTCAAGAATTTAAAATTTTTATTTTTGTAGCTCCTGCTGCAGGTATGGCAAGACTGTCATCTGTACCAGGATTTCACTCAGAGGCTGTGATTCTGGAAGAACAAAGGGGCCCAGCTGAGAATGCAAGAATGTATTTCCCTGAGACCTGGATCTGGGACTTGGTGCCATCAAAGTAAGTAGTTTACTATATTTCTTTCACGCGAAGTACTTGGATTCTCCCGGATTTTCAGTTCACTGAAATTTTCTTTGGTTCCTGGTCCTTTTCAGGACAAATCCAAGCCAAGCATTGTACAGACTCACTAGTCTACCTATCTCCAAGATAAGCATTTCTGAGTTAATTTGGTGCTTTGAGCTCCCAGCAAAGAAACATGGGGACCAGAGTCTAGAGACTAAAGAAAAGGAATGACATTTAGAGGATTCGGATAGCTCTGGGTGTTCAGCTGTGTAGGAACACAAAACAAAGGCTGTGCTTAGTACCTAATGAGCACAAATAATTAAGTAAACAATGAAGGAAGTACCAGATAGTATATTTCATTTCTCCCTCTGGATCTAGCAGGCACTAGGTAAGATACTCTCAGCATCAAGGGCAGGGGCTGTCTCTCTAATGAGGAAGTTCTCTTAGCCCTTGCTCAGTTACATGTGTTTTAAAAAATCAGTTTAAAAGTATGTTGTTCTAGGGGTGGCTAGGTGGTGCAGTGAATAGAGCACTAGCCCTGGAGTCAGGAGGACCTGAGTTCAAATTTGGCCTCAGACACTTAGCACTTACTAGCCATGTGACCTTGGGCAAGTCACTTAACCCCAATTGCTCTGCCCTCCCCAATCCAAAAAAAAAAAAGTATGTTGTTCTCATCCTGGCTTCATTTGTCCTGGGTGTGAAAATTACTAGTTATGACTGCTGACCAGTGACCGCATCTGGCCTAATTTTACAGAACTCCACACAATTCATAGGCTCTGCTATGACTGACAGGCTGAGAGCAAGTATAGAATGAGCCACATCAGGACATCCAAATATGGTGATAATCTCCTTTGGCAGAACCATATTTTCCAAAGAGTTTAAGGATGATCATAAATCATAAAAGTTAGGTTTCCAGATGTAAGGACTAGGCAATATGGTCAGAGATAGAGGAGAAGGTGTATAATTAAATTTCTCTTGTTTTTCTACCTCAAGCCCTGGTTTACCAGACCTAGTAATCAATTACTTCCTGTTGTTTTCATTGTTCCCTCTCTCTAGTTCACTGGGTGAGGCCGAATTGGTAGTGAAAGTCCCTGATACCATCACTAAGTGGAAGGCCGGAGCATTCTGCCTGTCGGAAAACACTGGGCTTGGAGTCTCCCCTCCAGCCTCTCTCATCGCCTTTAAACCTTTCTTTGTTTCTCTCACCCTTCCTTATTCTGTGATTCGTGGAGAGGCCTTCACCCTTAAGGCCACTGTCTTCAACTACCTAACTCACTGCATCCGGGTAAGAGACTTCCCTACATGGGGGCAAAGGGAGGATGTAGAGGGAATGAGCAATGGCCTAAAGCAATCACCACCTAACCTGGATCTCAGTAGTTCTCACTGGAGTGCCCATATTGTGATCCTTCAGGCTTTTGCTTTCCTACATTACGTGCTCCAATGTCACGGTGCATATGTGATCCCCGAAATATTGATAAGTGGCTAAGCATCTGTGACTTTGGTCAGAAATTATTCAGTTATGAAGGGCATGGATGTACTTTGGGAAACTTTCTGTGTACCATCTATAATCGTGATATCAGCTCCCCACTTGAAGGCCCCATATTCATAATAAGCCAAAAGACATTTTTTCTTAAAATAGGAAAACAAAGCATATACTCTTAAATGAGCAAGTATTAAACCTCAAACCTTATATAAATGTATACATCTACAGAATCCTCGACAGTCCCAAATAGTTCCTCTCTAGCTAAGACTTTGTGAGGAGTTATTTACTGAATGCTCTTAGCCAGGAGCTCTTAGTGTATTTCTCTCTCTGTCATTCCCCATTTCCCCTTAATGTTGACAGATGGCTGTCTTTATGCCATAGGCAAATAAAAGGAGAAGCTTTAAAGGTTCTGTCTTTTAGCATAATCTATAATAAAATATATATAAAAAGGCAAAGAGGGAACTCTGAAATTTTCTTTGTAGGCATACCCAGGATGGCTGCTATCATGGGTTCTTAGATCTGCTTTACTAGGATAGCTGTTTAAGGGGTCAACAGTCTTTTTAAATTACATTTACACATTAAGAGGAAAAGTCAGCACCCTGAACTTCAGAGAAAATAGAAGCAGAGAAATAAAGACCAACAGACTCTGACTGCCTGAATCAATTATACACTTTACACACATCCCTGTATTGAGAAAGCCTTTACATCTGAGCAGTCAGGGAGCTCTGAACATTTGGCCACTCAGAATCTCGACCAGGGAATCACAAGATCCTTCTCATAAGTGAGCCCCCAAAATACCAGCTCAGAGTATATATAAACTTCTCAGAGCCAGAGGATATCACAACCCTCGTGACTCAGTGCCTAATTAGAAATTAGCAAAAGGTGTGAAAGCCTTCCTACAAGCAAGCGTGCCCTAATGTGCTCTATGTGAGACCCATTAATGGGCAGGGAAGATCTTAAATCCTATTAACATTACAGCAGGAGTTTCATTCTCCCTACTCTAATAATATAGACCAGATCAGGGGTGACCTCTCCTTTGGGGCTGTCCTTGACAGTGCTTATAATAATAGCTAGCGTTTGTGATTTACAAAGCCCTTTACATACTTTTCATTTCATCCTCACAACAACCCTGGGAAGTGAGTGCTATTATTATTACACCCATTTTGCAGATGGGGAAACTGAGGCAAACAGCATTTGTCTGTCTATCTGTCTGTCTTTTTATTTCTCTGTTTGCTTTACTAGCTGTGTGAATTGCCCAGGGTCACATAGAGAGTAAGTTTCTGAGGCAGAATTTGAACTCAGGTCTTTTCTAACTTTAGATTCACTGCTTTATCCACCTAGATGCTCATATATCTCTTCAGGTTGCTTCTATTCTCCTAGAGAGATTCAGTGGAAAAGCAAAGGAAAAGGCAATGCTAGAATAATGGACACTAGCAAAGAGATGCACTGAGGGATATTTTTATAATCATCTTGATGATTGGATGGAGGGATATGTAATTTTGGTAGCTAGATAGCATGTTGGGTGAAATGCTGAACCTGGAATCAGAAAGGCCTACTTTCTTTCTTTTTCCCTTCAACTTTTATTATTGATTTATATACTTTTTAGCGTTCAATTTTTAAAATTTTGAGTTCAGAATTTTCTCCTTCCCTCCAGTTCCTCCCCTACTCATTGAGAAGGCAAACAGTATGATATCCATTATACATATGAAGTCTTGCAAAACATATTGCCATATTAGCAAGGCCTGATTTCAAATCCTAGTTCTGGCATTTACTAGCCTTGTGACTTCATCTCTTCTCTTGGCCTCAGTTTCCTAATCAGTAAAATGGAGATAATTATGGGCTGCACTTCATAGAGTGGTTGTGAGAATCTGGGATAACACGTGTAAAGTGCTATTTAAATGCTGTTATTTTTTTAAATATTGGGTTATTTTTAAAAATCAGATCTGTTTCACTGTTCTATAGGGAATGTCCAGTGAGGGCAGTCCCTCCACCAAGGTGTATCAGTGTCTCTTCTGCAACTTTGAGTCTTAGGGAGATAACCAGGCACTGAGAGGAAGTGCATGGCCAGTATGTGTCAGCAGGGGTCAGGAGTGCCTAATTCCTAGGATGGCTCACCACACTACCTTCCAAGGCTCAAGTTAGAGCTGGTTTCTGAACCACTGACATTAAACTTCTATGTTTTTCCTTTTTGGAGGGCAGTTGGGGTTAAGTGACTTGCCCAGGGTCACAGGGCTAGTTTTTGTGTTAAGTGTCTGAGGCCAGATTTGAACTCAGGTCCTCCTGATTCCAGGGGCAGTGCTTTATTCACTCTGCCACCTAGCTGTCCTGACCTTAAACTTCCTTAATTCTAATTTCTCAAAATATAATTTCTTGTGTTTTGTGCTATAAATGCTAATAATACTAACACAAAACTCATGATATCTTAATGTGATATTTTATAATTTTCCTGCAACTTAAATTTTTCTCAATAAAACAGGTTGCCTGATTAAGTCAGTCAATAGCATTTATTCTATGCCAGGCACTGTTCTAGGCACTGGGGATACAAATACAAATGGAAAGGAAGACGGTCCCTGTCCTCAGTATAGAGCTTATGATAGATTAGATACATAGATAGACAGACAGAGATGGATAAATTGATGGATGGATGGATGGATAGACAGACAGGTAGGTAGATAGATAGATAGATAAACAGATAGATTATAGAGCTTATATTCTAGAACAGAGCTGAAAAGGGGAGTGGGAAGGTACCCAGATCATGAAACAGTGGTAAAGTCTAGAGAATCAGAAGCAAATCTGAGAAAAGAATGGAAGGTGACTGTCCTGGGACCCTTCCTCAAAATGTAAGTTCTGGGAAGAGAGTGAGATTAGGAGCCATAAGAGTGGAGGAAAGTTGGGAAAGTTAGGTGGCACAGTGAATAAAGCACTGGCCCTGGAGTCAGGAGGACCTGAGTTCAAATCTGACCTCAGACACTTAACACTTACTAGCCATGTGACCTTGGGCAATTCACTTAACACCAATTGCTCTGCCTTCCTCCCTCCAAAAAGACCAAAAAAAAAAATAGTAGAGGAAAATCTAGGATATGAATATAGTTGAAGCATGGTAGTGAAGTCCCAAGAGACAGAAGAGAAGCAAACTATTTATTTTAATGCAATTATTTATACTCTCTGTGGTCCTGTGAATTCTAAGACCCAACTAATCCGGCAAGCTCTTATGTCTCCAGCTCTAATCCCCACAGACCTTTTGATTTAGCCTAGACCTAAATGTCGACTATCTTTCTATGTTTTTAATTCACTAATTTTTTTCTGTCTGTTCACCCTACTGTGGTCTTCAGGTTAAAGTGCAGCTGACAGACTCTTCCACATTCTCAGCTATTCCCAAGGAAAAAGGTGACGTGTCTCCCTGTGTCTGTGGAAATCAACAACAAACGTTCTCATGGGCTGTGACTCCCAAATCATTAGGTAAGTGATTCAATGTCCTTGAATCAATCTGTCAGCATTTATTAAGTGCCTACTGTGTACCAGGCATTGTGCTAAGCACTAGGATACAAAAGGAGGCAAAAGACAATCCCTGTCCTCAAGGAGCTTACAATCTAAAGGGGGATAAAACATGTAAACTAATATATAGAAACAAGCCAGATACAGTATAAATAAGAAATAATTAATAGGAAAAGGCACTAGAATTAAGAGAAGGTGGGGAAGGCTTCCTTTAAAAAATGAGATTTTAGTTGAAATTTAAAGGAAGCCAGGAAAATCAGCAGATAGAGTTAGTTGAGAAGGGAGGGTTTTCCAGGAATGGGGAACAGCCAGAGAAAATGCCTGAAGCTGAGAGATGGAGTGTTTTGTTTATAGAACAGCCAGGAACTCAGTGTTACCAGATCAAAGAGTACATGTTGAAGAGTCAGGTCTAAGGTAGAGCTTATCAAGGGCTTTGAATGCCAAACAGAACATTTTGTATTTGTTCCTGGAGGCCATAGGGAGCCACTGGAGTTTCTTGAGTAGGATAGGAAAATCACCTTAGTGACTGATTTGAGGATGGACTGGAGTGGAAAGAGACTTGAGGCAGGTGGACCCACTGAAGGCTCTTGGAGTAGTCCAGGTAAGAGCCACAAAGGAGTGGCTCTCAAGGTGTAGGAAGAAGGGAAAAGGATACAATGGAAATGTAGATGACAGGGGCAGCTAGGTGGTACAGTGAATAGAGCACTGGCCCTGGAGTCAGGAAGACCTGAATTCAAATACGGCCTCAGACACTTAATAGAAAACTAGCCGTGTGACCTTGGGCAAGTTACTTAACCCCAGTTGCCTTACCTTCCCCCTCTAAAAAGCAAAAAAAAAAAAAAATGTAGATGATGTAAAAACAAAAAGATGATGATAAAACTTATTTTGAAAAAATAAAGGAGAAAATAACATTCTCAATTATGTACCTATATATACAAATGTAAAATTTTAATGACTGGTTAAGCCATTTAACCTCACTAGGCCTTCTTCCCTTACCTGTAAAACAGAAATTATAATAATTACACTATCTACCTCCTCAGGTAGTTATGAGGACAGTTCTTTCCAAGCTGTAAGTGCTGTGGAAATGGAAATTGTTATTCTTTCCAGAGGCAGAGGAGTATACTGACAAGAATGCTAGGCTTAACATCCAGAGACCAGATCCATACCCCAGGACCACCAATAATTAACAAGTCCTTTTACCACTCCTAGTCTCAGTTTTATCATTTGTAAAACAGGATTATAGTACTTGCTCTACCTACCTATGTCTTTGGACACAGTGAGTTGGTATTAATAGTAACAATAATATTAATATAACCTGGGGTCTCAGCATGCCCTGGAAACTGATCCTGAGGCAGGAAAGTGTGGAAATGAGAGGATATGGGGTGGTAGAGAAATGTGCTCATCTCTATTTGTCCCTTTTTTTTTTAAAGGAAAGATTACTTTCATTACGAGTGCAGAGGCAGTGGAGTCCCAAGAACTGTGCCATAACGAGAAGGTTATGGTTCCTGAGAGTGGAAGGAAGGACACAGTCATCAAAGATTTGTTAGTGGAGGTATGTCAGTAGCATATTCCCGTGAGCTATGTTACATCCTAGGGACAGCATCAAGATGACCACAAATCCCTTGCTAATGCCCTTAGCCTTTAAGTAAAAAGAGACGGTCATTTCAGTCTCAGTTCTAATTAGC
This sequence comes from Gymnobelideus leadbeateri, assembly GCA_011680675.1. NCBI lineage: Eukaryota > Metazoa > Chordata > Mammalia > Diprotodontia > Petauridae > Gymnobelideus > Gymnobelideus leadbeateri. The sequence goes on along the minus strand of WOXC01007789.1, from coordinate 14,101 downwards.
TCAGCCACTAATCGGCTTTAAGGACTTGGCATGTTATCTCTACACTCTCTCTCTTGCTCACCTCCCCCATCCAATTGGTTGTTAAGTTCTGTCTAGCACAGTATCTTTGATATTCATTCATTTATCACAGGCATAGGAAATGCCCTCTTTTCCTTTCTCACAGCTGCCTTTCTAGAACAAGCCCACCTGAATTATTGCAATAGATTTCCTCCCAGATTGATCTTCCCAAATATATAGATCCAGTCATGTCATTGCTCTGCCTGAATGCCTTCAGTGACTTTTGGTGGCTGTGTGAGTGAAGTTCAAATTCTTTCTCCTAGCACCCTCTGGCAGTATCCTGCCTTCTATGTAACCTGCAAACTGCATCACTCATCACACCATGGCTAAGCCCTACTCTTTCATGTTTCCAGTTTTTCATACTGTTTTTTACACCTGAAGAACACTCCTATCCTTTTGCTCTCCTCACCTATCAAAACATTCCAAATATTGTCTTTCTCACTACCTGTCTCATCTGGAACCTGATAGAATTCCTTTAAGGAGGGGTAGGGACAGACTGGTGACAGGCTTTTCCCAATGTCTCATAGTTAGAGGGATCAATTTATAAAAGGTTCAGAGGCTGTAAATCAAAGTACTCAAACTTATACCAAGAAACAAGTGTACCGCGGCCATAAACATCACAAAAATCATAATCCCGTGCTTCCTTCAACGTCAAAAGTTGAACAAACTTAGTTGAGTAGAGCCATGATCTCATACACTCCTTCAGGAAGCAAACCTCATTAAATGTAGGTAAACTAAGTCAGGTTACAAATTAAACCTCCATTGAGAGGGTTTGGAATGGAATGATTGAGAAGGGAGATTTACATGTCACCAAGGCAACCAAGAAAACTCAGTGTTAGGGAAATCCTTCCTTACATAGTTAGCTAGGTTGCTGATAAGTAGCTAGATCATTTTAGGAAGCTTAAACTTCCATTTGGCTTCTACTAGGGGGAATGTCAAAAAGTTAGTATTATTACATAAGTCAAGTTTTTATCAGGTATGGTTAATATAAATAGAAGACAGACTTTCAGTTGACCAACAAGTTCAGGAAGAATGGTCCTGATTCCTGAAGAATAAATTAAAGGAACTTGGACATACCTCTCTTGCAGACAAACATTAATACCATGAAACATCAAAGCCAGATGATCATCAGTATTAAATAACATAAAGTCTTCTTGTAACTCACTCCCAATGTCATTTAATCACAATATTTCATCCTGAGTCCCAGCTGTCACATGTAGTTATCTGGTCCCTGAAAATATCTTTCCTTGGAAATTCTGGAATAGACCTTATTTTCAGGGCAGGTCTGGAGGGGGTTCCTTCAGATCTGCTTTTCTGACTCTAAGTCACTTATAGAGATTCCTAGGTAATTCTGCTAAAAATCTGCCAGGAACAAAGACTTAACACAGTTTAGTACAACATCCTAAATTTGGTTTTCCATTGCATAGTTCATGTGGTGAAAACTAGCTTAAACCTTATGGAGTTAATTCGACCAACAGCAGAGCTTTAAGAAGAATATCAAACTAGCTACCTGAAAGTTCAGAGAATTTCAGTTTCCCCTTACCACTTGATCTATCTTTACCCAAACCCTGTTCCATGACATGAACAATTCCTTCAACAGGATGATGGAAAAATATTAAAATTATCTATGAAGCCCTAACTTAAAAAATGAGCCCTTCTGTCTCAATATCAGACAGACTCTAAAACAGGGAAAACCATGATTTAAAACTTCCCAATTTTATATATAAAATTCCAAATCCAATTTTGAGAACAATTTATCAAGACACGCTCAAAGCCTGTATATCCCATTAGAAACATTTGGAAGCTAATCATATATTTATCCTAGTTCTTAGAGAAAACAATCTAATCTTGTTGCTTTTTCAAAATGAAACTTACTACTCCATTAAAATTTTATTAATTTACATCTTCATCCGATTCCCTCCCTTTTGAGGACATATATTACCTTTGTATCATACTGAGAGAATGAGATACTTTAAAGATCTAATCTTATATATGAACATATAAGTATTAGCAAGGAAGAGGCAAGCCTAAGAATCTGTATATCTAGTTGCTTGGGATAACCACAGATTACAACTGAGAGTGGTGAGATGCTTCATACATGCATTCTACTTCTTTGCCAACAACTTCTCTCACAGAGTTGCTAAGATCTTATGACCCTGACCAAATAGAAAGTCCCAAGGAACCTCACAAATAAGAACAATGTAAGAAGTTTGAAACTTTTTCCCTCCAAAAAGTAAATTATCATTATCTACTTCAAAGTGAAACACACCCAATTAAATACTTACTCAGCCTCCATGTTGTCGGAAAGACTTCAAGTTTATTCTAAGCAACCACCAGGGAGATGCTACTACTGCTCACTGGACTTGTTAGTCACAGGAAGGAACCCCAAGATCTAAAATAGTTTTAGAAAGAAATTTATTTGTTCATTTGGTAGAAGAAAACTGAAAGAATGTTCTCTCCCCAGCCTCTGCAAGGTTTACATTATATAAGGGTTCTGAGAAGAGTACCCTTAGGAACAACATAAAGCAGTTAAGCTATTTTGTATAGAGTGAAGTCTCCAAACAACTGAATCCATTGAGATTTAAGCACAGCCATTCAAATTTGGGGAACCCACAACACAAGCATTGGGTGAACCCAAGACCTAGGTGGGATCCAAGCATTCGCTGTAAATATCTGGTTTCCCTGGGAGTATCTCTGAGGTCAGCTAATTTCTAGCAATATCAAGCTAAATTCAAACAATATTGATAAATAAGGTTTTCCAAACAATATAATAAAATATTTCCCTAAAAAAAAAAAAGCCTGCCCTCATCTGCAAAGTTGGTAAAGATTTTTTTAAACCCTCAGATTTCAGGCTGGGTCAGTTGGATACAGGAACAGGAGTTCAAACTCAACCTCAGATACATACTAGATGTGTGACTGGGCAAGTCATTTAAACTCTGTTTGCTTTAGTAAAGAGAGGAATGGGGTCCAGATTGAGTGAGATGTTAGTCCTACTGTACTTTGTCCTGATCACTCTAGAACTGGAGTACTATTTTCAATCTGCTAATCTAATTTAAGTAGTAATACTGGCAAAAGGGATGGTGGCGATAGGTTATTGACTAGGATAGTAAAGGTCCTTAAGACCATGCTGTATGAGGAACTGGACTGGAGATTAACCTACTGAAGGGATCACTACAGTGAGACATGATAACCAAATTCAAATATTTGAAAGGTTTATTTGAAGGGTTATCATGTTAAAAAGTGATGAGATTTATTCTGTTTAGCCCCAGAGGGGAAAACCAGGAACAAATGGGGAAAATGCAAAGAGGTAATTTAGGCTTGATGGGTGTGTGTGTGTGTGTGTGTGTGTGTGTGTGTGTGTGTGTGTATACTTTCTTTACAATGTTATTTCATTTGATCCTCACAACAACCCTGGGGAAATAGGGGCTATTGTCCCCATTTTACAGATGAGGAGGCTGAAGCTGAGAGATGTTAAGTGAGTTGTCTAGACTCACACAAAGGTGGATTTGAACTTAGACCTTCCTAACTCTAGGTCCCATACTCTAACCACTGTGCCATCTTGTTGACAATAGTCAACAAGTAAAAGACTGGTTGACTACTTTTTGGAAATGTAGAAGGGATATGGTGGTTTGGACAGAGTGGACTCTCAACTCCCTCCCAATTCTGAGATTCTGTGATCCTGTGTGACTTGACTTTTTTTTTCTTTTTGGATGGAGGAAGGCAGGACAATTGGGGTTAAGTGACTTGCCCAAGGTTACACGACTAGTAAGTGTTAAGAGTCTGAGGCCGAATTTGAGCTCAGTTCCTCCTGACTCCAGGGCTGGTACTCTATTCACTGTGCCACCTAGCCACCCCAACTTGATGATTTTTTAGGGGTTCTTCTGGCTGCAGAATGCTGTTTCTAATTTACCAGCACATGGCGCAAGGTAAAATTTATCATGAGAGAAATTTCACAGTTTGTTTCTTTTCTTTTTTTGCTTTTCTGGAGGGCAATTGGGGTTAAGTAACTTGCCCAAGGTCACATGGCTAGGTTTTTGTTTGTGTGTGCGTTAAGTGTCTGAGGCCGGATCCGAACTCAGGTCCTTCTGACTCCAGAGCAGACACTCTACTCACTGCACCGCCTAGCTGCCCCTCACAGTTTATTTCTTACCTTTAAGTTATTATTTTTTTCACAGACTAAACACTGGTCCAGGTTTATTTAGAGCTTATTAATTTTCTTTATCCTCTTATTTATTATTTAGCCATATTTTTCCTCTTCTCTTTCTTCCTTTCCTTTCTTCTTCTTTGCTCAGAGCTAACAAAATGATAGGAAGAGTGCAACCTCCTTTGATACCAATTCCTGGAATGGAGAAGAAGCATTTATTCAGCCAGTCAACAAGCATTTATTAAATGCCTGCTATGTACCAAGCCCTGGGAATACAAAGAAAGGCAAAGACAGTTCCTACTTTCAAAGAGGTGGCAGTGTAAGGAGTGGGGGAGGAAGAGGAGACAAGATGAAAACAACTTACGTAACCAAGATCAGTACAGGATGAATTGGGCAGAGGCTCAGATGGAAGGAGCTAAGATTAAGAACTAGGAAAGCTTCTTGGAAAAGGCAGGATTTTGGTAATGACTTAAAGGAAGCTGGGGAAGCAGGGATGAGAAGGGAGAGCATTCCTGAGGAGCAACAAGGAGGCCAGTCTCCCTGGATCACAGAGCATTGTGGGGATGAGCTGGGAAGTCTAAGGTGTAAGAAAGGTAGGGAGGGGCCAGGCTATAAGTGACTCTAAAAGCCAAGCAGAGGATTGTTGTATTTGATTCTGGAGGCATTAGGGAACCTCAAAAACCCATCAAGGCAACCAGACAGTAGCAAGGTGACAGTCTAATAGGAGGGGTTGACCAACCCATAGGCACCATAACAAGCAGAATAGCATACTGCTATCTTACATTCTTTCTTCACCTGAAATCTCATTTTTTTGCATTTTTCTTTCTCCTCCCAAAGCCTGAAGGGATTGAAAAGGAGGAGGCTTTCAACTCCATGCTTTGTCCAACAGGTAAGAGCCAAAATAGCATGGGATAGACAGTAGCCATAGACTGACCCCAGGGAAGGTGGGTGATTTGGTGGGACAATGTAAAAAACCACCATCTTATTTACCCAAGGGGGAAAAATCCTGCAAGGAAAGGTAATTCAAGTTTGGACTTAACCTTCTTCTGCAGAACAAGTTGTCAGAATCTTCACCATCAGCATCACTAGTATTTGCTCTATGACTTCTGTAGGTGTGTTACTATATTAGTCAATGGAGAAGGGGCTAAAAGATTAATGACAAAATGTGGGGGAAAGTATGTTGACTTGGAATCAAGAGATCTATGCTTCAGTCCTGTCTCTGACTTTTATTAGCTGTGTGACCTTAGATAAATCATTGCCATCTCTGAGTATAATTTCCTCATCAATAAAAATGTTTTACATGCAAATACAGAAAAATTTATATACAAACATATTGGATAATTATATATAATATAATAACACATGCATGTAATATTATTAATGTAACTATATTATATAGTTACAATATAATTAAAACAAATCTAATTAATATTTGCATTATAGACTTCACAGAATTATGGTGATAAAAGTAATTAGGGAACTTTAATGTATCCTATAAAGATGAGTTGTTATTATCCTTCCTATTATTGTGGGTGGGTAGGTGGCCCAGTTGATAGAGTACTGGGTCTGGAGTCAGGAAGACTCTTCTTTCAGAGTTCAAATCTGGCCTTAGACACTTACTAGCTGTGTGACCCTGGGCAAGTCATTTAACTCTGTTTGCCTCCATTTTTCCCATTTGTAAAATGGGATGAAGAAGGAAATGGCAAACCATTTCAGTATGTCTGCCAAGAAAACTCCAAATCGAGTCATGAAGAGTTGGACACAAATTAAAACAACTCAGTAATTCTCATTTACTTGATAGTTCTCTATTTTAAAACAAGTACATAAGCATTGGCAAATATTTAGCATATCCCCAAGATAGGGAGCTAGAGTAGGTGCTCTCTCCTAACACAGATGGCCCTTTAATATTGATTCTTTTCTTTTGCTCTTTTCAAAAATGGTTAGATTTTGCTGTTGACATTCTTAACACAGGCTTTAGATGGCGAGAGAAGGCCTGAAGAATACTCTTTTTCTACCTTAAAAGTTCGTAAAATTTATCAAGATTGAAGTAGTAGTGGAAGAAATATTATTATCAACCAATATTCAAATTCTGTTATTGTTTCATCTTTAAAAGGTTCCTATCAAAATGGTGCCCTGGTGTATCTAATGAAATCTGAGTAGAGGGCATGACAGTGAGCTCCAGAGGCCATTATCTGGCTCCTCATGTACTTGGAATATATCCAGGGAGTACAAAAAAGAAAGGAAGGAAGGAAGGAAGGAAGGAAAGAAGGAAGAAAGGAAGGAGGGAGGGAGGGAAAGAAGGAAGGAAGGATTTCCTTTTCATGGTTCTCCACAATAAGGCCTTGTCTAATAATAATAATAATAATAATGATGATGACGGTGTCGATGATGAAGACGATGATGGTGATGATGATGATGATGATGAAGATGACGATAGCTAGCACATTTGCAAAGCATTTTGCACATATTATCTTCTTGTCACAACAGCCCTGTGAGTTAGGTGCCATTATTTATCTTCATTTTACAGATGAGAAAACTGAGGCAGACAGTTTAAGGGCCTTGTTGATGGTCACACAGCTAATAAGTGAGGCAGAATGTGAATTCAGACATTTTTGACTCCAGATCCAGTGTCCTGTGACTTTACCACCCAGCTGCCTCTCAGAACAGAATCATAGGAGAAAAGACTCCTTCCAAGACTCCTATTCTACAATTCCATCAATATCATGAGGAGGTTTTATGAATAATCAGTGTTATAGCCCCTGGTCTTGGTTCTCCTCAGGTAGAGACATACATGTCAACGGGAGTTTTCTTCCTTGTATCTGATTTACTTCTTTCCCAAGGTGCTGAGCTGTCTGAACAAGTATCCCTGAAACTCCCACCACATGTTGTGGAAGGATCAGCCAGAGCCTATTTCTCAGTTCTGGGTGAGTGAGCCAACTCTCTTTCAACCACATATTTAATCTTTCAGTTCATGACCATAGTCCTTCATTTTTCTCTTGCTCATATGTCCTTTTCTGTCTGGCCCTGCCATGGAGCTCTGTGGTTTCAATGGTTGATAACCAGAGGCCTCTTATGGTGACAAGGAGTAGGGAAGAGATTTTAATGGGGACATTGTGGTGTAGCACGTGGGTATGGAGTGGGGCTGGGGGAAAAGTGCCTTAACAACAAATAGAGCTTGATAGTCAGAGGTAATACCAGAATTGGTGTTGGTAGTCAAGACTGCCGATCACAAAGCTCCATATGCCTATCATGGGAACAGTGAAGTCTAAAGAGCGGTCTGGGCAGCAAAATAAAGTCCAGAGAAAACCAATAGACCACAAAGATGAAGAATCAGGATTTTGTATCTCATCAACAAAAAGATGTTGAGCTAGACTAGGAAAATCCCAATTTATCTCTTTCCCCCTTCTCTTGGTAAGTTTTTAGACCTGGCATAGCTTGCTCCCACCTCACCTACAGTTTTTCTGAAATTCTCCATGGAGAACTGCGACCAGCCCTGACAACATCATTAATCACGAACTGGCTCCACATTACTGTGCTTGTCCCACTCTCTTAACTTTTACTAGACCTCTCCCTAAATTCTCTCTACTTTTACTTCCTCACTACTTGTAAGTCATTTTTTCAGTTGTGATTAAAATATTTTAAATTTTTTAAATAAGTTATTGGTCTTTGATACACATTCCTATTTAGTGACTGAAGTCTCACCTTATTTACTTCATAGGTGACATCCTTGGATCTGCCGTGAGAGACACACAAAATCTCCTCAAGATGCCCTATGGCTGTGGAGAGCAGAATATGGCCCTGTTTGCTCCCAACATTTATGTCCTGAATTATCTGAATGAAACAAACCAGCTAACACCAGAGATCAAGTCCAAGGCAATTGGATTCCTCCAAAGTGGTAAGATAAGGGGAGGAAACTATACCCCCATAGTCTTAGCTATTCCTTTCACAAATATATTTGAGTTAGCAATTCCTTGGAAAACATCTAGCAACATGGTAGCCCTTCCTTGCCATCTCATAAGATTTTTGGAGCTAGAACCTTCCACACTCCTGGGGGGTTTGTCTAATAGAATTAGTTGTTACTAATCTTACGCACGTTAGTGCCCTCTCTGGCCTGGCCCATACTGACAAAGAACCTGGATCACCGTAAGATATTTCTAATGATGAACTTGATAAAACATCCTATTTTAGGTTACCAGCGGCAGCTAAACTATAAGCACATGGATGGCTCCTACAGCACCTTTAAACACAGCAGCAGTAATACCTGGTAAGATGTTTTACTATTGTCGCCCCTGGTCCTGTGATAACAAGATTCAGTCATTGGATGGGGAAAACTAATTGATAATTAAGTTATTGTTAATTACATATTAAATAATTAAATAAATGAAATTCTTAAACAACAGTTCCTATGAAAAAAAACCCCGATTTAGTGAACTGTAAGTTCAACATGAATCACTAATGAAGTATGTCAGCTATAAAAATTCTTACACAATTTCAGACTAGAGAAACAGAAGCAGAGGATCCAGAACAAAGCCAGTATAGTCCTTCTTCATTCTTCCCTGGCATCTGACATCTGGAGTATTATGTCTAGTCCTGAACCCCAATGTTTTAGGAAGCACATTGACACAAGCTAGAACATGTCCTGAGGAGAATGACCTCCTCTAATCACTGGTGAGGAGATTCAGAATCCTTTCAGAGAAGGATCGGGTGAAGGAAGTGAGGAAGTAATTCTAGAGAAAAGGAAACTTGGGCTAGATTGGTATGATAACTGTCTTCAACTATTTAAAGATTTGTGGTGTAGAAGTAAGGTAGGTTGGGGCGGCTAGGTGCTGCAGTGAATAGAGCACTGGCCCTGGAGTCAGGAGGACCTGAGTTCAAATCTGGTCTCAGACACTTAATACTTACTAGCCATGTGACCTTGGGCAAGTCACTTACTCCCAATTGCCCTGGCTTCCCCTCCTCCAAAAAGCAACAAAAAAAAGTAAGGGAAGTTTTATATCACCCCAAAAGACATTAACGAATAAACATTGCAGAGAGGTAGATATCAGGTTGGTGTCAGGAAACAGTTTCCTAATGACTCTGGTTGTCCACAAGTGAAATGGACTGCCTGACAGGGTAATGAGTTCTCATCAAGGGAGTTCTTTAATTAAAGGCTGAAATGCTGCTGAGGAGAATCTATTAAAGGGGATTCCTGCTTAGATATAAAAACCCAAAACCTTCTAACTGAGAAATTCTATTATTGCTTTAATGTGAGGGTTGGGAAACTATGGCCCCAAGGTTAAATCCAAGCTCAGAGTGACTTTTAGATTTTTAAAATAGTTTTATTTAGAAATGTAAAAACCGCTTTTTCCACCAGCTCCGCTATATTCCAGTGAGTTGCCAAACTGATGAACACAAAAGGAAAAAGGAGAGGGACATGATGCGTGTTTTCTAGGCCCTTTTGATAACATGGTGTTGTCCCTTTGGCTACATATATTCGAATATATACAAGAAAGGTGATATTGTAGATATCAAGGGTATGGGCAGAGTTCAGCAAGGAATGCCCCACAAATGTTACCATGGCAAGACTGGACGGGTCTATGATGTTACTTAGCATGCTGTAGGCTTTGTTGTAAACAGACAGGTTAAGGGCAAGATTCTAGCCAAGAGGATTAATGTTCGTGTTGAACATATTAAGCATTCCAAGAGCAGAAATAGCTTCCTGAAGTGGGTAAAGGAAAATGATCAGAAGAAGGAAGCCAAAGAAAAAGGCACTTGGGTTCAACTGAAATGTCAGCTTGCTCCACCCAGAGAAGCACACTTGGTGAGAACCAATGGCAAGGAACCTGAGCTGTTAGAACCAATCCCCTATGAATTCATGGCATAAGTAACTAAAAAAAGAACAATAAAAAGATCTTGGATTATGAAAAAAAATGTAAAAACCATTCTTACTTGAAGTGCCAGATTTGGCCCTTGGGCCATAGTTTGGACTCCTGCTCTGGGCATTGTTGACCATCATCTAGAAATGCTAGGAGCTGAGTCTAGAAAAGCATCAGTTATTACTTACAGAAAAGACCTTACCAATTTGTCTTAAGTAAGATAATTATTCTTGACCAAGACCAAAGAAGGATTAGATGTATTATATTTGGCCCAAGAGGATGGAGCTAGAACCAATGGACAGAAATTATAGAGGAAGATTTCAATTTAATATTTTATTTTTATTTTAATTATTAATAATTTAAATTAATTTAATCTAGTAATTATTTTATTTTTGTTTATTAATATTTTATTATGCCATACAATAATGATATAATTATTAAATATTTAGTTAAACAATTTGCCTAAATTAATTTATTGTATTAATTATTAATTATTTACTAATGTTATTTAATATTGATATAATTTCCTAATCATTAGAGCTGTCCAGAAAAACTGCAGACTACCCTGATAGGTAGTGCATTCTCTGTCACTAGAGGTCTTCAAGTGAAAAATGAATAAACATTTTGGGGGGGTCACCTTTGAGGACCTTTTACTCTAGGATTCTCTGATTCTACAAAATAAGTAGAAAGATAGAGAAATTAATAGAAAACTATGGAGTAAGGGGGTGACAGAGAGGGAGAAAGAGGCTTAAAATTCTTGAGGTCGGTAAATACTGAAGGAGATCATACCATATGACAAGAACTATAAGTGAAGTAGTTCTTTTACCCTGGAAATATAAGAAAAGATAAAATGGAATTGTCAAATCAGTAATCAGACAGCAAAAATTTCCTCAATAGCTTGGAAAAAATAAAAGCTCAGACCTTTCTATCCATAAGAAAACAAACCTGGAAGCAGAGGTTGAATTCACAGAATAAATCAGGGGGAAGGTGAAGCCAAACAGAACTGGGAGATCTCCCCTTGGCAGGAAGTCAAGTCAAATCAACAAACCTATATTAAGTGCCTACTATATACTAGGCATTGTGCTAAGCACTGAGGATACAAAGAAAGGTGAAAAAAAAAGCACAAACCAGCAGAAAAAATCCCAGACAGTCCTTGCACTCAAGGAGCTCACGCTTCTAATGGAGAAGACAATATGAAAACAATAAACAAGATAAATATACTGTGCAGGATACATCGAGGGTAGTCTCATTGGGAAGGCACTAAGATGGAGGAGGACTGGGAAAGACTCCTTGCAGAAGGTGGAACTCTGAGACTTAAAGGGAGCCAGGAGGCAGATGAGGAAGGAGGGAGTTCTAGGCATGGAGTGATGCTCCCTCTTCTCTCCCTCTCTGAAACTTTAATGTCCTTCAAGGCTTAGTTACCTTCACTCCTTCTTTTGTGATCTCCACCTGTTCTGCCCCCCAACCCTCCAACGTTATGTGCCCTTTCCATCCTTCATTAGCCTGTGTTTACTTCTCTGTACGTGTTGAATTCTCTAATGGAATGAAAGTTCCATAGGGGCAGAGACTGTTACATTTGTCTAGCCCTAACACAGAATTCCACACATAGTAGATCTTTCATAAATTGCTAAAAATTGGATTAAGGTAGTTGAAGGGAATATAGGTATATGTATATGTGTATATATGTATGTATAGGTGGGTGTATGTGTCTACATGTAGATATGTGTGTATATGTGTGTACATGTATACGTAGAGGGCACAGGGTAAATTGTATATAAAGGAATGATATCTAAAAAACACGATTAAGAGGTGAGAAGAGAATAGATTGGGAGAAGGAGAAGGGGAGAGATAGAAGGGGGTGGATTGTCTCACATGAAGGAGGCAGGAGAAGTCTATTACAATGGAGGGGAAGAGCAGGAAGGTGAAAGGAATGATTCAACCTTACTCTCATTAAATTTAGCTTAAGGAGGGAATAACATACTCGACTGGGTATCTTACCCTACAGGAAAGTAGGGGGGAAGGAGATGAGAGGAGGGATGATAGAAAGGAGGGCAGATTGGGGGAGAGGGTAGTTAGAAGCAAACACTTTTGAAAAGGGACAGGGTCAAAGGAGAAAATTGAATAAATGGGGGACAGGATAAGGTGGAGGAAAATATTGTCTTTCACAATAAAACTACAATGGAAATGTTTTGCATAACTACACATGTATAACCTGTATTGAATTGCTTATCCTTCCCAGTGGGGATGTGTGAAGAAGGGAGAAGGGAGAGAATCTGGAACTCAAAGTTTTAAAAACAAATGTTAAAAATTTGTTTTTACATGCAACTGGGAAATAAGATATACAGGCAATGGGGTATAGAAATCCATCATGCCCTATAAGAAAGTAAGGGCATATAAGAGAGGGCAGATTGGGTGAAGGGGTAATGAATATGCTTGCCATCTTGGGGTGAGGGTAGGGGAGAGATGGGGAGAAAATTTGGAACTCAAAATCTTGTGGAAATGAATGTTGAAAACTAAAAATAAATAAATTTAAAGAATAAAAAAATTGAATTAAGGTTAATTTTATGCTAATGGAGGAGGTTTGGAGATGGGGCGAGGAAGAAACTAGCTGGTTCTTGTGCATTGGGATCATATGGAGCCTAGGCCTAGAAAAAGAACATAGAATTGTCTTATCAAAACAAAGGCTTCAGTCCTCAATTGTTTCTTTCCCTGGGCAGGCTCACTGCCTTTGTGCTCAAGTCTTTTGCTCAGTCTCGGCAACACATCTTCATAGACGAAATTCATATCAACCAAGCACTCATTTGGCTGTCACAGAAACAGAAAGATAATGGCTGTTTCCGAAGCTCGGGTTCACTACTGAACAATGCTCTTAAGGTGATGTGTTCCCTGGGGCACAGGAATAAGTAGAAGGCTTAAGTCCTGCTGGTCTTGTAATATGCTTCATATCAAAGATGAGTGAAGCAAGGAAGGGCATGCAACCCGCCAGGATAGAACATGAGGGAGTTGCTGTAGTGAACGAGGATAGACACTAGGCCTGGCAATCATTCTCCTGGTGCTTTTTTTGTACTTGTATCCACAATAATTAGCACAGGGCTTGGAATGTAAGGGCTAGATAAGTGCTTTTTTTTATTCATCACTCAGCATGAGAGAAATGAATGGAGGGTTGTAGTCAGGCTGAGTCTGGTAGGGAGATATATATATATACACACACACACACACACACACACACACATACATACATACATACATACATGTGAAGACCTTCCACAGGGCAATAGGAGAGGAAGGGGTGATAGTTAAGGGGGAGGGAAGGCTCTTCTGGGAAATCTGAAAACTAAGTGTTCCTGGCTCTCTTTTTTACAGGGTGGGGTGGACGATGAGCTGACACTGTCTGCCTACATCACCATCTCTCTGCTGGAGATACCGCTTACTGTCTCTGTATGTGACCTCTCATCACACTGCAATATTTCACTGTACCCAGTTGTCTCTATAAAAACGAGTGATCAGCAATATGGCATTCTACCCCATTGAAGGCCAAAATATCAGCATTTGGGGTAGAACTGTGGGCATTAAAATTGTATAATTTGAGGGGAGAGGAATGGGTTAAGATGAATTACCCCACCCCCATTTCATATATTTGCACAGCCCCATAACTACAGTTCATTTGAAGATGGACAACTGGTAGCTTTGCCCACAGAAAATGGATAAAGAGGGGCGGTTAGGTGGTGCAATGAATAGAGCACCAGCTTTGGAGTCAGGAGGACCTGAGTTCAAATCTGCCTTCAGACACTTGACACACTTACTAGGCATGTGACTTTGGGCAAGTCACTTAACCCCAATTGCCCTCCAAAAAAAATGGATAAAGAAGCCCAGGGATATAAGGGAAAACAAGTGGTACTATACAGGGTCATTTTAAAAGGATTTAAGATTTTCAAAAATGTATTAATCTATAACATGTATGAATACATAGTGTGCACCAAATTTTCATTACTTTTATTTACAAATTGGTTTTGACATGTTCATACATGACCTGGTTATTAAACAA